>JAZKJV010011221.1:0-714733 GCA_037367405.1 Ottelia alismoides
TAATAAACAACACTCACAGGGGCATATTTGCAATTACTTAAAATATTCATGCATTCATTAATACTCCAGATCTACAGGACTAAATATGTAAAAAGCCCAAAATACACGTGACGACGCACGTGTTCGCAAACACACAGGGGCATACATGCAATTAAAATAAAGCCCAAGGTTCCAAATGCAAATAACCCTACGTGAAAAAGTTTCTAAAAATATTTACAGGACTACAGAGAAAATAGTAAACTACGAGGGGGCCCTACGATATTTACCCCTTTATTAGCCGACGGTCGGATGGGCGCCACGTGTAGGCTGGACGGTCCGGATGTGCTGCGCCTCTTCTCTCTTCGTCCCTTCGGCTCGATCAACGGCTGGGAGAGGTCCACGTGGAAGATCTGACGATGCTGGGCTCCTGGTCCTCTCTCCTCGGCTACAACGGTCCAGATGTCTCCTCAGATAGATCGATGGCTGCTGCTCCTTCAAGGATGGACGCTCAGGATTAGAACTGGAGCGAGGTCTTCATCGGACGGCTCTGGAGGATGGTGCAAGAACTCATCGCCGGCGAACTTCGCCGGCCTCCTGCGTGCGCTACACCCCTCCTCAGCTGCTGCAATTGATCGGAGAAGCTCCGCTGCACTTTCCCGCAGCTGATGACGATGGCTGATGGTCCAGCCGAGCCCTGGAGGGGCTCCGGCGAGGCCTGGCGGCGCGAAGCTCTGGTCTTGAATGGACTGGAGGCTCAGACACCTCCTTTGGACCTGCAAAGTGGACAAGAAGCTTCGCGGGTCGAGGGCAAAATGCCTCGACCCAAGAAGGCGGGGTGAAGGTGGACGGTGCTGTGGGGCGGACGAGCTCCGGCGAGGCGGAGGCGATGGAACTCGAATCCCAGCTCCGGGGCGAGCTGGGGTGAATGAGCGGGCGTAGAAGGTGCGTGAAGGTCTGGCGAAGATGATGGTAGGGTCGGATGGTCGATATGTTACGCGAGGTGGCCGGAATCGGAGAAATGCGTCGGAGATACGAATTGGGCGAAATCGGAAATTGGAAGAAATGAGGAAGAACTAAGGTTACCTGGTGGATGCAGTAGACTGTGGTGGAGCTGCTCTTGCTCCTGGTCGTAGCCTCGAAGGGCGTCAAGGCCTGAGGCTCGATGCTCGACGCTGGTGGCGGAGCAGTGGCGGCGGAGTTCGCCGGATCAGTGGAATCGCCTCCTCGCCTCACTGCAACAATGGCGGACGCTTGCTGTCACTCTCGCGGTGCCTATGGAGGTCACTGGGAAGAAGGAGATGGTCCAAAGATGGGGCGCGGAGGCGGCGGAGGTCGGAATATAAATGGTGACAGGGGCGTTTAGGGTTGAGGGGCGACAGCGATGGAAAGCATGGATCGCGCGGCGAAGGATCGGGCGGGGATGACGGATGATCAACGAAGGATCCGGGCGCGGGATATGCGTGGGAGACAGCCTGGAGGCGCGTGGGAAAATCGGAGAAGGCGGGGCGGCGCGCGTCTTCCAGAAAAGGAAGGAGTCCGCGGGGGAGTTGACCGGGGTCAACAATCCCCCGTGGACCAATCAGGAGCGGCCACGTGGATGCAATTTTTGTTTATTTATTTTAGGGTAGAAATAGGCCGAATTAAAGAAAACTCAAAACATGAAATATTTTTCTTTTATTTTTTTCTATTTTTTGGTGATTTTTAATTAATTTTTGGGAATAAAAATAGGGTAGCTATATATATAGGTATATGTACACTATATGGAGTTTTTATTTTTGATTTTTTTATTTGTTATTTTTATGTATTTTTATGCTCATTTTGTATTTTATTTATTTACAAGATAAAATGAGGAATAAAAGAATATTTTTATTTTATTTTTATCACTTATATACAAGGGTGAAATAAATGGTTGCATACATTTATATACATGGTATTTATACAATGTATTTTTGTATTTTCAATTTTGTAATTTTTATTTGATTTTTGTTTTGTTTCTTGTTATTTTATATATTTACAATATGTAACATAGAATATTTACAAAAAGTTTAGAAAATAATTACATATATCTATAGGGTTAGATAAATACATGGGTGATGGTCTATGCACATGGAAAAAGGGTATTTTTGAATTTTTGATTTTTATCTTTTTATTTTGTTTTCTTTAATAAAGTATACACACAATATGTACAGGCATGTTTTTTTTGGGTGAGGAAAATATGTATTTACAGAAGTATATACACATGAGCTCCTATCTCCCTCTACTTTGGCTTTTATGCGGTCAGGCCCATGCTGAGCCCTCCCTTGGGTCAGGTTGCTCAATATTTATTCTAAATATTTCCCTCTTTTTCTTTTTGCTCTTTATTCTTTTATTTTGTGCACAAAAACATGCTAATTATAGGTTTTTACACAATGCATGCTTTTGGTATTTATTTGTATTTACACATATCTACATGTATTTGCAAAGGTTTTTGTAGCTAAAATAGAAGAATAAAGAGTGATGAATGGGTATTCATCACCCCCCTATGCTTAACTTTGCTAGTCCCTTAGCAAACACTTATTTGAAAAAGAAGTGAAAAAGAAAGAAAAAGAAAAAGAAAAAGAGGATGTACATGGATCAAGGTTGACTTATTAATTTTTCCTTCATTAAATTGAAATATGGAGCTCGATCAGATCTTTGGATTATTAATGTGTCGGAACCTTATTTGGACTTAAGCCTAAAACTCAACAGCCTCCAAGTTCCACCAATCTATGGGCAAGACTCCTCAATAAACCAGATCAGAACAAGTCTACATACACAAACTCTAATGACCATGAATCTTTTCTTGCGGTGTAAGTGATATGTGGCTCCCCACCTCAGAAGTAACAAAGAAACAACCTCCCTCAACCTGGTAACTCTAATGCCTCAGTCTAGCAACTCTTTCCTCGAGAAGCGGGGTATTCCCTTCTAAGTTCAAGTGCAACCGGCTCAAGAAGAGGGGGTAGAAGTATAGAGTTTTGGAAGCTTAGCCAGTGTAGCTAAGTCTCCCGCTGCAAGCTTCATGAGATGTAACATGGATACCATAAGCTTTTGCTTCATACTCCGGTGGGGTTATTAAATTTTCAATCCGACCCACCACTTTTTTGGAGTTCTTTTTGTATTTTTGCATTTTTTTTTTTCAAGAACTTCTGTACAACATATCTACATGGTGCAGCATATATAAGAAATTTCCCCTTGAGCCAGTAGACTATCCCTCTTTTGAAGCTTTATTGCAACCCACAGCTTCTGTCTTTAGCTTTCAACACCACTAGACCAAGTTGAGGTGCACTTCCTTCACTATAAGAAGAAGAGAGGTTCCGCCTAGAAGTACTACCCTCATATGCTACCCCAAGCCAAAGGAAACTGCCTCCTCACCACCTCATCCGTGGAGAGCCATGTGTAAAGTGCAGGTGCAAGTGAAGCCATTGTCTCTGAGAGTCATGCGTGTGTTGTTAAGTGCTCTACTTAGGTTCATCAAGATGACATATGCTCATAGCCTAGTGGACTCGAAGAATTAAGTCCTTATGGACCTGAAAAGCCTTAACCCTAAGTCCTACAAGGTTCCTCTTGAAGTTAAGTGGATTAAGATCTTATTCAAGCTCCATTTCTCAATTTAATTCCAGGCTTAGTTTAAATGTCAACTCTCATCCAGGAAAAACTATATACATATATGTACACAAGATGCTATTTACAAATATTTTACAATCATGCAAAATTTTAGAAAAATGTTTTGAAATCATGAATGAATGATGCATGAAGTGCAAGTTTTGCGAAAAGATATTTACAAACATTTACACAAGATTTTTGCAAACTTTTGATTTTCAAAACATTTTGGAAAAATTTTGTACTATATACATAATTTTGATACAAAATATTTTACACAAGCTTTACACAAAAGATTTTTGAAATCATTTTTACAAAAATACTTTGTACACTAGCTATGTCTGTGCAGGAATAAAAGAGGTTTATGTACATGAAAATTTTTAAAATTTTGTGATTTTTAGCCATTTTATTTATTAACACACTCACACAAAGTACGAGTTATGGCTAAAGTATATATGAAATATATACACACCCCCCCTATACTTAGCTCGAACGATGTCCTCAGAGTGATCAAGAGCGATGAAGAAGACATAACTCGTGCTTAGTAAAAGGGAAGTGAAAAGGAATGGCTAAGTACAGGAACGAATAAATGAATAGAATGAGAGGAACTCGGTGGTCTCCCCCTATACTTAGGATTAACTAATCCTAAGTATAGAAAGCTGTACATGAAGGGAAAGCCGAGTGAAGAATATACACAATCTGCCCCCCCTATACTTAGGGTAAAATATCCCTAAGTATAGGCAGCAAAAACAGGAGCAGAAAGAATGAAAGAATACTCGCAGGTCCGACATCCCCCCTATACTTAGGGTAAAGTACACCCTAAGTATAGCATAATCATAAGATGAGAGACGGAATGTGGGACTAAAGAATAGAATGATATGGACAACTGGATCTATACAGGCGGAGGAACAGTGAAAATCAGGCGTGAGATGTAAAAGATGTGAGTCAAAAGACCACATCTCACGCAAAATGAATAGCGGCAATAATAACGTCCCGCGGCTCATGATCTAGAAATGGTTTGAGCCGCTGGCCGTTCACTCGGAAGGTACTCTCAGAAGATAACTCAGATATATCAATGCTACCGTTATCATGTACCTTTCTGACCAAATAGGGTCCTTTCCATTTGCTCTGTAGCTTCCCTGGAAATAATCTAAGCCTTGCATCAAACAGCCATACTTTCTGTCCAATCTCAAAATGCTTGTGGCTGATATGAGAATCATGCCACTCTTTGACTTTCTCCTTATAATGTAGGCTGTTTGAGAAAGCTGCATCTCTAAGCTCTTCCAAGGCGGCTAACTCTGCCCTCCTCTGGTCTCCTATACCATCTGGATCCATCAATATGTCTGTAACTGCCCAGAGTGACTTGTGCCTCAGCTCAACTGGTAGGTGACAGGGCTTGCCATAAACGAGGCGAAAGGGAGATGTACCCAATGGAGTCTTGAAAGACGTCCGATATGCCCACAGGACCGAGTCCAAAAGCTGTGACCAATTCTTTCGGTCAGGGCGGACTACTTTCTGCAAAATATTCTTGATCTCCCTATTCGACACCTCAGCTAGACCATTCGTCTGTGGATGGTATGGTGTAGCAACACGATGGTCTATGCCGAACTCGGTAGCAAGGGCCTTCACCTGGTCGTTGATGAAATGAGACCCCCCATCAGAAATCAGAACTCGTGGAACCCCGAACCGCATGATGATGTGCTTCTTCAAAAATCTGCAAACTGTCTTCGCATCTGCGGCTCGGGCGGGGATAGCCTCAACCCAACGACTAACATAATCTACGGCCAACAGAATGTACTCGAATCCCTGACTCTTAGGGAATGGACCCATGAAATCGATGCCCCATGCGTCAAAAACCTCACAGAAGTGAATGGGCTGCATCGGCATCATATCACGCTGTCCACAAGTGCCCATCCTCTGACAGTCAGTACACCTCTTCACGAACTCATCAGAGTCCTTGAAGAGTGTAGGCCACCACAAGCCGGATTGGAGCACTTTCTGTGCCGTTCTCCTCCCAGAATGATGTCCTCCTGCCTCAAGCTTGTGGCAGTAAGTGAGGACACTATGATGCTCCTCCTGAGGAATACACCGACGCCAGATGCTATCCCCTCCTTCGTGGTAAAGGATGGGATCCTCCCAGTGGTAGGACTTGGCCTTCGCAAGGAAGGTCTCAATCCTCTGCTTGGGCCAGTCTTGTGGAACTTTCCCAGCAACGAGAAAGTTCACAATATCAGCGTACCACGGGAGTGAGGCGATAGCAAGGATCGCCTCATCTGGGAAGGTATCACAAATGGGATCAATCTGCTCAGAATCCTCAGGCGGCTCTAATCGGGATAAATGATCCGCCACCACATTCTTGACTCCAGGTTTATCCTTGATCTCAATGTCGAACTCCTGGAGTAGAAGGATCCATCTAGTAAGTCTGGCCTTGGCATCCTTCTTTGACATGAGGTACCTGATGGCGGTGTGGTCAGTATACAAAGTCACTCTAGATCCAATGATATATGATCTGAATTTATCTAGGGCAAACACTACTGCTAGCATCTCCTTCTCTGTGACTGTATAATTCCGCTGGGCGGAATCCAATGTGCGGCTAGCATAGTGTATCGCAAATGGTACTCCATCCCTCCTCTGTCCTAGCACTGCCCCTACTGCAAAATCAGAGGCGTCCGTCATGATTTCGAATGGGAGAGACCAATCGGGTGGCTGAAGGACAGGAGCCTCAATTACACACTGCTGGAGAGTCTCAAAGGACGAAAGACACTTGTCATCGACAAGGAACTCGGTGTCTTTCGTCAAGAGGTCAGTCAACGGTCGGGCAATCTTGCTGAAATCATGAATGAATCTCCTATAAAAACCAACGTGCCCCAGAAATGACCGTAGCTGCTTCAGATTGGACGGCGGTGTGAGTTTCCTAATGACATCGACCTTGGCCGGATCAACCTCCATGCCTCTGTTGGAGATGATGTGGCCAAGCACCGTCCCTTGAGTCACCATGAAGTGACTCTTCTCCCAAGACAGCACCAAGCGGGTAGCAATACATCGCTGGAGCACTCGGTCTAGGCAGTCAAGACAGGAATCGAATCCGTCGCCGTAAACCGAGAAGTCGTCCATGAAGACCTCCAAACACTCCCCTACCATGTCCGAAAATATCGACAGCATGCATCTCTGAAAAGTCGCAGGGGCGTTACATAGCCCGAATGGCATGCGTCGAAAGGCGTAAGTACCGAAGGGACAGGTAAAGGTGGTCTTCTCCTGATCCTCAGGAGCGATGGCCACCTGGTTGTAGCCCGAGTACCCATCCAGGAAGCAGTAATGGCTCTTCCCTGCCAGTCTCTCTATGATCTGGTCAATAAAAGGCAGGGGGAAATGGTCCTTCTTGGTGGCCTGGTTGAGTCTCCTGTAGTCAACACAGACCCGCCAAGAGGTGGGTACTCGTGTAGCAATCTCCTCTCCCGACTCACTGATCACAGTAGTGATGCCCGTCTTCTTGGGCACCACATGCAAGGGGCTAACCCACTTGGAGTCGGAAATGGGATAAATAAAATCTGCACTCCACCATTTTGATATTTCCTTCATAACAACCTCTCTTAGGTTGGGGTTCAGTCGCCGCTGGAACTCACGCGACGGCTTTGCCCCTTCCTCGAGATAGATATGGTGGGAGCACAACGAGGGACTAATCCCATGGAGATCTGCTACGCTCCATCCAATTGCCTTGCGGTTCTTTTCAAGAACCTCCATCAGACGGGATTCTTGTTCTCCAGTCAGATCGGCAGAGATGATGACTGGGTACATCTCAGACTCTCCCGCAAGGAATCTATACTTCAGCGAAGTAGGGAGCGGCTTTAGCTCTGGACAGCTGGGTGCTGGCAAATCTGGCTTCTGAAGAAGATGTGTGTATGCGGACAATTCTGCCAAATTTGCCTGGGAAAATGATAACGAACTCTCCCAAACTGGATCTGGAGAAGGCGGGTCCTCTACATTGTCTCTGTTCTGCTCTGCCTCTACCTCCTCCTCATCTGTAGGCTCATGTGGATCCAGGTCTGGCATCTGATCGTCACAATCTGCCCAATCAGACTCTGAATCCGAGGGATCTGTATCAGACTCGGTGGCATCAGTACCACCGGGGAACAAGGTGGCATCAGCACCACCATCACTGGAAATCGTGTCGCGATCAAGGTCCGACTCTGCTGACTCAATAGTATCCTGAACCAGGATTGTGCTCTCCAGATTATCCTCTGCTATCATCTCTGCATCAGCTGTATCTGAATATGAGAGGATGGTCTGTGCTGCAGGATCTGCCCAAATTGCCTCATCATCTGTGATCACAAAATCACAGTCCTGGTGGATGTCTGGCTCTGCGTCTGTCAGCTGCTCTGAATCTGTACTGCCATGTGAGCGGGATCTATCTCTGGCTCTGTGGTCCTTAACCGTCTCTATTTGTATACTCTCGCCCTGGACGCGAAAGAATACCTTCCCACTGTCATGGTCAGTCACTGCCTTGGCTGTGGCCAAGAACGGGCGACCGAGGATGATGGAGGAATCGGTCAACGAGTCAGGGGTCTCCATGTCCAGTACGACAAAATCCACGGGGAATTGCAAACCCTGAATCGTGACGATAACGTCTCGCAGCAACCCCTTTGGCCTCTTGACAGACCGATCAGCAAACTGAAGGTATGTCCTGCTCTGTCTAAGAGTGCCCAACTCTAAGTGGTCGAGAAGGGCTGCCGGAAGAAGGTTGATCGACGATCCGCTATCTAATAGAGTGCGGTCGAACCTCTGCTCACTAATCTGACATCTGACATACGGGGCCCCTAAATATGGCCTCTTAGTCGGCAGATGGTTTTGGATCGCGTAACACGTGGCTTTTGTTAGCACATGAATTTCTGCGGTCTTGTTCCTCTTCTTCCTTCTGACAGTGGTCCTATCTCTTAGGGATCGCTGAAGAAGAGGAATGTGCTGCAAAGCCTCATTGAGGGTCAGCTGGATGTGAAATCGGTCTATCATGCCCTGGCTGAACTCCTCCTGCTCTCTCTTTTTTGGATCTTTTTCTTTTTTCTTCCCCTTCCCCAACTCAAGGGCTCTAGGAAAGGGGATCACAGGGTCCTTCTCAGATGAAGGACTAGGAATAGGCCTAGACGGTTCGATGACCGGATCCTCACAAACATCATTCATCACAGTGGGATCAGAAGAAACTAAACCTTTTCCTTTATTCAAATCAGAGTTCTGAGATACATTCATGCGAGGAAAGACAACATTTCTATCAGAATAGATGTTGGTGGCCTCAGTACCACCTCTAGCTGGCTCTACATCTAGACGTCTTGCGGTCTCAGTACCGCGGGCTGGCTCGGCTCTGCTGGTGGCGTCAGTACCACCTCCTCGATGTGGTGAAACGGCGACCTCAGTATCGCCGGTGGAATCAGCATCTCGGGTGGCATCAGTACCACCCTCATCATGATGTGCGGCTTCAGTACCGCTCTCCTCTTCCTCATCTGGCGCTCTAGATGAATCCTCGTGTTGTAGCTCAGATGAGGCGCCTCCTGCTGGTCTTCTACCGCTCCTAAGTGTGACAAAATCAGCATCAAATAGATCCGACGAGATAACATCAAATGAGTCACTAGAAGTGGTAGGCTCAGTGTGAACTACCTGCTCAGATTTCCTCTTCAAGTTATTCGGATTAGGCTCGATCTGTGCAGGGATGGCGGCCTTCCCTCTCATCAGGTCCCGCATCTCCTGGCGGAACTCGTCCATCTCCCGTCTAAATGTAGCCTGCTGCTCTGTGAAGAGGCGGGCTAGATCATCCATGGCGGGGCTCTCATGGGAGCCCGACGGGTTGCCTCTCTGGTAATGAGGCTGCTGGACCTGGTGCTGCTGCGGCTGAGAGGGGTAAGAGGAATGATGCTGCTGCTGGTGAGCCTGCTGCTCACGTCTCCAATTCTGTCCCTGCTACTGGTAGGGACGAGGTACGAAGGATGATGGCTGGTGTGGTTGGTATGCTGGGGGCTGCTGGTGATCTCTCTGCTGGGAGTACTGCCCTCCCTGACCGGCTGGCTGCTGTTGGGACTGGTTACCCCCATTCCCCCACCTGAATCCGGGATGGTCTCGTCGGATTCCAGGTTGAGGGCGGTCATACCAAATCCCGTTGACATCCATCAACGGTTCCGCATCGTAAGGGGCTGGTGGGAGTACATCCAGAGGCTGATCCGGCTGATATACCACCATCTGTAAGTCTGGAGATGGTGGTGACTGGTAAGAGGGCTGCTGCTGCTGGTACGGCTCCGCCTGTACAAGGTGAACTTGTCTAGGCTGCTGCAAGGAGCTGGAGCGCTGGGACGAGCTGCGGCTGCCGCCGGAATCGCCTCGCGACAGAAGACGGGGCTGAGGAGCCGTCTGTGCCTCCTGAAGACACAAGAGCTGGGTCTTCATGTCGCTCAGAGTTTGTGCCATTTCCTCCATCTGAGTTATGCCTTGGCACTGCTTCTTCTCTATGATTTCCATGCGGTCCAACTTCTCGCTGATAATCCCCATGTCCGCAGCGGCCGACTCTGCCTGTGCGGCTGCAACTGTGGACGAACTGGATGGACCTGCATCAACCCGTGCTATCCGCTGATACTGCACGGATCCTGGCGGCTACTGAGATCTCTGTGTGTACAACCGAGTCTGGGACATCACCATGTAATTTTCTGCCATCTCCTCGTAGATGGCCCAGACTTGGTTGTGGTCCTTGGCAAAGTAGGACCCGCCGCAAGAAGCGTTCACCAGACCCTGAAGCTCTGGCGTCATCCCACTAAAGAAGCTCTGAACTAGGTTCGGCTTCGAAATGTCGTGGTGTGGGCATCTATCCAGAAGCTCTCTGAACCTCTCCCATGCCTCGTGAAATTGCTCGTTAGGGAGCATGGAGAAGTTGTTGATCAGGGCCCTTGCTGCATTTGTCCGCCCGAGTGGATAGTACTTGTTCAAGTACTCGGTGCGGAGTTGCTCCCAGGTGTAGACAAACTTCCCTAGATGTTTCAGCCAGGCGGCTGCTCTATCTGCCAGTGAAAAAGGGAAGGCCATCATCCGAATCGTATCTTGGTCCACACGACGGTCGTGGACAGTGCTACAGATCATCAAAAACTCCTGGAGATGGAGGTGGGGTTCCTCAGTGGCGAGTCCGTGAAAATGCGGAAGCATCTGCAGGGTGTTCGGAGGGAACTTGAAATCCCCCACGATAGCAGGTATCACCACCCACTGGTGCATCAGTGTAGATCCAGGGTTGTGAAGCTCCCACATCGGTCTTGCTGCGGCGGCGGCTGCCGCTGCTGCGGCAGCTGCTGCTGCGGCTGCTGCCTCTGCATCAGCGTCAGGAATGTCCTCCGGCTCGCTCGGCTCGTCTCGCTCTCTTCGGAGTCTCTCCAACTCCCTCCTCATCTCTATCATGAATGCCCCCTGATCACGTAACTGTTGCTGTACTGTCTCTAATGACGCGATCAGGGTGGAGTTAATCGCTCCCTGGTCTAAGACAAAATGTTCGGGCTGGCGATCGTCTGAACTGCCGGCTCCAGCCATAGGGACGTCTGCAAAATCAGATGAGCCTAACTCAGGTTCTGTCAAATTAATTCGTCTCTCCTCGGGCTCATGTCTCTCAGTAGCAGAAGAAAGGGGATCGAGGGGGAACAGGGTGGAATCGAACTCGGGCCCGGAGAGTTGGTCTCGACTCTCACGGGCCAACCTAGATGATGGAGTAGACGCGTCTGAAAGCGGTGCAGCCAGAGGTTGCCTAAGAGATCGTCTACCCATCATCTTGATCTTGGCGAGTTGGGCGGATGGGATCTGGAGAAAATATGATCGCAAAGCAAACCCCCGGTTCACCAACGCAACACAATCTGAAGACCGTGAAAGATCGGTCAATTTATCTTGTCAATTTTATTTGGTGAACATGCAAGATATCAGAGCGCTTACGTGACCTGTTAGGATACCCGATGCTACTCCAACCGACTGGCCCGCACGGAAGAGTCGGTAGTCAGCTAGAAATAACACCGGAGGGTTCTACCTAGGGTGCGGGTCACTCTCTCGCGCATCCAAACCATACAATGAGGGGGTTGCTCTCCCCAAGACAAATTTTTAATGTGAGTGTCTTTTAGGGTCAATAATGTTATCCAGTCCCAATTTTTTTGTTTTTCTTTTTAATTTTTTTTTTCAAAAATAAATACAAGCGGCCTAACGATTTTTCCGATTCTCCTGATGATTAAGCCAAAAACAGAGGGAGAAGACGAAAAAGCTGATGCGCGAAGAAATCAATGATGCATGCAGAGAAAGAAATGCGTACCTTGTCTTCAGCACTCTACATGCAAGTGATCCGCGCAGAATTTAAAGACAGAAATAAAACTACCTAAATGATGCAACGGGAAAAACCGAGTCCTAGATGAGCAACTTCTATTGATCGTGAAGAACAATAGTTAGCTAACCGAATCGAGTCCGGAGTCCGATCTTGGGAGTCACTCGGTGCCCGCCACAACGGGTCCTGCCAGCGCTGTATGTGACTCCTCACGGCACGTGGTCTCAAATCCAATTAAACTAACTTTTTCAGTGAATTTTATTAAGGTCCAATTACGTTCTATAGGAACAGATATTCTATTAGGTGTTGGGCCTTAAAATTTACGTCACAATCAACAAAAATTCCTACGTCTAGGGGCTCGAGAAAAACCGCGTAAACACCGGAAAAGGCAGTTAGCTATCAAAACCACGATAAAAGCCGCGAAAATCCAAATGGGTCTCCCGAGCACACCGGTGCTCGGCGAAACAGACCCGCTAAGTTACAAATGTCCACAAATGTCCAAAGTCTGAGTCCTAAATTATTACAAAAAATTGTTCTCTCTCTCTCTCTAAGTAGAAAATTTCTTCTTCTTCTCTCTCTTCCTCCTGCTCTTCTTCCCGTGCGGATCCTCAAAAAGTGTACTCCAAGTTCTCCACGTAGTACCTCGCACAAAAATTAGAAAGAGAGAGTGTCAGAAAACAGTTATAATGTAGAGAGACAATATGGAAAAAATGACTACAAAGCCGTGCTCCCCGGCAACGGCGCCATTCTGATGACCGCCCGAATGACAGAGGTAAAGGTGTAGAAAATAATAGGTCGTTGCGACCTCAATCACTCTGGCTTAGTCAATCAAGAAAATGAACCACAAATGAAGATAAAATCAATGAAACACAGAGAAGTGGTCCTGCTATAGGATTAACCTGGTATAGCTCCCAGGGTCGAACACAAGGAGCACAGATTGGCCTTGCGGCCTACGATGTAGTCAGAAATCCAAGGGAATCTTTTTTAATGGTTTTTATTTGTTTTTGTATTTTTTAGAATTTTTTAAAAGATGAGAAAATTAAAGAAAGCACACAAACACTGGACTTCAACAATTTATTAAACACATCAAAAATGATGCAAAAATTAAGGAAAATTGGTTTTTAGGTTTTTTAAGTTTTTTACTGTTTTTGGTGAATTTTTGGAATTTTTCTAATGGGTAAATTATTTATTAAAAATCAAACAATGCGAAAAACAAAGGGTACTGTCCAGCAAGGCTTAAGACCCAAAAATAAAATACTCTTGGATCTCAAAAAGCCCTAAAGGTAATTTTCCTATAATCTAGAAAGAATAAGGAAAATTTAGGCACCCTAATGATTGTTTTTGGATTTTTAATTAATTTATTATAATTTTTATAAGTTTTTAGGGGTTTTTCAATTTTTAGGGTTTTTAAGTGATGAAAAGTAGCCAAAATTGGCTAGAAAATCAAACAACAAGTAAACTACAAGTCCTAATTTTTTTAGAATTTTTGGTGGAGTTTTTATATTTTTTTGGTATTTTTAAAGCTAGACAGTAGCAAAAATAGGGGTTTTTGAATTTTTAAAAATAATAAATGAGATCCAAAATGTCCTCAAAAATCACAGAAATTCCTACACCATGGCAGGAGCCATGTGTCAAAATTTCATTGGATTTGGAGGTCGTTTGATATTTTATTCAAAAATAAAGGTGGGGCACTGTGCACAAGGACCAATGTGCAAATACCCAAAGATCTGGGGTCTCTGGTGCAAAATACCCAGCAAGTCACGCGCTTCGCGCGTGGCTGGGGCACACAGGGACTGATTTGTAACAAAAACCAAGTCCTAGGGGTTTTTGATAACACGTATCAAAACCCCAGGGGCAAGGTTGCAAAAAGCCCAAGAAATAACGCACATGCACAATAAACAACACTCACAGGGGCATATTTGCAATTACTTAAAAATATTCATGCATTCATTAATACTCCAGATCTACAGGACTAAATATGTAAAAAGCCCAAAATACACGTGACGACGCACGTGTTCGCAAACACACAGGGGCATACATGCAATTAAAATAAAGCCCAAGGTTCCAAATGCAAATAACCCTACGTGAAAAAGTTTCTAAAAATATTTACAGGACTACAGAGAAAATAGTAAACTACGAGGGGGCCCTACGATATTTACCCCTTTATTAGCCGACGGTCGGATGGGCGCCACGTGTAGGCTGGACGGTCCGGATGTGCTGCGCCTCTTCTCTCTTCGTCCCTTCGGCTCGATCAACGGCTGGGAGAGGTCCACGTGGAAGATCTGACGATGCTGGGCTCCTGGTCCTCTCTCCTCGGCTACAACGGTCCAGATGTCTCCTCAGATAGATCGATGGCTGCTGCTCCTTCAAGGATGGACGCTCAGGATTAGAACTGGAGCGAGGTCTTCATCGGACGGCTCTGGAGGATGGTGCAAGAACTCATCGCCGGCGAACTTCGCCGGCCTCCTGCGTGCGCTACACCCCTCCTCAGCTGCTGCAATTGATCGGAGAAGCTCCGCTGCACTTTCCCGCAGCTGATGACGATGGCTGATGGTCCAGCCGAGCCCTGGAGGGGCTCCGGCGAGGCCTGGCGGCGCGAAGCTCTGGTCTTGAATGGACTGGAGGCTCAGACACCTCCTTTGGACCTGCAAAGTGGACAAGAAGCTTCGCGGGTCGAGGGCAAAATGCCTCGACCCAAGAAGGCGGGGTGAAGGTGGACGGTGCTGTGGGGCGGACGAGCTCCGGCGAGGCGGAGGCGATGGAACTCGAATCCCAGCTCCGGGGCGAGCTGGGGTGAATGAGCGGGCGTAGAAGGTGCGTGAAGGTCTGGCGAAGATGATGGTAGGGTCGGATGGTCGATATGTTACGCGAGGTGGCCGGAATCGGAGAAATGCGTCGGAGATACGAATTGGGCGAAATCGGAAATTGGAAGAAATGAGGAAGAACTAAGGTTACCTGGTGGATGCAGTAGACTGTGGTGGAGCTGCTCTTGCTCCTGGTCGTAGCCTCGAAGGGCGTCAAGGCCTGAGGCTCGATGCTCGACGCTGGTGGCGGAGCAGTGGCGGCGGAGTTCGCCGGATCAGTGGAATCGCCTCCTCGCCTCACTGCAACAATGGCGGACGCTTGCTGTCACTCTCGCGGTGCCTATGGAGGTCACTGGGAAGAAGGAGATGGTCCAAAGATGGGGCGCGGAGGCGGCGGAGGTCGGAATATAAATGGTGACAGGGGCGTTTAGGGTTGAGGGGCGACAGCGATGGAAAGCATGGATCGCGCGGCGAAGGATCGGGCGGGGATGACGGATGATCAACGAAGGATCCGGGCGCGGGATATGCGTGGGAGACAGCCTGGAGGCGCGTGGGAAAATCGGAGAAGGCGGGGCGGCGCGCGTCTTCCAGAAAAGGAAGGAGTCCGCGGGGGAGTTGACCGGGGTCAACAATCCCCCGTGGACCAATCAGGAGCGGCCACGTGGATGCAATTTTTGTTTATTTATTTTAGGGTAGAAATAGGCCGAATTAAAGAAAACTCAAAACATGAAATATTTTTCTTTTATTTTTTTCTATTTTTTGGTGATTTTTAATTAATTTTTGGGAATAAAAATAGGGTAGCTATATATATAGGTATATGTACACTATATGGAGTTTTTATTTTTGATTTTTTTATTTGTTATTTTTATGTATTTTTATGCTCATTTTGTATTTTATTTATTTACAAGATAAAATGAGGAATAAAAGAATATTTTTATTTTATTTTTATCACTTATATACAAGGGTGAAATAAATGGTTGCATACATTTATATACATGGTATTTATACAATGTATTTTTGTATTTTCAATTTTGTAATTTTTATTTGATTTTTGTTTTGTTTCTTGTTATTTTATATATTTACAATATGTAACATAGAATATTTACAAAAAGTTTAGAAAATAATTACATATATCTATAGGGTTAGATAAATACATGGGTGATGGTCTATGCACATGGGAAAAAGGGTATTTTTGAATTTTTGATTTTTATCTTTTTATTTTGTTTTCTTTAATAAAGTATACACACAATATGTACAGGCATGTTTTTTTTGGGTGAGGAAAATATGTATTTACAGAAGTATATACACATGAGCTCCTATCTCCCTCTACTTTGGCTTTTATGCGGTCAGGCCCATGCTGAGCCCTCCCTTGGGTCAGGTTGCTCAATATTTATTCTAAATATTTCCCTCTTTTTCTTTTTGCTCTTTATTCTTTTATTTTGTGCACAAAAACATGCTAATTATAGGTTTTTACACAATGCATGCTTTTGGTATTTATTTGTATTTACACATATCTACATGTATTTGCAAAGGTTTTTGTAGCTAAAATAGAAGAATAAAGAGTGATGAATGGGTATTCATCAGTTATCCAAAGTTAAGGGAATTTTATCTCGAGATAAGCTATCCAAGGATAAATGGTCACGTCGTGGTTATAACATTACAATATTTATCCCTTGTCCATCAAGCAACTCGAAAAAGAACAATGGACGAACATCATTTATCCCTTATCCCACCTTATTCGGTATCCCTTATCCAAAAAATTATGATATAAAAATATATTATAGTTATATTTTTTTCAAAGATAAGAATTCTTATTTATTATCTAATTTTTAAATATGAATAGGAGTGAGATAAAAAAATAAAAACTTGCATGAATATTATTTTAACACTGTGTATTATGTATATCTTCATTATAAATGAAATGACGTTCATTCTCTTTAAGGTTGTTATGGTTTCAATCCTCTTTAAGGTCGTTATGTCTGTTTTTCTAGTCATGGTCTGGTTTCAATCCTCTTTATGGTTTCAATCCTCTTTATGGTTTCAATCCTCTTTAATGGTCAGCTGCTCATGGTCAAGAAATGATTTCAAATGCTAAACATTGACTCGAAAGGTGGAATCAGAAGACAACTCGGATATATCGATGCTACCATTGTTGTTTCTCATATTGCATAGGTATCGAAGCAGATGGAGCTTAATTGGAAGGCGGTAGACGATATGTTCTCCAAGCATACATTCGATTCAAATCGATGCTACCCTCGACTATGTTGCCCGATGTTGTTCTCCAGGTTGTGAATAGACCTGCATGTATTGAATATGACTCGAGAACAAAGACTCGGTTTGAAAAACACAAGAAAAGGTGAATGAATAGCCTCAATTGAGGCAGAGGATGGAGGCTAGACCACTGTTCACAGAATGTGAGCATGGAGTAGATATGAGCGATAGAAGAGAAGTGTGAGGATGAGGAAGATGAGATGGACTATTGGGGATGAATTTCGATGATTGAAGTATCAAAATGATGTGAAAAGAATGAGAAAGCAGATGAGAGAAAGGATTGAGGAATCGAGAAGGAGAAGATGAAGATAGAAGACCTAATTTGGAAGTTGATGGAGGAGGTCGCCTGTGTGCGGAGCTCGACTAAGCTCCAGGTCCTTTCCGTGACATGATGGCAGTGGGACGCGGAGGCCTTATTATGGTGGAGCAAAACCTCGTCAGCGATGATCACATCTCTCCTCTCGATCTCAACATCACTGATGAATCTGTGATTCATCACTTCAAAAGTCAAAAATAGAGCCTTGTTCCCGAGCAAATAGAGGCATATTTCCCTTTATATTGCATAAATAACATTCATGCATACATCCATAATTCATACATTTTAGCAGTCCATTTACATTTAAATAAGAAGCCAAAAACCCCTTGTAAAATTCCCATTCACTAAAATAACCTCTTCTCTATAATATGTACTCCTTAGTTAATATTATAGGGAAGAATGCCAAAAATCCCCCTTGTAAATTAGTCAATAAAGCCCTAGAACCCCGGTACACTAAAATGCACATAAAGCCCTCATACAAACTCCGAATTAGGTCTACTTACTCTTAGAATACTACACATTAAAAGACCTTTAAAATGAGACTAATTTCATTGAATTTGGAGCTCGTATGGGAAAGTTGGGTTTTTGGACCACTTTGTATACTACATATGTATATCTAAGTATCCTTGTATTTATGTATCATATTTAACCTCATTTCCGTCTTTGGTCAACATGAAACTTGTAGATCTCATCGAGATCTACAACTTTTATGTTTTGAGTTTTTCCAAATTCGGCCCCCTCTTCTCTCTACACGTGTATCTTCTTCCAGCCACTCAAAGCAGGCCACGAGGCGCCCTCTGGTTGCGCCACGCGGCCCGCTTTCCCTTACCTCATCCGCCTGCATTCTCAGCCGTTGGATCGCGCTTCAGATCCAACGGCCCCGCTGTGTCCACGCGTGCCTATTGCCTCAGCCATTGATCTTCTCCGCCCCTTGATCATCACCGTTCGTCCGCGCCTCTTCCAGAGCTCGCCACGTGGCGGCAGATGGACCATCTGATCGAGCCCATCTCAGCCGCTCCTCCGTTGGCGTCCCTCAGCCGCTTGATCAGACCCTCGGTATCATCCAAACCGCCCGATGGCGCTTCGTCCCAGCTCGCCACGTGGCTCCACCGCAGCCCATCATCACCGAGCCCCCGATCTAATCCTACCCG
The DNA here is from genome assembly GCA_037367405.1 of Ottelia alismoides. NCBI lineage: Eukaryota > Viridiplantae > Streptophyta > Magnoliopsida > Alismatales > Hydrocharitaceae > Ottelia > Ottelia alismoides. The sequence goes on from JAZKJV010011221.1 coordinate 18,457, forward strand.
CCCACCACGCTTCGATCACCAGTGTTGGATCACAAGATCCAACGGTGGAGACCTCGTCTCCTACCTCCGGGCGCCCCTCTCTCCCACGTCCCCTGCCTTGCGGGAGGGGTGCCCCCTTCCTATTCTTGGAAGCACCTCATCCACCTTCTCCGACCACCAGCACCACCACGATTGAGGGCACTCCTCCCTCACCCTCGCCAGCTCCCTCGCTTCCCACGATCTCCACCATAGAAGCCCCACGTCGCCCACAAACCTCGCATCGTCGCCAACACTGTTGCCACCTCCATCCTTTAAATACTCCACCACCGGCAACCTTCAGCCGCATCCGCCACTCCAGAGAGCATCCCTGAGCTCTGATCCTCTAGTTGGTGACAGCAATTCGACGAATCATCGAGCGACGAAGGGCATCAGCTCCGGTGAGATCCACGGCAGCTCCGCTGTGTCGCAGCCGCTCCTCCGAGTAGCTGCACGAGCTCGGGACCCTACCGATCCCTAGAGCGACGACCCTGGAACTCGAGACCGAGCTCCGATCCCCAGGTAAACCCCTCCATTCCTCCTCCGATCTTCTTCTTATTTTCCTTTTGTTTTCTCCGATTTTATTCACCGTCACCGGTCACTCTCTCGCTTCCCTTTCATCTCGCCGAGCTTCGCGTCGAAGCTCCCATCCTCGCTGACTACTCCGCACCTTCCGACGACGCACGTCAACCTCCATCGACTTCCAGCTCCGCCATTTGGCCGGAGCTCCATCGCCCGACCGCCTCCCTTCGCCTTAGGCCTCGCCAACCATCCTCACGTCTTCACAAACACACGCACGAGCTCCGGCTCTAGCTTTCACACTTGCAGGTACCTTGCTGCTCATTGAATGGACGCTCGCCGGAGACGCCCTCGAGCTTCATCGCCAGCAACTTCAGGCCGCCCTCCGACACTCCTGAGGCCACCGGAGGTTTCGTCGACCATCCGCGCATCTTCTGGGATATCTCCGACAAGTCGGAGAGCGTCAGCGCCTCGAGGAAGGACGGGCGGAGCTACAGCACTTTCGCCGGAGCCCCGCCTTCCCCTCCGCAGGCGGCGGAGGATCGTCGGAGCAGACGAGCAGCTGCCGTTCGATCACATCGATCGAACGGCCCCCACATCGCCACGCGTCCCCTCACCGCAGCAGCTTCCCACCGTCGATCGCTCCTCTGATCCAGCGGCCCTCAGCGAGCCACGTCGCCGTCTTCATCGAGCCCAGAGGCCGTTGGATCATCATCGATCCAAAGGCACGAGGTCACGCCACGTGTCAGCACCGACACCCCTCGGATCCATCTTGATCCAAGGGCCTTCAATACGCCACGTAGCCTCGGCCCGAACCTCCTCTCCGAGCCTAGGTTCGGGTCGCACGAACCTCACTCCAGACCTCCAAGGCGTCCGAGCCTCGCTCCGAGCCTAGGTCGCCCACGTGAGGAGCACGTGAGGCCTGGGTAAATTGCACAGAGGCCCCTGGAGCTTTCCAGATTTGCAAAGAGGTCCCTGTGAAGCAGACCCAACGTGTGGAGCACGTGCACTGTGGAGAATTTGCACAAGAGTCCCCCGCATTATAGGTAATTGCATTTTAGTCCCTGTCTGCATATTTGCTTATTGTATTTTTAATTTTTATTTTGTATTGCATTTACACCCCTGTGTTTGCATGCATCCCTAGGTTGCATTTTACTTCATTTTGCAAATCTAAAAATTGCATGTTGTTGAGAATTTTATCCTCTGTCTATTGGTCCACGTGTCACATTTTTGTGATTTCAGTAGAATTATTAATGAATTGATTGGCGAATTTTTGACATTATTTGCCCAGTGACACCTTTTGATTTATAGTTAATTCTCTGTGCTTCCAAAAATCATCAAAAATTCATAGTATCTTAAGGACAATATTCTTAACATACCATAAAAATTTCATGTCATTTGCACGCATATCGAGGCCTAAATAAATTGTTGAGTGATTTTCTTAATTTAATTTTAGTTAATTTATTTCACAGTGAAATTAAGATCTGTCAATTTTCCTAGGTCCCTTATCATTAGAGCTATCTAGGATAATTTTAGATCTTGAAAAAATTATGGTTTGATATTTATTAAAAATTAAATATTGAAAATCACCCTGTCTGCTCATTTAATTCACAGTAAATTTATTCAGTGTCGAAAAATTCCAAAAAAAAATAGTGTAGGTCATTTTCATCATATTTCATCATCTGGCCAATTTTTATAATTTTTGGACTTCATTTGGTACCTTAACTGATTTAACTTTAAATTGGCTCGATTTTTGCATGTGTCTGCATAGAAAATAGAAAAAGATCAAAAAAATTACTCCTCGAAAATCAACACTCGGACACTTGTTAAAATTCACCTAAGGAGACAGATGCCTCTCTGAGATCGACCTTGGACTCCACCAAGTAAAAAAATATTTGCCGCTTAAAATTAACTCAACATTAATTGATAAGTGGTTTTTGATTAACCCCTCGTATCCGACTGCAACGAAACATATTAATTAATTTGGACATTAATTTGACCGAGTTAACTAAGGGTGCGGGGCGGTTATCAAAATGGCGCTGTTGCCGGGGAGGCACGGCTTAGGTTAATTTGAAGTGAAATTTTGATTATTTGATTTTCAATCCACGGGTAGTCTGACCCCCGGTTTTTCTTGTGAATATCTCTCTGTCTTTTAAATTTTTGCATTTTTTGTGTCGTTCTTTATCTGACCTCAACTTGTTTTTGTGCGAGGGACACCGGAGTCGAAGACGCTTCGAGGAACACGCATTCGAATTTGTTTGAGTGATTTGAGAGAACCTGTAATCTCATTTATTTCCACATTTTTCGCATCATTTCCAGCGGTTCCCATTCGGGTTCTCGCGTGTGTAAAAATAGTGGAATCCTGTCCCCGTGTGCTGTGTGGTTGAATTGTAACTTAGACTTGCACTAGCGGCTCCTTGAGCCACTCTAGGAATTGCTTGTGCTCGTAATTTTTAGGACCACACATACACTTAAAAGACGCACCTAGACCGCAGATCTAGTCCAAATAAACCTGTTCTTCATACGCTAATAGAACTTCCTGTCTAAGAGCGGATTTTTTCGTCTGCATTTGCATATAGTGTAAAATTTCAATACTGTATTGCATCCTGCATAAAAGCGAAAGGATCACTGTAAGTCTTCTTAACTCAGCATACGCATCATTGTTTTTCGTGCATCGGCTTTTCACAATTTCCCCCTCAGTTTTTCGAACTTAAATTAAACGGAAATTGGGACTGGACGTTAGGCGTGCTGTGTGGTTGGACTAAACAAGTGAGAACTTAACTTAAAATCGGGACTGCTAAACAGTATTGACAAAAAAAAGAGAATAAAATTTGAAAATTGTTTGCGGGAGATTAATCCCCGACCCTGTTTTCAGGCTGAGTGAGGGTACTTGAGTGTGTGTGAACACCTTAAGGCAGGGCCCAAATCCCCGCCTTCCATATCACGAGCCAACTGATCTTAGCAAATATCACGAGTGGGATACTTTTAAGCTCATTGACAAGTACCAAGTAGCCTCCGCCTTCACAGGTAGATAGGGACGAACCAGCGGTACTCTGCGATAAGGCCTAGCTTTGTCAGCCTCCGCCTGCTTGCAGGTAGATAGGGGCACGTCATTGAGTCCCCACTCCGGATAGGAGCGCAGAAAGGGAGGATCGGCGGTATCTTAGGCGACAGGATAAACAGGGAAGACGCATCCGGCTCTAAGCCGACTTCCCTGTAGGCCGCGTAATCCTTGCTATCTTGTTTGAAAAAAATCACACTTAAAAATTACAAGATTAATCGGACTCGATTTCGAGTCCTTCACTGTGTCGAGTGTGAACCCAGGGTTTTGGATTGATTTTGCTTGCTTCAGGTAGGAGTAAAACCCTATCTTCTTCTCGCCACATCAAGATGAGTAACTGGGGAGATCTCGACGCGTTATTCACTGATCTCTCTATGAGTTCCCCAAGCGACTCGTCTTCATCGGCCCAGGCGCACCTTGGACCACCCAGGACTCATGACCCTCTTGAGTCTTGGTTCCCTCATACTCAGGGTGGTAACTCTCAAACCAACCCTTTCATCTCCTCCGAGATTATCAAGGAAGATCATTGCCTCGGTAATCCTTTCCTTGATTTATCCTCTGACATCGACCTTACTTTCCCCCCAGGACTAGAGGACGAGATGCCGCCAAAAGTACCACCGGATGAGGAACAAATAAAACAGATTCTTGCTCGCCTCGCTGAAGCCGAACAGAAGAATGCAGATCTCACAGCGCGGATGGGACAGATCATAGTAGCAGAAGGAATCGACCGACCAATGGTCGATACCTATAACCCGGCGGAGAACGAGATTCAGAACTGGTTGGCACATGCAGTTCCTGCCCAGGCATTTGAGCTGAAGCCCCACTTCCTTAGTCTGCTTCCGAAGTTCAACAGAAACCTAAATGAAGAACCATACACTTTCCTCCGTGACTTCGAGTTGGTGTGCAACAATCTTAGCCATCCCAATGTTGGCCAAGATTATATTCGGTTGAAGGCCACCCCTTTTGCCTTAGGTGTTAAGGCTGATCATTGGTTGAAAAACTTAGGGGTGGTATGCAATACCTGGATGCAGTTCAAGGACCTATTCTTGAAAAAGTTCTACCCTCTCAGTAGGACAAACCAGATGAGAACGAAGATCGCAAGCTTCGCCCAAGGACCTAGTGAACCTTTCCATGACGCTTGGGATAGGTTCAATGATTTAGTATAGAAATGCCCCTGCCACGGCATTTCAAAGGAGATCTTAGTCCACACCTTGATCTGTGGTCTAACCCCAGAGATGCAGGGGTTAGTCAGTGCCGCCTGTGGAGGAAGCTATCTGAACAAAAACGAGCACGCCGTATGGAAGATCCTGGAGCAGATGGCGGAAACCGGCAGGTCGCAGGCCACCAGGGCCTATCAGTTGTCTCCCTCAATCCTATCCAATGAGACAACTCGAAGGACTGTAGCGGATCTGACTGAGGACCTCATCCCCAGTATGGGGATGATTGCCGACAAGCTTACCATGGTCGAGCAGATCCACAAGAGAGTCGCGGAACTTGAGTCTCTTTCGCGTCTACCGAAGCAAGTGGAGGAACTTTCTGAGAAGGTAGCTAAGATCAAGCTACCTGCCCCTTCTGCACCACCTGTACCTGTACATCGAGTCCATCTTGTACAGGAACAGGCACCTGGGTCTCAGAGTAGCTGGGATCAGACTTACACCCAGCCGGACCAGCATGCACCCCCACAAGTGGAGACGGGATACGAGGAGCCTCCGCAAGTGTACGAGATCAACGGGCTTTGGTATAGCCGTGACCCGATTGTCAGGCAGGCCGAAATGGGGAAGGATCAGCCTCACCGTTCATCCCCAGTCTACCAAGAAACCAGGCCCGTTCCCACACCGCGCTTTCAATCCAGGCCAGAACAAGGGTACCAGCCTCAGCAGTACCAGCAGCAGCAGTGCACATATCAGCAGGGCCCAGCACCGTCACACCCGCAGCAGCAGTATCGGCATGGCCAGCAGGGCCACTACCGAACCACATCTGCACAGCAGTCAGCCCAGCCCACCGAATTGGAGTCTCTCACCTTGGCGATCCAGACCCTGTCTGATAGGGTCCAACAGATGCAGAATGATTACCTGGACATGAGAACCGACATCAATCGGGTCTCTCGTACCCAGGACCAACAGATGACGCCAAAGACCCCAATTCCCGCACAGGTTCAGGCCAACCCGAACAACATACTCCATGGCCAGAACCGACCTCGAGATCAGGTATACTATTCAGATAATTATTTATCTGAACATGAGATCCTTTCGTATGATAATGTAAATCACATGTCCCTCAGGAGCGGAAGGACCGTGACCATACCTGATCGGGCACGGGAGCAGAAGGAAGGAGCCTCCGACACTCTACCTGAGGAGAACTCGGAGGACGAAGAGGAGGAGCATCACCACCATCATCGCTGGCAGAAGAAGAGGATATCTGAGTCCTCAAAGCAGCATTCTCGCATTTGCATAGAGTCAGAAGAAACCGATGAAGAGCCCGCACCTCCATCTGAGGAGGATCGTCCAGCAGTCGCGGAAGAAGCATCACCGGTTTCGCCTCAGCATTTTCCTTTCAGTCAGAGTCAGCGTCCTAGTTTGTATCAGAGTCAGAGTCCTGTTAAGAACTCAGTTCCCGAAGTCAATGAGAAAATTTCAGTTTCCGAACCTGAGTTAGAGTCAATAATCCCTTTCCCCCGAGCTCTTACTGGTGGAAAGAAGAAAACCAAAAAAATCCAAAAAGATGACCCTGAGATGGCGGAATTCTGCAACAAATATATCAAGGTCACAATCCCCTTTGACAAGTACGTGGAGATGACCCCTGCATTCCAAAAATACCTTAAGGTGAGATGCACACCTACTAGGGTTAGCAGGAAGACCAAAAGCCGTGTTGAGAAACACGTTTTATCAATAGCCACGACTTATGCAATAAAGAACTCGTTTCCAAGGAAACGAAGAGATATGGGTGCACATTATGTAGTGAGTCATGTTAATGACATCGCGTTTGCACGCACTCTCCTGGACAATGGTTCCTCAATCAATCTGATGCCTACAGCCCTCTATGAGTGGCTTAATCTCGGACCTCTTAGGAAATCTAGAGCCCTCCTACAGTTTGCTGATAAATCAACCAAGAGGTCCCAAGGAGAATTGAGGAACATTGTGATCAAAGTCGAGGGACAAGAATACATGGTGGACTTCACTGTCCTGGATATGGAAACCCCTCGTAATTGGAGAGATTCCCAGATCATTTTAGGTAGGCCCTTCCTCAGAACAGCAGGGGCCTTATTTGATTATAAGAATGGGAAGATTCAGTTCCAAACTCCAGGCGGAGATGAGGAACTTGAGAAGAAGCAGACGAGATGGCAGAGACCGGATTCCGAATCCAGCACCGAGTACTCTTCTACCGGAACAGACTGCGAGCATGTAGACTTAGTTGGGCCATGGAGACAGAACCCAGCCAACACCGATGTATCCATCTCCTTTGAAGATGATCCAGTGCATGAGTCAGTCTGCGAGATCCTCAGGAACGAGTATAGCTCTGAGCCTGCATCGCCCTACATCTTCGATGACGTAGAGGCCCAGTTGGGCCTGTCGGTCCTTACATCCTTAGGACAATCGGAAGATGAGGATGACGAGTCGGACGAGGTGTTTGCCGATTGCATGGAGACCTTTGACGATCCGACTCCAGAGCCGCGCTTGGTGGCAGTTATAACAGAAAATGATCCAGCCACTTTCAACACCGAACCAGAGCAGATTGAGCCAGATTTTCTAGATGATCACGCTATTCCTGAGCTCAAACCCCTACCCACAACCTTGAAATATGCCTTCCTTGCGGCCCAAGACAAGAAATTTCCGGTCATTATCAGTTCGCAATTGACCGAGGAGCAGGAATCTCGCTTGCTAGAGATCCTGGAGAAAAACCGCAAGGCGATAAGCTGGAGCATTTCCGATCTCCACGGGATAAATCCCGCTCTGTGTTCGCACCATATTTACTTGGAGAACGAAGCCAAACCCTCTCGTGAATTCCAACGTCGGTTGAATCCAAATTTACAAGAGGTCGTGAAAAAGGAGATAGAAAAATGGTGCGACGCGGGTTTTATTTACCCAATCTCCGACTCTAAGTGGGTGGCCCCAATCCATGTTGTCCCGAAAAAGTTGGGAATTCAGACGACCACCAACGAGGACGGAGAGGAGATCGTGACGAGAGTACCCACGTCGTGGCACGTCTGTGTGGATTACAAACGCCTGAATGCCGCGACGAAGAAGGATCATTTCCCCCTACCGTTCATTGATCAGATTTTAGAAAGACTAGCGGGGAAAGAATTCTTCTGCTTCCTAGATGGGTTCTCGGGCTACAATCAAGTAGCCATAGCTCCGGAGGACCAGGAAAAGACCACGTTTACATGCCCCTTTGGTACCTATGCTTTCAGGCGCATGCCTTTTGGGCTATGCAATGCTCCAAGTACTTTTCAAAGGTGCATGATTGTTGTATTCGCCGAAATGGTCGGTGAATTCCTGGAAGTCTTCATGGATGACTTCTCGGTCCACGGCGATTCTTTCGATTCCTGTCTTAGGAATCTGGACCGAGTCCTCAAGAGATGTTGTGAGGTTAATCTGGTGCTCTCCTGGGAGAAAAGTCACTTCATGGTGACGGAGGGCATAGTGTTGGGGCATGTCATCTCCAAGAGAGGAATGGAGGTTGACCCTGCCAAGGTGGACGTGATCAGACGACTCCAGCCACCAACCAACGTAAGACAGTTGCGGTCGTTCCTCGGGCATGTCAGATTTTATCGGAGATTTATTAAGGATTTTCTGAGATTGCCCGACCGCTAACTGAGCTTTTAGGCAAAGACATGGAATTCATTGTAGATCGCAAATGTCTTGAGGCCTTTAAGCTTTTACAAGGAATGATCATGGACGCACCCATCTTACAAGCCCCAGATTGGTCTCTACCTTTTGAGATCATGACGGACGCCTCTGATTATGCTGTTGGGGTTGTGTTGGGACAAAGAAGAGATGGCGTCCCGCTTGCTATTCACTACGCAAGCAAAGTGCTTGATTCTGCTCAGCGTAACTATACAGTTACAGAAAAGGAAATGCTTGCGGTAGTGTTTGCCTTGGACAAATTCAGATCTCACCTAATTGGATCCAAGGTAACTGTGTTCACAGACCACACGGCACTACGATATTTGATGGAGAAGAAGGACGCGAAGGCGCGTCTTCTTCGTTGGATTTTACTTATCCAGGAGTTTGATTTGGACATCCGTGATAAACCTGGAAAGAAGAACGTAGTTGTCGATCATCTTTCTCGTCTCGAAGATCTTAATACTTCCGAGGTTTCACCAATTCGAGATTCCTTCCCTGACGAGTCGATTTTTGTTATCGACTCACTCCCATGGTACGCCAATATCGTGAACTATCTTGTCTCCAAGAAAGTTCCCGAAGATTGGCCCAAAAACCAAATCGACCGACTAAAGTCGGACGCAAGACATTACCATTGGGAGGATCCGATCCTTTTCTTTGAAGGACCGGATTGTGTCTGGAGACGTTGTATTCCTCAGGAGGAATACCAGAGTGTCCTTTCTTTATGCCATAGCTTAGAGGCAGGAGGACACCACTCCGGGAAGAGGACCGCATGGAAGGTACTTCAGTGTGGCTTCTACTGGCCGACTCTGTTTCGCGATGCCACCGCCTTCGCGAAGTCGTTCCCAGTTTGCCAGAGAATGGGAGGAACCGTTGGTTCCAAGGATGAGATGCCAATGCAGCCGGTCATCATTTGTGATGTTTTTGACGCCTGGGGCATCGATTTCATGGGCCCATTCCCTGTCAGCCACGGGTTCGAATACATCCTTCTTGCGGTAGATTATCTGTCCAGATGGGTGGAGGCTATCCCGACCCGAGCCGCAGACAGCAGGACTGTCTGTAAATTCATCAAAGAGCACATAATCTCTAGGTTCGGGATCCCCAAAATGATGATATCAGACGGGGGTAGCCACTTTGTGAATCGGGAGGTGAAGAAACTCCTGAAGGACTACGGCATCGAACACCGTGTCGTGAGTCCTTACCACCCACAAACCAATAGTATGGCTGAGGTGTCGAATAGGGAGGTGAAAACCATATTGCAAAAGCTTGTCCGCCCGGACAGGAAAGACTGGTCTCAGATCTTGGATCAAGTCCTCTGGGCGTATAGGACGGCTTACAAGACACCGTTAGGCACCTCCCCATTCCGAATGGTATTCGGAAAGCCGTGCCATTTGCCCGCAGAGTTAGTGCACAAATCAGAATGGGCAATAAAGAAGGTCAACTGGAACACACACCTGGGTCAGAAACAGAGAGACATGGATCTGAATGAGCTTATGGAAGTCAGAAACCGAGCATACGAAAACAGTTTGGTGTACAAGGACAAGGTGAAGCGTTGGCATGATAGATATATCAGACGAAAGACCTTTGTTCCTGGACAGAAGGTATGGTTGTTCAATGCTAGGCTGAAGATTTTCCAAGGCAAGTTAAAGTCTAAGTGGACGGGACCATTTGTCGTCCGTACGGTGCATGATAGTGGATGTGTCAAGATCTCAGATCTCGCAGATGACGCACCGACATTCCTAGTGAATGGGCAGCTGTTGAAGCACTTCGTCGAATCCAATGAATAGTTAGTCCATGTGGAGGAGATTGTATTCATGCGCGAGACAGATACAGCAGATACACCTCAAGCCGCGTATGAGACCTTGCAGCAGTGAACTCCAGCCATCAGCAGCATCTTGAAAGATTCACACCGACTCATCTGTGTATACCATCAGTCTTGTACATCCTATCCTTTACCCCCGCGATTCTAGTAACCCATCCCCACATCATCGAACCATTATCTTGGACTATACTTAGGATAACCAGATCCTAAGTATAGGGGGAGGGGTCACCTGAGTCGGTTCAATGTACATACTCCAGATCACATTGGTCCTCATACTCATTTCTTACCGATACTTAGGATGACCTGAGCCTAAGTATAGGGGGGACCGATGCCCGCATGATACTTATCCACTTCCCATCTTTCCCTCGTCCGCCCCATTTCTGATCTTCTTCTACACTTAGGCTGCCAGAGCCTAAGTGTAGGGGGTCGGGACGACTTCTATACTTCTTGTTCCTTTTGCTCTCCTACGCTTAGCACGAGCTATGTCTTTTTCCTCGCTCTTCGTGCTCTGGGGACATAGCACACGCTAAGTATAGGGGGGCGTGTATATATTACATATATACTTTACCCATAGCTCGTACTTTCGCGTATTTTTGTATATATTATGCAATAATTACGGGTGGGTAAAAATTCGAGAATTTTTTTGTAAAATACACTTGTATAAACTGACTCATAAAAGACTTGTATCATAGGAGGTATACCAAAAAAAATTGGTACAAAAAGTTATAAAACATACTTTTTTTTGTAAAATAGGATGTATTAAAAAAAGTTGTATACTATGTGTAAATTAAAAACTTGTTGTAAATAATAAAATATATATATATAAATAAATATATATATATATATTTGAAAATAAAAGCTTCTTGTTTAAACTTGCATACCATCTCTGCATCCAAAAAGAGTCTTGCATTTTCATAGCATGACATCTCATCGGCATACTTTGCATAGGCAAAGTGAAAAGCTAGTGGGTTCTGAACTAAGTTATGAGCAGATATTGAGGATGGAATTGATTTGACCTTAATCCACCTAATTCCAGAGGAACCTTATAGGAACTGGAGTTAAGATTTTTCAGGTCAGGTGACTTAATTCTTTGAGTCCACAAGTCTATGTTCATATGTCATCTTGACAAGCCTGGGTAGAGCACTTAACAACACACACATGACTCTTAGAGACAATGGCTTGACGTGCACCAGCACTTTACACATGGCTCTCTACGGATGAGGTGATGAGGAGGCAGTTTCCTTTAGCTTGGGGTAGCATATGAGGGTAGTACTTCTAGGCGGAACCTCTCTTCTTCTTCTAGTGAAGGAAGTGGGTCTCAACTTGGCCTAGTGGTGATGAAGGCTAAAGACAGAAGCTGTAGGTTGCAATAAAGTTTCAAAAGAGGGATAGTCTACTGGCTCAAGAAGAAATTTCTTGTATATATGCTGCACCATGTAGATATGTTGTACAGAGGCGTTTTGTTGAAAAAAAAATTTGCAAAAAGAACTCCAAAAAAGTGGTGGGTCGGATTGAAAATTTAATAACCCCACCGGAGTGTACGTAGTCAAGAAAAGCAAAAGCTTATGGTCCCCATGTTACATCTCATGAAGCTTGCAGCGGGAGATTTAGCTACACTGGCTGAGCTCCCAAAAGTCTATACTTCTTCCCCCTCTTCTTGAGCCGGTTGAACTTGAACTTAGAAGGGAATACCCTGCTTCTCGAGGAAAGAGTTGCTAGACCGAGGCATCAGAGTTACCAGGTTGGGGGAGGTTGCTTCTTTGTTCTTCTGAGGTGGGGAGTCATATATCACTTACACTGCATGAAAAGATTCATGGTCATTAGAGTTTGTGTATGTAGACTTGTTCTGATCAGGTGTGTTGAGGAGTCTTGAATAGAAGACTTGTGGAACTTGAAGTCTGTTAAGTCTTAAACTCAGATCCCAATAAGGTTCCGACACATAATTAATCCAAAGGTCGAGTCAAGCTCTATTTTTAACTTTTGTTCATGACCTTGGTATGGAACCCAAAATCATTTCACTTCTGCATTTCATTTAGTTGCTCAGGGACGAGCAAGGTTTAAGTATAGGGGGTTGATGAATCTGTGATTCATCACTTCAAAAGTCAAAAATAGAGCCTTGTTCCCGAGCAAATAGAGGCATATTTCCCTTTATATTGCATAAATAACATTCATGCATACATCCATAATTCGTACATTTTAGCAGTCCATTTACATTTAAATAAGAAGCCAAAAACCCCTTGTAAAATACCCATTCACTAAAATAACCTCTTCTCTATAATATGTACTCTTTAGTTAATAATATAGGGAAGAATGCCAAAAATCCCCCTTGTAAATTAGTCAATAAAGCCCTAGAACCCCTGTACACTAAAATGTACATAAAGCCCTCATACAAACTCCGAATTAGGTCTACTTACTCTTAGAATACTACACATTAAAAGACCTTTAAAATGAGACTAATTTCGTTGAATTTGGAGCTCGTATGGGAAAGTTGGGTTTTTGGACCACTTTGTATACTACATATGTATATCTACGTATCCTTGTATTTATGTATCATATTTAACCTCATTTCCGTCTTTGGTCAACATGAAACTTGTAGATCTCATCGAGATCTACAACTTTCATGTTTTGAGTTTTTCCAAATTCGACCCCCTCTTCTCTCTACACGTGTATCTTCTTCCAGCCACTCAAAGCAGGCCACGTGGCGCCCTCTGGTTGCGCCACGCGGCCCGCTTTCCCTTGCCTCATCCGCCTGCATTCTCAGCCGTTGGATCGCGCTTCAGATCCAACGGCCCCGCTGTGTCCACGCACGCCTATTGCCTCAGCCATTGATCTTCTCCGCCCCTTGATCATCACCGTTCGTCCGCGCCTCTTCCAGAGCTCGCCACGTGGCGGCAGATGGACCATCTGATCGAGCCCATCTCAACCGCTCCTCCATTGGCGTCCCTCAGCCGCTTGATCAGACCCTCGGTATCGTATCATCCAAACCGCCCGATGGCGCTTCGTCCGCAGCTCGCCACGTGGCTCCACCGCAACCCATCATCACCGAGCCCCCGATCTAATCCTACCCGCCCACCATGCTTCGATCACCACCCTTGGATCACAAGATCCAACGGTGGAGACCTCGTCTCCTACCTCCGGGCGCCCCTCTCTCCCACGTCCCCTGCCTTGCGGGAGGGGCGCCCCCTTCCTATTCTTGGAAGCACCTCATCCACCTTCTCCGACCACCAGCACCACCACGATTGAGGGCACTCCTCCCTCACCCTCGCCAGCTCCCTCGCTTCCCACGATCTCCACCATAGAAGCCCCACGTCACCCTCAAACCTCGCCTCGTCGCCAACACTGCTGCCACCTCCATCCTTTAAATACTCCACCACCGGCAACCTTCAGCCGCATCCGCCACTCCAGAGAGCATCCCTGAGCTCTGATGCTCCAGTTGGTGATAGCAATTCGACGAATCATCGAGCGACGAAGGGCATCAGCTCCGGCGAGATCCACGGCAGCTCCGTTGTGTCGCAGCCGCTCCTCCGAGTAGCTGCACGAGCTCGGGACCCTACCGATCCCTAGAGCGACGACCCTGGAACTCGAGACCGAGCTCCGATCCCCAGGTAAACCCCTCCATTCCTCCTCCGATCTTCTTCTTATTTTCCTTTTGTTTTCTCCGATTTTATTCACCGTCACCGGTCACTCTCTCGCTTCCCTTTCATCTCGCCGAGCTTCGCGTCGAAGCTCCCATCCTCGCTGACTACTCCGCACCTTCCGACGACGCACGTCAACCTCCATCGACTTCCAGCTCCGCCATTTGGCCGGAGCTCCATCGCCCGACTGCCTCCCTTCGCCTTAGGCCTCGCCAACCATCCTCACGTCTTCACAAACACACGCACGAGCTCCGGCTCTAGCTTTCACACTTGTAGGTACCTTGCTGCTCATTGAACGGACGCTCGCCGGGGACGCCCTCGAGCTTCATCGCCAGCAACTTCAGGCCGCCCTCCGACACTCCTGAGGCCACCGGAGGTTTCGTCGACCATCCGCGCATCTTCTGGGATATCTCCGACAAGTCGGAGAGCGTCAGCGCCTCGAGGAAGGACGGGCGGAGCTACAGCACTTTCGCCGGAGCCCCGCCTTCCCCTCTGCAGGCGGCGGAGGATCGTCGGAGCAGACGAGCAGCTGTCGTTCGATCACATCGATCGAACGGCCCCCACATAGCCACGCGTCCCCTCACCGCAGCAACTTCCCATCGTCGATCGCTCCTCTGATCCAGCGGCCCTCAGCGAGCCACGTCGCCGTCTTCATCGAGCCCAGAGGCCGTTGGATCATCATCGATCCAAAGGCACGAGGTCACGCCACGTGTCAGCACCGACACCCCTCGGATCCATCTTGATCCAAGGGCCTTCAGTACGCCACGTAGCCTCGGCCCGAACCTCCTCTCCGAGCCTAGGTTCGGGTCGCACGAACCTCACTCCAGACCTCCAAGGCGTCCGAGCCTCGCTCCGAGCCTAGGCCGCCCACGTGAGGAGCACGTGCGGCCTGGGTAAATTACACAGAGGCCCCTGGAGCTTTCCAGATTTGCAAAGAGGTCCCTGTGAAGCAGACCCCACGTGTAGAGCACGTGCACTGTGGAGAATTTGCACAAGAGTCCCTCGCATTATAGGTAATTGCATTTTAGTCCCTGTCTACATATTTGCTTATTGTATTTTTAATTTTTTTTGTATTGCATTTACACCCCTGTGTTTGCACGCATCCCTAGATTGCATTTTACTTCATTTTGCAAATCTAAAAATTGCATGTTGTTCAGAATTTTATCCTCTGTCTATTGGTCCACGTGTCACATTTTTGTGATTTTAGTAGAATTATTAATGAATTGATTGGCGAATTTTTGACATATTTTGCCCAGTGACACCTTTTGATTTATAGTTAATTCTCTGTGCTTCCAAAAATCATCAAAAATTCATAGTAGCTTAAGGACAATATTCTTAACATACCATAAAAATTTCATGTCATTTGCACGCATATCGAGGCCTAAATAAATTGTTGAGTGATTTTCTTAATTTAATTTTAGTTAATTCATTTCACAGTGAAATTAAGATCTGTCAATTTTCCTAGGTCCCTTATCATTAGAGCTATCTAGGATAATTTTAGATCTTGAAAAAATTGTGGTTTGATATTTATTAAAAATTAAAAATTGAAAATCACCCTGTCTGCTCATTTAATTCACAGTAAATTTATTCAGTGTCGAAAAATTCCAAAAAAAATTATGTAGGTCATTTTCATCATATTTCATCATCTGGCCAATTTTTATAATTTTTGGACTTCATTTGGTACCTTAACTGATTTAACTTTAAATTGGCTGGATTTTTGCATGTGTCTGCATAGAAAATAGAAAAAGACCAAAAAAATTACTCCTCGAAAATCAACACTCGGACACTTGTTAAAATTCACCTAAGGAGACAGATGCCTCCCTGAGATCGACCTTGGACTCCACCAAGTAAAAAAATATTTGCCGCTTAAAATTAACTCAACATTAATTGATAAGTGGTTTTTGATTAACCCCTCGTATCCGACTGCAACGAAACATATTAATTAATTTGGACATTAATTTGACCGAGTTAACTAAGGGTGCGGGGCGGTTATCAATCACACAATGCCGGGGACATGAGGCTGTCACCCTCACGTCTCTCTCTCTCTCTCTCGCGGAGCTCTGGAAGGAGCTGAAGAAATGGGGATCTTATTGAATCGGAGGGGTTCGAGGGTTCCTTAAATATAAGATGAGGATTTGGGGAGCACCAAAGGAGTTCTCATCACCGTCGAAGGAAAATAGCCAGTAAAGAAGTTGGCGCAACGGTCAGCCATTGGGCAGTTGGTGGGGAAGAGAAGAAGGAGAGCGGAGGAGGAATCATCGGACGGAAGAAGAAAAGGGGAAGAAAAGGGGGAAAAGAGGAAAGAAAAAAATTAAGTAAAGTAAATTAATTAAACTAATAATTAAAATAAATAAATAAATTATTAAATTAAATAAATAATTTAATAATTCTATAAATTTTAGTTAATTAACTAAATAACTTAATAAATAAATAAATTATAAATTAAATATATAATATTATTTAAATAATAGTTTTTAGTTAATTATAAATATAAACAATATAGGTATATGAATAATGAATTAATTAATTTTAAAATTTTATTTTTTTAATAAATTTTATTTTTATTTAAATTAATAATATAACATTAATAAGATATTAGTAAAACATAAAATAAAAGAGCTAACAAACTATAACTAGAATATGATTAAGATATATTATACAATTTATAGGGTCTCAAAACCTACTTTTTCATATTAACTTCGATCTTAGTGAAATCACTTTTATTTGATACATAATTTTATAAAACAAACCCTTAGAAGGGCCTATTTGGTTTGTGGGTTGAATTGGGGTACACTAGCGTACCCCTCCATCCAACCCTCCCAACCCTCCTCACAGTTTACTATTCACAGGGTAACCCAACCCAACCTAAACCAATCCAACCCAGCAACCAAACATGCTCTAAAAGTGAGTATGTCCAATTTAGAGTTCATATGGTCGAGTTATGAGGTTCAGATGTTTAGGTTCACAGTTTTTTCGTTTTGAATTTATAGACATTTATTGATACTTTTAAGTAATATTTTTATATTTTTTACTAAGTTTTATAAATGCATTAAAAAAGAATTAAGTTAAACGTTATTAGGAATAATTAAATAAAACTAAAGAAGATTTATATACATATAGTACATATATATAAAGTGGTCCAAATGCCAAAACTCACGTTTGATTCTAATATTTTTTGGTATGTTTAGTAAATAGTATTAGTTACAAAATTAAGTTTAAAATTAAGGTTGGACAATTTAGAGTTTTCTATAAATAGTTATGAACTTTGGAAGTTGACATTGTATTCTTTTTAGGTTTATCATAATTTTTTATTTATACACTAAATAATTTTTATGAATTTTTTAAATAAGGATCTTTATCTCCTCTTACTTATTTATTTTATAGACTAAGTCAATATTGACATGATCTCAGGGTTAGGATCAGTCTATACATATTTCATATATACCGATGAATCTCCATTTCGTCATCTTTATTCTATTATTTTGGCCTTAAAAACCCTAGTAAATGTGTGTAAATAGCCTTAATTCATGCATTTTATCATTCATGCATCATGGTGTAAATAGTGTATAAAATACGATTTTTAAAGATAAAATTGTAGAATAAAGAAAAGAAAAGGAATAAAATATTGAAAGTATTTTATGACCCTAAACCCTCGAACCTAGGCATCTCGATGACTAGGTCGACAAGGAATAAAGTAGGGGGAGATAGAGGCAAAAAATCCAATAAAAATCCCTTTTATTTAGTTTATTTTTATTTATTTTTGGGACATAATTTTTTTTACACTTTTTATACTTTAAATAAAAAAACATTGTATAGGAAAGTTGTATATAATTAAATATAGAAAAATACAAAATTGATTTCATACAAAAATAATATACAGATAAAAAGATATGATTTGAATAAGATTCCAAATTCCAACTTCCCAGACCTATATATCTCAGATAAAAACTCAGAATATATAAAATCACCTTTAATTGTATATAATTTTAAAAATCTATTTAAAGAAAGTGGTTTCATATTTTTTGGAGTTACGGTTCGATAGTTAGGTTTTGCGCCCCTATTATATACTTATACTGATTAAAATATTTATTTTAGTTATTATTCTTATTTTTATAATTTTATTTTTTCTATAATTTTGTAAATATTATTTATAATATGTGTATATTATAAATAAGAATAAAAATAAATAAAATACTAAAATAAAATACTTGTATAAAACACATAGGTAAAATACATATATCTATAGCTATATATATAACAACTATTTTTTATATGTATATAATACTTCATAAAAATAAAATAAAAATATATTAAAGTGTATTAAACTAATTATAAATATATAAAATAATAAACATAATTAAAAAATACAAAATACAAAATAAAAAAATAAAATATTTATATATATGAATATACATATATAGCCCTTAAAAGGTAAATTGTAATTCTAAACCTTTCCAAAATAAATAAAAATCCTAATAAAATAATTCAGAAAATAATAAATATTTTTCATTTTATAACTTAAAATTAATAAAATTCTTTATTATTTTAAATTGATTTTGTAAATTTTTTCCATGGATTTTTTTGTTGGTCCACGTGGACCAACCAGATCTCCCTGTTGGTTGACCTCGGTCAACCCTCTGACCGAGGTCTGCACTGCGCCAGAATCGAGTTTTTATCATATTTCTCAGATTTATCGAGGTTTTCCCTTGCATTCTTTCGTGGTGAATCCTTCTTGATGTTTGCTCCACGTCTGATGAATCCACATTTCATCATCTTTATTCTATCATTTTGGCATCAAAAACCCTAGCAAAATGCGTGTAAATATCATTAATTCTACCATCTTAGCATTCATGCATGTGCATGTAAATAGTGTATAAAATACTGTAATTAAATCGAAAATTATAGAATAAATAAAAGAAAAGAAAAAGTATAAAATATTGTAAATATTTTATGACCCAGAACCCCGAGACTTAGGGGCATTTTGATGAATAGGTCGACAAGGAATAAAGTTGGGGGAGATAATGGCCAGAATACAATAAAAATTCATTTTATTTTATTCATTCTTTATTCTTTTTGGGACCTAATTATGGTTTCACTTTTTATACTTCAAATAAAGAAACTTTGTACATGAAAGTTGTATATAATTAAATAAGCAAAAATACAAAATTGATTTCACTGAAAAATAATGTACAGATAAAAAGTTATGGTCTGAATAAGACTCCAGAACTCCAACTTCCCAGCCGTATCTTGCACATAAAAACTCGAAATGTACCAAACTCACCTTTAATTGTACATAGCTTAAAATAATCTATTTAATGGAGTGATTTCGTATTTTTTGGAGTTACGGTTTGAAAGTTGAGTTTTGGACCCTCATTGTATACTTGTACAGATTAAAATAGTCAATTTATTATTTATTCATTATTTTTGTATTTTTATATTTTTATAATTTTGTAAATATTACTTTTAATAAATATGTGTATTAAAATCAGAATAAAAACTCAAAGAAAACTCAAATAAAATACTTGCATATTTTTAATACATAGGCATAATACCTACACTTATACCTGTATAATACATACTTATATTTTATTAAGTGTATAAAACATATCAGAAAAATAAAATAAAAATACTTTTAAGTGTATAAAAATACAGCATAAATTTATAAAATAATAAATAAAATAAATAAAAATTAATTTCACAAATAAAAATATTAAAATAAAATATATATGTATATGTACCTACATATGTCTAAAAAGGGAACTTGTAAATTTATATCTCATAAAAATAAATAAAAATTACCATAAAATAATTTATAAAATAATAAATATTTTTTAATTAATAACCTAAAATTAAATAAATCGTTTTCTATTTTTAAATGATTTTAGAAGTGACTTTTCTAGGAATTTTCCTGGTTGGTCCACGTGGACCAACCAGGGGGCATGGAGAGTTGACCGGCGGGTTAACTCTCTGGCCCTAGGTCCTGTAGACTCTGTCTGCCCTCGTTTTTGACCCGCCTTTGCAGATTTATCGAGGTCGAGCCTTTCACCAAATCAGAGTGGTGCCTTCTGCAAACTTGTACATTGTCCATCCATCATACACGCCTAGAGGTTTTTTCGACCTTCGGGTCGTTGTTCCACCCGTGACCTCGTCTTGAAGGGAGCTCCTTGACCATCCTTCAAAACACCCCAGCCAACTTCCATTTGATTTTCGAACCGATTTTGGGCGCCTAAATCCTCCGGGTGTGGGTAGAGCAGAGCTCCGGTGACAGGGGAGTCTCCCCACATTTCAGTCGAGGTGCGACGAGAGCCTTAAGTCGAGTTCCAACCATCTCCGGCGGCCGCGCCGCCGTGAGGTTCACCTTGGGCTTCTAGCCCTTGAGGTCCATTTTATTCATTTCTTTTGCTTTCGTTTCATTTCTAGTAGTCTCAGGATCATCTTCCACCTCTCCATTTTGATTCAAGCTTCATTAACCGCCATCGTCACCCCCTCGCCGAAGCAAGCTCCGGTGAGTGTTCCTCTCCGACATCAACACTTTTTTTTGCATACTTGAGGGTCGCGACATTTTGCCCGCGCCCATCTTAACTTGTCTTTGCAGGGTTTGGAGCAGCTCACGCTCCTGGAGCTACTTTGGGAGTTCGACGGAGTGCCTGGAGGGGCTTTGCTCCTCCAGCTTTGTCGGCGCGCTCTAGCATCTCCAGCCCCTTTTTGAAGCCCCAGGCACATAGAAGACTCCTCCAGGAACATCCCATGCCTCTTTGCAGCTCGAAGGAGTGCCGGAGGACGGAGGCGGAGGACGGGGAAGCTCGCCCAACCGCTGGTGCTTCCCTGTTCTTCGTTGTCATCTTCTGGCCGTCGGATCGGGCCTAATCTTGGAGGCGAGCAACAACCGTAGGATCACTTGCAGTGCCAGCCGTCCGATCGATCTTCCACATTCCAATCTCGACCGTTGGGATGCGAAGGGGTATCATGCAACCTCGTCACAACACGTGTTCAAGTGGGTGTCCCACAACCGCTCGATCTGCGCCACCTGAGGGTATTTTGCGCATTTTCCCCCAGCGCTTTTTGTATTTATTAATTGAGACCTAAACTTTCATCTGCGCTTTAAAATTTTTGTATATTTTGCATCAAGCCCCTGGTCGTTTGTATTATTCCATTTCGACCCCTGCTAGGTCACGTGCTGAATTGACAATTTTGCAGGGATACTCAGGGGACTTTACATATTTAGGTTTTAGTCTAAAAACTTCTGATTGCAGTTATAACTTTCTGGCCTTTTTGCACTTTGCCCCCCGTGGTTTCTGATAATTGCTAAAGCATCCCTCCTAGGTTCACGTGCCCCGCGCACGTAACCTTGGTGTTTTTGCGAGAAAACCCTTGCGGGTCTTGATATTTGTAATTGATCCATTAAGTTTTATATTCAGTAGTATATTTTGTGAGAAAATTGCAACTTTGCTCCTGGATGTTTGTCTATTTGCATTTATACCCCTGCGAAGCTGTGCATTTTTGTATGTTGTCTCTATTTATTTCATGCATCCATGACTTGATAAAAAATCCACAAAAATCAGTTTAAGCTCATGTTTGCTTGCTTATTCACGCCACATTTTTGCATTGCATTTTTATTGCAATTTCATATTTATTAAAAATAAAAACATGCATTTTCAGCATTGTTTGCATTAGAAAATTCATAAAAATTATAAAAACATTTTGAAAAATTACGAAAAAATTATATTTTGCTTGTCTTATCATCTTTTAGTGTCAGTCCAAAAATCATTAAAAATTGCAAATAAAAACCTTAAAAATTAGAAAACTCTTAAAAATTTCAAAAAAATCTAAATAATTCTAGAAAAATCCTAAAAATGTAAACTCAGTTCCTGCAGTTTCTCTATTTTATTGTCTTGATTTTAAAATTAATTTGGGAAAATTTTGTTGCTGTTTGCTATTTTACATTTGCATTTTAGTTCTGGCCAGCCATTTTGTTCATTGTTTTCTAGTATTTTCACTTTTAAAAATACCAAAAATATTCAGAAAAATTCCCAAAAATCACATTATAAAATCATAAAAAGATCAAAAACATTTTATTTCCTGATTTTTGAGCATTTTTAGCTATTTTGATAAATACCTTATCCTCTCTTTCCTTATATTGCGTATATACCCTATTATTGAAATAGAAAATATAAAAAAAATATAAAACATAAAAAGAAAAGATAAAATCAGAAAATTTAAAACCAAAATACAAAATTAAAAATTAAAAATAAAATATAAAAAATATAAAATTAAAAACCCACAAAAACATTTGCATATTGTAGACACTTAATCACATCACAATTTTTGAGCATTTTGCCTGATCTATCTTGTTTGCTCCCTGAGTTCGACACTCTACACATACTTACACTATACACCTATTGTAGAGTTAAAATAAATTTGACTCCACATTTATTTTTCATTACTTGATTTATTATGGTGGGTTCATTGTTGATTAAATCCGGATCTTGAGTGGTCAATACACCGACTGTGTTCCCGCCTTGTGTGGAATACACGACCGCTAGAGTTTCGGGTTTATCAACGTCCATCAGTCTTGCACGCCCTATGTCTACATCGGGGGTTGTGTTGCTGATTCGCTCGATCTTCGTCGATTTTGGTTCCCACTCGTCAACATTTATAAAAACACATCCGATCTTCCATTTGAAATTTGATCGCTCTTCCACCTTCAAACCCTAATTCTAGGTATCCAAGGATCTTCCGGGTGACAACAGGAATCGATCCCAACCTTTGGGGGCTGTCGTGGGTGTCGAATCGATCTGATCCAGCAACGTCGTCAGAGCTCGCTCCCGGTGCACCCTAGTGAGATTCCATCCTTTTTTCGTGCTCATTTTGTTTCTTAGTTTACTAGTAATCATAATTTGCACGCTCTTCCACTTGATTTCGTTCTACGTCGCATGAATATCAAGAATGTCATTCGGCCGAGCTTCTTGCTCCGCTAGTTGATTGTGGTCATCCCTGACGCCCTCTGCCTCGCCAAATACCCTCATCTCCTCCCTTCCCGCATTCTGATCACCCGACTCACATCCGTTCTCCTTGATCTCACAAAGAGCAAGACCATCACTCTCCCTCTGCCACAATCCACCGGAGAGCTCCGCCTGTGCCATTCTCGCTTCATATCAGCCATATAATACCCCCAACCCCTGTGTTTTACGTTGCTTTTTCCTTCTGCAGGTGCTGGGGCGCTAAAGGACCCCCCAAGGGGTCGCGTTTAGTTGGTCTTTGGTACCTGGAGCCCTCTTTGGCACCACCAGTCGGTCGAGAAGCCTCTCAGGAACAGTCAGGGCACTTTGGAGCTGTTGGGAACTATGGGAGAGGAAGCCATAGCTAGAGGAAATTTGCTAAGACGAATCTTCTTCCCTGTTCCTCCATTGATCTTCTCCACCGTAGGATCAAGAACACCCCCAGACGCAACAACAACCGTTCGATCATTGTCCGCCTTAACCATCGATCTCACCAGTACGATCTAATCTCGACCGTCGCAGCGCGAATTATCATCGTCTTCTGTGGGAGCGCTGCATGATGAAAGTGAAGAGATATGAACCATCGCTTCCCGTCGCTTTGGGTATTTTGTGCTTTTTACCTCAGCGTTTTTGTATTTATCATTTAAACTCTAATCATTTCTATAGTTGTTGATGTTTTTTAATATTTGCAAACCAACCCCTCTAACTTTCCACATTTGCATTTGGGTCCTGGCCATGTGATCTCACGTGTTTGTGCGAGTGAGGTGCGGGGCCATTTTGCACAAAGACCCTCAGACTTGAGGTTATTTAAATGCATAAACTTTTCTATTCATTTGTAATATTTTTATGCATTTTGAAGGAAGCCCCCATATTTTATTGTAATTACGTTTTGGCCCCTGTCAAGCTCACGTGTTTGTGCACGTGCATAGGGCATTTTGTAGGTGACGAACCGCAAAATCGACCCTTTAAGAATGCTAAATTAGCACTCGAAAATGTCGGAGCAGTCGGGCCGATTTCGGTCGTCAAAGAGATCACCTCATTTAGAGATATGCGATGATGAATCGAAATGAGGTGATCGTTAATTTATTTTACTTTACTTGGCAAGAAACCAAGGTCGAACTCAGGGACACGAGCCTCTCTCATATTGATCGGATTTAAGTCTATTTAATTAAGTGTTGAATTAAAGCCTATAGGTCAGAATATGCAAAGACAAAATAAGACATGACATGACAAGACAATGCATTAAAATAAATATGCAATTTTTTTATCCATTTTTTATCATGCAAATGAATGGACATGCAAAGCATCACAAATATGCCCTAGTCACAAATTTATGAGCAAAATATTCAATGAGTTAATTCCAGATTTATTTGAAGTGTCAGAGCTTGATCGTCAAAGTGAACAAGGCATGAGAACTTAATAAAAGCCACTTAGATAACTTAATACTTCATTAAAATTCAAGTCTCTAAGATAAAAGATTGATCGTGCCATCAAAAAGTTCATCCAACAAGCTCTCAAACGAAACTAAAATCAACTAAAACAGAGATACGGTGCTCAAGATATGCAAAAAGAAAAGCAAGGGCATAACTGAAAGAAAACTTGAAATAAACTAGCAGACAGGTCCCTGGGAGGGACGAAAATGTAAAAAAATGAAGTACGGGACCTTCCCTGAAAATGACCCACACGCACAGGGGCATTTTTGCAATTATTAAAACCCGCGAGGGCATAATTACAAATTACCCACCGTGCGTGTGATTTGCACGTGACGCAGGACCATTCTGCAATTCTGGAGAAGATATGGGCATCTCTGCAATTTACCCCAAAATAGCACGTGCGATGCACGTGCTATCTAGGCTCGGACGAAGGGCAGGCTCGGCAGAGGTTCGGGGCAGCTTCGGCTAGGCTCGGACGATTCGAAGCGAAGTGCAGGCTCGGTGGAGGCTCGGAGCAACCAAGCCTGGAGGCTCGGTGGCTGCATATGAGCCATCCGATTGTAATGATCGGATGGTCACTGTGGGCCTCTGAAGGGTCGACGTGGCTGCACTGTGGCCGTTGGATCGAGATGATCCAACGGTCGCTGGAGAGGCGGGTCTTGAGCGACGTGGCTGGATCCGTGCCGTCAGATGAAGATCATCCGACGGCAACTGCTCTTCCGTCTTCATCCTCGACTAGCGGCGGCAACTGAACTCCGGTGAAGGAGTCTATCCTCCGCCGCTCCTTCTCCATCGGTGTGGTCTTCCCCGAAGCTCCCTAAGTGGTCGTCGAGGAAGCCCGGAGCTCGGGGAAGGTCCACAGGCCACTGGCGACGCTCGGTGGAGCTCGGATGGTCACCGCGAAGTTGATGAAATCGGCTCCGGTCGATCTCCGATCGTTGAGTGAAGCAAGACCTGCAAGGTTAATAGCGCATAGCCGAAGCGAGAGAAAAGTGCGTGCGTACGACGTGAAGTGAGATGGAAGCTCAGGCGGGCGTGAAGAGCATGGGAGCTCGAAGCTCCTCCGCCGCGAGGGCGGAGGAGATGGACGGAGGGTGACTAGGGTCTGGAAGAAGGGAAGAGGTGATCGGAGGGTGTCGCGATGTAGGGGGATCGGAGGCGGAGCTAATGGGGGGGAACGATGGAGGGCGAAGTTGACCGGAGGAGCCTAATTAAAAAAAAGAAGAAAAAGTCAAAGAAGGAAGAGAGAAGGTTACCTGGAGATTGGGCGGAGCGGAGGCTTGGGTTGGAGCTCAAATGGAGCTCCGGGTCTTCGCTGAACACCTTCAGCCACCTGGTGCAGCTCGGGCGGTCGCCAAGAGGCACCGCAGCTCCGCCGTCGAAGGCGGAGGGTCTCACCGGGATTGGAGTCGTCATCGCTCGATCACACCGCCTCCCCCTGTCACAGGGAGGCGGAGGAGGGCTGGGCTCCCTTCCTCGTAAAGGTGGACCGTTTGAAATGGAGGGGAGACCGGTGTATTTGAAGATGGTTGTGGCGGAGGTGATGGTAAACGACGTGGGTTTGAGGGAGAAATGGGAGGACTGGAGAGGGGTTCGTGGGTTGACGAAGAGGTCGCGAGGGTGAGGGAAGAGTGGAGAAGGTCCTGGGATAGTTGGCGCGTGGAGATGATGGATGGTGAGGGCGAGAAAATGGAAAGGGGGTGAGGTGCGTGAGTGGAGATCGTGTGCGAGATGGAGAGGGTCTGGAGGAAGACGATGCTAGTCGGCCGTTGGATCTGAGATCCAACGGCTGACGGTTGGGCGCGAATGAGAGGCGCGGATGGGATCTGGGGCGGCATGATCGGAGGGCAGATGGAGCGGCCACGTGTCATGACGAGGTCGAGGCGCTAAAGGATGGCTCAGATGGAATCAAGGGGTCGATCGGATGGATGAGATTGGCTCAGGAGATAACGGCTGTGATGGCCGGGTGAAGATGCCATCGGAAGGACCAGAAGGTGACACGTGGCGCATGAAGAGCGAGGCAGGGACGTGCGGTGTAGATGAAGAGCGGGAGATGATCAATGGCTGGGAGAAGGCAGATACGTGGAAGCAGCGGGGCCGTTGGATCCGAAGCGAGATCCAACGGCCAGGGTCGGTGGCGGATAAGACAAAGAGGCCGGGCCACGTGGCGCTTCCAGAATGGGCCACGTGGCCCAATCAGGTTTTTCAGAGGGTTTTTCTTATTTTTGAGGGCCCTATTGGCCGAATTTGAGAAAACTCAAAACATGAAAGTTGTAGATCTTGAAGAGATCTACAAGTTTCATGTTGACCAAAACTGGAAATGAAATCAAACAAGGGCCCGACATATTTTTGAGGGTATTTTTAGGTCTAAAAATACCACGAATTTTTGTTTTGTCATTTTTTGTGGTTTTTAATTTATTTAGGACTCTGTTAATTATGAGACATTAACAGGGATTTATTGACAAACTTTTAAGCAAGGGGGTTAATTATGGGAAATAAAGATGATGAAACTGAGGTTCATCAGTAGGGAAGGGATTAGACTTTTAGTTATTTCTAATTGGACTAGAAACATTTTTATTGCATTATATATTTTTGAAAGATTACACTTTGGCCCTTTATCTTTTTGATATTTACAAAAATACCCCTGCTAGTATTGCATTTTCTTTTTGTTGTCTCTATTTATTTTATGCATCTATAAAATTAAAAAAATCTCCAAAAATAGACTTGAGTTTCTGTTGCAACACTTTTTCATGCACATATTTTTATTTTGTATTTTGAGTCTTTTTATTATTTATAAAAAATAAAAAAATGTCATTTCCATCCCTGTTTGCATTATAAAATCCATACAAAATAAAAAATCATTTTGAAAATTTTCATAAAATGTATTTTTTATTTATTTAAATATTTTACAACTTCAAACCAAAAATCAGTAAAAGTATAAAAGAAAATGCATAAAAATTGAAAAACCCTACTCTATAAAAATATAAAAAATCCATAAAAAATCACAAAAATATAGTTTCTATCTCTGAATTTTCTCTATATTATTATCTATATATTAACATTACTTTGATAATTTTTGACTCTGTTTGATATTTTTTATCTCTTATTTAATTTCAGGTATTTATTTTAAACCTTGTTTTTGGTATTTTTACTTTAAAATCTATAAAAATTAGAAAAATTATGGGAAAATCACAAAAATAGCAAAAAAATATCTGAAAACCATACATATTTTATTTTCTGTATTTTGGATATTTTTACGTACTTTTTATCTCTTTCTTTCCTATTTTGTATATATACTCTATATGATTTTATATCTCTATTTAAAAGGAAAAGAAAAATATATAATATATAATATATAAAAAGAAAATACATAATCTGAAAATTAAAAAAATCAAAATATAAAAATATAAAATCAAAAATCAAATAAAAAATTTAAAATTAAAAACCCACAAAAGAGTGTAACTTGGCTAAGTGTTTGAAAGATATTTGGTGCTTTGATTTCTATCTTGCCTGCTCTACTCCCTTGCTTCTTGTGTTCGACTCCTACTTGTTTGCCATTATACAATCTTAGTAGGGTATAATAAATTTTAACTCTTGCTTTTAATTGATTTAATTACTTGTGTGGGTTAATTGTTGAACAACGAGAGGATTTGAGTAGTCGCCTCAACGACAGCGAGGCTGAATTGTCCGGCCATTACTTACTGACTCCCATCTTATCGTTTTTTCGAATGGCGTCGTTGTTTGGGAGCATTGACTTGTAGAGTAGATTTTATATCTTTACTTGCTTAGCCATTTTTTATTAACTCTCTTTGCTTGATTATTAATTTTGAATTGTCTGACGTCTGTTTCTTGTCTTCTTGTGAGGGACCACTGATTGAGGAGGATCGCCTTGGTGATTCTGTGCAACCTTGGAAAGTGAAGTCAGCTATTCTACCGTAGCTGGTAGGAGAGAGCAGAAGGCTCTTGAGACAGAGAGAGAGAGAGGGGATAGTTTAGGATTTTTTTCTTTTTGGTGAGAGAGAGATTTATTTGATTATCAATTTGTAATAATACAGGTACTTTGGACTTTGGACACTTGGACCCAATTTTGAAGTGTTTGTTCACTTGAGGGCTCACCGTGAATTTCTGAGTTTTTATCACTTTCTTACACTTTGTTTCCTGTGATTTGTGCTTTCCGCCTTATTCTATTTGTTTTGTGTAATGATCCCTTAGTTTTTAGGTTTGCTTGATCATGTAATCTAAGTCCAAACACCTAACTATTTTGCATGTACCTATAGTCTTCACGTTTGGACTTAGAAAGTAACTAATTATTTGACACTTAGTTTGAAACCACGTGTCGTGAGAGCCCTTCGTACAACACTTGCAGAACCCATGGTGGTGAGCATCGAGGAGGCTCCAAGATGGGACTTTAGGTTTTGCTCTTCGTGTTTTGCATTTGATTCTTCATGCTATCAATTGCCTACTTAGGACGATTTTCATGTGCATATCGGCATTTAATATAGGTTTATAAATTCTTTTTTTGCATCCCGCATAGAGAGAGCAGAGAAGCATTGTAAGTCTTCTAACTGAGCATTATCATTTAGGCACTAAGGTGAGATTTTCATCTTAGTGTCGCCTTGCATTGCTTTTCCAACCTTCCCCCTCTGTTTTTAGATTAATTAGGAATAAAAAACACAAAAACGTTAGGTGCTTGAATTGAATCTACTCAAAATAAGTGATAACATAAAAAATTAAAAAAAAGGACTGCTAAAAATACTTGACCTAAATAAAATTGATTAATTAGACTCATTGTTTTGGGTGAGCAAAGCCCTCATTTGTTTTCAAGTGCATTGGAAGTCTCATTCCCTGCGAGAGAGCGGCTTCATAAGGATTAGAACCCAAAACCTAGTATGTGGCTGCCTTGTGTATCACCCAAATTTTCGAAGGATTGGCAATTCTATCGTACATGGACGAGTAGGGCTTGGTCTGCAATGATGCTCTCTGTTATGTAGAGCATTGACCTTGTCTAAAGTATCGAGCATAGGCTATGCCTTCACTGGGGTATCTATCTCATTGTATTGCGTCCAAGTAGGTTCTTGCACGCTCACAGGTGATTCCGTTGCAAGCGAGATCCGAAGTATTGGTTTCGTCTATCGGCTTCCTCCCTCTATTTCTTTAGCTGAGTAGGGATCTAGGAAGGGTTACAAAGACCTTAAAAAGTGCACACTATAGGTTACAAAGGCGGAGGAAAAGTACGAGATACTTTTCCAGCAGTACTCTCTCCTATTGGCGTAGTGCTCTAAGGTCTCGTTGAAAGATAAATTGCCAGAATTCAAATCTAAAACCAACAAAGATGATTGTTGAACCTTCATGGCTTCATGGGTCAAGTAAATGAATCCATTGTTGAATGTTTGATTGATTAGTTTTACTAAGGTCGAGATCAAAAACATCGTGCAATTACACAATTTTTTCTCCTTCCCTGTCGACCCTTACTCACTGTGAGCTATTCTACTATTTTGCACTCCTTTTGTTTCTCGTTAAACTATGTATATTTCATCCACATCGATCATCCTCTTGACCTTCAAGATGACGATGAATGGGAAGTTTGGTCGAGACTCCATCGACACCCACATCAGTTCCATATGCTCGCCTTCTTTGATAATTTGGGGCAATTTCCGACAACCTGATTCAAACTCCATGAAACGATCTCCGGACTCCCCGCCTTCTTCAATAAATCAGAATCACTTTTGTCCCGAACTATGTCCGTTTTGGATGGCCATTGATTTCACTCCTTATACATCATCATCCTTAATAAAGTTATGTATTGATCTTAACACATAATACTTCTCTCCATCAGGTGCTGCAATTCAGACTGATCGGGGCATTCTTCCATGTGCAGATCAAGAACTCGATTTCGAGACAGAAATCCAAACAGAATATGAGGTGGCCGGTGGAAGAGGAAATGGACCACAACACCAACCTGAAGAAGAAGTCAATCCGGAGGAAGGGCAATATACCAGGCAGAATGAGGTCAACAGCCAGTTGCTTTCATCCATACAAGAAATTTAGCAGTGGCTGACCAATCAAGCCCTAGCCTAGACCGCCTTCCAAGATATGCTGAATGATCTGAGGAGGTGGGCTGATGCAAGAGAAGGTCGAAGAGAGGATGAGTCGGATCCTGATCAAGAGTTTAACTTTATAGGTGTGGGAGATGAACTTTCAGTGGGGGGACCCGACTTTGACATAATGGATGCAGGACCACCACCGTCGAAGCCTACTTTGAAACAAACATACAATCAAGGAGTGTGCCGTATTACTGAGTGGATCCAAATTCTACAAATCCACTCCCACTTCGAGTTGAAGCCGCAGTTCCTATCCCTGCTTCCCACATTTCATGGGAACACCGCTGAGGAACCATATATCTACCTCAAGAAGTCCAGCCACATATGTGCTACTGCTCACGACCCGGTATTCCATTGGAGGTAGTCAACATGACTATTTTTCCCTTCAACCTGCAGGACAAGGCCTTGTATTAGGTTGACCACATGGGAAAGGTGGTCATGACCTGAGAGGAGCTGAAATCCGCATTTCTACATAAATTCTACCCTCTCGATCGCCTAAATCAGATGCACGCTCGCATCTCCAATTTCTGTCAACAATCCCACGAAACTATCCTTGAAGCGTGGGAAAGATTCAAAGATCTCCTGGAGAAGTGTCCCCACCACTAGATTCCAAAGACTAGTCTCGTTCAATACTTTTTTGGTAGGTTGACACTTGAAAGCTAAAATCTCGTTGATGTCGCTTGCGGTGGCTCTCACTTTAACAAGGACGAGGACATTGTGTGGAATGTTTTTGAGGAAATGGCTGAAGGAGAAGCAGCTTAATCCTCGTTGCACGCTTACATGAAGATGCCAGCCACCATCAGCAAGCCAGTAAACATGGCCACCAATGCCGAAGACAGGGATGAGAGCTCCAACTTCAGTATCATAGGGAGCCACCTGTCCAAGGTAGATATCATAGAGAAGAGGTCGCAGGACCTAGAAAATTGTCAGTGATTGAGAAAAGGACCCAGGGCTTGGAAAAGCTCGACATGATCTCTCAACAACTGGAGTAGTTCGTCCGCGCCTTGAACGCCAGCATGTGCAACTCTGTCTTCCACCACCGAGATGTCCGCTGAGAAGAAGGAGCCTTCACTCAATCAAGCACCTCAGCCACTCTACCATAGCCCCAACCTGATCAGCATGTGTATTACGTGCAGGTTCCGGAGCAGCCCCTGCAATCCCAAACACAGATGGTTGTATATCAGCAGAGCTCCAGCCAGCTTATCCTGAGCAATTCTCTCCACCTTCTTCGTTGATTCAAGAAGTTAACGGTGTCTATAATAATGAGGCGCAACTGACCCATCCTCAGGGGCATTCTTTGGGTCAGAATATGGGCAACCAACCCTATCATCAGCAGCAGCAGGATGGGAGAGACCCTTTCAGCCCCCATATCAGCACCAACCTCTGTCTCAGGGGAACACATGGAGGCAGAACTATCAGAATGGTCCACAGCAGTTCGGATATCTCAATCAAGGATACCATCAGCAACTAGCTGCCTAGTATCATCAGTAGAACTCATTGTATTCCTCCAACTCTCCTCACCAATTTTCACAAGGGTACCGGCTACAGTCTCACCTGCCATATCAGCATCTAAGACCCCAACAGGGGGAGCCCTGTAAGATTGTGCAGGTCAATCCATACCTTGCTTGCCTTGAACAATTAATGAAAAACATGGTTGAGATGAACCAGAATATCGACGACCTAACGGCTGCAAAAATAGCCATTCTTGCTATGGTCGAAGCTAACCCGAATAATTTCCGACGCAAGGTGCAGGGAGCCAGTAGTGTCCAATCCAATTTAGGTGAATTAAATTGCTTTTTATCTAAAGCTATTACTCTCAAGAGCGGTAGGACACTCCAGCCATCGACGATGATGAAGAGAAAGCATCTTGCATCTGACGAGGAATGGTTAATACAAGCAACGCAAGGGACAAGAAGCATTTTTAGAGCAGCACCACCAACAAAAAAATACGAAAAAATGAAGAAAACGCAAAAATACAAAAAGATAACAATGGCCTCGGTGGAAACAAACTAGCATTGGGGACGCCTGCACGTGCCACAGAAGCAGTACCCCAACAAAGAAGCCAAACACCTACAGCGGAACCAACACTAGCACCAGAAGCTGAGCCTACAGTTTTTCACATTGTTGATGATTCTATACCTTTTTACCATCTACCTGTAAACAATGATATGGACTCAGTTTTGAATGTCATTATTGAAGATTTTGTAAATATTCCTTTTCTAGAAGCAATGAAAAAAACAAAAAAAATGAAAAACTTTAAAAATGCTTTGTCTAATCCTGCTATCATTGAGATAGTTCATAATTTGGTCTTGAACATGCCTTTGATGAAGGCTCTTGAGTACATGCCCGCTGTAAATAAAGGATTGAAAGATGTATGTACAACCAGACGCAGACCTCATTCACATAACTCCAGAAGCAAGGGTGGCGAGTTTGAAAAGGACATTCTCACGATGGCCACAATCAAGGCTATCATCAACCTCCCAGATAAGAAGCCAGATTTGGGAGCACCGATCGTTCGTTGTCAGATATTCAACCAAGAGTTTGAATGGACCTTGCTCGACAGCGGGTCATCTGTCAATCTCGTGCATTCTTGGCTAGGACCGCTCAAACCTACAAAGGTGATTATGCAATGAGCGGAAAAATCTGTCAAGTGGCCCAGAGGTTTGTTGGAGGACATAATCGTCACAGTACAGGGAATGCAGTTCCCTACCGATTTTGTCATGCTAGATATGAAAATATCCATACCTTTGCTCATTACCCCGATCATACTCGAACGACCATTCTTACAAACAACTAATGCAGTGGTGAACTGTGGTACTGGAGAGATCATCTTCGGCTCCAGCGATAGCAAAAAGAGGATAGAGACTGTGTCTGATGCAAGCCCAACGGTGAGAACATCTGTGGAATGTACGAGGGATCAATCATTCTAAATACTGCGACTTTCTGATAGAAATCCAGGACACCAACCTCTTCATTGATGATAATGAGGTCCATGAATTCCTCTACCTCGAGGAAGGAATGGAGCATGCAGTCAAATTTCCTCCTCTCAACCTGAATGAGGTTCCTGCTAATATGCTGGAGGAGATAACAGCATACTGACGAACCTTGCGATGAGGAGGAAATCATTGAAAATTTTTGCAAACTTCTTGATCATGAAGATAAACAATGCATGGTGGGCACCGAACAGATGAAAGAACCACCACCCGCTCTAATAGCTGAAGCTACCATTGAAGCTGCTCCGACTCCGCCAAAGCTGAAGCAATTGCCCTCCAACATGAAATATGCCTTCCATGCGGGTGAACCAAACATGTATCCGGTCATTATCAATGTGCATCTAACTGAAGATCAAGAATCTCGTATGATGGAGGTTCTTGAACACAACCGCAAGGCAATAGGATGGAAGACTTCAGATCTCCATGGGATCAACCTGTCCTTGTGCTCGCATTGCATCTTCCTTGAGGAAGACAACAAACCCTCCCAAGAATTTTAGAGAAGACTAAATCCGAACCTGTGGGAGGTTGTTATGAAAGAAATTCAGAAATGATGCGATGTGGGATTCATTTATCCCATCTCCGACAGCAAATGGGTGAGCCCCCTGCATGTAGTGCCAAAGAAATCAGGAATCACCATCGTGAAGAATGATAAAGGAGAGGAGATCGTGACTACATACCCACTTCTTGGCGAGTGTTTGTAGACTATAGAAGACTTAATCTCTCCACCAAGAAGGACCACTTTCCGTTACCCTTCATCTACTAGATTTTTAAGAGACTGGCCGTGAAGGAATATTTCTGTTTCTTGGAAAGATACTTTGGGTATAATCAAGTTACTATAGCTCCTGAAGACCAAGAGAAGATCACGTTCACCTGTCCCTTTGGTACGTACGCCTTCAGATGGCTGTCGTTCGGGTTATGCAATGCCCTAGCCACATTTTAGAGGTGTTTGCTCGCAGTTTTCGCTGATATGGTGGAAAATTTTCTTGAGGTATTTATGGACGATTTTTCGATCTACATGGACTTTTTCAATAAATGCCTTGATTATTTAGATAGAGACTTACAGAGGTGTTGCGAAGTGAATCTGGTGCTCTCGTGGGTGAAGAGCAACTTCATGGTTATTGAAGGAATTGTATTGAGTCACGTTGTTTCTAAACATGGCATGGAAGTTGACTCATCCAAGGTGGAGATAATTTCTAAACTTGAACCACCTAGATCCATCAAGTAGGTCAGGTCATTCTTAGGCCATTTCGGTTCCTATCGGTGATTTATCAAAGATTTCAGCAAGTTGACCAGACCATTGACCGAGTTGCTAGGTAAGGAGAATGATTTCATTGTGTATGACCGCATGCTCCTTGCCTTTAATCAATTGAAGGAACTTATCACTCAGGCCCCTATCTTACAGCCACCGATTTGGACACATCTATTTGAGATAATGACATATGCATCAGATTATGCCATCAGTGTTGTACTCATACAAAGGAAAGATAATGTCCCATTTGTAATTCACTATGCTAGTCGAACGCTCGATGAAGCCCAACGAAATTACACAGTCACGGAAAGGAGCTGCTAGCGGTGGTATTCTCCTTGGAAAAATTCAGATCCTATCTCCTCGGGTCCAAAGTGATTATCTACATAGATCATTTGACCATCCGATATTTACAATAGAAGAAGGATGCCAAACCAAATCTTATCTGATGGATCCTTCTCCTTTAGGAATTTGACCTTCAAATCAGATATAAGCCTGGGGTGAAGAATGTGGTGACCGACCATTTATCCAAACTTCCCGAACCTAAATCTCCTGAGCTGAACTTACAACCGATCACATAAACCTTCCTAGATGAAGCAATTCTGCTAGTCACCTCACTCCCCTCGTATGCTGATATTGTGAATTTTCTTGTGTCCAAGAGAACTCCACGAGATTGGCCGAAGCTAAAAGTGGATAATTTTTTATCTAAAATCCATTTCTACCAGAGGGAGGATCCATATCTATTCCATGAGGGAGCAAACTACATCTGGAGGAAGTGTATCCCTCAGGAGGAAGTTCCAAGTATTCTCGAATCCGAAGGACATCATTCGGGAATACGAACGACAATAAAGGTTCTTCAGAGTTACCTTTTGATTGCCTACATTATTCAAGGATGCAGAAGATTATGTCAAGTTTTGCACTGACTGCTAGAAGATGGGCAGAACCATAAAAATGGAAGACATGATGGCTTTGAAGTTCATGCAGATATCAGACATCTTCGATGTGTAGGGCATTGACTTTATGGGCTCATTTCCCAATAGCCAGGGCTATGAATACCTTCTGCTTGTTGTCGATTATGTGAGTCACTGGATGGAGGCTATTCCCACCCGAACCGCCGATAGTCGGACTGTCTGTCAATTCTTGAGAGATCACATCATCGTACAGTTCAGGATTCCCAAGATTCTAATATCTGACGGGGGTAGTCATTTCATAAACAGAGAGGTGAAGAAATTAACTCAGGAATTCTGCATAGAACATCGTGTTTCTTCACCATACCACCCACAGTCCAATGGCTTAGCTGAGTGTTCAAACAGGGAGATCAAGACAATTTTACAGAAAGCTTGTGCGCCTGGATCACAAGAACTGGTCTCAGATGCTTCATTTAGTTCTTTGGGCTTACAGAAACACGTACAGGTCACCCTTGGGAATGTCTCCCTACTTCCTTGTGTATGGCAAGCCATGTCATCTGCCTGTTGAGCTAATTCACAAATCTTTATGGGCCATCAACATCTGTAATTTGGATTTTGAGAAAGTTGGGAAGAATCGAAAAGTGAATCTGAACAGATTATTGGAATTTAAATACCATGCATACGAAAATAGCCTTATGTAAAAGGAGAAGGTCAAAACGTGGCATGACAAGCATACTTTGAGCTAGGACAGAAGTTGTGGTTGTTTGACGTAAAATTGAAGATCTTTACAGGTAAACTGAAAAGCAAATGGACTAGGCCTTTTATAATGAGGCATGTGCGTGACAATGGAAGCGTACTAATATCCAGTTTGTTAGCTGACGCACAACCATTTGTAGTCAATGGACATCTTTTGAAGCCTTATCTCAGATATGATACATTTCTGTCTGTCGTTGACTCCATTCAAGTAATGAAGATGAGATAAATGCTTCTGCAGTCACGATCGAAGGCAAAGCAAATCAAAATATTTTTGAATGATTTGTCTTCTTTTCTTCTTTTCCTTCTTTCCTCTCTTATTCTATCGAAAAGGTGTCAGCCCCTTCATTACTGCTATACACTGGATGTACTTTATCCTATGTGTAGGGGGGATATGCACCCCAAGTGTTCATTCATCATTCCATTTCATCACTCCTGTTGTTACTTATACTCAGGGCTTCTTTTACCCTAAGTATAGGGGGAGTGATGTGTACATTCTACTCGATCTCTTCTTCCATCTTCTGTTCTCTTTTTTTCTTTTCTTCTTTTCCCTTTTTATGTCCTTTTTCTACTAAAATGGTGTCACATCTTTTTGTCAGTCTTCTATACATAGGATGTACTTTGTACTAAGTATAGGGGGTGTGCACCCCGAGTTCTTTCATTCGTTGATCCTCTCCACAGTCTCCTCTTCTTGTCTATACTTAGGGATATCTTACCCTAAGTATGGGGAGACAGTCTGAGAACGATCTATTCATTCCCACCCTTGACCCGCCCTACTTTGTGTACAATCTGTTGTACTTAGCATTATTTGATCCTAAGTATAGGGGGGACGGTCAACTTCTCATTCGTTCATTCATTTCTCCATTCATTTATTCTTTAGACTTTCCTATACTCAGTACGAGTTATGTCTTCTCTTTTCTTTCTGTTATATGAGGACATTGCTCACGCTAAGTATAGAGGAGTCGTATATACTTTGCATATAATTTAGCCATAACTCGTACTTTCGTATTTTTCTTAATAATTATGTATAGGTATACTATTTAATTCATTAAAAACACTTAATAAAAAGATGTTGATTATTCCTAAAATTCTTTTGGTTTTACTGATTAAAAAAATAAGAGAAAATGTTTTTTGCAAAATTTTGAAAAAGAGTTTGACAATCCTTTTGAAAAATAAGTTGAAAACTATTTTGAAAACTTTTTGTTAAATATTTCCAACCTTTTTAAAAATTACCTTGTTTTGAAATTTTATTTTCTTTCTGTAAAATAAAAAATTTTGAAAAATTATTTGCAAATTGTTTGAAAAATTATTGAAAAAATATTTAAAATCCATATATACTGTTTGAAAAAAAACCTTTGCAAAGTGATTTTCAAATATGTATACATGTTTGTAAAATTTGTTTGTAAAAATTATTTTGGACTATAATTTTTAAAATTGTTTGAAAAACCTTTTTTAAATAAGTTTGAGGAATGTATACATCTTACTAAAACTATAT
Source organism: Ottelia alismoides (assembly GCA_037367405.1). Taxonomy (NCBI): domain Eukaryota; kingdom Viridiplantae; phylum Streptophyta; class Magnoliopsida; order Alismatales; family Hydrocharitaceae; genus Ottelia; species Ottelia alismoides. The sequence continues at coordinate 56,278 of JAZKJV010011221.1, forward strand.
ATATTTATAAAATTAAGCATTTACCCTTTGTAAATTCTTAAAACTTAATTCTTGTAAGTATAATATGCATCCCAGTGTAAATATTTGTACCTAGTTTTCGGGCAAAATCTTTTGTTTTCAAAATTCCCAAAAACATTTGTAAAACTAAAATACCAAAAAATTTGGAAGAATCTTTTTAAAATACCAAAAAACGCATATGCATCATCTTTTCAAAAATCTATAAAAAGTTCAAAATCTTTGAAAATTGCATCACAAAAATATTTTCTTCATAGCATTTGCATAGCATTCACATTTTTTCGGATTGAGTTTGATAATTTAATGAGTCTAAGTAAAATCCGAAGATTGGATCTTAGTTGGATCTTAAATCTACCTAATTAACAAGAACATTATAGGAGCCGGAATTGAGGTACTTCAGGTCTAGTTGACTTAATTCTTTGAGGATCATAAGACCTTGGTTCGATGGATTCTTAACTGCCTAAGTAGAGTATTTCTAAGCATACACACAACTCTTGTTGATAATTACCTAACTTGCACACCTGCACCTTTCACTTGGCTTGACTCAGTAGGAGTGGTGAGGGGGTTGTATTTGCCAGTATGAGATGTACACAAGTGGAAACATCTGTCCTCCTCTAGGGAGGAAAGTGCACCCCAACCCATCCGGTGATGATGAGTTTTGAAGACAGGAGAGTGTGGATTGCAATAAAACTTCAAAAGAGGGATATTCTATTGGCTCAAGAGAAAAAAAACTCCTTATGTAAATGCAGTTGTGAATACAAAAAGCAAAAACTCCAAAAAAAAGTGGACAGGGATGTACAAAAATAAAATGCTTGCCGGAATGTATATATTTGTATAGTTAATAAGCAAGCTTGAACTTCAAAGTCAAATCATGTGAGCATGCAGTTGGATGACGTGACTATACTGGTCTTGCATCCTAGGATAGATAGCTACACTGGCTACTGTCCATTCTTCTCTTCACCCCCTCCCCTTGAGCTGGTTGTCACTTGAACTTAGAAGGGAATATCTGATCCTCGAGGAAGGAGTTGCTGGATTGGGAAATCATTGAGTGGTCATGTTAGAGAAAGTCTTTTTGATATTTCAGTTGGGGAGAGCCACCATCACTTACACTGTACGAGTTAGATTCATAGTCATAAGGGTTTGCGTATGAGTTGAAGTATTCTGACCTGGCTATTGAGGGGACACGAGATGAGTTTTGGGATTCTCGAAGGATGTTAGATTTCAAATCTGATTCTCATTAAGGTTCCGCCCGCACTAAAATTCCAAAGGTTCGACTTAAGCTTGACACTTGACTTTGTGAAGACAAGTTTGATAACTAAACTTAATCCATTTTCTTCTTTTTCTTTTCTTTGTTTTTTTTCTACACTTATTGCATAAGCGTTTACTAGGGACTAATAAAGGTAAGTATAGAGGATGATGAATCTCCGTTTCATCATCTTTATTATATCATTTTGGCCTTAAACCCAAGTAAATGCGTGTAAATAGCCTTAATTCATATATTTTATCATTCATGCATCATGGTGTAAATAGTGTATAAAATACGATTTTTAAAGCCAAAATTATCTAATAAAGAAAAGAAAAGAAAAAGAATAAAATAATGAAAATATTTTATGACCCAAAACTTCGGGACCTAGGCATCTCAATGGGTAGGTCGAGAAGGAATAAAGTAGGGGAGATAAGGGCCAAAAATCTAATAAAATCCCTTTTATTTAATTCATTTTTATTCAATTTTGGTACCTATTTTGGTTCCACTTTTTATACTTCAAATAAAGAAACTTTATACATGAAAGTTGTAGATAAATAAATATAGAAAAATATAAAATTAATTTCATACAAAAATAATATATAAATAAAAAGATATGATCTGAATAAAATTCCAAAATCCCAAATTCCCAGACCCATATCTCTCAAATAAAAACTCAAAATATATCAAAATCACCTGTAATTGTATATAACTTTTTATAAGCTATTCAATGAAAATGGTTTCATATTGTTTAGAGTTACGGTTTGAAAGTTAGGGTTTGGACGCCTATTGTATACTTATACCGATTAAAATATTCATTTTATTTATTATTCACTATTTTTAGAAATTTATATTATTATAATTTTTGTAAATATTATTTATAATATATATGTATAGTAAAACAAGAATAAAACATAAATAAAACACTAAAATTAAATAATTGTATAAAACATAGGTAAAATACATATATCTATACCTATATATAATACAACTATTTATTTAATTGTATAAAACACATATATCCATGTTGGTTGATTTCAACAATTCTGCAATCGTTAAAAAATGTCTGTCTGGATGGAGGTCGTAAGAGTCTCTGTTTCACAAGAAAATTGAATGTTATAATATAGGGATATAGTGATGAATTTTCACACTTTTATTTTAAAAAAATAAAAAAATGAGAAAAATAGGATGGTGGGAGCCTAGTTAGCTCCCCCAAGGGTAAAATGAGGATGCCCAAGAGGGAAGTTAATTTAAGTTCCCGCCCCATTTTTATTTTTTTGAATAATACTTACGTAGATTTTCATATCTGTATCCATGTCATTCAAGTTTTATGCGAAATGGAGACTCCTACAACGTCGCCCACACGAAGTCGATTTGGACAATTTCACGATCGTTAAAAAATGATTGTCTAGATGGTGTCATGGAAATATCTATTTCACACGAAACTTGAATGACACAATATAATAATATAATGATGAAAATCCATGAATTCATTTAAAAAAATAAACAGTAGGAAAAATGGATGAGGGAGTCATGCTAGCTCCCCTAGAGACAATCTCATTTACTATATGTATGTGGTCCAGAATCATTCCTCTCATGCTCTCACAACTTTTTGCTCTCATAGGATCACTCCTCTCTCTCTCTCTATATATATATAGAGGACGGGGAAGCTGCTCCACGGGGCAGTTTCCCCCACTTTTTTATTTTTTTTTGGAATTTTTTTTCATATATGTTCATATATATACCCCTCCTACATGTCATTCAAATTTCGTGAGAAACGGAGACTCCTATGACCTCCATCTAGAACAGGTACTTTACAGCAAATTCCAGACCGTTAAAAATTACCCGTTCTAGATGGAGGTCCTAGAAGTCTCTGTTTCTCACAAAATTTGAATGACATATAGGAGGGGTATATAGATGAAGGTACATGAAAAAAATTTTCAAAAAAAAATAAAAAAGGGGGGGGGAAACTGCCCCGTGGAGCAGCCAGCTTAGCTGCTCCATGGAGCAGCTTCCCTTTCCTCATATATATATATATATATATATATATATATATATATATATATATATATATATATATATATATATATATAGGGACCCTTTCAAATGAGGTGGGGTCTCATAGAGATTATAGTGAGCCAACAATAAATACGGTTGGATTAGAATCGGATGGATGGGATCAAAACCACTATCATTATATGGAATGGTTTTGACGATAAAACATTTCTATATATAGAGAATACGAACATGCGATTTTAATGGGATAGTAGAGGAAAAGGCGGAACTACAAATTAGGAAAAACTACTTTCTTAAAAACAGACGCCAGGACGGCTAATAGCACAAAAAATATTACTTTATTGGTATAGTTTATTGAATACTACTTTAACAAGTTGCTATTATATGAGACTTTTTTGAAATAAATCTATTATAATTACAAAATTTATGTTTTGGATTTTAAAATTTATTAACAGATTTAATATGAAAATGTTAGTTGACAATTTGAAAATATGAACAATAATTTGAAATTGTAACGTAAAATAATACAAATATTATGAGATGAAACGAAATAACATATACTACTTAAATTTAAAAATTAAGCGAATTTATTAAAAAGATGATGGCCTCATAAAGTATACTATGCTTTTTTAAATTAATAATAAAACTCTAAAGTTTTGAATTTATGTACTTAATAAATATTAAATTTTGATTATTTTTTAATAAAGTTGTTTGAATTTTACAAGTGTATGACAATATTTTGAAATGCCTTATATTATATTACAAAAATTTCTTGCATTGTAAATTACAATTCTTATTACATGTTCCGACTTTACATATATAAATTTCAAATCCATCTTAATATGGAAAGCATTGATTAACTAATTAAGATAATGTATCGACGGCTGATTATGATAATGATAAAAACATGGAAAGTAATAAATTACTTCCGTAAAGGGAGCTCTCATTCTGCTCCTGCATTTCCGCCCAAAAAAACGAGAGACGATTGTGGCATTTCTAAATCGAACATAATAGTCAGAATTGTAGTTAATATGTTGAGATTTTCCATAAAAAGAGGAGGGAGGGCGGTTTTGATGGTGGTTTTCTATTGGAAAACCGGATTTAATCATGACCATCAATTCAAATCAAACGGCTGTAAATTGTGGCTCACTATAATCTCAATGAGACCCCGTCTCATTTGAAGTTTCTCCTATATATATATATATATATATATATATATATTATCCAATGAGCCTTGTGCCCAATAACGTTTCGATGAGCACCCATTCTGGGCTATACACGTGTATTAGCAATAACTATATTTCTAACTATAGGCTACTACGCATTTAAAAAAATCTTATATTTCCTATTATACAATGTCCTTAAAAATTGGAAGACAGTTTTGAAAAGAAACAATTCAAATAAATGATTCTACGCGGATGATTAAGGATCCAAACTCTATAATAGTAATAAATATAATTCGGTCAAGTAAATGCTTGTTGTGAGATCGATAATATCAAGATAATTATCAGTAATTTACATATAAATAGTTACATTGTACAGTATTTAGTAATATGTATAAAATGGTCAAGTAAATGTATGTTGTGAGATCAGTAATAACATAACAAATGATTAGTAATACCATTGTGTATGTAATGCGCATTGCATTAACAAATAGTTACTTTCTTACTTGAGCAATGCCCATGACTTACTGACCATTACTTTGTTATTACTGATCTTATAGTAGCTATTACTTGAGAATCATACACATATTACTAGACATGTGATACAAGACATAAATATATACATCACTGAACACAAACAATAATTTACTTGATAACTATATATATATATATTACTTGAGTATCATCTCTAAATTACTGAATTATGTTCAAAGTAATAAAAATATGGAAATTACTGACCATTTGTTATGGTTTTACTGACTTCACAACAAACACTTACTTGTCCATTGTGTATATATATTATTGAATTCTGCACCATGTAATAAAATGAATGTAAATTACTGATTGTTGTTTGGATATTACTGATCTCGCAACAACCATTTACGTGAGTATTGTCTCTAAATTACTGAATTCTATTCAAAGTAATAATACATATAGAAATTACTGATCATTTGTTGTGGTTTTACAGACTTCACAACAAGCACTTACTTGACCAGTGTGTATATATTACTGAATTTTACACCATATAATAAATGAATGTAAATTACCGACCGTTGTTTGGATATTACTGATCTCGCAACAATTATTTACTTGATTATTGTATACATATTACTGACATGAGCATTTGGATCTCGATTTTCTGCAAGAAATCATCGATTCGAATGTTTTCTTTCCAAAACGTTCTTCCTATTTTTTAGGATGCGATATAATTGGAATACCACTTATTGTTAAATCACTTTACATATTAATCTCCTTCCAAAAACAACATCCTTCGAAATAGGTAACCACTCAATTGCTAATACACGTGTGTGGCCTACAAATGGTGCTCACCAAAACGCTAATGAGCCATGTGCGCATTGGATAAAAAACCTATATATATATATATATATGAGTGATCCTATGAGAGCAAAAAGTTGTGAGAGCATGAGAGGAATGATCCTGGACTACATGATTCTGTTTTCTCTCTCCTGGGTGAATCATGTGGTTCAGAATCACCCCTCTCATGCTCTCACAATTTTTTGCTCTCATAAGATCAGGAGTGATCCTATGAGAGCCAAAATCTGTGAGAGCATGCATTCTGGACCACATGATCCAACCAGGAGAGAGAAAACAAAATCATGTGGTCCATAATGCATACTCTCATGCTCTCACATTTTTTTGCTCTCATAGGATCACTCCTCATACACACACATGTATGTATGTATGTATATATAGATATATGGTAAAATGGGGCTCCTCCCAGAGGGCAGCCAACATGGTTGCCCCATCCAATTTTCCGTATTTTTCTTTTCTTTTTTTGTAAAATATTATCATGTATATTCATCTATATATCCCTCATATATATCATTCGAATTCCGTCAGAAAAAGAGACTTATATACGATACATCTAGAACATGTAATTTTAATGATCTAAATATTACTAATAAACCTGTTCTTGATGGAGGGCATAAAGTCTATATTTTTGACGAAATTTGATTGACATATAGGAGGCATATATAGATGAATATACATGGTGATATTTAAAAAAAACGCCGGAAAATGTGACGGGGGCAGCCTCATTGAACCCATGTATGTGTATATATGTGTGTGTATGTGTGTGTATATGTGTGTATATGGGTAAAATGGGGTTGTCCCCCGTGCCATTTCACCCATTTTTTTTTGAAAAATTCTCCCATAGATTTTCATCAATATATCCCATATTATGTCATTCGAATTTCATGCAAAACAGATATTTCTACGGCCTCCATCCATAAGGGTCGTTTTTAGCAATTATGTTACCGTTAAAAAATGACTACCTGAATGGAGGTCGTAGGAGTCTCTGTTTCGTACAAAATTTGAATAGCAAATATATAGGAATATAGTGACGAATATTCACGGAAGAAATTTTCAAAAAGATAAAAAATGAGAAAAATGAAGCGGGGGAGTCAAGTTAGCTCTGCTCAAGGGGCCCCATTTAACCCTATATATAGGGTTTAATGGGGCTTCCCCTTGTGGGCAACCAACATGGCTGCTCCGCCTCATTTTTTCTGCAAATTTTTTTCACCATGTATATTCATCAATATCCCTTCAATATGTCATTGAAATTCATCGGAAACAGAGACTCCTATGCTCTCCATCTAGAACAGGTGGATTACAATAATCTTTAGACCTTTAAAATTACCTATTCTAGATGGAGGGCATATGAGTCTCTGTTTCTGAAGAATTTCGAATGACATATTGGAGGGATATATAGATGACTATACATTGTATCGTCACAGCCTCACCGGCCACCATAGAGAAGCACATCGTATCTGTCGTCCAATGCTCTCCTTCCATCGTCGTTGCACGCCATCACCGACATGCAGCCTCCTCCTCGCGTGCGTCTAGAGAGAGAGAGTGTGAGTGTGAGAGAGGGGAGATTATTGGGGAGATATTTGTTACATTCTAAATATAGAATATGTCAAAATGACCACAATAGGACTTTCAACATTTAAAAAATATAGATAGTGATTCTTTAATAATGGCCACGGAGCTGGTGGGATGCCGCCTGTGGGAGGTGCGGCGGTGAGCTCACGGCGGAGGAGGTCCTCCCCATTCTGGAGGGCCATTCTGTCGCTCACTGCCAACTTCCAGATGCTATTCAGGCCTGCACTTGGGGATGGCATTCTTTTCACCTTCTGGAGGGACGACTGGACTGGTAAGGGGGAGCTATCCCTTCGCTTCCCTCATTTGTTTGCGTTGGCGGCGGACCAGGATGTTCGGGTTGCTCACTGCTGGGTTGACGGTAATTGGTTGCCGGCTTTTCGTTCGAACCTCTCCGATCGGTGCCTTGAGGAGCTTTTGCGGATGTTTGACTCGCTTCGGGAGGCACTGGGGCCCTCTTCGGGGCGTGACCACTGGGTTTGGCGTGGCGGTTCCTTCTCTGTGCGGAAGGCTTACTCGGCGATCTGCAGGCCTCCGCCCTCTTTATCTTCAGAGGTGGTGAGGGACTGTGCTTTCTTCTGGGGATTGGGTCTTCTGATGAAAGTTGCATTCTTTTTCTGGCTGTTCAGACGAAAGAGACTCATGACACAAGACCGCTGTGCTAGACTTCTGGGCATTCCTTCCAATGGATGCCTGCTGTGCGAAGAGGAGACTGAGACTCCGGACCATCTTTTTTTTTTGTGCCCTTTGGTGATCCCTGTTTGGGGGGACCCGGGTCTGGGATGTTGAGAGGGAGAACGTTGAGGTTTTTTGCAGGGAGTTGGTTGCGGCCAGGCAACGACCAAGATTGGAACTCTTGCAGCCTCTTGCGTTGGTTTGGTCTATCTGGTTGGCTAGGAATGACCTGCTTTTTTCTAGCCAATGATTCTATAAAGAAAACGTTTGTGTTCGTGCGTCGGGGTTGTTGCGCTCTTGGGTTGTCTAGAGTGCTTCCTTTGTATCTTTCTCGTTTTTTCGTTTTTGCTTCACTTTAACCTTTTAATATATATGGGGTGAACGCCTCTGAACGTTTCCCCCTTTTCTGGCTTCAAAAAAAATAGTGGCCATCAGATTTGACATTTCCATTCTCTCTCTATTGATTGATGACGACATCCCCCTCTCTTGATTCGTTGACAGCAACACACCTCCTCTCTCTCTCTCTCTCAATTCGTCGACAATGGCGTCAACATCCTCTCCTCGCAAATCTTCTCAATCGTGAAGAAAGAAGCCATGGAGGAGACGATCCAGAGAAGGAAGATGCAGAGACAAGGGTGACATGCAGAGGAGAAAGCTTGTGTATGCGACAGTGGTGGAGCAAGGAGGTCGCATCGTGTGGTGATGGCGATGGAACGCGATTGTGGCGGTGCATGAAAATGGAAGAGGAGGGTGGTTGCATTTTGAGGTGAAGGTAGAGAGAAGATTGTGGACGATCAAGGTTGAGGACCACGCGTTGGAGACGAGACGTCGATTTACATTGTAGTATAATTATTTTACATATATGACATTCATATTTACATTTTGATTTACTTTTTTTTACAAATCTCAATGTTTGTTTTCTTATTTCGTAGAGCTCTAGATGAATTTTACTAAGACGCGAGATACAATTACAAAGATTCAAGGAATTTTTAGAAAACAAAAATAGACATTTACAAAAAAAGGGTTGAAGATTACAAAGAGGAAAAGTGCTCTTACAAAAATTTGTTAGAGTTTACAAAATAATATACCCATTACAAAATGCAAATGCTCATTTACAAAATAAAATACAATGAGAAAATGAAATTATTAATGACAATACTAAGAGGAAAATTACTTTTACAAAAACTCGCTGGAGTTTACTAAGATATGATTGACTACAGACCGTTCATAACAAAATTGGAAATTAATCAATAAAGACATTAACGAAAATACCAAATCCAAAAAACTTAGAATGATAATTTGAAACTAAATGAAAACCGAATTTAATGAAATTGATGATAAAAATACCTTTTTGGATAAGCTTTTTAATTAACCGCCAAATTGAGATCTGACAAATCCAACTGATGACTCACCACAATATTGTTTAGACCACAACTCATTTAAAAGAGTGTGTGTGTGTGTGTGCGTGTGTGTGTGTGTCTATATATATATATATAGGGAAAAGGGAAGCTACATCGGGGGGAGCTTTGTCCGGCGTCCGGGTACTCATCCTTTGTCTCTCTTGTTTATCGTCTATCAGTTCTTCTTCGTCCAATACCTTCTCCTTCCACGTCGTTCTCTCCTTCTACCATTTCTCTTGTCTCTGCAGGGTGGGTATACTTCTTCTCCTTCTCCTCCTCCTCCTCCTCCTGCTCCTCCTCCTCCTCCTCCTCCTTCTCCTCCCGCTCCTCCTCCTCCTCCTCCTCCTTCTGCTCCTCCTTCTGCTCCTCCTCCTACTCCTCCTCCTCCTCCTCCTCCTCCTCCTCCTCCTCCTCCTTCTTCTTCTTATCCCAAGTGCGCCCAAACCATCAACAAGCCACCACCGTTATAAGCCCCACGCTTCTACTTCTACTCCCTCACACTCCAACCCCCTCCGGCCACGTACTGTGGCTGGAGCCAAGCTCCATCCTTCAGCATTCCAGTGCAGCCACTACGCACACCCTCCTTCCTATGCCACATTCGATTTGACCCCTGTTTGAAACCCTAAGCTTGAGAGCCAAACCCCCTTTATATATCATCGAAGAGGAAGCACAACAGGAGCTCCTCCGTCTGCTCGCCTCGATCGGACATCGGAATCCCAATTGGAGAGTGGGGACTCAACAGCAATCGTCCCCAGCCATGCTCTTTGGCCGTCTCCTCGCGTTTGATAAATGATAGCTGCAGTGAAACACCGAAACTTAGAGCAGCCGAATTCCTCTTCATTGGAAGTTCGTTGAGTGCAGTAGAACTACGGCACCTCGGACACTTGCTGCGGCACATGACAAGGAAGCTGTGAAGCTTTGTTCTGTTTCGTCGACAGCTGGAAGCGAGAACCGGAGGTCCTGACGACACTCCTATTTATGTGAAACCCAACTCTCCGGGCAGAACTTTGTTTGGGATTGTTTGCATGAGTGCTATCTCCGCGGTAATCGCTTGAACCGCTCAGATCTTGATCGAACGGTTCACACGATTTTATAGGGTACGGATCTACAAAAAGTGTGAAATCACGTGAACTGTTTAATCACGATCGAGCGGTTCAAGTGAGTGCTGCAGAATCCTTTGCAGTTCATTTACTTTATTTTCCTTCTTTCTTTGCCCGTGATTGTTTCTTTTCACTCTCTCAGTTGTTCTTCTACTGCTTCATCTCCCTCAAATCCCTTCGTCAGTTGGGCCATTGTTCTTCCTCGTCGCCATCTCCGATCATTACTTCCTGCCATAACAAGAATGCAATGTTCGTAGTATTAAATGGAGCGAGTTTTAAGGATTTAAGTGATAATTACAATGTTTACAAAGTCAAGAAGGTAATTGATAATTTTTTTAAGATTTATAGTGTAAAAATCCCCAACAGAAAACAATTGAAACTAGTCAAACCTTGATTAGATTGCTTAAGCGAACCACAAGGTTAGCTATCCATTTTTGACGAAAAATAAATAAATGCTAATTGTTAAATAAAATGCCAGTTTCTTAAAGGTATTTATGTTATAGACAAATCTCTAAGTTCTAGTATGATACTTCTTTAACTTTCCCCCGTTCCATGTTTACCTCAAAGTTAACCTCCTTTCTTTCTTAAGTTTTCCATTTTTAGTGATCTAGTCCTTTTGACTTGGAGAGAACGTATGTTGACAATCCAATATTGCATCTCTCTTCTTCCATTGCCAATATTATTTCTACCTTCCTATCTTATGCATGATGTAGTCTCCTTCTTATAGTAACAAATGATACATCGACATCAAGAAATTGTTGTCACACTATGTGAAGCACCCCTAACAACCCTTATTGTTAATTATTAAATTAACAATTGTTTTTCATCGATTCTAGATATTGCACATGTATTTATATTAATTTACAAAATATATTTAAAAATATGATGCGGGATACTACATATTTATGTATAGGAAAATTCAGTTCAACCTGGTTGGACATAATGAACCAAATTATTAACATAATAGTTTGATTTTTTTTAGTTTGATAAATTGTTGATGTTATCAATAATTGATCGGTCCTATTGATTCGACCATGAAAATTCAAAACCAATACCTACCTATTTGATGTCTTGTTCGATTTTAATAACATTGCAAGCTCCACCCTTTCAAAGTTATGTAAAACCTTCATCGTTTGACCAAGGATGAACCTATGAACCATGAGTGGATCGATGAGTGCCTCGACATCGCATTACCCTTGCTCTCGTTCATATGACAAAAGCAATATTAAAGACATGATTAACGGGTACTTCAACCACTATAGTGCAACCTTGAGTTACAACTTACAAGGCTTGGAGAAGTTGTTGCTCGATCATAAGAATCAACAAGGGCTCAATCCAAAATATAATAATATAAATAAATTAAAAAAAGAATTTCTTTTTAATCATATATTGATGTTGGTAGATATCTCGGTTAATTGATTTTCACCGATTCCATTCTAATAATATCGATTTTCATCAAATCAATTATCCAGTTAATTGTTTGACAACCGGTATAATGTGTTCCGAAATTGAACCACAATTGAAATTGAAGCTATTTATAGTCCAATATAGGGGTGTGTGTTGTTTGATTCAACCAAATAATCCAATTGAATCGTTTGATATGGGTCAAATGATTTGGGTTATTTGGATTTTCGATCGGATAAGCCACAAATCATTTTATTTATATGGGTACTGGGTTGGTCGATGGGTTTGATAGTGTCCACCTGACCCACCCAATCAACCCGAATAATTGATATGGGTGACCCATAGTTTAGAACCACCCAGCCTGACCAAAAAAATTATACAAATATATTTATGTATACACACACATGTACACGATATTGATACCATTATATATGATATGCAATTCTATTTATTCACTTATTAATAAATAATAATGGTTGGAAATAGAATAGCCTAATAGGTTTGACGGCATATGTTAATTGAATGCATGTTGCCATGTTGAAAGTGGAACCCAATTGTAGAACGTGAGGCGTGATTAATGTAGTTGAAATTTGAAATTGCAATTAAGCAAATATGCAATGTGAACCATCTCCGGACTCTGAAATTGTAATTAAGCTAGACTTAGATGGATCATATGATAATATATTTTAATTTCTATAGTTTATGGTAATTATTTACTATGAAGAACTAATTAGTAACTTACGGATATGCTTGTTAATAACGAGTTTTTAAAATAATTAATCATTTGCATATCGAAGAATTAGGTGTCATTGGATAATACAATTTATTCCTCATTAATAAATAAATAGATCATCAAAATCTCCCATTAAACCACATGCATTTGTCGATATGTAAGCTTGGAGCAAATTTAGGAAAAGTGATTTGCATGATTATTAAGTGGCAACTTTCAGCTTTATTCGTTTAATTAGTTTGGTTTAACCCGACCCAATCGACCCAAACCAACGACTCGAATAGTTCAACTCGAAGTAATTTGACTATATGATAGGTTCCATTTTCTAACCCTAATCGAATTCAACCCGAACAGAATAACTCAAATCTACCCAAACCTATCGAATATCCACCCTCTGGTATAATCCGACCTTCTGAATAAGATTTCCAAATCAATGTCCGTGTTGGTTTTAGATTCGTATGATGAAACACGGAATGAGGGCAAGAAAAGCTTACATCTCAATCATATTAACATTGACCGTTCCTTGATTGACAACTGCCAACTGCCACCAACGCTAAGTCCAGACATTCGAACGCCTGTCTTGACCATGACAACTATAACCCTTTCATAGGTACCTTCAGACTTCTGCCAGTGTTTCTTCAACCGTTGAAGTCAACCCTCCAATTCAGGATTCCTGCGAAATTCGTACAAACACAAATAATATCGTGAAAAACCCTAGTAGTTTTGGACAGTTCATCTGCGTATTTGTTTAGGTCATCATTTACTCCTCTTGTATTTTGTATATTTCCAACATTAAAGAAAATCACAGAAAGAAAATCTTAGTTACAGTAATCACTATATACCCCCCCCCCCCAAACTTGCAGCAGTCCACCCATCAATGAACCTTCACCTTCCCAACGATGAGGCTCCGCGTGTACCGTCCATCACATCATCACCCGTTCTAAACCGCCAAACAACGAACAACCCCATTCTCCCCAAACTACCCCCAACCGCCATTCGCCCGCACCCCAACAACCACAAGGGCAAACTCGTCATTCCAATCCCAGGCAACGGGCAGAAGCCAGTAGCAAGGGCCCCACCCACCGGAGAACCCCGGGTGCCCCACAGGCTACTCCCCCTCTCTCTTTCCTCTTCCCCGATTCCCAAGATAAAGCGATAAACCCTCGCCTCCTCCCTCTCTCCATCACAGCAGAAAGATCATCGAACGGTCGAGATGAAGAATCGGAAGGGGAGAATCCACCCCGCTCCCGCCGCCGACGCGCTGGCTGCGCTGACCCTCCTGCCGGCGGCCGTGCTGGCGATGGCGGCGGGGCTGAGGGTGGAGGATAGAGAGGTGCTGGCGTACCTGGTTACCAGGTCGGCCAAGTCCCCGGCGGTGGCGAAGGAGAGAGCGGCGCCACATGCGGCGGCGTTCGACTGCGGGTGCTTCGAGTGCTACATGAGCTTCTGGCTTAGGTGGGACTCGTCTCCTGATCGCGAGGCGATCCATCGCGCGATCGAGGCGTTTGAGGAGCATCTCGCGAGCTCGGAAAAGAAGATTCGGAGGAGGGAGCGACGGGGGAAGGGCGGGAGGCGGAGGGAAGAGGAGAAGGATGCGGAGGACAAGCCAAGGGTGGAGGTGGAGGTGGAGAGAGCGACGACGGCGGAGGAGGAGGTGGTGGAAGTGGAGGTGGAGAAGGTGGAGGAGAAGGGGGAGGTGGCGGAGGAGAGGCGGAGGGGGTGGCCGGACGTGATGGGGATTGTGAACTGGCGTTTTTGGAACCTCTGGAGTCCGGGAGATTGAAGCCTTTCAAAGGTACCTCCTCCCTCTCCTCTTTTTTCTCCTCCTTTTCTCTATCTGCTGAATCGGAGCAAAGTATAGGGTAGGCTGTGCAAATAGCATATGTAAGCTATATCCCTCTCCTGATGGTAGTGTAATCTCAACTCTCCCACTCGCCTCTCTCTCTGGCTCGCCTCTGTTCTTCCGCTTGTGCTCCCGTTCTTTTCTTTGTTGGAAGTCTGTCGCTTGTTTTTGTTGTATATTATTTTTTTCTGGGGTTTAAGTTAGGTTGTTCGATTTCCGGGGAATTGTTGGTTTGACGCAAAACGGAGAAAAAGTTGGTTGGTCGAAATTGAAGATGTTTTTGATGGCTGTGAATGACACTGGCAGGTCCGTCTCTCCCTCTCTCTCCACAGTTGTTGTGTGTTCTTGTTTCATGTAGTAGAAGTGGTTGTTCCATTCTTCTCCTGAATTGGTTCGATGATAAGGGAGATCTAAAATTGGGATAGATGGGCATTCCGTTCATGCCGATGAGTGCTAAATATGCGCCGGATTGAGATGATCTTTCTGATTGAATTGAACTTCTAAATAAGTGAAATGATGAGGTTGCCGTATTTGATGGGGATATCTATGGAGGGGAGGATCTAATTCCATGGTAGGTGTAGCTCTCTTAGACTGGTTCTTTTGGTCTGGTCCTTTGTCGTTTGATGTTGAAATGGCACATACTGATGTTGTTTTACTTGAACTTTTTGTGGGTCTAGCATTTTTATAAATGGAATGTCCAGATGGATAATAATTGAAGGATAAGGAAGTAGGTAAACTAATAGTTAAGCTCTATTAGAAGGCCTTCCTTTAATGTCATTGCCAATCTTCTCGCCCTTTCCAGTATGGGCATCTTGCTTAATCTGTGAGTCTTGGGTTCTCTGACAATTGTAGTTAGTTTGAGGTCATTGAATCTCTTAGGTTGGATTTGACGATTATGATGAGGTGAGTCATGATATTTTTAATTTTTTTCTTCTCTACATTTTAACCTTTAAGATTTTTAATATTTTGCTGGAAATCATACTTTGTTGATTGGATCCTCTAAATATAGTTAATACTCGATACAAAATTCAAATTGAACTATATAAATAATAAAATTTGTCTTTTATTAAGTGCAATATTTATTTGAATAAAATGATCTTCATACTCTTTCATTTGGATGAGGGTGTTGATCTTCATACTCTAAGTGAGGGATAATGGATAGGTGATGTTTATCCCTATTCTTATTTGACTGGTTTGGGGGATAACAAAGAGATACATGTTGTAGACATATATAGTAGATGATGTAATTGTTGAGTAACAATCTCTTTTATTCGTGATAACGTTTATTCTGGGTTTATCCAACGACCAAATGCATAATGCTAAGTTTTTTTATTGAATTATCCACGGCTTTATCATGTGATATCTTATGCTGAGATAATACTGTAGACATGGATACAATATTAATTAAGAATTCAGGTCCGACTATTTATATTGTGCATTATTCACAGATGATGATTTCCAAAGTGAAATTAAATTAATCAACTACTTTTGTTTCGATAACCAAAATTTATTAATATCTGTATCTGTAACGATATATTACTGCAATTTGTATGGATAAAACAATGTAAAACTTACATGGTCAGTTTGGTAATTGGGTTGGTTTGGATTGAGGTATCTTGGGAATAGTAAACTGTGTGGAAGGTTGGGAGGGTTGGAACGAATAGTAAACTGTGTGGAAGGTTGGGAGGGTTGGAACGAGGAGTACATCAGTGTACACCGGTGTACACAAGCAACCAAACTGGCCCATAGTATTTTTATTCCTCTTTTTCTCCTCTATTTTTTATTTCTTTAGAATGAATCATCGATGGATTTACTTAGATTATTAAGGGAAGAATGCGTTTTAAATTTTGTATAAAAAAGATATGCCAAACATGTTCATATGGAGGGGTTGATTTCAACAAATCTAAGACCATTACAATTTGACTATCTTTATTGATAAGTTAGAAGTTTCAAATTAAATTGAAATTTGAATTACTTCATCTAGTATTCTTGTCCAAAATTAGAGGGAAAATGACATGTATAGATAAATTACCTATACATGGATGTAAGCTATCCTTCCGTTAAGTGAGGAATATTGATTTACCTTGCTTAATTAGAAACAAGAAAATCGTTGATAAAAAAGCAAGAAAAGAATGATTGATGATGTTGAAGATAAATTTTTTCGAGGTACAAATTGGCATGCCATTTGACTAAACTTGAACAATCACCTACTATATTTATTGCAGCGTGTCTTGATGGATTATTTGAAACGTACGCGTGGAATAGATTTGTTAGAAGGGATGCATTATGCATAGAAAGTTTATGCGGATATTTTTTACATTTTTTATACTGGAGCGTGGTAGTTTATTCCTGGAGTTGAACGGCTATTCTTCAGTGTCTGTTAATCCCAGCTTTGAAATTATTTAACATATAGCTGACGACCGTGTGATTCAAGTCCTATCATAGGATTTTTATCAGTTGTGCTCTTATGAGATATTGTAATTTTAGTTATGCCTCTCTCTTTTTAAGAATATCAGTTGTGCCTCTAACTTCTTGTTGTTTTATCAGTTGTACCCCTCGGGTTAGATTTGACCAAAATGCAGATCGGGCCGGCCCATGTGCCGGGTTGAACGGGTCGAGGTTTAAAAATCTATGTCCAAAGTCCGTCCATGGGCCGACCCATGGTCCATTTCGCTCTTTATCTATTGAATTTTCTAATGGTATCTAATATCTATAAATGATTTTATAAATATCATTTATACTTTATATAACTAATAAAAGTAGTCTACTTGTTACTTGACATATAAATTATTATTTTTTATTTAAAATTAGTGTGACATATGGAATTTTTGAATGCTCCTCCCTCGCACCTCCCCACTCCGTGCTCCCTCTTGCCTCCCTCCCTCCCTTACGACCCCCCTCTGTTCCAGCTCCCCAGCCCGCCCCGAGCACCTCCCCCTCACCTCTAGCTCTGTGTTGCTCCCCCACCCTATCCTCCTCCCCTCCGCCCTCCCTTTGCCCCGGAGTCTCCCCTTCTGCCCCAGCTCCTCCCCAAGCCGCCCTAAGCTCCTTCCTCTCCTCTCCTCCCCACCCCCTGCTCCTCCATCGCCCCACACCACACCCTTCGCCCTCCCTTCGCCTATGTATCTCCCCCTTCTCCCTAGCTTCTCCACAGTTCTCCTCGCACCTTTTCCTCCACCCCCTCCACCCCTCCTCCTTGGCTCGTCCCGTCCGGCTCCTCGACTCGGTCAGCTGGATGTGCTCTTGCTCTTCCAGACGACGATGAAGAAGATGAAGGATTATGATATTGTTGTACTCGGATTCTAAGATGATTTACCTCCTAAACGAAAGTCCGGATGATTCGCTTAGGGGAAAGAAGGGGTAGATTTTATTTTAATCAAAATGTCCTTAACCACACCATAGTTTGAATAAATCATGATCATTTTAATTCTGTGGCGGTCAATCTAACGGAAGGACACATGTGATAACGGAGAAAAAGTCAGGAGCACAATTGATATTTCCAAAAAAGAAGGATATAATTGAAATTGCAATATCTCCTAAGAGTACAATTGATGAAAATCCTATAATATATTAGCATTTTTTTGGGACCAAAACCCAGTCCGTCTAAACATAACAGTGAAATCGATTTCCATATGCAGCTGCTGCAGAGTGCAGGTTGGCAGCTGTAAAATGCACCTGACTTGTCTATTTAATACTCGATTATTCTTCCGTCCGGAAAAGCAATGGGCCCACACAAAATTACTCAAAAATCCACCCAATAATTGTCGTGGACCGGTAGAAATTATCAAGGTTTAAAAAACTAGACCGGATTGGCCGGTCGGACCGGTTGATCGGGAATCGGTTCAGATCCAGCCGGTTCGACCAGTTTTGTGTAATTAATTTAAAAAAAAAAACTTGGTCGGACCGGTGGTTAGATCGGGTCGACCCGGATGGTCGGACTGGGTTGATTTGTATTGACCCAATTTTGATGGTTTGGTAAATTTTCAAAAAATAAAGGTTAAATAATGAATCAATGGGATTTTTATCACTTGTACTCTTCTTAACATCTATGATATAAGTTATGTCCCTTTTTTTGGAATATATGTTCTGTCAATACTTTTTTAGAGTAATTTTCTAAAAGCAACTATAAATAAATTATTATAATATTATATGCATATATAATTCTAAAAAATGTGATTAATTTTGTAGATTTTTATTCGAAATAGACGATCATGTTATTCTATTAAAAGATTGGACATTTTAAACGATTATTTCATTGATATATAAATACATACATACATACATACATATCTGATTTTAACGGTCCAAAAAATCGGTTCGACTAGTCTGACCACTAAATTAAGCCTGATCTAATTTTTTCCGAATCGATAGGAATGATGACATCATGCTGACATCATCACCGGTCCGACCGGTTTGGATCGACGGTTCGACCCGGTTGGACCAAACTGAAGACAAACCGGTTCAATATCCGGTCTGATTTTTAAAACCTTGGAAATTATAACGTCGTAGGTTTAGATCTCGAAAGTTATCGGGGAAAATTGATCATGATAATCGGTTAGGTTCGAGTTTTTTGCATATTGTTATAAGAGGAAAGAGAGTTTATTTCATGAAGTATGTAACTTTACCTACTTCATTCTTATTTTTGATATTTTTGTTATTTTTTCGGAAAATACCATCATGAATTTCGTAACTTATCTCTCTAATATGTCATTCAAATTTGATAAAAAAACATAGACTCATATGTCCTCTATCCAAAACAGGTCGACTACAATAAATCTAAGATTACTAAAATTACTTGATCTAAACGAAGGGCATAAGAGTCTCTCTCTTCGACGAAATTGGAGTGACATATGAAGGAGATATAGTGATGAAAATTCATAGTGGTATTTTTCAAAAAATACAAAAAGTAGGTATAAAGTGGGTAAAGTTACCTACTTTGTGAAATAGGTTCCCTTTCCTCTTGTTATAGCCCATTATCAAACTTTGAAAGTATAATGTGTGAGATTACTTTTGACATGTTATAATCGTTTTACATATGTTCAAAATATCCTTCTTGTATCATAACTCATTATATATTCCTAGCAATGCAGTGATTATATGTTCACGATAACTTTTTCCTTGCATTTTTTTAGAAGTGGTATCACGTTCGTCTGAGTATACACTTCTACAATCAAAAGAAAGCCTGCTTTAATATCACTCCTGGATAACCCAGCAATCAAATGCACCCTTAGGTTATGTTCGGTTAGGGGTTTACCCTCCCTAACCCACCTCCTTCTCTTTCTAAGTGGGGCCCACTTTTTATCTTTTTAAAAAAATAAATAAATCAATTTCCCATCATCAATTCCATCAAAAAATAATATATTATACCATCATATCATATAAAAAATATAAACTACCCCACTTCTACTCACTTTTTCAAACTCCGATACAATCACATCACAATCACTACTCACTTTTTCAAACTTCAATACAATCATATCGCAATAAATCCACTTCTAACCCACCCCCAGTTTAACCCTCTATCCAAACACCAAAACCCAAAAATGGGTTACCTGCTACCAGGTTAACCCACCTAAACCCACTTCCAAACACACCCTAAGGTAGCGTTCGGTTGGTGGAGTAAACTTTTCATGAGTGAGTTTAACTCCCTTAACCCACCCTCCCTCTCTCTCATGTGGGCCCCATTTTATTCTTTTTTAAAAAAATTAAATAAATCAATTTTACATCATCGATCCTATCAACAAATAATATATTATACCATCATATCATAAAAAATATAAAATACTCCACTTCTACTCACTTTTCAAACTTCAATACAATCACATTACAATAACTAATCACTTTTTCAAATTTCAATACAATCATATCACAACAAACCTACTTCTAACCCACCCCAATTTAACCTTCTATCCAAATACCAAAACTCAATAACGGGCCCTCTATCAGTTTAACCCACCTTAACCCGCGTACCAAACGCACCCTTAGGGCCCATTTGGTTACTGGGGTATCCCTGTGTACCCTAGTGTATCCTCCTCCAACACTAGGTTGAAAATCTATCACAAATCAAGGTCATATCACATCACATTCCTTATTCTAACTCTCTCCCAACCTTCGTAACTATCCAAACACCTACTATTCACAAGTGGATACCCCACCCCATCCCACTAACCATATAGAAGTCGAGGTTAGCCACCTTTAATAACTTAAGAGAGAACGAGAGAGGAGAGCGAGGGAAGAGGATAGGATAGAAGATTGCTAACCAGAAAGGTCATTCACCCGGAACCATTTAAACAAATATAACTTAAAAATTTCATAATAAATTAAATGCGGATTAAAATCCAAGTCTTTATTACAATCCGATATCATAATAAATGAAATTGTGAACTACGATTTTGAAAATCTTGAATTCCAATAGGAATAATGATATCCTTTATACAAACTCATCAAAAGACTCCAACTAATAAAGTTCTTCAATAGTAATTAAGAACCACATATTCAAAGCAATAGGAGGAAAACAGATTTTCTTTAAGAAAATAAGATTAACATTATTTGTTAGGAAGTTGTTTTCTTCATTTTTAGGCACCACCAGACCACCACTATATCTTTTTTTAGCATATATATATATATATATATATATATATATATAATATGGAAAAAATGGGGCTGCCCCCGCCCCATTTTTCGGCGTTTTGGCATCGATTTAAAAAAATCCTGTTACCGTTAAAAAGTTACTGTCCGGATGGAGGCCGTAGGAGTCTCTGTTTCTGACGAAATTCGAATGGTATATAGGAGGGATATAGGGATGAATGTCAATGGTGTTATTTTTCAAAAAAAATAAAAAATTTTGCCCAAATAAGGCGGGGGCAGCCATGTTGGCTGCCCCTAGGGGGAAGCCACATATGACCCTATATATATATATATATATATATATATATATATATATGTCCTAGTTCTACCCTATCTTTTGTTTCATTTCTTCTGGAACAATCACAGAAACTTTTTAGATTATGGATCCACTACCAGAAATTCAATGCGTAATCTCAGCATTCAATGTATATTCCTGAATAATCTAATTTTTCAATTATTCAACCATTTCATTTTACCAAGTTCAACATTAGCCAGATTAGGGTTTAGGGTTTATATATATATATATATATATATATATATATATATATATATATATATATATATATATATATAGGGTCATATGTGGCTGCCCCCTAGGGGCAGCCAACATGGCTGCCCCCGCCTTATTTGGGCAAAATTTTTTATTTTTTTTTGAAAAATAACACCATTGACATTCATCCCTATATCCCTCCTATATACCATTCGAATTTCGTCAGAAACAGAGACTCCTACGGCCTCCATCCGGACAGTAACTTTTTAACGGTAACAGGATTTTTTTAAATCGATGCCATCGAGATGGAGGCCGTAGGAGTCTCTGTTTCTGACGAAATTCGAATGGCATGTAGGAGGGATATATGGATGAATATACATGGTTTTATTTTTCAAAAAAATAAAAAATGCCGAAAAATGGGGCGGGGGCAGCCATGTTGGCTGCCCCCAGGGAGTAGCCAACTTGGCTACTCCCACCCCTATTTTTCCATCATTTTTTTATTTTTTGTAAAATAAAAATTTGTATATTCATCACTATATCCCTCTCACATTCTACTAAAATTTCGTCAGAAACAGAGACTCCCAAGCCCTCCATCCAGACATCATTTGTTTAACGGTCGCAGGATTTTTTAAATCGACCATGTTTGGATGGAGGCCGTAGGAGTCTCTGTTTCTGACGAAATTTTAATAGAATGTGAGAGGGATATAATGATGAATATACAAATTTTTATTTTCCAAAAAAATAAAAAAATGAGGGAAAATAAGGGTGGGAGTAGCCAAGTTGACTACTCCCTGGGGCAGCCCCATTTACCTATATATATATATTATTTATTGTAGAGGTCGGAGTCTGATACATATTTATAAGAGGTTTTGTGTGAATAATTTATATACTTGTCGCGTATATTTAAAAATTAGCGTAAATTTCAATGTGATGTCGTAATTGATTAGTCTTTTTTCTGATTTGTTTTGTTGTATCTTTTATCATGTGCCACATTTTAAGCTTTGAAACTTCGTGGAAGAAAAATACGCATCAATTTAACTATCAAATATGGAATTTTTATTACGTTTGAAATTTCACAAGGTGAATCTTCTTAATTCTTCTGAATTTAGTCACCGTTTAAAGTAAAAAAATATATCTAAAAGGAAGAGCAATAGCTTATCAAATTTCCAAATTTACATAGATATCTTTTATAACTCCTCCAGCATAGTTAGAAATATAAAACTCACAAATTACGAGAGTAGATTAGATTATAAATGGTGGAGAACACTACTTTACAACTTAAAATTAAGCATTCCAGACGATTTTTTAAGAGTCCAATAAACTCGAGTCCACAGATTGTTAGGACCAATCTTCTTCGATAACGGCTCAAAGACTTACATCCGGGACATACTACAAGGAAAACAAGTTGTGGCTACAGAATTATGCCTATGGATATGGGGTTTGTAGCCACAGAATTGGGCTCTGGCCACAACACGTTGTGACCAGTAGTCGTAGCTACTAGTCTCGTCGCGAAAGTTCTCTAACCACGAACATACTGTGGCCACTACAAGTGATCACAGAACTTGTCGTGGCCACAACTCTTGTATGAAAACTTTGGCCACAGATTGTAGCTACGAGAAACTAGTGTCCACGGAATTATCGTGGCCACAAGTTTCCATGATCACATTCCATGGTCACAACTCATTTTTCTTGTAGTGACATCACATGTATATATCCCATACTTTTTGTGTATACAATATTTACTTTATAATAATTTTCCGTCGCCTAATGATGCCAAACGCAAATAATTTTGGTCTGATCAATGTTAACATTTTGCTATTTTGTCCGTATTTATTTCCCGTATCAACGAGTGACAGATCAATAATACTTCACTTGTTATTTACCACTATCATATCCGTTAACGAATCTCCCACCTTTGAATAATCTTCCAATCACGTTAAACTAATATCAAAGGTAAATTACACAAAATTTCTTCAACTATACACTAGATTCCAATATCATACATGATCTTCAATATTTGTATCAATGTGATTTTGAACGATTATGATTAAAAGTTAGAAATACAAAACAATCAACTAAATTTCAATAGTCAGTGACCACATTAAGACAACTCTGAAAGCGCGGGTACTACATTGTTACATTTTAAATTCAACTACGACAATGAAATGAGGTTTATAGCTCATGAACTTTTGCATAATGTACTTCAGTGGCGGAACTCGTATATGTTATGGGGGGAGTGGGGGTGGACATGTTACCCCCCATGATTATTATATATCACTTATGCAATGTATTACATTTTTAATACATCTCCTCTTTAAGTGTATTATAACTAATATTCTTAGAGAAGGTTGTAGAATCATTAAATGGTAAGTGGTAGAGTAGCATGGTTATTATTTTGGAAATCAAGGTTCGAATCTTATCTCCCTCAAATTTACTTTCTTTATATGGTTTATCTATTCACTTCCAAAGTAATAAAATAATTTGATATAAAATGTATTCAAGTTCATTTATCTCTCATGTTGTTTTGGTACTCCTTGTAAATAAAATGAATTTTACTATTTTCTTTTAACTACGAACTTTTTCCTTTCAAAATTTCACTTGATAATTTAACCTTTATAAGATGGATTTAGAGAGGCTTAAATCATTATATTTATCAAACTTTAAAAATCGCCACTGAGAATGCTAATATATTAAAAAATCTAACATTAATAATAGATTTATATTCTAGTTTATTAAAGTTGAAAGAGGTTCATTTTAAAAATATTATTTTTATTTAAAAACATCATTCCTAAATAAATATATTTTTTTTCATTTTTGAACATACATAATAGTTGTATATACTATTATACTTGATCTTGATAAACTTTATGGTTCCGTCCTCGATGTACTCTAATATTAATTGCTAGTGCATTTTCCTGTCAAAGAAAACTCCAGCATCCAATTAAGATAACTCTGAAATAATGAATATGCAAATTCAAGATAATATAATGGCATCCTATTTAATATTAAGCGTACTCCAAGAAGAGAGAGAATCTGTAAGGAATAAGCTTTTATTGTGCATTCAATGATAGTGAGAAATAGTTCATGCATGTCATTGTTACACCATCTATCATTTCTCTGTTTACACATTGTTTTTAGTATTGAAGCCCGGATTTATAAGATTCGATGTAAGAAATTAAAGATTCATGCAGAAATAATCAACAGTAAAGAAAAAACACCAAATCCAATTATGGACAAGCAATGGGCAATATGAGAGAAGTGTTTGATGGGATGCTCTTGCGGAACCCAACATGGCTGCTTCGTCTTCATTTTTTCACAATTTTTTTTATTTTTTTGAAAAGTTTCACCATGTATACTCATCTATATGTCCCTCCAATATAACATTCGAATTTTGTCAGAAATAGAGACTTATATGCCCTCCATCTAGAACATGTAGATTACAACAATATTTAGACCGTTAAAATTACCTGTTCTAGATGGAAGGCATGTGACTATCTGTTTCTGACGAAATTAGAATGACATATTGGAGGGATTTATGGATGAATATACATGATGAATTTTTTAAAAAAAATAAAAAAATTACGAAAAAATAAAGGTGGGACAACCTGCCCGCAAGGGACACCTCCATTTTTCCCATACGAGAATAGTGATTTCAAGAGATGATACAAATATAAGCAAGATCCGGAAATAGCATAAACTAGTAAGTATACTTGCGCTTCGCGGAGGGATGGTAAAACGAAGATTTGTTTTCATATGTACAGTGAATGGCTCAATATACATTGAAAGTATCCTTGTGAACTGGAACTATGGTCACATCGTATACTTGTTTAGAAGGAATTTTCTCTTTTTTCTCGTTATACGTATTTACATCAAAAAACATTTTAACTAAAATAATTTCAACACCTGACTGTACGTAGTATTCAGTGGTTAGCTCCTCTTGAAGTGTGCATCAATCATTCTAGATGAAATCAAAGCTTAAAATGTAACCTTGTTATACCTTGTCTTTGCAATCACCTTTATACGTCATACATAGACTCCATATGTTACCTGCAACGAACAAAATTTCATAGAATTATTAGGAATAACATTACTACACATTTGAGACAAAAAAATACAGTTGTAAATTTATGAAAAAAATCCAATGCTTGTTTGGGCGAATCCTTGTTCTTGTTGGATGATCAATGCTTATTCACGTATCCCTCTCTTCTAACATAGACCGGAGTTTTTTTAGGAAACCATTCAATTGGTATTGATTCCATTTTTTTAAAATGAAAATCCCATTAGTATCAAACCAGGAACCTGACAAATACAATCAAATAGGAAAAATGGTAAATGCTTTTCAAAGAATAATGGGTTGAGAGAGGAGGAACTCTGAAGATTTAAAAAATTAAAATAAAAGGAGAAAGGAGAACGATAGAGAAGTTACTCACCCGACAACACAAGGGAAATGGAGATGTTGGTTCTGTCCATGTGGCTGCACAAAAAAAAGGAGTCCTCAAATGAAAAGCACTCGGAAGATTTAAAAGAAGTGAGAATGGGGGAGGAGAAGTTGCACCCGAGAGAACGAAAGGGAAAGGGTGATGTTGGGGTTGTCCACGTGTCGCGGTGAGATGGTAATTTTGCTCTTATGTACAATATATCATTTAATTGGTTTTTTTCTCTACTTACAATTAGGATTTTTTTAAAAAGGACTCGTACAATATTAAACTATAGATCAACGAATATAGAAATAGAATTCTACGCATCTTATCAATCCACAAACCATGAAATATAATGAAATTTGTTGCACCTAACCTTTACCAAGTTAGCAATGGTGCATCATAATTAAATTTAAAAATAGAAGAAAAATGATAACCTGAAACTCTAGATAGAATTATGAGCAAAACAATCAAAGACATTTGTAAAGAAGCATAGCAAACAAATATATCATATTAAGAAAACTTTGATGTAAGCAAGACACATCTGGAAGAGACGAAAAAGTTTGAAGAGGATTCACTCTCGCAACCTTTCTATTGTGTGTTCGCGCGTCAAAGTTGTGGGATAGTGTGACTTAATGTGTTTTGTACTTCACCTATGTTCCGGTCCCATATTCCTTTGTCATAAATTAATGTTGAAGCTGGTACTAAAAAGATTATTCTACTAATGCTCATATATTAAAATAACAAACGAAAAATAATTGAGTAAATAGGCCAAAGGCTCAAAATTTTCTTTTTAAACATTAAATAGCTGCAAAGTGATTTCAAAAGATAAATCCAAATTGTCTCATCATTTCATGAATAAGAACAAATGATTATTTATTTCGTGTAAGAAATGTAATCATCATTGCCTCAAAACAAATGCGATCCTTAAATGTTTGCAATTCGGTTCCCTAAGGGGCATGCAAAATTGCCTCAACATTGTAAAGGCGTGTTTTAAAAAATATAAATTCAATAACAGTAGCAATCACTGCCTTTTGAGAGTAATGTATGCTGACAATAAACATAGAACGTGTATGGAATCATAGAAAATTGTTGATCATAGAAAATTGTTGAGCATGGAAATAATGTATATATGTTAAATATGTAAGATGGAAATGGTTTGAAACACTCTCTCTTTTTGCGATTATCTGCTTCTTTCCTTCTTCTACTTTTTTGTTTAATTCACCCTCTATCATTTAACGTACATGACAATTTTTTAACTTCCAGAACATGCTACCAAGTAGTTTACTGTGACATTGCAACATTTTAGAGCATGCAGATGAGATGGGTTGTAGCTTCGAATTCATCGAAGTACATAAGAAGATGCATGATAGGTTACTCAAGTAAGACTTGATAGCACTGACTCAACTACTCATCTCTCAGTCTGGCCCAGAAACAAACATCTGCCTTAAATCCCTTTGTAATAGCCATGCCCAAGAGGACACAGAGCATATCCATCATCACCAGATTCTGTAGGAAAGCTTAGACCTACCAATCATATGGATCCAACTATTCTCCAAGATCCCAATACTAAGGATGCCAACTATTTCATGGATTTTTTAGATAAATACAAACATAGAAGTTAGCAGATCTATATATTAATATTAAATGAAAGAAAGACATATATCCAGTTTCTAAATGGTCCATTAAAAATAGATTTGAAATCAAAGATGTAAATATATCAAGCATGACAAATACTTGGAAATATACGAAGGACTAAACTACTGAAGGAAAAAATGAAGAGCATAACATGGGAAAAGGGAAAGTAATACCTGGATGTTTTCAACTGATTTTCATCTTTCTTGTGGAGAAGATCTTATCTTAAGAGAAATATGTTGATAGAAGATAATGAATGAGGAGTTCGTATGCTGGAGATTGACAAATATGAAATAACTTATATTTCACTGCAACTATGTTATGATCTATATATGTAATAATAAATATATGACATTGTTATGTAAACAATAATAAGAATGTGCAAATAAAGATATTTAAAGTTCATACAAAAGATGAAAACAACCGGCGAGCTAAAAGTTTCTAAAAAAAGTCAATATGTTTTTGAACATGTGCCACATATCATGTTTTTTTACAAAAAAATATTGGTGCAGTATATATCGATTCTTTAACAATCTTGATCTGCTACCTGCAATAAATCGTAGAAACATTGATGTTGATTTTTTTTAAATTAATGTTGAACCTGACACTAAAAAGATCCTTCTACTAATACTCGTATATTGAAAAGGAAAACGAAAAATAATTGTACAAATAGAGCCGATGGTCAGATTTTTCTAAGAGCATACTTGATGTTTCTTAAGCATTAAATAACAACAAATTGGTTTCAAAAGGGAAATTCAAATTACCTCACTATTGCATGAATAAGAGCAAATGATTATTTATTTAGTGTTGGAATTATAATCATCATTGCCTCTAAACAAATGTGATCCTTAAATGTTTGCAATTCGGTTCTCTAAGAGGCATCCAAAATTGCCTCAACATTGTAAAGGATACAAATTGTGTTTTAATAAATATAAATTCAATAACAGTAGCAAGCATTGCTTTTGGGGAGTAATGTATGCTGAAAATAAACATAGAACTATGATTCCTATAACCAAGTAAAATATCCAAGTAAAGAGGAGTCTGGGGCAATAAAGGTAACACAATCTTCCCGCCATTACAACATAATGGAAAATGTAATGTTTCTTTCGATCTTGTTCATTTTGTACTTTCTTCTTTCTAGAATAATGCAACACAATGGCTACAACCGTACTCAGGCCTGCCAAAATCCATTGCTGATTGGATTATACACACATATTATTAACTTATTTACCTAATCTTAATGAAGTGAGAACAAAAGCACATTTAATTTGTAAGAGCTCACCTTCATAAGGATTATCAACATGAGAAGTGTGATCGTCCATCAATACAGTTGTAGCAAGATGTGTTGGTGTTGGGAGAATACATATGTTGTGCCTATCTGACGACAATGGAAGAACAATATTTTCAATAGATTCATTGTGTTCATTTCCACGTTGATTAGCAACAAACGAAATAGCATAACCATGATTCAAGTCTGGCTTCTTTCTTTTATTTGACCTTTTTGTTCCACGTACTTGTTGTCGATGAAGTCTATTCAACCTATATTTTTGAGACTGGGTGTTTGAATGATTAGATGAATTTTTTAGCTTTTCATTAGTAGTGGAACAAATAATTAAGTTTTCATCATTTGGAATTATATCGTCATATAGCATAACTGCACACCAACCATCAAAGTTCTATCATTATATTGTTTTATGTCTTTTCTTCTTTTACTGAGAAGCACATGACGTCGATGGAGCCTATTTTGCCTAAAGATTTCTGACATTTCCATTGACATTTACATATTGCCTAGACATAAAATAACATATATATTACAATACACAAAGGGATAAAAATTATTCATTGAATTACATAGCAAAATTGTACATAAATAGATGAACAACATCACAATTTTAATTGCATAAAAAATACCATTTAAAAGAATCTCAAGAAAGTTTCTCTAGCATAAGAGAACCTATTTATAATCTAGTAGATGAAACTGATGAAACATTGATAGTTAGGAAGAGAGTATTTCTAGAGACGATATTGGGATATAACAACAAATAATCAAAATTTAAGAATACATATCGAATATCAAAACCCTCTATAACTCTAAAATATTCTTACCGATTTAAAAAATTTAAATACATCAAAGAAATTAGAATGAAGCTTAAGCGAAAAGCTTGAGGGAAAATTCTAACCTCAGAGCACCCATTGCAGTCTCCAACGAAAAGCACGACTGTAGAGAACTTTACCTGTAACGAAAACAGTAATGGATATCTTAAATGAGATATAGAATTGTAACCTAAGTCATGGAATAAACATGATAAATAAGATAGCATTAATTACTGCTTGCATGCAAAAGTAATGAAAACAATTAGGCAAAAATAAACCGGGAGCAACAATAGCACAAACATATTTCCTATATTTGTTTATCACTTGATTTTTTCCCTAGTGTAATCTATCCAACCACAATATATCCTTTAACATATTATTTAAGAAATATCCAAAAAAAATAATTATAATTAAGAAACACATAGAACAACTCTGCAGCAAGGAAAAAATATCGAATTGCTCAGAATTTCTTGTGTTATCGATGAAGTCTATTCAACATATATTCTTAAGACTAGGTGTTTGAATGATTCAGAATTGCTTATCTTGCTTCTAGAAAATATATCGGGTGCATATCAAAAGCAGGATAAAAAGTTAGAAATAATTATGGGAATTGTTCATTTATAACTATCTTCATGTAGAAGATTTTGTATAAATAAAAAGCAAACATCATATAATTATCTTATCATAAGGTCATGGATTCTATATTTATTAAATATTTCGAGGTTGGAAAGGAAGCCACACCACTAATACTAATTTTTTAGCAACCATGTCATATAAATTGATAAACCATCTCTCCCAAAGACATTTTAGCTCGCTCAAAGGCAGAAATCAGAAAAACTAATATCTAATCAAAACCCATATCCAATATCTATTGCCATCCAAGAGTAAAGAAACATTTATTTACATTAAAAAACCATTAAAACTCACTTTCATCTTGCAAAAGAGTACCTATATTTTAAATATAAAATCTGATGATTTTCTACACGTACATCCATTCCCGGCCGGTCTCACGATAGCGTCACTGATATATTCAACAAACCCATGCATACAACTACAGTAGCGATGAATAATTGCAATATATGCCCATCTTGTTGCACAATAATTTCTCCTTGTTAGAGATATCTATCTACCTAAAAATAATATATGACGAAGACATATACAAACTATATTATTCAATGGGAGGGTGATGGTCTAGGGATAGTCAGCAACTCTTGGTGTGTTCTTGAGTTCTATTTACATATGGATAGAGCTCTCAGGTGAGATTGTTGCATGTAAGTTGGTCTCTGCAGACTGTATGATGTGTCAACAACTGCCCCCTCTGAACTGGTATTTCTCGCATGGAGATCAACCTAATGGGACATCATATCGCAAGGAGGCATAGCAAGACGTGTAGGTATTCATCCGGTAGAATTTATCCATAAAAGTCAATTCCGTGAAACTCCTAAGGAGATAACCCACAAAACCCCATGTGCAACCCCATCTAAAAAACACAGATGCAAAATGCAGAGAATTGCATATAAGTAAAGGTCGATTCCGTGAAACTCCCAAGGAGATAACCCACAAAACCCCATGTGCAATCCCATCTAAAAAACACAGGTTTCAAATACACAGAATAGCAGAACGACATCAATCGATTTTGGACACATATGAAACCCTATAAACGTATTAGCTTTCATAATAACATAGGAAAAATGAATACCATAAATAGATATCCAAATGTGAATGTCGAAGGAAACTTAACCTTCTGATTCATCAAAGGAAGAAGAACGGAGCAGAGGGGATGGGGCTGAGAATGGAGAAGCAGCGAGAGAGCCGAAAGGGAAGGTGGGAGGAAAACCCATGTGTTCCCGCTCGGTGTTTTCAGAAGGTACCGTTTGAGAGAGGGCAGAAGATCCCAACCGGCGTTACCGATGCAGACACGTGTGTTGAATGAGGAAAACATGAGAGAGAGAGTGCACAAATAGAGAGAGAGAGAGAGAGAATGAGAGAGTGGGAGGGAGCGTTCGGGGAGAACTCCCAAGGACGCACGCAAGTGCACCCACGTGTCGTTGCCAGAATCAATGCTGGGAGAATCCAGCTTTTATATAGAGTTATAGATGTAAATCAAAAATTAGTAGCCAATAATGTAAACAGAGTTTGGTTCTGTTTGGCTTAAACATCATTGAAGCATAAATACAGACTTTCTTTACATAATAGATGCACACAATAGTAGAATTGAAAAGATAACCGATCGAGCATGTAGAAGAATGACTCTCAAGATTTAATCTTTGAGTAGAGCGAGAGAGACGACCTAAGATGAAACTTCAGGAAGGTTTTTCAATTATGTATATGTTGTATCTTTCTCGTAGCCTTGCGTATCTATGGCGAGACATCAAGCTGAACAAAGTAGAAGGCTCTCTAGGAAAATAGAACAACTATAAAATTAAATGAAATCTCTTTAATAAGGAAATAAAATAGCTAGAAATCAAATAGGAATTTTTGAGTAGATGTTATTAAGTGGGCCAATAGTTAGTAAGTTCATAATAAATAATTTTCTTGTTGGTTCATCGATCATCTAAGACAAAGTGATCGATTAAAATAGTTAATAATCAAATGTGACAAAGTGATCGATAAAGTAGTTAATAATCAAACGTGCATTCAAGATTTAAATAATCAACTTTTAAAATGTGCATGACTGGAATCTCAAGAGTACCTGACAAATCACTAAATAGTGGCAAATAGTGATTGATCAAGCAAACAAGAGGTGATGGATCGAAACATAACTAGAGACTAGAAGTGCTCGATCAGATCAAAGAAGGTGATCAATCATTGGTTGTCGATTGATTAGATCAACAATGGTGATTATGCAGTGTGGGTTTGACTTTGAGAAAGATAACGCTAGTGAAAGTCATCATATCTATATGTTACATATGCATATATGTTGAGACTATTTTGTTGGAAACAGATTCCCACTACAACAACATAGATCTACAGCGACGTTTTTTTGTTAAGTGCACAACGAATGAAACGTCACTACATCATCTCGTGACGAATTTATTATTTGTTGTAAGAACCGTTGCTATATAAGCCGTTGTTATATTTTTAGCAACGATTTCTACTCGTTGAGAAATTTAAAATCGCAACGAATACAAATCGTCAAAGAATTAGATTTTTACAACAAATAAAACCGTCGCCATTTGAAAACGTCATTGCTTTTTTCCGTCACCATATATAGCTTATTGTCTAAATCATCTTGCTTATATCAACATTTTTTCGTCACTATTTGTGACAATATCAACATATAATTCGTCATGAAAAATCAAAGATTGGTCTAATAATTTATCTGTTGAATATAATTTCAAATATTGACTAAATAATGTAAAGTATCAATGATTTATTTCACTCCAACAACAATCATGAAACTCCAAGCAAATACCACTACATTTTTTTGGAATGATGCGGAAACATCATAATACAATCAACATCAACTACAAATCTAGCATGCCTTAAAAGAATCCAAATGCTCTTTTGCTGGAATAGTTTCTTGATGATTCATTTGATCAAAAAGAATCTATCACATAAAAAAGGACAATTAGCATAAATCGTACAAGTATTTTTGAATTTAGAATACCAATAAGATGATATAGTTGCATTAAAAATGAACTTTTTAAGGCAACTTGAAACAAATAATTATCTTGATCATAGATAATGTTACTTGAAATTTAGGGAGCAATCACGAAGCATCTTCCGAAAAATATACAATATAGCTCAACCCTTCCTACAAGATTATAGAAAACAAATAAACTCCATGGGTTCTTTTAATCCCGGATGCTTTTATTGATCACAAGTTTACAAGGAAAACTGGTTAATAAATATAAATTGAAAGGTTCTTAGAACTCAATGATATCTTCATCCTAAACAACAAACTCTATATTTCTGTTATAGTTAACAACAAAAATCATAAAAAAACAAATGACACAATCAGAGATATTTTCAAACAAATCTACAGTATAAACGATGTGACAACGGGCAATCTGAATCACAATATTAATACAGAACAAAACTTAAAAACAAATTTATATATATATATATATACATTGTTCAAACATAGAATGAAACCTCGGTAAATATAAGATCAATGGGAAGTTTAGGACTACATAGATAAAAAGTACATAACATAAACAAATAGAGTAATTTATTTGATATCTACACTGCAGAAATTTGATTGAATATGCTGAAATCAAATCAAGTACTAAAATTTATACGAGATCAAAGTACCGGTAAAGAGCTTATATACAGACATTATCAATGCTAAACTAGTGTGACTACAAAAACAAGACAAATTTATGCAAGATCAAAGTACCTCCACACAATAGATAGGTCCCTCGTCTCTTCTCTTGTTGAAATTTCAGGTTGGATTTCTCTCCTTCGGTCTTTGGGTGCCCTTTGCGGAAAACTATTTTCTGCATTATGAAGATCATGAAAGATATCGTTTCAATAAAATTCAGCACTTCCATTGAAAACAATTTTGTAGACATCATCTTGTATAACCAAAAAAGAGAATAACCAAAAGCTAGAAATGGGTTGACAAGTACTAAAACATGTATCTTTTATGGTAGAAAATTGTTGGTTTTACATAGATATATACATAAATCATCCATAGATATACTGCCATTATTCTTTCTTAACGAATCTTTTTTGTAATGTAATTTTTAATAAAGAGCAGTGAGATACAAATGCAATGCCTCAATGAGGCTGCTCGAGGCTATAGCCTCGAGGCATTTCTCTTGAAAATGCCTCAAGGCATACACCTCAACATCTGAGATACATTTTAGAAAACAATGAGTGTAACCTATGATACCTTAAGTGGATCCTTCACGAGCTTCCCTGCAAGAAATTTCAAACATATGTTAAATTGCAATAATCAAATATTCACAGATGAGAAACTCGTGGTGCAAAAATGTTGTTACTTGAATTACCCCTAAATCCATCCATAAAACAAGGTTCACCCATTAATAAACTAGCATACTTAAGAAACTATGCATATTGCCCTTGCAAATTATATATACATCGTATGTAATGTCATCATCTATAAGTCTCAACCAAACTAGGCTTGTACCATAGTTATAACTTTTTTCAACTTCTTGTTGCAACGTATTCGGAGTATACACTCACACATGTATACACACACAAACACTCATAAAGCACATACAAGCACTCTTAAACATACACTCATACACACACATTAACACATTTGTGCATGTACATTCATGTATTTGTGTGCGCACACACATGTTCTACTCTCTCTCATCCACACATATTCACACAGGGACACAAATATACACTCTCATACACACATTCATACACATAATTAGCCTGCTCCTACACACAATCACATGAATATACATTTCTACTCAAGCACACAATATGACACAAACAAGCACATGCACACATTCACGCATGCACACATAAAATTACACATAAGCATAATCCTACATATACAAATACACATTTACACATGCAAGCAATATCACACAAACACTCACATATGCAAACAAATTCATACATTCAGACAAAAACACACATTTACATACATAAATTCACGCATACACACTCATTTATGCACATACATACTACACATTTTTAAGCACACACTCTAATACACATAATCTCAAACATATGCAGTGGACGCACAGTGACTCATATGAGTGCACACTCAAGAATGCATTGTACACATGTACAAACACATACACATGGTTATTTAAGTATCAAAAAGAATGATATGATACATCATGAAATATAAATTATTGTATTAAAAATTGTATTTAGGTTTTAATTGGAAACCCTGTGTAATTACAATTGGAATTAATTTGGTTTCAATTTGGAAACCAAATGGTTTGGAGGGAAAGTTGGGAATTCCCAAATTTGAAACATGGATGAGTTTGGGTTAAAGTTTAGTACCATACCTTAGATATCTAAACTTTTGGTGGACTTATATATGAGTCCACACCCCAAGCTCTTATAGCAATAGTAGAGAGGAGGAATGGAGGACCAGACACGCGCGCACGCGCGCGCGCCCCGCTCCTTCTCCGGCTCCGGCACCGGCTCCGGAGAGTCAATTCAGATCTCAATAGTTTTGCTGTGGGTTTCATTTGGCCGTTCGATTAAATTAATCAGACGGATTAATTTGATTTCGATCACATTGGGAATCGGACTTGATCCAAACGACTCGACTTAGCCGCGAGTTTGGAATCTGAAAGGACATGACCGTTGAGGGGCGTTTTCGGAAACCGAAGAGACTGCACGCTAGGGCACGCGAGCTCCTCTTTTTATACCCCCCACCCGATGCCGCTTATCTTCACTCGCAAGAAAAACCCGCCGTCATTTTTGTTCTCTCTCTCTCTCTCGCCTGACTCTGTTTCTTCTCGGCTGCAAGTTCTCGGAGGTACTTTCGAGGACGGTCTCGTCGGTGTGCGCAGACGACGACCGTAAACCATCGTATCTTGGGAGCGGATCGCCAATACCCTTCGCACCGGTATTGTGGAGGCAAAATCCTCTCTAAGGACAGTCCATTTCATGGACGTTTCGGTGATTTCTAACCTTATCTTTCTTATCTACTGTTTACCGCAATTGATTTATTGCTTACCTTTTTTTGTATCTCGCTCGGTTGTTTGTTTTCGTATGATTATTCGGTTCCTGTTTGCATATCATAATCGGATATTGAATCGGAAATGGATGCCGTTAATGATATTAATCTTTAATACTTTTATTTCCATTCAATTAGATCTGTGTAATTACTGTTTATTATATGCATGGTTGATCCTCTTTTCAACAATATTAGAGAGGATTTCCGGAACCGATTATAAAACTATGTCGGAAACAATGTTTAAATTGAGGGTAGATATGACGGGTATGACTGAAAAATTCGGTGGACAGAATTTTAAGCGTTGGCAACAATGCATGAAGATCTGGTTAACCACCATAGGGTTAATCTCGATGCTTGAAACCGACTGTCCTATGGTGGAGATGGAAAACCCCTCACCGGATAGCCAGAAGGCGCAATTTGCGTGGAAGGAACGCGACCGTATATGTCATGGTTGCATCTTGTTGGCTCTGTCCAATACGTTGTTTGACGTGTACTGTTCATCCACGCAGACTGCGAAGGGCTATGGGAAGATTTGGATCGGAAGTATAATACCGAAGATCTCGGTATTGAGAAATACTTCGTGGCCAAGTTTTTGAAGTTTTCCATGGCCGAGGGAAAGTCAGTTTCTGAACAGGCACACGAGTTTTTACTCCTGCTCCATGATTTAGAAGATGCCGAAATGAAACTTTCAGAGAAGTTTCAGGTCATGTGCATCATAGAAAAATTCCCCAAGTCATGGGAAGACTTCGGTATGACCCTGAAAAACAGAAAGGGGAAGATTTTTATGGATGACTTGATGGTGGCAATTGCCATAGAGGAGGAACACAGGAAACAAAAACCTGTGCTTCCTGTCGATATTCAGGCTAAGGTCAACTTCATGACCTCGAAGGACAAAGATAAGAAGGGAAAGGATCCTAATAACAATAAAATAAAACCAAAGGGCAAGATCCAGAAAAAGGCAAAGAATAAACCCTGCTGACACTGTAATCAGGTTGGCCATTGGAAGAAGGACTGTCCGTCCTTGAAAGCTCAACCTAAGGCTGCAGACGGGAGTCCACAAGTGAACATGACCACTATGGGACTCGAGGCTAGCGAGGGGTTTGTCTCTGTAAAACCTGAACTATACCATATCCATGATCCAAATGAGTGGCTCGTGGATATGAAAGCCAATGTAAATATCTGTTCTGACAGAACTTCATTTTCTTCTTATCATACCTGCAGTGGTGGGACTGTAAAGATGGGGAACGATTCTGTAGCCAGGGTGCTAGGGTCGGGACAAGTCAACTTGAGGTTCTCCTCTGGATGTGTCTGGACGTTGCACAGGGTGCTGCATGTTCCTGACATCAAGAAGAATGTTTTATCTGGCTCTATCTTAGTTAGAAATGATTTTGAATTAAACTTTAAATGTAATAAAGTTGTTATTCTGAGACATGACATTTTTTATGGAAAAGACTATTTGGTTGATTTTGACTTGTTGTTTAGAATTAGATGTGATTCAGTAAACATTAATGAATTGAATGTTTTGAATTCTGAATGTTCTAGTTCTGTGTCTCATGTTGTGAATAATCTAGAATCTTGTGATCTGTGGCATGGTAGATTGGAACATGCAAACTTAAATTCAATTAAAAGGATGATGAATTTAGAGTTGACCCCTAAACACATTATTGATGAAACTCAAAAATGTGAAATCTGTGTGAAAGCTAAGACACCTAGGAAGTCTTTTCAGTTTGTCTCTGGAGATAGTGAGATCTTGGATCTAGTGCACACGGATATCTGTGAGTTTAATGGTGTGTTGATCCGAGACAATAAGAAATACTTTATCACCTTTCTAGATGATGGCAATAGATTTTGCTATGTATATCTAATGAAAACCAAGGATGAAGCCTTAGAGAAATTTCTTATATTTAAGAATGAGGCTGAGACACAAATAGGGAAAGTGCTTAAACGCCTTAGGTTAGATAGAGGATGTGAATATACCTCTAACTTATTTGATGAACAATGCAAATCATTTGGCATAGTTCATAAAGTTACGGCCCCATATTCACTGCAATCAAATGGGATAGCAGAATGGAAAAATAGAACCTTAACTGACATGATCAATGCTCTCCTATAAAGTTCTGGACTTCCAACATATATGTGGGGAGAAGCCTTGAATACGGCTTGTCATATTCTGAATAGGGTGCCTCCAAGGCATATGGAAAAGTGTCCCTCTGAACTTTGGAGAAATAGGAAACCGAGTTTAAGGTATCTCAAAGTGTGGGGCTGTCTCGCTAAGGTTTTAGTCCCAGAACACAAGAGAAAGAAACTTGGTCCTAAAACTGTTGATGCGGTCTTCTTAGGTTACTTGGAAAATAGCTATGCATATAGGTTTTTGGTAATTCAGTCACAGCTATCGGGCACAGATGTCAACACTATTGTTGAACTCCGTGATGCTACCTTGTTTGAGGATGTCTTCCCATTGAAGACTGGGATTCCTCAGAAGCTAATCATTGAGGGCGCTTCTACATTAGGATCTATTCCAGATCAAGTGGAAAGGATAACGAATGTAGGGGTCGAGACTCAACCTGAACCCAATGATCATTCTGAAGAGATTGAGCCAAGGAGGAGTAAAAGACCTCGATAGCCAAGGATCTGGTTAGCGACTTTGTTATCTACCAGATCGAGGGTGATCCACCAAGTTACAAGGAAGCCATGGCTTCATCTGAAGCAAAACAATGGAAGGAAGCCATCAAATCTGAGATGGATTCTATTATGGCTAATGGAACTTGGGAGTTGGTTGATTTACCCAAAGGGTGCTCTACCATTGGGTGCAAGTGGGTGTTTAAGAGAAAGCTTAGACCTTACGGATCAATTGAAAAGTACAAAGCCAGATTAGCTGCCAAGGGCTTTAGGTAAAAGGAAGGTATCGATTATTTTGATACCTATTCCCTTGTGACTAGGATGACCACAATCCGGATGCTCATAGCATTGGCATCCGTATATGATCTCTCTATCCACCAGATGGATGTGAAGACCACCTTCTTACATGACGATCTTGAGGAAGAGATCTATATGGATCAACCTGATGGGCTTGTGACTCCTAGGAATAAGGGAAAGGTTTGCAAGCTTGTCAAATCCCTTTACGGATTGAAACAAGCACCAAAGTAGTGGCATGAAAATTTTGACAAGACTATTTTGTCATATAGCTTTAAGGTTCATGAATCTGATAAGTGTGTCTATTCCAAGGTGAAAGGTGATGAGTGTATTGTCTTGTGCCTATATGTTGATGACATATTATTTTTCAGATCACATATGAGGATTATTAATGAGACTAAGGCATTCTTAACTAGCAAGTTTGAGATGAAGGACATGGGTGTTGCTGATGTTATTTTGAGTCTCAAACTGGCTAGGTCAGTTGATGGGATTGTAGTTTCTCAATCTCACTATGTTGAGAAGGTACTTGAGAAATTTGGATATCAATATTGCAAAGCTGTAAGCACTCCCTTTGATTCATCAAAAACACTGTTTAAGAATAAAAGTGGAGTACTTGTAGCTCAGCTAAGGTATTCACAAGTGATAGGAAGTTTAATGTATCATGCAAATTGCACGAGACCTGATATTTCATTCTCGGTTGCAAAACTGAGTAGATACACTAGCTGTCCTGACCGTACTCACTGGGAGGCTCTGCCGTGAGTACTGAAGTACTTGAAGGGAACTATTTCCCTTAGTTTGCATTATGGTAGACATCCTTCTGTACTAGAAGGATACAATGATGCAAGCTGGATAGGGAAAATAGAGGAGTCTGGGAGTAATGGTGTTACAGGATATGTATTTACCCTTGGAGGCGGTGCAGTCTCCTGGAGGTCTGTGAAACAGACCATTCTAGCTCGATCCACCTTTGAGGCCGAGCTGCGTGCTTTGGATACCACTGGAATTGAGGCTGAATGGCTAAGGGAACTTCTGTCTGAAATTCCCATGGTAGGTCACCATGTTCCTGCGATCTCGGTACATTGTGATAACATGACCACAATTGCCAAGATCAAGAGTTCAAAGTTCAATCAGAAAACAAGGAGACACATACAAATCAGACTTAAGACGTTAAGGGATTTGGTGTCTCGAGGAGTGTTGGTTGTGGATTTCGTTGGATCCAAAGACAACACGGCAGATCCGTTGACTAAGGGACTTGATAGATCTTTAGTCCTAAAGTCTAAGCTTGGGATGGGACTGAGATCCATAGGGAGTTCCTCAGCAGTAGCAACCCAACCTATCTGAGTGGAAATCCCACAAAGTAGGTTCAATGTGGTAATAACAAGCTATTTGGAGAACTGGTTTGCACTCTAATTTTAATGCGTAAGAAAGAGTGTCTTATCCCTGGAAGCCTGAGTGCCACTTAAACTGCAAGTTTAGGAAGAGCGTAGACTCTGAATGGGTTCAAGCCTTTGGGCAGGATGTTAGCAGTGCATCCTTGGAGAGCGTCATCTATGTGAGTGTTACTGTGGGCCGTAGTTAAAGGAAGAGGAACTTTCTTGAACACACTCATGAAACATGATAAGGGTGCATGGCCTTTAAGAGCACCAACCCTGAAGATTGCACCAAGAACAACGCTTTGTTGTTTCTACCGTATACTTTAACACCAAGGTTTGAAGTTCAAGATGTAGTTCACTTCGTTCCTGTTAAAGTGAAAGTAGTAAACTCAGGTAGAGGTTCAAACCGGAAGGTACCTTTACTGAAAGCAAAATGTGGGCAGCCGAAAGAAATTTCTTTTTCAAATTGGTGAATTCGTGGGGGATTGTTGTATTAAAAATTGTATTTAGGTTTTAATTGGAAACCCTATGTAATTACAATTGGAATTAATTTGGTTTCGATTTGGAAACCAAATGGTTTGGAGGGAAAGTTGGGAATTCCCAAATTTGAAACATGGATCGCCAGTACCCTTCGCACCGGTATTGTGGGGGCGAAATCCTCTCTATGGACAGTTCATTTCATGGACACTTCGGTGATTTCTAACCTTATCTTTCTTATCTATTGTTGGCCGCAATTGATTTGTTGCTTACCCTTTTCTGGATCTCGCACGGTTGTTTGTTTCTGTGTGATTATTCGGTTCCTGTTTGCATATCATAATCGGATATTAAACCGAAAATGGATGACGTTAATGATATTAATCTTTAATACTTTTATTTCCGTTCAATTGGATCTGTGTAATTATTGTTTATTATATGCATGGTTTATCTTATTTTTAACATAAATGAAACAGTCTTCCACCCACATATGAATATTCAACAAAAAATATTATCAAAGGATATAAAATATTGCCTTGACAATTTCTACAAAGGGAATCCTCTAATGATCGTGAACATCATGCTTCTACATGAACTAGAGAATTGTTCAATGGTCCTACATGTAAGACATAAACAAAGTATATGCATAAGAACAAAAGTTTACTCAATAAATGTTTCAAAGGAGTTATTGTATCCTTAAACATCTTGCATTGCTAATGACAAGGAAAAATTTGGAGAATGAAGCCATCATAATGTTAGATATAAATAAATACAAGACATAATCGAGTAGTCATCTTAATATTAGATATTTCAAAGTATCACGATGGATAATGTGCGACACAAGGATTGGTAGATCAATAACTGATATTTTTATTAGTAAGGACTCATACATTATTCCACAATTTGTCAACTTGGAAACATCAATCGATTTCGGAATTTGCTACAGAAATCTCATAGGAATCTGTCCTCATACACCAAACTTTAGATTATAGGAAGCGACTTAGACATTGTAGTTAAGATTCCAATCCAGTTTAAAATGGATGCACAATTAGACACCTTGAAATCAATAACTAACCTAATAGACTAAATTCCATTTGACAACTATGAAAATAAAAGTAGGATATATACTAATCTTTTTTATATATACGAATAAGATTTCAATCTTAGTCCATATTAAGCAGGTTAAGAGGAAAAAGTTGGTGTATGTGTGTGTAGATCAGATATTTACCTGGCTCGAAATGTATTCATTAGCCAATCGTAACTAAGTTCAGCATCGTACAATGACAGCATAAATCTAACATGCCCATTCTGCAGAAGGATATAAATGTTCAGAAGCTCTTTTTCGAACACAACACCAAAATCAACATGTATTAAGAATAAAAATATGTTCTATCATAAACCAGGGAAAAGGAACTACATCTGCATATGCGGAAACAGGGCTTGGAGAATACGTTCTCTCATTTCTATTCATTGATACTCGTGTTCATTGTGTATCACCAAATCATGAAGAAACATGCAATAAACAATTTCTACAAGAAAATTGAAAGTAAAAAATATACCTCACGATTATAGATCTGAGTAGGGAACCAAAAATCTCCCCTCTTCGGTGTCAGATACCAAGACATGATCAAATTGATAGAGGAAAGCTCTTGATCTGGTAGCCATTATCAACTGTGGATCTCAACAAGAGAAGTGGCCACTTGAACCTCAGCTTGGAACTCACGGCGGCCATGCCGCTTCCTGATCTGAGTTGCTTGCCCGTGACTTCCTTACCGTTGAGGAGAACCCCTCTATGCACGCATCTGGATCCACCCTAGCCGAGAACATTAGTGTCAGAGAATCCTTCGATGGCCTCCGTGTAGCTTGGAGCGACACCGTCAGCGCTCGCAAGCGCCACCCTCAATGTCGCCTCCAACATTTCCCCCAGCGTCATCGCAAACGCCACCTCTAGTGTAGCCCCCAGCACCGCCGCCAGAGCCGCCCACAGCGCCATCGCAAGCGCCACCCCCATCATAGCCCCCATCACCGCCACTAGTTCCACCCCCAGCACCGCCGAATGTCGCCGTTGCTGGGAGAAGATGTCGAGAAGTTGAGGGAGATATGTTGGATGAGAGATATAGATAGGGTTTTTTTTGGATTTATAGGGTTAAGATTTTTTGAGGGGTCAAAGCCAAAGGGGAGGGGGAGCTTGTAGAGTTAGCT
Source organism: Ottelia alismoides (assembly GCA_037367405.1). Classification (NCBI taxonomy): domain Eukaryota; kingdom Viridiplantae; phylum Streptophyta; class Magnoliopsida; order Alismatales; family Hydrocharitaceae; genus Ottelia; species Ottelia alismoides. Next base: position 99,616 of record JAZKJV010011221.1, read on the forward strand.
TGCTAATATAAAATTGGTGAGAAATGAAGAAAATGTCGCTAATCATAATATATTATATAATTAGCAACGATAGGTATAACTGTCGTTATTACTAATATAATTAGCGACACATAGATATAATCGTTGCTGTTGCAAATATCGTGACGGATTTAAACAAGTGTTGTTATTTAATCGTCACCGTAGCTATATTTTGTTGTAGTGTCCCCGTATATATCAAATAGCGGAAAATTATCAAAGTTGATAAGCGGATCTTGCACCGATATATCAGTATAAGTACAAAAAATCTCAACTACAGGAAAATATCAACCACAGATGCACGGAGAATTTTTAATGTGGAAAACCATCAATGTGAGGGAAAAAATCACAGGGTTGATCACAATCCAAAACCAAGTATTATAATCGAAGTAATCTCACGTGAGGAGCTTACAAAAGGCTGACCCTCAATACAGTGGTACAAATCACCAAACAATGGAGAATAGTAGAGAGGAGAAATATCAAGGGTAAATCTGTCGCCAAAATGTAGGGAAGAATGATGGGGAAGAACTGCTCCAAAGGTTACTCCCTTCAAACTCCATGGCAACCATGAACCTTTTTTCTTCTTCCTCTCTCTCTTATTTCTTTCTTGTGCTAGGAGAACTTGTGTTGGAATGATCCTAATATGCATCCCATACCCCATACTCCATGGAGATGAGCAAATAAGGAAACATGAATTTGTACTTCCAAAAGGATTAAGAAAAGATGACTCCTACTCCTAAAAGGTAACTGATCTTTTCTTTTCCAAATAGGACTACCAATGTCCTATATATATGGACTAGGTTTTTATAATGAGAAGAACCCATCCAACAAATCTCCCTCTCACCGACGATGTTGGAACTGCTCCAAACCTGCAAGGGAGCAGCATCTCTCGAACTTTCCAGCGGAAAAGTCTTTTTCATCTTATCGACACTGTTGTTATCTATGTGAAGGATACGGGAAAATCCTCAAGCGTATCACGAAAGCGTTATGACCGCATCGAATGCGATCGGGAGCGACTAGTCGCACTAGTTGCTCGATGCAACAGAAATTAAAATTTTTATGTGATGAAACCACATGATCCAAGAACAATTCTCGGATCGTTTCATCTAAACCACAAACAAGTAATAGGATTACCTCTTGAAGCATGGTTGCGATCGAGTTTCTAAACTAAGAGACCTCCTGTCTCAAGTTCGATCCGACGGAGGAGACGCTTGCGAGCGCGGGGATGAATCGCATGCTCCTCGCAATCCATGTTGATGATCCAAGCGGCGGATCTCCTGATCTCGTCACACAAGATCCAACATCTTCTTCATGAGCGAGACACACTGAAGGAGATGGAGATCCATGAGCAAGAACTCCAGCATTATAATGACAATGCTGCAACGATGTCGATTCTCTCAAAGGCTCCATGGTGGACGACCATAAGAGAGAGATGGAGAGATGCACATGACGTGTAGAGAGAGAAAGAGAGAGAAGAGAGCATTCATATTTTCATCTAACTTATCTATCAAAGAGCAAGGGTGCTTCTTCTTATATAGGATTTTGGGAGTCTATGAATCTCAATCCATGGACAACACACAATCAATGGTTGAGATTGATTTGCGTTTCTTTCAATAGACATGATCTTGTTTTGAAAAACACAACCACAATTAATTTAATTTAATTTAATATATATCGATAAATCAATATATTTAAATTCAAATCAAATCAATTAATTATCCTTGGAGATAATGAGGAGATATATCCCTTAAAAAAGGGGAGATGGCTACCAACATCTCATGAGCTAATGAGATCTCATTATCTCATGGGATACATTATATCATGATATCTCCAAGATTTACAACAATAATTGTTGTAAATTATTTTACAAAAATAATTCATAATTATCTTGTAAAATATTGTAATTATGCCATTGAAAAAATGTGAATCACATTCACATCCCCAAACAAAATGTAAATTATATTTTAATTAATCATGCAATGTGAATCCAATTCACATCAATAATTAATTAACAAATATAAATCACAAATAGCTCTCTCTCTCTTATATATTATAAATCACATTTATAATATATATGATTAATATGGATAGTACTATCCATATTATTCATATCCATGATAATTAAATCACATTTAATCATCTTGGATCTCTTTTCTCATGTGCCAAAATAATATGAATCACATTCACATTATTCACATCTTTGATAATTAAATCACATTTAATTATCTTAGATATTTCTCCTTATAATATGAATCAAATTCATATTATCCATGATAATTAAATCACACTTAATTATCAATTTTCTCGATGCTTGGATACATATATCGACAATGAAATTATCCATGAACTCTTTCAAGGATAATGTGCTTTCTCCGCGGATACTTGGAGATAAGGACAGGGCGATTGTATTGTTCCATGTATAGTGACTTGGATATTGAGATCACATCTCAAATCCAGATCTCGGGCCTCCCATAGATGCTTGATTAAATCAAGACCGCAAATATAATCTTCTCATTGCATCTGAATCACATTCAGATCAATGTCCAACATTTGGACCAATATTAGATTACTTCTCTATTGAGAGAAGTCACTAAAATCCATACCTGTTTCATCACTCCCTAGGAATGGAAGCATCATGGTTATACAATCGTTTATGATCAGATCACCCTCAGGTATTCCCAATACATGTACATCCTGCATACTAGAAAACCTAGAATAAACCCAAAGTATTAGATCAACTTTATACTATCTATTTTAGGGTTTTATCAGTAAGTTTCTCATTTGATCATTGGGAGTTGGTATCGATCATATACTTTCCAAAAGCATATATCATACCTAGGTCTTGATCATATACTTTCCAAAAGCATATATCAAACCCACAAATTCAGTCAAGCTTCCAAAGCGAGATGACGTGCACAAAATTTGATTCTTCCCAATATCCCATGTGTGAGCTCATGTCTTCCGGTTCAGTAGTGAACCTGTATGATCCTTTTGAAAGATTGTATTACTCATATGCCCTTATATGCACACCAACGCGCCGGTGTATAGACCTTAGTTAGGTCATCAACCGATTGGTTTGCCAAATGTACATACTCAGACATATAGTAACACATCTGTCTCCGGTCAGAGGATGCGAGTCTATACCGTGACAGCATACGATATAGGTCTTTAGTTATCTCTATCTCGTTAAGTCAACTCTTTGACCTAACTAATCTGGCACCTCTGAATATCTATTCCTATGAAGAGGACATGCATCAAGAGGTCGGTCAGATATCAGCTTATGTGAGAAAGGATTGCCATCTCCTACTCAGGTTGTCACATCTTAACAATCATTTGACGGTGCTTGATGAGTCCTCAATCTAACCCTTCAGATATTCATCCAAACACCAGCCTCTATGATTCAATAATTGAATCAACAGTTGTATGATCATTAAGATAGCCATGGTACATAATCCTAATTGTACTAAGGGACTATTATGCAAATTAGTTATTCTTCATTTCAGATCAGGGAATAATATGTGCAATAACATTTATTGCATAATGGCTCGTCGTGGGACTCGCATGTCCAACACTATGAGGATCTTGTCAAGTACAAGCTATTTTGATTCTAACACATCACGTATCCAATGATATATGACGTCGATGTGCTTTAATCTTGCATGAAATGTAGAGTTCTTACCAAAGTGAATAACACTCTGATGACTAAGGATTTATCAGGGGTCTAAATATGTCTCACATAAGGTGGAGACACAATCGCTATGGCGACCCACAAGAAACCTCTAGTCAATCAACAATCAACCCACGAATAAATAAAGCAATGAATATCACAAGATGTGAGTTAACATTTATTATTCTCTACAAACACAGGTGTAGCAAGTAAGTATGCAGAGGTCGAACCACAAAGAGAAAATTTGGTAGCATATAGTTATTTCTAACCAGATGGTATTATGTACAATCATGTCATTTATTTTATTTTTAGTTTTATATTTTTTTATTTTCTTTTTATATTTTCATATTTTCATATTTATTTTTATTTTAAATCTATATAAGATAGCATATATAAGGCTATATATACCATGTAAGCAACTATAATTATAAATACACAAAAAGGAGTCAAAATACAAAAAATAAAATATTTTTGGGTTATATATCTAATATTTTTGTGATTTTTCTGGAATTTTTGCTAATTTTTATGGATTTTAAAAAAATAGCTCAAAACAAGGGTAAACTATTAGACCGCAATTGAAACGGAAATTAAAAATAGAAAATTGAATATAAAATTTTCCAAATAAAATTTAATACATAGATATTAATATAGATAAAATATGGAAAAAGAAAATATATTTTGGGAGATTTTAGGAATTTAATACATTTTTATCCAGGTTTTTGGGAGTTTTCAATTTTAAGAGTTTTGTTTTTCTATTTTAAGCGATTTTTTGTTCTGAAGGCTAACACATAAATAAGAAACATATATTTTTTGGGAATTTTTCAACATGTTTTTATATTTTTTGGTATTTTATATTATAGAGAGGGATTGTTTGTGCTCTAAGTGATTTTTAATAAATATCATGAAGGTCCAAAATTGTAAACCAAAACTGAGGCATGGAACTACAATCAATCAGGAACATGCAACTATTTTTTCATGATTTTTGGAGCACAATAGATATTTAAATAAATATATCAAGCACACAAAAATACAATTGCTAGCAGGGGCATATACAACAACAACAACAAAGCCTTTTCCCACAACTAAGTAGGACCGGCTACATGGATTCTTCACCTCCATTCAGATCTATCTTGGGTCATCCCGGGCTTATATCCAAAAAACTAAGATCCCTTTGTATAGTCTCTTTCCAACACTTCTTAGGCCGTCCTTGTCCTCTCTGAGTCGTCTCAACATCCCAACACTCGCATTTTCTAAATGGTGCATCAGCTGATCTTCTTTGCGAATGACCAAACCATCTTAAGTGATTTTCTCACATCTTATCCTCGATCGGAGCTGCATCGACTTTCTTTCTGATTGCATCATTCCGAATTTAATCTTTACATGTGTATCCACACATCCATCTTAGCATTTTCATTTTTGCTACAGCCATTCTCTGCACATGTCTATGGTTCACATGCCAACATTCAAATCCATAGAGCATAGCAGGTCTCACGGTTGCTTTGTAAAACTTTCCTTTAATTTTTAAAGGAATTCTCGTATCATAGAGAACAACAGAGGCTCCTCTCCACTTTAGCGAGCCCGCATTTATTCTATTAGTAACATCTCCATCAGTTTCCCCATCATGTTACAAAATAGATCCCAGATATCTAAAAGAATCTCTCTTCTGAATGTTCTCATCACCAATCTTCACATCGATTCCTTTGCTATTGCTTCCATCAAAGGTGTACTTCATATATTATGTCATATCCCTACTTATATGAAATCCTTTAGTCTCGAATTCATGTCTCCAGACCTCAAGCTTCTCATTTACTCCATCTTTAGTCTCGTCAATCAACACAATATCATCAACAAATAACATGCACCAAGGTAACTCATCCTAAATGTGACTTGTCAATTCGGCCATAATCAAAGTAAAAAGAAATAAACTCAAAGCTGAACCTTGATGTAAACCAATATTGATGTCAAAATAGCCAGTCTTCCTACACAGGGTCCTTATACACGATAAAGCCCTATCATACATGTCCTTTATGAGGTTAATGTATAGGACAGGTACTTGTCTCTTCTCTAAAACTCTCCACAATATCTCTCGTGGGATAGAGTCATAAGCCTTCTCAAAATCAATAAATATCATATAGAGGTTCTTCCTTTTAGCTCTATAAATCTCCATTGTTCTCCTCAGCAAATGGATGGCTTCAATAGTTGAGCGACCTGGCATGAATTCGAATTGGTTTTCTTTTACGTTGGAAACTTGCCTCAATCTTCTTTCGATTACACGCTCCCAAATTTTCATAATGTGACGCATTAGCTTGATACCTCTGTAATTTGAACAATTTTGGATATCTCCTTTATTCGTATAAAGAGGCACCACGATACTCCTCCTCCAATCTTTAGGTGTTTTCTTGCTTCTCCAAATAACATTGAATAGATTCGTAAGCCAATTCAAACCATGCTCACCTAAAACCCTCCATACTTCCACAGGGATGTCATCCGGTCCTACACCTTTCCCAAGTCCCATTACCTTCACAGCCTCTTCTACTTCCTTTCTTTGTATCCGTCTATAGCTTGCACGATTCAAGTTTCACTACTAGCTAGATCACCCAAAATGATCTTTCTATTTCCTTCTCCAATGAAAAGTTTATGGAAGCAGTGCTCCCTTCTATTCTCTATATCCTTCTGAGTAACAAACATGTGACCATCCTTGTCCTTAATGCATTTCACTTGAGAAAGGTCTTTGGTCTTTCTTACTCTTGTTTTGGCCAACCTGAATATATCCTTCTGCCCCTCCCTAGAGTTAAGACTTTTATACAAAACTTCATAAGCTTTTGACTTAGCTTCACTTACAGCCTTCTTTGCTTCCTTCTTCGCTAATTTGTAGTTTGTGATAGTTTCCTCCGTTCTATCCTTAGACAAAGCTTTAAAGCATGCTCTTTTATTTTTTAGCTTCTCTTGTACCACTTCACTTCACCACCAAGCCTCCTTTTAACCTGGAGCTCCTCCCTTTGACTTACCCAGCATCTCTTTAGCTACCTTTCGGATATAAGATGCTACTGCCTCCCACATCTCGTCTGCATTTCCACTACAATACCAAGATATGTCTTCTAAAACCTTCTCCCTGAAGCTCAATTGCTTTAGAGGAAGATTCCACCATCTAGTTCTAGTGATCTTAGGAACCCTCCTTTTCTTTACCAACCATTTTAATTGTACATCCAAGATTAACAAGCAATGTTGGGTTGTCAAACTCTCTCCTGGGATTACTTTGTTGTCTTTACAACAAAACCGATCTCTTCTCCTCAACACAAAGTAATCCATATGTGTTCTAGTTGTTCTACTCTTATAAGTAATTAAATGCTCCTCCATCTCTTGAAGAGAGTGTTTGCAACGAAAAGATCATACGGTGTTACAAAATCCAGAATAATTTTTCCCTCTTCATTTCTATCCCCAAATTCATGACCTCCATGAACACTAGCATACCCTGAAGCATCTTTTCCCACATGTCCATTAAGATCTCCACCTATGCTAATCATCTCTCTTTATGGGATTCCTTGTAAAATCTTATCCAAATCCTCCCAAAAAGCTTGTTTAGCTTGGGTATATATGTAAATAAAATAAAATCCAAGAGCTTATGTGTAATATTTCTCAAAAATATACAAGGTGCTTTAAATTTTTCAGGCCCAAAAATAAATACTTGTAAAATCGCCACCATACATGGGACGATACGTGAGGTGACTTGGCATGGACCTAAATGTAATATTACACAACCACAGGGGTCTACATACAATTTTACCTATTTCATTTACGCTACATATATTATTTACATGACTAATTAATAAATACAAAACGATAGGGCTAGATTATCAATTTACCCCTTCACATGCGGACGATGGGATGTGATTCACTTGGACACGTGGCATCACAAGGGGAGATGATGCTGCTTCGTGCTCCGACGATGGAGATTAGATCTCCACTCCAAATCTGATGGTTGAGGTATGGTGCATCGGACGGTGGACGGGAAATCTTGGGGGACCAGCTCGATCCAACAACCTGGAACCCCCCCTACAAGAACAGGGAAGAACCAGGCGACTACCGAGCTTCACCCGACGCTGCGGGTTGGTTTCGACTACCTGGCGACGCTCTAGGATACCTAAAACGTTCCTCAAGCTACTTCGTGCCAGATGGACTAGTCAGAAGGGCTCTAGGAGTTCGGCGAAGTCAGTCGAGCTCGGGAGAGGGAAGGATCTCCATGTACCTCTTCATGCGATCAACATCAACCTAGGAGGGTCATTTATCTTCCAATACCTAAAGAAATGTTACACATAAGAAAACCAAGGGTTTGGAGGCCTTATTAGCGGGGATAAGCAGATGACGGAGTGTGGTAGAGAGGTCTCAGCCGAGGTGGCGGTGAGAGACCTCGATCTCTTGATCGATGCAGGATCTGGGTGAGTGGAGTGTGGGAGAGAGAGAGAGAAGAAGCATAGAGGGAAAATGTGGAGACAATAGAAGCATCAGATATCGGACAATCACGCACAACGGAGTTCATCGGAGTAGAGCTCCAACAAACCACGATTCGAGCATTTTACACTAGATTGGGATTAAAAAGGCTAAAGTAAATGTGGGAATTAAAATATAAGCTAATTCTACCTAAAAAATGAGAAGAGTGCAGCTCGGACCTGCCGACGAAGGCAGCGAGCAGAGGTGATTGGACAACCGTCGTGGGTGCACGTCTGTCCTCTTGGAGCCGATCCAGACCGCAAGAGAACTCCTCCTGTCACGAGGATGCTTCTTCGACCAAGATGGTAGGCTCTAAGATTTGGATTAGTGACCAAAGAGGGGAAGGAAATCGGAGTTCCTTGTTTATAGGCATAACAAGTATCCTTGTAGACCCAGGACTATGGAAAGATCCATCATATGTAAAAGAGATTTAGAGGCTCGATGTGGATTAGGAAAGATCAATTATGATTTCTTGTGAAGGGAGCAAGCGGGTTTGATTGATTGATCGAGTGGAAAAAGGGAGGAAAACATGGATGCAACACTCTGACAAGTCAGAAGGCGCTTGGAGGCCGAGTTGACTAGGGGTCAACTCTGGAAGCGACGAAATTGGGCCAATACGTATTTTGCTATATACGTATTTTATTTTAATATTTTATTCATGGTTTTATTCTAGTTTTTATATAGATATACATGTATTATAAATAGTATTTATAAAATAATAAAAATCATGTATATTAAATAAAATAATTATGTTAAACAGGTATATTGTACAATAAGGACCCAAAACCCAACTTCCACATATTAACTCTAAAAAAAATGAAACCACCTTCATTAAATAGATTATTAAAAAATATATACAATTAAAGATTATTTTGATACATTTGATTTTTTATTTGGGAGATATAGATATGTGAAGTTTGGTTTGCAAGCTTTTTATTTTATGTATAACTTTTACACTGTATATTTTTTTGGGTATGAAATCAATTTTTTATTCATTGTATATTATTATATATAACTTTCATGTACAAGTTTCTTTATTTGATGCACAAAAAGTGAAAAAAATGTTCTAAAAATGAATAAATAATGAATGAATAAAAGGGATTTTTATTGTATTTTGGACCCTTGTCTCCCCCTACTTTATTCCTTGTCGACCTAGCCATTGAGATGCCTAGGTCTTGGGGTTTAGGGTCATAAAACATCTTTGGTGTTTTATTCCATTTCTTTTCTCCTCTTTATTCCATAATTTTGACATTAAAAACAATATTATTCATATAATAAATGAAAAAAAATCATGGATGTTACTATGTACAAAATAATGCTATTTGCATGCATTAGCTAGGGTTTTTAAGGCCAAAATATTAGAATAAAGGTGATGAAATGGAGATTCATCATAGTCTGATTGTTATAGTAAAGCACGTATTTGTTCTGATGAAAATCAAGTTCCTCCATAAACTTCTTCATCCACGGCAATTCCTTGCACGCCTCTATAGCTGCAATAAACTCAACCTCTGTAGTGGATAAAGCAACACACTTCTAGAGATGAAACTGCCAAGAAACTGCACCACCTACAAAGGACATCATGTAACCCGATATGAATCTTCTTCCTCCAATGTCAACTGCCATGTCTGAATCTGTGTATCCAAGAAGAATAGACTTCTCTACTCCAAAGCAAAGAGAGTAATTGCTAGTACCTCGAAGATATCTCAAGATCCATTAACTACTTCCCAATGATGTCTTCCTAGATTTGAGATGAACCTACTAACAACTCCATCTGTTGAGCAATATATGGCCTTATACAAACCATGGCATACATGAAACTACATGTGGCTGATGCATAGGGAACACTGTCCAAATCTTTCTTCCCTACATTGTTCTATGGGCTATCTTTGATACTTAACTTGAAATGCGCTCCAAGAGGGGTTCTAACTGGCTTTGTCTTCTCCATTTGAAATCTTTGAAGTACCTTCTCAATGTACTTCTCTTGTGAAAGCTGAAGTTTCCTTGCTCCCCAGTCTCGAGTGATCTTCATGATCAGAATCTAACTTGCATGCCACAATTCCGTCATAATAAAGAACTTGCTCAGCTCCTTGTTCAGTACAAAAATTCTCTCTCCATTGTTACCTATAATCAACATGTCATCAACATAAAGCAACAAAATGATGAAATCATCACTTTAGAATTTCTTCATGAACACACAATGGTTTGAAGTGGTCTTGGAGTAACCATGCTCCCCCATGAATGAGTCAAACTTCTTATACCACTGCCTGGGTGCTTGCTTCAAGACATATAGACTCTTCTTCAGTCTGCAAATATAGTCTTCCTTGCATTTGACTGTAAAGCCCTCAAGTTGCAACATGTGGATTTCCTCCACAATGTCACCATAGAGGAAAGATGTCTTCACATCCATCTGTCTGAGAACCACCCTGATAAGACATCTTTACCATAGGAGAAAAGAGCTCCTCAAAGTCAACACCCTTCCTTTGGTTAAAAACTTTCACAACCAACCTAGCTTTGTACCTTGGGTTTGTAGAGTATTCATCATGTTTCACTCTATAAACCCACTTGTTTCTCAATGATCGCTTGCCTTTGGTCAACTTGACAAACTCAAAGGTATGATTGTTATGAAGGGACTTCAATTCCGCTTTCATAGCTTCTACCCATTGTTCCTTATTTGCTTCTTTCAAGGCTTCTTCATAGCATTCATGCTCTCCACTGTTTGTCAACAAAATGTACTCATGTGCAGAATATCTGGTGGAGGGTCATCTCTCCCTCACGGGTCTCTGTGGGGGGAGAGCCTCAGAAGAAAAAGAGCTCCCATCATCCTACCGACCATTATCACCACTATCATCTGCATAATCATCATTAGGAGTGGTGATCTGTGGTACATCCTCCTCATGTCCTGCAGTTGGTACCTTCTCATATGCATCTTCTGACACCACATGTGGAGCCCTTTGCAAAGGGATTGTCTCCATATCATCTGGATGATAGATGCTCAAAGGTGGAGAGTCCTTAGTAGCCTTTTGGATGTCCTCAATGGCTTTATCTTTAGAGAAGATCACATCTCTGCTCCTCACCAGCTTCTTATCAACCGGATCATACAATCTGTAGCCAATCTCTTTGTCCATATCCCAAGAAGATGCACTGCTTTGTCTTTACGTCCAACTTGGACCTTTCATCCTTGGGATCATGCATAAATGTGCGTCATCCAAAGACTCGCAAATGGTTGTATGAGACATTCTTTATATGTCAAACCCTATTAGGAAAATAACCATCCAAGGGTGCATGTGGAGAGAGATTAATAACATGAACTACAATAAAAAGTGCTTCACGTCAAAAGGAGTTAAGGAAACTTAGCATCAGAAAGGAGACATCTACCTCTCTCCATCAGGGTCCTGTTCATTCTCTCTGCAACACCATTCAATTGTGGCATATAGGGTGGAGTCTTCTGGTACCTGATTGCATGAGACTAGCAATACTCATTAGACGAACCAATATACTCACTACCATTATCACTGCAGATGCACTTTAGCTTCTTTTTCGATTGTCGCTCCACTAGTACATGAAAATTCTTGAAAACTAAAAGAACTTGGTCCTTCATCTTCAAGGCATAGACCCGAACATTCCTAGAAAAATCATCATTGAATGTAACAAAGTAAAGTTCACCACTAAGAGAACTTACTTTTAACAGACTACAAATATCTGTGTGAACAAGCTTCAATGGTTGCATCTTCCTAGAAGGTGGATGGCTCTTAAAGAAGACTCTCGTCTGCTTCCCATTCAAGCAGTATGTGCATCTTTCCAACTTCTCTTTCTTTACATTTGCTAGCATATTCTTTCTCAGCAAACACTGCAACCCCTTATCGCTCATGTATCCTAATTGTTAATGCCACAACTCAATGGATTTTGCATATTAAGTCACATGTGCAATATCATGGGAAATGGATGCATTCATGATGTAAAGATTGTTGCTATACTTCTTGCCATGAGTAACACCCAAGGATCCTCGGGTAAACTTCCATTGTCCGCCACCAAAAGTGTTGATGTATCGTTCATCATCAAGCTTTTCTGCGGAAATGAGATTTAAGTGCATTTCTAGCGCATGTCTCACATATTTGAGCATCAACACCGCTCCATTGTCATTCTTTAATGCAATATTACCAATGCCAATAACATGGGACAAAGAACCATTCCCCATCTTCAATGTACCAAAATCACTAGTTGTATATGATGAGAAAAACTCTCTCTAAGATGTGACATGTAGAGCAGATCCGCTATCAACAAGCCAAGAAGTATCATCTTGTACGACATTTACCATCTCCTCATAACAGACAATGAGGAGCTCATGCTGTGCAGCTGTAGCAACTTGTTCATTCTTTTTCTCTTGCTTGTCGCCACCATTCATGTTATCTCTCTTAAACTGGAAGAAATACTTCTTGATGTGCTCTTTCTTCCTGCAATAGTGGAACTTCATTTCTGATATCTAGATTTGAACTTGCTTCTGCCATTATCTCTACCTGTACCAGTCTTGGTCTAGCTTCTCCACATGTTCTCTGTGATAAAAACATCTGAATGTGAAGAGCTTCCTAGAATTTTTTCCGCATATCCTCATTGAGATTGCCAAATTTAACTATCTCCAAAGAAACGACCCCATTGACTGTAAAATTCGTAAGTAAGACTTTGAAAGTCCTCCATCAATCTGGTAGAGTAGCAGGCAGTAAAAATCTCAACATCTCATCTTCAAATTTTATCCCCATGCTTGCCAACTGACTAGTAATTCCTTGGAATCCATTCAGAAAATCTAGTAAAGCTGCCTTCCATGAACCTCAAGTTCACCAGTCCCTTGAGATGAAACAATTTGTTACTTCCCATCTTGGAGGCGTAAAGATTTTCCAACTTTAGTCACAAGCTTCTAGCATGAATTTCATCTTCGATATGGTTATAGACATTCCCATAAACAAATTATCTTATGAAGCCACAAACCTACTCGTATTCAAACTTCCATTCCTTATCGGTTTTGGCTTCGGGCTTCTACGTGGAGAATATCAGAAGGTGCATATCCTTTACATATAAAAGATAATTCATCTTGTTCTTTCACAATTGTAATTAGTATCATCAAGATTAATCATCATGCTTGAACTAAACTCCATCTTGTAATCCACTATTGAACCTTGCCCTGATACCATTATTGGGAACATATTCGACGTATAGATCGAATTGCGGAAAATTATCAAAGTTGATAAGTGGATCCTGCACGATATATCATTATAAGTATGAGCAAAATATCTCAACCACAGAAAATCAACCACAGATGCATGGAGATTTTTAACGTGGAAAACCCTTAATGTGAGGAGAAAAATCACGGGTTTGATCGCAATCCAAAACCAAGCATTATAATCGAAGTAATATCCCTTGAGGGGCTTACAAAAGGTTGATCCTCAATATGGTGCTACAAATCACCAAACAATAGAGAATAATAGAGATGAAAAGTATCACCCAATGGTAAATCCGTCGCCAAACTGTAGGGAAGAATGCTAGAGAAAAACTTCTCCAAAGGTTACTCCCTCCAAATTTCGCGGCAACCACGAACCTTCTTTCTTATTCCTATCTATCTTATCTCTTTCTTGTGCTAGGTGAGCTTGTATTGGGATGATCCTGATATGCTTCCCATACCCCATATTTATACTCCATTGAGATGATCAAATTAGGAAACATGAATTCATACTTCCAATAGGATTAGGAAAATATGACTCCTAATCCTAAAAGGTAATTGATTTTTTCTTTTCCAAATAGGACTACCAATGTCCAATATATATGGACTAGATTTCCACAAGGAGGAGAACCCATCCAACAAATCTCTCCCTCACTAACGATGTGGGAACTACTCCAAAACTGCAAGGAAGCAACATCTCTCAAACTTTTCAAGCAGCAAATTCTTTGTCATCATATCGGCACCGTTGTCATTTGTGTGGATCTTGTCTAGTACAAGCTGCTTCGATTCTAACACATCATGTATCCAATGATATTGGACATCGATGTGCTTTGATCTTGCATGAAATATAGAGTTCTTGCCAAAGTGAATAGCACTCTGTCTGTCACAGTAAAGCATGTACTTGTCCTGATGAAAATCAAGTTTCTGCATAGAGTATATCAAGTCTCATGACTACTTTGTAATATTTTCCTTTGACTTTCAAAGGATTTTCTTATCACAAAGAATAGTAGAGGCTCCTCTCCACTTTAGCCAATCTATATTTATTTTATGAGTAATATATCCATCAATTTCCCTATCTTGTTGTGAAATAGTTCCCAAGTATCTAAAATAGTTTTTTTTCTGAATGTTATCATCTCCATTATTCACCACGAGTCCTTCATCATTGTTTCCTTCAAAGCACTCTATATATTCAATATTACCCCTACTTATACGAAATCCTCTAGTCTCTAAGATATACCTCCAAACATCTAGCTTTTCATTTACTCCATCTTTTATCTCATCAATCAACACAATATCATCGGCAAATAAAATACACCACTGTATCTCATCCTAAATGCAACTAGTCAACTCATCCATAATCAAAGTAAAAAAGAATGAACTCAAAGTTGAATCTCGATGAAGACTGATGTTGACATTAAATAATTAGTCTTCCTAAAATGAGTCCTTACACAAGATGAAGCCCCATCATAAATATCCTTTACAAGGTTAATGTATAGGACATATACTTGTCTCTTCTCTAAAACTCTGCAAAATCTCCCTTGAGACTGAATCATAAGCCTTTTCCAAATCAATAAAAAACATATGGAGGTTCTTTTTAACCCTATAATTCCCTATCCATTATTCTCTTCAATAACTGGATAGCTTCAATAGTTGAGCAACATGCATGAACCCAAATTGGTTTTCAGCTACTTTTGAAATTTACCTCAACCTTCTTTCGATCACATGTTTCCAAATTTTCATAGTATGACTCATCAATTTAATACCTCTATAATTCGAACAATTTTGAATGTCTCCTTTATTCTTATAAATAGGTACCATAATGCTTCTCCTCCATTCTTCAAGTATTTTTATGTCTCCAAATAACATTGAATAAATTTATAAACCAAGGCAAACCCTTTTCGGCTAGAACTCTCCAAACTTCTATAGGAATGTCACCTTGTCCTGCTTCTTTCCCATGTTTCATAAATTTTAAAGCCTCATCTACTGTCCTCTTTTCGTATATGTCTATAGCTTACACGATTTAGGTAGCATTTACTATCAACAAGATCTTACAAAGTAATATCTTCATTCCCTTCCCGTATGAAAAACTTATGGAAATACTACTTCCATCTAGTCTATGTATCCTTTTGAATAACAAGCACACGTCCTTTCTCATCCTTGATGCATCTCACTTGAGAAAGATCGTTAATCTGTCTTTTCCTTGCTTTGGCCAATTTGAATATATCCTTATGGCTCACCTTCAAGTCATTTGAAAAAATATTTCTTAAAAACAAGTTTCTCCCCCTTTTAAAAATAAAAATATTACATTATTATTTTATGAATAATATATCTTCTCCTTGGGGGATTTTTCTCATATAAAACTATTTATTAAAATTAATATTCAACATTCCTCCTTATGAAAGTACTATATAATACATAAAAATCGTAACAATAAAAGTAATAGGGTACAAATATTGCATTATACATGTTAGGGGGTAGCCACCATAGGATGGTAGTATCCATCCACTGGAATCATACCAAACTCCACAAGTATCAATTCCTTTCTTAGGTTTTTGTATATGTAATGCCACTCCTCCTTTCTTGAGTTCCTGTTCTTGTGGTCTTTTTGTAATGTGCAACACATGATTTCAATTCTCATGTAGCTTTTTCTTGGTGGCATTTCACACGATGTTCTCATATATCTCTGAGAATTTTGTTCTAATACTTTTTCTATATCCACCATAATTAGTATTATAAATTTAGTTTCACTTTTGGAAATTCATAGTTTTCTTTTAGTAGAAGAATTGATGCATGATGGTGTGTAGTCAAATTATATCCTATTCCAAAGCTTGTGGAGTTTTTTATTAGAGTGCCTTATAATTTTTCAGACTTTTTTCTTCTAGTGAAATTATTAAGATAATTTATTAGACTTTAATATTCTATTTATTATTTTTATAGTTGATTTCTAGTTACTGATGATCAAAAAATTTGAACTCCTAATGATGAGATTCTCTTTCTACTATGTATTTCCAACTAGATTTCTTTTTATTTATATTTTCTTTTTCTAGATGCAATGTCATGAAATTCTAAGAAAATGAAATAATTCTTCAATAGAAGTTTTAACCTCATTGGCATCTCCACGTAGGTCATCAGTTTCATCACCACTTGAGTTGGAGTCTAAGATAATGTCCATCAATGCTTAATCCGCAAGTGACCATCTGATTGATGACACTATAAACAGCAAGTGGGTGGTAATCGAGACTTGTTAAAAAAGACAACTATTGGAAATCAAATGGTTGCACCATGCAATAATTTGTAATCTTTCACTAGCTTCTTCGAGGTGCTACACAACAATACTTGATCCATAAGAAGACACTATCACCCGTAAATAAGCACTAACCAAGCCTCATACAAAGAGGCAACCATTAGCGATGTATTAATTGTTTCAAAAATACATTGCTGATGAACCTATGTTTCATCTACCTTGTTCATGAAGATTGAGCACCTTAACAATTATAGGCATTTTAGCTTCATCATAAATCATCATTCTTGTATACATGAGAAGCACTAATTGACACTCAAAATATATAATAATATGCAAATGAGAATAGCAAAAAAAGGAAGAAGGAATTGTATGCATTCACATGTGTACATGATGGCCAAGAAAGCCAACATAAATAGGAATGAACAATCTATTTTTTACCTTGACCCCGAACTGATTCCCAAGCCTTAATGAACTCAATAAAAAAGGAAAAGTAAAGAAACATGTCAAATGAGCACCTAATATACATATTACATCATCAATTAGAGGTACATAATATATAAACAAACATTCATACCTTTTTAGGCAATTCCAATCAACCTATTTTTTTACATTATTTCATATAAATTTATAGAAATAAATATATCATAAAAACACTAACCAGCACAAATAGCAAAACAAACCCTAACTTCCAATATTCATTCATTCCATACATATTAACCCTACTTACCTTTAAATCTCAACACTAAAAGTATCCTAAATCTTAACAACACTTTGAGGTTGAGCTGAGTTCATATGTGAAAAATGTGTTTTAGAACAAGTTTACAATTGTACTAATTTCTTGTGTATTTCCTGTAGAGTATATATGAGCTTCTTTCTACTTGATTTAAATTTTTTGTTTGTCCTTCTTAATCATATGTTTTTTAAAAATATAAAACAAAATAAAAGTACAAAACTAAAAATATACAAATACAAGTACTTTGACATATATTTCAGCTTCCATAATTTATATTCTAAACTTCATATACCATTAAAAATCAACAAAAATATGTATGAGTATCTTTTAGCCTACATTATTATTTTAAAATATAAAATATGCCTAATAATAATTAAAAAAATAAATTGTTAAACAAAATCTAGGAATAAAATACTTATAAAAAATACTCTTAACTTGCTATCTATCAAAATAAGTCAAGTTAGTAAAATCTTCCTTTATGAAAAAGGTAGATCTCGATTTTTGGAGCAACTTTCATTGTGATCTTTTCCATTTAATATCTCCTTTTTTCATAGATACTTTCATGTTTAGATAATGCATGGATAAAGTAGAATTTATCTTGTGATATTATTGATTTTTAATCTAGAAATCCTTAAGGGATTTATTATGGTAGAATTTGTTCTTGGGAAAATTTAGAGTAATGCCCTTTTAACTTAGTGAATAATACCTCCTTCAAGTTTATAAAAATATTTTGTTCTTTTAAATATACATTTGGGTTATGTTTAATTAATGTATTTTGAGTCACATAATTAATATTTTGCGAATTCATTTGAGTGGTACAATTTTTACTATATATATATTGTATCACCTCAAATTAGCATTTGCAAAATTATTAGTGTTGATATTTTTAAAATTAAAATCGTAAAAAGTCATTGTATGTGTTAATTAAATCATTACGAATACATAAAAATGACCAAAAATTCAAGGAGTATGCCTTTCTTATAGTAGTATAAGCCTAGGAATATAATCCCACCGAAAAGACTTTAGATATTCCTCTTATTTGTCTTAAAAGATACAAAAGCACTTAAAATTAGCTAAATTATATAAAAACTTGTTCAAAAATTAAAAAACCTAACTATTTATTTCCCTAAACATAATTACAGTTTAAAACACCCTTATAATTTTCTAGGTCCTTTTTATATTTTACCCATTTTCTTTACTCTAGTCATTTATTTATCCTATTTATCTTTTCTTTTTATTTCTGTAAAAAATTACGTAAAAATATAAAAACTCCAAAAATATCTTCAAAAGTACCTTTGAAAAATTAAAATCCAAGAAATATTTTCTCCATATTATATAGACTTATATTTTATTTAAAAATCCTACAAAATAAAAATCCAAAAACCTCATAAAATTACTAAACTTTTTTCAAAAAAATCAATTAAAAATAAAAATTAAAAATTAAAGTATTATCTCATTAAAAAATCAAAATCTAAAAATTTTAAGAACCATGGTGCATATACATATTTTCTTTATATTATCTCTATTTTTCTATATATTTATAGACTTATATTATATTTAACAATATTAAAAAATAATAATCCTAAAATCTCATAAAATTATAATACTCTTTTCAAAAATAAAGTAAAAAATCAAAATACAAAAATATTAATTAAAAGCAAAAAAGAAAATCAAAATCTAAAAAGAATAAAAATCAAGGTACTATATAAAATTTACAAAAAGAATAAAAACCACAAAAATACCTAAGTCTATTATCTTTGTCATACACATATACTATAGGATTTTTCTTTAACAAATATCCTAGCCAGCCTTTTCTATTGAAGTTGCCTTTTTGAGTTCAATCTTGGGGCTTTCCAAAGTAAAATAAACATTTATAATTACACTGCACATGTTTTGTATTTTTTGATTGTGTGGTCACTTATACTACTCAGATTGATTAATAGCTTGTTCTTAACACTTGAGGGAAAACACAAATTAACAAGTAATCAATCAATTGATCCTTCAAAGTTGCACTTACTAGTGCTTGGTCCACATATTGACCAAAAAAAATTTGACAATCTAGCTCCATCTGAAGAAGCAAGAATAGACTAGTTACCCAAACAACTCTTAGTAATTTATTATTTGCTCATCTTAGGTGGGGCCTATTGGTATTTGCTCTATACCTGACCATATAACTAAGGACATTATCACCAAATATTATGTAACAACATATCCCCATTAAAAGAGGCATCGTTAGTAATTGGCTGATTGTTTGAGTAATCATTGGTTATTCGTTATGTTCATTCAAGATGGAATCCAATAATGCTAAATATATATATAAACATCAAACTAAGGATACTATCAACTTATAGATCGTTCCCTTGATTAGGCAACCTCATCCCACAAGGACTAATACCCACCCTAAAGGGGGTCGGACCAAAAAACTTTTCCTAGGACAATATGCCTTGGGCCTATACCGATGACCAATTCAATAAAATAAACATAGAACACTATTCATGTAATAGGTCCTTGTAGGCCATGTATCTGGTCCTCAGATGAAAAAACCCTAAGTGAGCATCCCCATTCAGAATTAGGAGGAAAACTTGCCTTCGAAAGAAAAATACACATACACACCATAAATTCTCACCGACATGAAAGTAGACAAAGAACCATCTTCTCACTAACGTACTTCTCCTAGTAGAATTGAGTTACTAGGAAATACAAAAGGCATATAATTACTAAGTCTGCTCTAGCTATTAACATAAGTGACTTGAAGGGTAGGGATAAGTAACGAGTAAAAACTCAGTTTCGTTTCATCACTCATGTTGTTGCCTATACTTAGGGCTCTTTTACCCTAACTATATGGGGAGTGATGCGTACATTCTCTTGATCTTTTCTTCTATCTTCATCTCTCTTTTCTTCTTTTCTTTTTCATTTTTGTTTTTCTACCGAAAAGGTGTCGCCCCTTTTTGTCAATCTTCTATACTTAGGACATAATTTGTCCTAAGTATAGGGGAGTGTGCATCCCGAGTTCTTTCATTCTTTGGTCCTCTCCATTGTCTCATCTTCAGTCCCTGTTTGTAGGTTTTTATCTCTATTTTATCATAAAATTGCTAGTCAGGACCTTAGGGTATTTTAAATATTTTTATTTTGCAATTTGGTCTTGGCTATGCACTGTTTTGGACTTTGAGCATTGTTTGATTTTTATAAATTATAAAAACATCGAAAAATCTAAACAATTATCAGAAACACTTTAAAAACCAGAAAACCCAAAAAGATTTTTAGTTTAATTTTCTGAGTATTTTTTATCAGTTTGAAAAATCCAAAAAGAGTGTTGTGTGTACTTTAAGTATTTTGTGCTTGAAATTTAAAAATTAAAAACCACTAAAAATATTTTATTTTCGAAATTTGACTACTTATTTTTTAAATCATGCTCCATGTGTTCGACCCTGGTGGCTTGCAAACCGCATATATTACTTAATTGATCTCTTTAGTAGTTGATTTTTCTTGTGACCGATTCAGTTTCTTAAGGGCAATGACACTTCACACATTTTCCCATCTTAGTCAATCGGACTTTTATGTCATCACTCCACCATCGAGGTCTTATCCTATGGTATTCCTATTTGATTTTTTTGTTCTTTAGATAACTATATTCTTTAGTTTTCTTTTATGCTTTTATTTTGCCTTTCAATCACGTTCGTAGTTGAGATTAGGATTAAAAAATCCCTCATCGGAGCCTTGCTTCGGCCGCCGCTGCTCAATCCTCCGCTTAACACACCCCTTCATCCATTCCACCCAAATAGAACTCCCATGACCCAAGTTGTCTTACGCTTGATCTACTTGCATATACTGGAAGGGGGGTCGATTTTGTAGTCATCTGAAGCACCTGGAGCCCCCAACCTTCTCCGACTCTGTTCGACCTCATCAGTGCTCCAGGAGCCCTTTGGAGACCATCCCCTGGAGCAGAGGAGCCCAAGCTCCATTTTTCCTCAGCTTAGACACTCCCAGGTGGCTGGAGAGGCAAAGGAAGGATGTTTGAAACACGGCACAACCAAGTTCTTCACCTGTTCTTCCACCCCCTCTCTCCGTCGTTTGATCTCCCAACCGCTCCAGGACATACAACAGCCATTAGATTTTTATAATTCCCTTTATATTAATATTTAAATAAAATTGATTTGAAGATTTTTTGACATCATTTGTTGTTTTACATCTTCATTTCAATTTCATGTATTTAATATATCCCTATTTTAGGGTATTTTTGACCTTAAAAAATACAAAAAATATCATTTTTCAAAAGGCACAAAAATAGTAAAAAGATTAAAACCCCAAAAAATTTATTTTATCTATTTTGACTATTTTTGTTAGTGTTTATATATCTTAGCTTACATTGTATATATACTCCTATTATACTTATATTACTTGTTTTAAAAAAATATATAATAATATAAAAATAAAACATAAAAATATAAAATTAAACTAAATATAAAAATATAAAACAAACTTAAAGTTTAAAAATAAAAATTAAAAACCCACAAAAACGTATAGAAAAAGAAGCACAATCACATTTATTTGCCCATCATTGCGCAATCTATCTAGTTTACTCCCTGTGTTCAACATCTACACATACTTGCTCCTATACAAATCCTTGTTGTAGAATTATAATAAATTTTAACTCCACACATTTATTTACATTGCTTAATTTATTTGTAGTTATTATTATTTGAATTATGGTTTCGTGAGTGGTCAACGTGTCGACTGGATCTCTCACCTTATGAGATTTCTATACCCTCATAAAATTCCCTTCAACACTTATAAGCTGATATTAGAGAGGTTTAATTTATGACTGATGATGACACCCAAGAATTCCTCTCCAAGGAGGAAGATTCGGAAAGCATAGACCTTGGGGTTTCCTCTTCTTGTAATTGGCGATGCATTGATGACCTCCATGACATTTATACGATTGACACATTTGAGCGGAGGGCAGCAGATAAGAATACATAGGCCAAAGTTGATTTGATTGCTTTTATAAATGAGTTCGACCCTTTTGATGAGGATGATTATCCAGTAGAGACATCACAGGATGAACTTGACTTTACTTCTTCTAATGATGAGTTCGTCCCTTTTCACTTCGATATTTGCGAGCCTTCACAGGACGGACCTGACCTGACTACTTCCATAGATGAGTTCATCCCATTTTGTTTTGATGGTGACCTAGCAGAGTTTTCCCAGGTCGGACCTAGCCACACTACTTCCATTGACCAGTTCGTGCCTTTCCACTTTGAGACCACTGAGGACCTTCCCCAGGTTGATCCTGATCGGTCAGTTTTTGAGGACCCTGATATCGACCAACACCTTGTCAGATCCATTCCTCAGTGGTCTCGCAAGAAGGTCAGCTTTCTACCTTCTTGATCTTTATATATTCTGACCCTTTTTGTACATTCGCTTTCGAGTACTTCTTTCCGTCCAATGTTTCATGCATTCACCCCATTTCTGTGTGTTGTCTTGCTTAAGATGTACTTTGCCCTAAGTATAGAGGGTGGACGAGCCGAGTGCTCTTTCTTTGTTCCGTTTCATTACTCTTATTGTTTCCTATATTTAGGGATCTTTTACCCTAAGTATATGGGGAATGATGTGTATATTCTCTTCTATTCTTTCTTCTATCTTCATTTTCATTTTTATTTTCTTCTTTTCTTCTTTTTGTTTTGATTTTTATTTGTCTATCGAAAAGGTGTCACCCCTTTTTGTCAGTCTTATATACGTAGGACGTACTTTGTCCTAAGTTTAGGGGGGTTGTGCACCCCATGTTCTTTCACTCTTTGATCATGTCCATTGTCTCCTCTTCTTGTAGATACTTAGGGATATCTTACCCTAAGTATATGGGGAGACAATCTACGTACAATCTTTTCATTCCCACCCTCGAACCTCCCTGCCTTCTCTACAATCTGTTATACTTACATTATTTGATCCTAAGTATGGGGGACGACCGACTTCTCATTTGTTTACTTCTTCATTCTTTTATTCCTTCGATTTTTCTATACTCCGATGAGTTATGTCTTCTCTTTTCTCTCTAATCTATGAGGACGTAGCTCAAGCTAAGTATAGGAAGGTCGTATATACTGCGTATATACTTTAGCCATAACTCGTACTTTTAATAATAAATATGGCTAAAATTCTATATAAAATTCTATATATACTATATTCTTTAAAATTCCTTAACAAAGATGTTTATTATTCCTCGAAATCTTTTTGTATTTACTATTAATAAATGAAGTAAAATTATTTTTTACAAAATGTTTGAAAAATAGTTTGCTATCTTTTTGAAAAATCTTTTGAAAAATATCTAGAAAATGATTCATTAAATATTTTCAACCTTTGTAAAAATATTTTGTTTGTATTTTTTTCTTTGTATGAAATAAAAATGTTTGAAAACTGAGTTTCAAATGGTTTCAAAAAATGGTTGCAAAATATTTTGAAAAATCTATGCATATTGTTTTAAAAATCTTTACAAAATAGTTATCAAATACTTGTAAATGTTTGTAAAAATTATTTGTAAAAATTATTTTGGACAATGGTTTTCAAAATTATTTGAGTCAAATAAGTTTGAGGAATATATATATCACACAAAAATTCTCTATTAATTGTATAAATATATTTATAAAATTAACTAACATATCCCTTGTAAATTCTTAAAGGACCCAAGCTCCTGTAAATAATAGTATGCACCCCCGTGTAAATATTTATATCTATTTTCTTAGCGAAAATATTTTTATTTCAAAAATCATAAAAAAATATTTGAAAAATCTTTTTCAAAAATTGCATACAAATTTGCAATATATTTTTCAAAAATCCATAAAATGTTCAAAACTTTGAAACTTGCATCATAAAAATATTTTCTGCATTGTATATAGTGTTTGCATAGCATTCACATTTTTGGATTGAATTTGATAATTGAAGTAGTATAAGTAAAATCTGAAGATTGGAGCTTGGTTGGACCTTAAATCTACCTAATCACAGGAACCTTCTGGAATTGGGGAACTTCAGGTCTAGTTGATTTAATTATTTGAGAATCACAAGACTTTTTTCAATGTCATCTTGACTACCTAAGTAGAGTATTTCAAAGCACACGCATTGCTTTTGTTCGTAAGACCTAACTTAGACACCTACACCTTTCACTTGGCTCAACTCAATTGGAGTGGTGAAGAAATTGGATTTATTGGTATGAGATGCACCCAAGTGGAAACATTTATCCTCATCTAGCGAGGGAAGTGCACTAGCAGAGACGTCATGCAAGATGGTATGCTTTCTACCTTCTTGATTATTGTAGATCCACCTCTTTGTATATCCACTTTCATTTTATTTCCTTCCATCTCCCATTTTTTCTCATCCACCTCATTCTGTTTGTTTTTCCTTGCTTAGGATGAGACATGTGAGTGTGGGTTGCAATAGTGCTTTAAAAGAGGAATATTCTACTATCTCAAGAAGAAAAACTCTTTATGTAAATGTTGTTGTATATAGTATTTAAAAAAACAAAAACTCCAAAAAGGTGCACATGCCTGATTGAAAAATAAAATAACCGCTGGAGTATATAAATTTGTATAGTCAGTAAGAAAGTTTAAGCTTCAAAGTCATATTATGTGAACCTGCAGCTGGGTGACTTCACTACACTGGTCATGCATCCTAGGATAGGTAGTTACACTGGCTACCATCCATTCTTCTCTTCACCCCCTCTTCTTGAGCTGGTTGCCACTTGAACTTAGAAGAGAATACCCCGCTCCTCGAGGAAAGAGTTACTGCATTGGGGAATCATTAGGTTGTCATGCTGGAGAAATAAGTCTCTTTGTCATTTTAGTTGAAGGGAGCCACTATCACATACGTTGTACAAGTGAGATTCATAGTCATAAGGGTTTATGTATGAGTTGAAGTACCCTAACATGGCAATTGTGGAGAATTGAGCAGAGTTTTGGGATTCGCGAAGGCTATTGTGTTTCAAATACGACCCAATAAAGTTCCAACCACACTAAAATTCCAAAGGTTTGACGTAAGCTCCAAACTTTGATTTTGTGAACACAAGTTTGAGAACTAAATTCAATACACTTTCTTTCTTTTTCTTTTCTTTGTTTTTATTTTTCTGCACTTATTGCATGAGTGTTTTCTAGGGACTAGCAAAGGAAGTATAGGGGGTGATGAATCTCCATTTCACCACCTTTATTCTATCATTTTAGCCTTAAAACTCGGAGCTAATGCATGTAAATGCCCTTTATTTCTACAAATTAACATTCGTTCTTTGTTGTATGAATATTGTATAAAATATTTTTTAATGCCAAAATTATGGAACAAAGAAAATAAAAGAAAAATAAAAATAATAAAATACCTAAGGTATTTTATGATCCTAAATCCCAATACCAAGTCAAGAATTAATTTGGTCGACAAGGAATAAAGTAGGGGGAGATAAGGGTCAAAAATCACTTAAAAATCCTATTTGTTTATTTATCAATAAGTCATTTTTGGGACCTAGTTATTCTTTATTATTTATGACTTAAATAAATAAAAGTTGTACATGAAAATTGTAGGTAATAATATATAGAAAATAAAAGTTGATTTCATACAAAAATAATATATAGTGTACTTTTTGCACACAAAATAAAATCTCAAAACTCAAACTTCGCAGACCCATATCTCCCAAAAAAATCAAAATCTATTAAAATCACTTTAATTGTATATAACTTTAAATTATCTATTTAATGAAGGTAGTTTCATATTTTTTAAGTTAATATGTGAAAGTTAGGTTTTCGATCCCTATTGTACTATATACTTGAATAAAATATTTATTTTATATATTCTTTATTATTTTTGCAACTTTACATTTTTAATTTTTGTAAATATCTTTTATAGCATATATACATATTTATAATATAATAAAACCATAAATAAAAGACAAAATAAAATAAGAATACAAAATACATAGACAAAATACATACACATATACCTATATAATTTATATCCCTATTTATTTGGGTGTACAAATAACATAGTAAAAATATATTTATTACATAAAAATAAGTTATAAATAAATAAAAATATAATAATAAAAATAGTAAAATAAAAACACAAAATAAAAATAAAACAACAAACACATAGATGAATATAGCTATAATTACATCCTTAAAAATGAACTTATAATAAATAACACAGAAAATAAATAAAATTCATATTAAAATACTACATAAAATAATAAATATTTCTTTATGTTATAATAAAAATTTACTAAAATCATATACTATTTTAATTACTTATTTTCGAATAAATCCTATAATTTTGTCCTGTAGCGCCCTGACGTGGACCAATCGCAACCCAGGGATTGTTGAGCCCTGATCAAATCCCCCTGGCACCTCTGACTCTGTCAGACGTATTGAGTCCCCGGATTTGACACATTTTTCTAGGCATCTCATCTATTTATTTCATCATTTCTCCACACCAAGATTTCCCTCAATCATCTTTGATCTTCGCATAAACCTTTGATCTCCTGTACATAACCTTTGTTCTTTCAAATCGTCGGATAATAAGGCTCCTTAGCTTTGTCTATAAATAAAAGCCCCCTCTCCACCTTCTTTTCTTGATCCCTCCCGGGGCACCTGATCGAGTTCTCGTGTGTGTGTGTGTGTGTGTGTGTGTGAGTTGAAGGTCGATGATAGCGTGCCTTCCCCCATGCTTGGAGTGTGTCGGAGCTAGGAGGAGGGGGACCATGACGAGCATTGGCTGCTCCTTGAACACCAATAAGAGCTACTTTTCTTCGTGTTATAGGTAGATTTAATTCCTGCATTTTGTTTTCTGCATTAATTTTTGAGTTTTAGTTATTGAATTAGCATAGAGTAGCTAGGATCCATCGTTAGAGCTCTCAAGCTCCGGCATGATTTCACAATGATTCAATCAGTCCCCGATAGCCTCGTCGCCTCCATTCTCTTTCCCTACGCATTCTCCATCTGATTCATCCATCCAACCCATTTAATCCTTCGTAGATCAGCAAATCGAGGGTCCTCTGCAACCTCTCGTCGGACCCTTTCTGACCATCTCATCCTTGGTGTATTTCAGCTTCACTTCTGATCGAAGCTAGTTGCTTCGAACCATACATCTTCCCTGTGCAGGTCCTGAGCACAAAGGATCCCTTATGGGATTAGATTGACTTACATGGAGGTTCAAAAGGCCACGTACTGACCTTGAGAGCATTGATCCTCTCTTGAGATTCTGGACCATATTGTGTGCATCACCAACTACGGAGGACCTCCCTAGAGGTGTAGACCCAAACGCCATCGAAGAAGACCGTCGGATGGAGGAGAGATCATCGGTCGAAGGAAGGGAAACCCATTGTTCTTCCTTGTCCTTCGAAGAGAGCAACAACCATCCTATTTGAGGAGGTGCCCCAGATCAATCACCAGTCATTGGATCCAGCCACCCTCAACCACCATATCATCCTCCATGGTCTAATCTCAAGCATCCACGGTCGGAGCTTCATCGGGAGCCGAGAGCAACACGTGTTTAAGTGAACGATTAG
The DNA here is from genome assembly GCA_037367405.1 of Ottelia alismoides. NCBI lineage: Eukaryota > Viridiplantae > Streptophyta > Magnoliopsida > Alismatales > Hydrocharitaceae > Ottelia > Ottelia alismoides. The sequence continues at coordinate 127,500 of JAZKJV010011221.1, forward strand.
AGCCGTCCATCTCCGCGTATTATTGGGGTAAATTGCATATTCTACTACTAGTCTTATAAATAAAATATGGCATGTAAATAAAATGGACATTTTGCATATAAGATCCAAGTACTTATCGTTACTTGCTTATGGGTTCAGTCCACGTCACCTCACGAGTCTTCCCACGTGAGGTAGAGAAATTACAAGCGTACCTTGGTAGATTTTTGTATTTGTATTTAGCCTAGTAAATTTTAATATATGTTGAAAATTTCTAAGAAAATTACATGTATGCCCTGATGTTTATTTTTTGCAAATATGCCCTTCCTAGTTCATGTGTTTTTGGCGCTTGGATTTCATTTATTAAAAATAGAACATGTGCTCCAAAAAGTATGCAAAAATAAGATTAGATGCCTGCAAATATGTATTTTCATGCTATTCTTATTTTAGCATTTCGGGCACTTTAACTGTTCATTAAAAAACAAATAAGCATGTTTTTGTCCCTGACTAATTTATAAAGCACCAAAAATAGAAAAAATATTTTAAAAAAATCCTAAAAAAATATATGTTGTTTACTTTAGCATAATTTATCTCCAGACCAAAAAAATCCCTAAAAACAGAAAAAGAAAAAGACTAAAAAAATGCATAACCCCAACAAAAAATTAAAATCACAAAAAAATCCCAAATATTTTTCTATTTCACAATTTTAATTATATTATTATATATCTATTAAAAATTATTTGAAGAATTCTGGACTTATTTTGCCATTTTAATCATCATTTCAATTATTTAATCCATGATTGGGATTTTTACTTTAAAATACATAAAAATTAGAAAAAAAATCAAAAATAACATTATAAAAAATATATAAAACCCCCAAAATTAAATTTCTATATTTTATTTATTTTTACCAGTATTTATAATTATAGTACTCTATATGGAATATATAGCCTTATATAGTTTGTTATATATTAAAAAGAAAAAAGAAAATATAAAATCAGAGTAATAAAATATGAAAAAATATAATATATATAAATAAAAATTAATAAATATATACAATGAAAAATAAAAAATGACATGTTTTTACATACTGCACATTATTTAGCAATAAACATAGACTACTTGTTTTTCTCTCTGTGATCCGGCCTCTACATGCTTGTTTTCTATACATTTAGCTATATAGAGAAGAATGAATTTAAAATCCACATTTTTCTATTCACTACTTGATTTATATTATGGGTTAATTGTTTATTGATTAGGGTTTATTGAGTAGTCTGTTTACCGCCTACCGTTTCGCCTTGTGAAACCGTACGACCCTTGAAATTCCTTGATCATCAGCCATGTAGACTTTGCGTTACTCAATCAAGTGAACATGTCAGTGACCGCTTATCTGAACATGTTCATAAAGTTGCTGAAGTATGCTGCTAGCACCATGGCATTAGAGTATATCAAGGAGTTCAAGTTATTTTGTGGTCTTCGTAAGGAAATTCACGAGAGGTTGGTGCCCCTTAGTTTGGTCACAATAAAGGAAGTGATTAATGTTGCAACATGGGTGTACGAAGACTTACACAAGAGTAAATCATCACATACAATATCAAACTTTTCCGGCAAGACATCTCATAGTAACAAAGCATGAGTACGTGCAGGACAACACTTTCACTCTCACCTCTCCGGGATATCTACAAGGTTTACTCATAAAGAGCCCCTAACTTGGGGCATGCACTTTCTAAGCCATTAGGAGTAGCTCGATTGATATTGAGTGCCACGAATGCACGTGGAGAGAATCATGTCTGCTATCGTTGCAACCAGAAGGGTCACCTCAGGCCAATTGTCCCTTGGAATCTTCATAGTATTGAGATATAGCACATGGAGGAGACTCCCAACAACAAGTGTGTGGCTTTACTTCTTGAATAGATGGGGACAACCTTACATAACTCGAGTTGTAGAAACTTATATTAGGCCACAAAGAGAAGGACAATTGAATGATATCACTGACAGACAAGCTCATGACTCAGGGTCGATAGTGTGAGGTCTGATTTATATAGATGACTTTTCTACTCATGCTCTTTTTGACTCTAGAGCATCTCACTCTTTTATATCTTTGAGATTTGCGAGCATCATAGGCCAAGAGCCTACCACAGTTACATAACCTTACTTTATTAAGGGGCATCAGTTGTTAGTAGTCCATGGGTGGTTCCCGTTTATCCGATCTACATCGAAAGATATGTGTTGGAGATGTATTTACTGCTATTGCATATGGAAGACTTTGATGTGATTCTCGACATGGATTGGCTCAAGAATCGCCATGCATGTCTTGATTGCTTTCAAAAATGAATCATTTTCAAGATTTTCAGTTTTCATGAATTGGTGTTTGATGGGACTAACTCATCAGAAATGGTAACATGCATTTCCGCATTATAAGCACAATGCTTACTTTCCTAGGGGTGTTGGGGTACATTGTCCATGACATTGGAGATCAGATACATAGCAAAGAACTTGCCGATGTAAAAATTGTTAAGAGCTTTCTAGATATTTTTCCAGATGAACTAATGGACCTCCACCACAAAGGAAAGTAGAATTGAGACAAATCTCATCCAGGGAACTTAATCAATTTTTATTGCACCATACCAGATGGCGTCAGCTGAGTTAAAGTAACTTAAGGTATAGTTACAAGAATTATTGGAGAAGGGCTTTATATGCCCTAGTACCTCACCATGGGGCACCCGTTCTTTTTATTAAGGAGGATGGATCAATGCGCATGTGTATAGATTACATACAGTTATATAAAGTGACTATCAAGAATCGTTACCGCTTGCCTCAAGTTGATGATCCTTTTGACCAACTACAAGGGTCGTCTATTTTCCACAAGATTGAGCTTTGGCATGACAAATACCCAACTGTTTTCATGGATATAACTAACTAAGTATTTGGATCATTCCTCAATCGCTTTGTCATGGTCTTCATTGATGATGTTCTCATTTATTCTCGAGATGAGAAGCAACATCGAACACACTTATAAACAGTGCTAGAGGCACTAAGAAAGCACATGTTTTAAGACTTGGCATTCTTGGGTCATGTCCTCTTAGGTGCAAGAGTTGTTGTAGATCCTGCAAAGATTGAAACAGTTCTTAGCTGGGAACAACCGAAGAACGTGTCAGGGGTCCGTAGTTTTCTTGGCTTAGATAGATATTACAGACGATTTGTGAAGGGGTTTTCTCATATTGCCCTTCCCCTCATCCAGCTGACTAAGAAAGAGATAGTGTACACTTGGAAAAACAAATGAGAAAAGGATACAGACAATGAACGAGAAGCTCACTATTGCTCTCATTTTTGTAATTACATCAGGTACTAACCGATTTATTGTTTACACTGATGTGTCAAAGGATGGTTTAGGTCCCGTATTGATGTAACATGGCAATGTTGTTGCATACGCATCTCAACAATAGAAAGCACATGAAAATAATTGTCTAACCCATGACACCGAGCTTGCAACAATTGTTTTTGCTACGAAGAAGTTGATGCATAAGGAGATATTTTTGGTGAAGGTCCTTTGGCAGCGACACAACTCCGAGGAAGCCACTTGGGAAGCTGAGATGGATATGCGATGGGACTATCCACATCTTTTTGAAGGTAATGCATGAACTACAGTTTTATTCTTTTAAGGTTGTTATTGATTGCTCGATGGAGCTTAACCTTTTAAGGTTGTTATGCTGGATACCTTGCATCTTAAGTCTAGGTGATGAGACTGATTTTAAGGTTGTTAAGATGTAATGCCCTAGAAATTTTAACTTTTCCAAAATTCAAAACTTGTTTAATATCATATTTAAAGAAATGACTTTTTGCAAGCTTTCCAACGAGCCCAAGAACGTGTAATTCTGAGTTCGAACGTGAGAGATATGCACGTTTTAGTGAAGAGGGCCATAGATATTGATGGGAATTAGGGGTTATGACAATTGAACAATTTCTTACAAACCTAGGGAGATACACCTAAACCATACTAAGACACTCACCTTTCATCTCCCTTCTCTCCCACTCATTGCCAAACCCTAATCAACTCTTTCCTCTCCCAAGTCAACATCTTCCTCCCTTCTCCATAGGAATATTTTAAGAATCTCATGGTCATAAAGTAGATATGCAATACCAATCATTATATAGTTAATGAAGTAGAACTCTCTAATGCTAGATTCTAACTTACTTGCATCCATGTTTCCGTCATATACCAAGCAACCCCAAATCCTCAAGTGTCAAACACTAGTCTTAGTTCCAAACCATAGCTCATGAGGGGGTTTGGATACGAATTTGCTTGGAATGTTATTAAAGATATACATTGTAGTCTCTAATAAGAATTATCATTGATTAGATCATTTCAAACATGATACAGTTGCATCTTCCTACAACTCCATTGATTTGAGGCGTGTCTGGAGGAGTAAGAGATGAAAAAAATAACTTTTGAGATCATGATTAACATAAAAGGAATTTATGTAAGAAGGAAGCGAAAATATCAAGAATTAAATTAGCAGGAAGATCAAGAGATTGCAACAAACATGTATCATTTCTTTGGATACTAAATTTCTTGCACTCGTCATTTTCTTTGTTATTTATTTTACATGTAGATTTTAATATTATGATTTTGCTATAATAGATTTTTGTCATGTAAATCCATATGTGATGACTTGAACCAACTAGACTCATGCAAAAGTTTGAGTATGAAGCTTGTCAGTGATGAAGGATGCACAGGTGGGTACCGAAACCATAAATATCATAATGATAATACGAAATTTGTTGAGAGTCTTTCTATCAAAAATTTAATAGATCCATAGGTAAGATTTTACTCAATATACTAATAATTAGGCATGGGTTATCCTGGAAGTACTGAACTTCGGTAGTCGTAATATAATTAAGGATTTATTATATGTTGGTGCTTCGAATCTCTTAATTCATATTTATCTTTCCTTTTTAGCAATATACACACATAATGATGTAAAAGCCTATGACAGAGCATGAATGAAAGGCCCTAAACATTGTTATAAACTTGTATGCATCGAAACATATATCCTCTTATGCGTGATTTAATGAATACACTTCAAAAGTTATCTGATATTTGGTTTTCATCTTAGAAACACCAACTAGTAGGTATGTGAAGTTTTGTTGTTTTTTTATTCTACAAACTTTAGCTCTTGAGGGGATGCATGAGTGAGTATTCGATCCATTACATTACATGAATGTCTATGGCATAATATAATAAGGTACTAGGTACCACAAGAATAGTTGAAGATCCTCTTGTTGTAGACTTTAAGTGAATTGATTGGTGACTAATGAAATATACCGCAAAGTACCAGGATTCCTACTTTTCACTAAAGTAAAATATCACATACGAAGAAATAAGAAAATACAAATAATATAAGGTGGGTGCACACCGTTGTCGTATGGTTGGGCTGACGACGAGCCACCCCCACTCGATGGACATTACAGAATGGGGTGGTAGTAGGTACTTTGGAGAGTTTGGGTGGATGCACGTGTGCATCACACCATATTGATCTGTATTTGTGGCAACTAGTTTTGGGGCGAGCGAGACTCCCCCGACAGACTCGGTTGATGGAGCTGCAGTTCCCTAAGCTATATGACTCATGTACTGAGAGTTAGAGTACTACCAACCATACTAGTTGAAGGATCGTGCTTGTGCACAAGTTTCATGCTGCACTCTAAATGAAGCGATGTATGTTGCATTCCTTGTGTAGGTTTTTTCTTTGACAGGTAAGTCTGAAATTAATGACTAAATAAATATAGTTATGGATAAAGATATCGAAAGAAGTGGATTAATTGTGTAAAGTATTATAAAACCTTCTCAAGGCCTGGAACATAATTAGAGGCATCCTACTCGAGTTCCTTAGAATATTTTTTCATTATACATATAGTTACTGCATTTTACCTTGGCTACCTATAGTCTTTTATTTATAAATTATTGTATATCTGTATTGGATCATTAGACACAGAAGTTACCCATCTTGGAAATCCAACAGGAAGCGTTGAGCAGTACATCGTGATTTTCACATGGAAACCCAAGCAGATATAAACCACGACCAAGAGCCCTATAATAGGATTTTCCCTTCATTCTCTCGACAAAGCTTGTTCCCATTATTCCAGTTTTATTTTAAATTGATAGTAGCACAACCTCTCATATAACAGGTACCCTTACTTGGACAATTTCCTAAGGATGATTTTATCTCACATAAAGAAAGGAATCCACAACTAAGATACCTATAAAAATGTGAAATGGAAAAAAAGTTAAGAAATAACTTGAATTCACAAGCTTCAGACTTTTAGTGTAGAATATGCTCTATTGATGATCACAATTGAGCATGGAGAGTAGAAAAAACTTCAGTATCTAGATAGCTTCGGATAGAAGAGATCTCAAGAGCACATAAACTGTGAAAGAACTCAGATATCACACATGAACCCACTCTTCTTTTTTTTGACAGTAAGTAATGTTTCTCATTGGTTGTGTTTCTCAAATGCCATAGGATATCTTATATAGAGTTGTCCTTAAAAGAGTGATTGGTGAGAAAAACTGGAAGTTCCAACGTTCTTATTTCCAAAAATCATAAAATAATCAATCATGGAAAATAGTTGATCACTCATTAGTGATCAACCAGTCACACAAGGTTATCAATAATTTTGTGATCATTGTCCTAAAATTTAAAATGTGAATATCATGGTCAAAAGGAAGGTCGATCAAAATGATCGATCATGAAAAAATATGGTTGATTATATCAAAAAATCAATAACAAAGAATTGATCGATCGGTATCAAAAGATGATCAATCAAGCTCAGAAGCTTCCTGGTGGTCTCATGCGCTTGTAGGTTCCTTTAGATTGGTCTGGTCCTCGTTGATGGGGCCTGGAGCACTCGATCAGTTGGAGCTCTGAGATGAACTTCAAGATGGTATCCAGGTACTACAACGCTCCATACAAAAAGAAAGAGGATGACAAGAGGGTCGTGCTAGCCCCTCTTTTGAAGATGGATGCGTAGGGAATGAGGGGGCAGAGGAGCTCCGATGGAAGGCGGTAGTAGAGAGATCTTGAGCTCAAATTCTTGTAGAAACATAGATGAAAATATGGTCGAGTTGTGAAGAATGTGAAAGGTAATGAAGGTGGGGCAAATGATGGTTGAAACAGGTCAGAAAATCGATGAATTCAAGTTGGAGCACAATGCTCTAGCAATCGAAGATCCTAAAATTAAGTTAACCTACAAGCTAATTCAGGAATTTAAAAGCTATACTACCCTACTGGAACTAAATGCAAGGAAATAAACCTAAAATTATCAGCTCTACCTGACCAGATCCAAGGAGCAGGAAGTGTCATCAGCGAAGGTCTCCGACGTGTTGGATCACCAATCTCAGCCTCTTATCCATGCCAACAAGGCCTGGAGCACTGTGCTGTCATCAGGAAGACTCTACAGGGAGTTCTTATTGGGGTTAGGAGGTGATTTCGGGATAAAAAGAAAAAAGGAGTTGATTGGGTTATTTATATAACAAAGTGAAGGATAAAAAAGGATGGGTGATGGCGTGAGATATGGAGGTGGTAGGTAAATGTCATACCCCTAGCCAGATGGAGGATGGAGATGGGGTGCAAGTTCGCTGAAAGGGTCGAGAACCATTAAGCAGCAGATCGATCCCAAAAAATGGAGAGGGTTGGCCTCTTGTGACTCTGACAAGGGTCATAGGAGCTAGTTGTACAATTGACATTGACATGTCGGGTCAACAAAAGGTCACACCTAGCTGGTCTACGTGGATCAACCAGATAATTCTAAGAGAAAATTCCCGTGTAAAATCAATAACTTATAAAGAAAAATTTTAATAAATTTAGATTAAAAATAAAAAAATACTTTATTATTTTATATAGAATTTTATTACGATTTTATTTTTTTACAAAGTTATTTATTAGATATTAATATTTACATGTATGTACAAAGGTATAAATACTAGTATTTAGTGTATTTTATTTTTATTTTATAACATATATTTTATTATTATATTTACATATTTTATGTATTTATAACTTTATTAATTACACGTTTACATATTTTTAGTTTATTTTTTTATTTTATTTATTTACTTAAATAATATGTATAGGTATTATATAGGTATAGTTTACCTATGTATTATAATTTTTTATTATTTTTAATCTATTTTTAATGGTTTTATTATATATTTACTATTAAAATGTATTTTAAATAATATTTATAAATATATAAAAATATTAGAAAGATAAAAATATAAAGAATTAATATAATGGATATTATATACATGTATATAGTATATATAGGGACCCAAAAATCAACTTTTACATCTCAACTCCAAATTAAATGAAACTAGTGCCATTAAATAGATGATTAAATATTATGAACAATAAAGGTGAGCTTGGTCAATTTTAAATATGCATGGAGGCGATACAGGTCTATGAAGTTTTCATTGCAGCTTTTTTTGTGTGTCCCAAGTGCACTTTGCATTATTTTAATGTGAAATAAATTTTGTATTATTCTTTATATTTTTATATACAACTTTCATGTTCAAAATTTACTGATTTTAGGTGTAAATGATAAAGAATAAAATGTGACCCAAAAATATTTTATTGATGAATAAAAATTAGGGTTTTTGAGTGTTCTTTATACAGTTTCTCTGCCCCATCTCCCCCTACTTTAGTTTTTATCGATCAAGTCATCATGATGACTGGATCTCGAGGTCCAGGGTCATTCAGTATCTTTGACACTTCATTGTTTTTTATCTTTCCTTTATTCTTTTATTTCGGAATTATATATATATAATTCTATGATGTTTATTAGTCAATAAATAAATGAATGTTAATTTCTATAAGAGTAATATGTGGCTGCCCCTTAGGGGCAGCCAACATAGCTACCCCCACCATATTTTCGCAATTTTTTATTTTTTTTTGAAAAATAACAACATGTATATTCATCCTTATATCCCTCCTATATACCATTCGAATTTCGTCAGAAATAGAGACTCCTAAGGCCTCCATCCAGACAGTCATTTTTTAACGGTAACAGGATTTTTTAAATCAACACCATCTCGATGGAGGTCGTAGGAGTCTCTGTTTCTGACGAAATTCGAATGGCATATAGGAGGGATATAGGGATGAATATACACGGTGATATTTTTCAAAAACAAATAAAAAATTAACGAAAAATGGGGTGGGGGCAGCCCCATTTTTTCCTTTCTATAAACAAATGCTATATGCATGCATTTAACTAGGGATTTAAGGTCAAAATAAAAGAATAAAGATTATGAAAACGAGATTCATCACTTGCTAATCAAGAATATGTAAAAATTATGACTACTTTTCAGCATAAAATAAAAATTATATAATATGTCACATCAGCCTTCTTTTCTTGTCCTTGACCTCCAAAGTCTTTAATTCATTTAAATCTTTTTGTTAATATGACTCTGAACCTTAAGCCTTTAAGCTGGGTCTTTTGGAATTATTACTTATGCTCTGAGCTGGCTTCATAGATTTTCTACACATCTCATCATTGAGCTTCTACCAGAAAAGTTAGCCAAGCTGCAAAACAAATATACAAGAATATCACTCACAAAATCTAAGTCACTAATAGAGACAGCTTTGAGTACTCAACGAATTTCCATTAGTAATCAATAGTAATGATTAGTAATTCATCTTAGGTGGTACTCATCAGTGTTCTATCCAAAAGTGGCCATTTAATCAAGGACACAATCAATCACAAGTAAGCAACAATCAAGCCCAACTAAGAAGAAGCAACCACTAGTAATCAACTGGTTTCCTCGCACAATCCTTGGTAAAAAAATTAATAGCGTGTTCAAGGCAATACACATTATTACTCGATCCATGGGTTGATAACCTGATTGAGGACACTACCACTAATAAGTAGTCAATAATCAAGCCTTGTTCATATATATATAGCCATGAGTAACTGATTAGTTGCTCTAAAAGACCATCGATAACCGATCGATAGCTCCTTCAAAGTGGAATTTATTAGTGCTTCGTCCACATGTTGGCCAAAAAGAAAGTAACAACCAAACCCCATGAAAATAAGCAACTGTTGGTAATCGATTATTTACATTATCAATTGTTGGTAATCGATCTGTTGCTGGCTTTAGCTTGAGCCTGTTAGTATTTACTCCAAAGTTGATAACCAAACTAAGGATGCTATAATGTAGCAATAAATCCCCATTCAAAGAGACAATCATCAGTAGTCAATCATTTCAACTAATCAATAGTATTCAAATAATTTTACATCAAAGGTGTCACCCATCGAAACTAGACTAATAGTTTACCATTGCGATAGATACTATCTCATTCTAGATATCCTATAGGTTTTCACTCCATACATAACCACTTTATCATGTCACCTTTACCTACAAGCATGAATACCCACCTTAGGCAGCACCAACAAACTTTCCCTAGGATAATATGCATATATCGATGACAAACCCAATGCCCAAAACAAAGCAGAGTTAGTAAACTTAGTCCCCATAGACCATATATCAAATCCTGACATAAAAATCCTAAGGTAGCACCCCTATTCAAATTTTGGATGAAAAACTTACCTTTCCAAGAAGAATACACATAGTTATCACTACGGTTCACCCATATGAAGGTAGGGACCAAAAAATCACTCTTTTGCTGATGAATCCACAATTCATGTACCTTATTCATTAATATTAGTTCATTTTCAAGATAAGTCAATTAATAAACAATAAAATATACAAATAATCAATCGATATGTTGTATATAATAAGGGATTGTTGTATATTAAAATCTTAATAAAAGTCATGTCTTTATTGTGTATATGTTAACATGAATATTGACCTACTTTAACTTTTTAATAAATTTATACTAACTCAAAATTAAATAACATCAACTCTATTTTGGCATATCGCTAATATTTACAAATGAAAAATAACAAAAAAATGACTTTTGTATATGTGAAATAAAATCAAAAACCTAGTTCGGAGATAAAAAGATGTAATGCAAATATATCTCACATATAATCTATATTGAACCCAAACTCATTTTTGAGTTAATATACATTCAAATACCTGCGATTCGAGTTCAAATTCAAAAGAATCGGAGTTCATATGTGAAATTTGGATTTTGAGACCTCATTGTATTTTGTAAATAGTTATTAATTTTGACTTGTCATTTTATGTACATAATCGTGGGATCCCTTGTAATGGGATGCAAACTTTTTCCTAAATTTTACTCTGATCCAGTGACCGAATGGGATGAATGAGAGCTCTGTTGTATAGTACTCATCGAGACCTTTCCAACGAGTCCAGAAACATTATATGACAATTTTAGCGAGATTGGATCATGATCCATTTCAGATTTGAACCAAGATCCAGATATCAATTACACCATGTAAAAGAAACTTTGTTCTCCTCCAAAATCCTAACCAATAGAGCAGCCACATCCCCGTCCCTTCACCTCATTGGAGGGCCACTGGAGCTTGTCGGAGTACGTTAGTTTGATGATACGAAGTCACCGCCGTGTAGAGTAGGTCAAGGTCATCCTCTTGCATGGGTTTTGGTCGTCAACATCACACTATAAGTGCCATTTCTCCACATGCGGAGATGCCAAGGGGGAGAGTTTTTTAGGTACGATATTCCCTTCCTTATTGTTCATGGGTTCCACTCATTTCGTGAACATCCTTATAGCCATATGCATTCTTAGGGGTGTTTGACATGTGATTGTTGTAATATCGCATGAATTGTTTCTATCTGTACCGTGATCTTAGTTTTGGTGATGCATGTTAATAATCAACATCTCATCGAATTAAGCAAGCTTCCAGAGAAATCCTTATGTTGGCTTCCTTGAAAAGCCATCTCCAAAGTTGGCTTCTTTAAGAAGCCATCACTTGTTCTAGTGTACTCCATTGGCCTCTATAAATAGGACCCATAAGGTTGGAGTGTAATCAATCCAAGAGAAAGAACCGAGAGAAGGATCAAGAAAGTTAGAGAGTCACCAAATATATTGGAAAGGAAAGTATAGAGATCTTGAATATTGTATAGTTACAAAGTCTAAGTGAGTGAGCGTATGTGAAGTGGTGTACACTTTGGATGTTGTATTGTATAATGATGTATTGTTAATATATGTTGTTAGTGTGTCATTATATTGTCCTTGCAGTCAGATTCCAACAATAACTTGTAGCATTTCTGATTTGCGCAAATGGATTACGATTCTGTACGTGGTAGTTTAATTTTGCACATCTTAAAACGAGTTTGTTACAATGTAGTCGTGAGCAACCATCTTTTGCTTCAAGAGCAATGTACACTCCACCAGGAGGTGTATTTTCTATTGGATTTGTTTCTCATGAGAGAGTGGCATCTTCCAGCCTGGGTTCTGTCCGTGTACTTGAATAGAACAAACAACATAAGACTATTGTTGAATTATGAGGAGCCCTAATTGGCAAAAGTAATTATAATACTTTTACTGCATGCCATAGATTTGTTCTTTTTGTCCTCATTGTGGCTTACTGCTTCATTCCTTGTTAATTATATATTTAGTTGCACTAATTGAAATTCACACACGCTGTGGAGTATCATGCTCCAAACCTCACATCCTAAGGTTAAACCACATCAAAATAAAGATAGTTGCAACACCAGTAATTACCTATAGGTTGGTTTCATTATAAGTTGTCACCTCTTAATTAAATTCATAAGATAATCCTAACAAAAGTTGCTTGAATATCTAGAAAATTGGGATCTACATTACGTTGGTTAATATCGGATATCCAAGAAGAGAGGAACACACATCAATATTTGTGGCATAATAGACTATTGTTAGATTCATAGTCAATGGTTTTGTGCTCAGCGTACGTCCTTCATGTTAGATTCCTTTTCATGTCGCGATGATTTGATCTTAATTGGCTTGTGGATAGTGGAGTAGTTGTCATCAAAGGAGTGGCATGCATCCTTGGAGCCCCGTGTAGAAGCTTAAGTACAATTTGAGAGACATGTCGCTTGACACACTGAGGAGTCACCACATGGTGTTCAACCTTGATACTTATGTACCTTTAACCCAGTGCTTCGAGTGCAGGTCAAGTAGTCGTAGTTGGTAGCATATTGTTTCACTTGTTCACATAGGGTTAATACTCGTATATTGGCCGGTGAGGTCATATCGGTTAGTATTTCGGGTACGAGTACTAAGATGGGACTTCCGGAAAATGTGGTTAATGAAGTCGGGAATCAAATACAAGTTTCATGTGTATAATTAGAATTGGGATAGTCATGTGGATTCCGACTATGGTATGAATGATTTTACTGATCGGTACCTTGACTCGTGCCCTACGCTATTGTGGACTCTTACACGTGGATATTTGAATTAAGGATGGTATTATGGTAAATCAAGTGGAACACTTGGGAGGTTTGACATGGAGTTACAGTTTGGTAAGTGAAGCTAAGTAGATGTGTTGGGAACTTCTTTAGGATGTATTGTACCCCACTGCATATTTGCGGAAGAAGTTGGGAACATTGTAAGGATGCATTGTAGTATTGTACCCCACTGCATGTCTGTGGATGAAACCCATCCTGAGGTCTTCTTATTGCCTTAGAGTCATAGTGTGAGGTCTCATGGATCAAGATCACATACTACCGACAAAGCTTGGGTTATTCAGGGATAATGAAACTGACTGGAGTTTTTTGTAAGGATAATTTACCCAATTTTTTGTACACTTTTTAGTACTTGTTGAATTTTTATATCGTACTTGACAACTTTGCTTATAATGTACTCTTGCGTTAGATTCCATGGGTTCTCATAAGCAGTCGCAGCAGTGATCGGTCGTTGGTTGCTTGGAGGTTTCTTTTTGTGCAATTACGTGGTCTTCTTGTGGTACAATGCTTGTAGGTAGTTCTTACCTGTTGTTGTACTGCTTTACTTTACTTGTACTTTTGTTGAGAGTCATGAGATGTAAAATGTATATATGGACACACTTTTTGATGCATACATGTAATATTTTGTGGACATGGATTGAAATTAATAAATATGGATATGTTATGAATGGAAGAGAAAGAAATTTTAAATTCCAATTTTTTTGTGCAACTTTCTCCTGCTTATATCCATATCATGTGTTTCGAATGTGAAATGTATGCGTGCGGAATCAATTTACCGAATACCCTAGTTCTTGAGAGACGTTAGCCACAGATTGCGATTAGAGCAGAATTTAGGAAAAAGTTTAAAGCAGAATTTAGGAAAAAGTTTAGGTCCCATTACGAAGAACCCAGCATCAGTTGAGATATAGGTTGATTCAGTATTACTAGGATTCCACGTTAAGCGTAACTTTTGTGTGTTGTGCATCTTTAGGGGAAAGTGTGATCTCAATGTAAGAATATTTTCATTGACAAATATCTTAAGCATTTACGAGAATAATTAGTGAATAGTGTCAACTTGAACAGAGAAGGCATCCGGTATTTTCAGAACCAACCGTTAGGGCATAAAAGACGGACACCTTTCGATCTCTACGTGCGGGAGCTCCACAGACTGTAGAAGCCGAGAAGGTGGGCTTGGCTGTGATGTACATGTATGAGGCGTGATCGAGGATCTCTATATTGGAGGATCTAGTCACAAAGCTGAAGCGCGGTTGTTGTCGAAGAAGACTGCGTAGATTGCATGAGAAATTCTTCGACAGAACATTCCTCTTATCTTTTAGTCTGTTGGATTTTCTTTGTATTTCAAAATCTCTCTACCCCTTTAGTACGCGTGAGCGTGCCTGCGAGTTTAATTTAAAATATTATTTTTCCAAGATTTATTTTAAGTCTACATAATTTTCAATTTACGTACAAGTACTTAACCCAATAATGACCTCGGAAATGAGACTCATTAAATCCATTTGAACAAACACCTTATATCTTTTGTATCCTATAACTGTTTTTGGCATTAAACGAATCTCCTCGGTAATATTAGGAGCATCCAACGAGACCATAGTAACTTGTTGTCACTTAATGTCTTGATGGGAGATGAACGGCTCTCTTTTGGCTCTTTGTTGATGGGCAGTCCGTTTATATAAAGGACTGTAGTCTTAGCCTTTCAAATACAACACACAACATAACAAAAGTATTCTGTTCTCCACTCTCATCTACTCTCTACCACTTGTACGCTCATTGTGAATTCGCGTAGGCAGATTTTATCCTTTGTTTTTCTACGACGAGGAGGACCAACGGACGTTCGACGCTGCTTTTTTGCTAGCACCGGGAGACAGCATCCAGTTGGGAGGTGATTGAATCTGGAAGTCAGGCCGCCATCAAGCTCGTGCATAGGAGCGGTGGAATCTGTTCACGACAGCGTCTTTCGACATTCCTCCATTTTCCAGGCTGGATCTTTCAAACTAAGATTTCTTTGTTGTTGTTTTGATCATATTTCCTTACCAATCTTAAAACACAATATCCTTGCAAACATTGCTAGAAAACTATAATATTTTCCAACATTGTGAAGACAGATCCGCAAGTTTTCTATTTACTATTTCATTCTGTCTTTGTTAATTAAACATTTGCAAAATGGATCCTAGATCAATGATAACTTCAGAAGACATTGCTAGTCTTAAACTCAAAAAATTTGTAAGATTACCTTTCCGTAGATGTCAACAAAAAATGAGGTTTTGTCTCACTCCTTTAGGATTAGTCTCTGATACCTGAGAAGGCCGAAACTCCTGTAACTCCCGCCGATCATGTTAACTCTGCCATATTCTCATTAGGCTCCACTTACAGTGATCTACTTTCTTCCCCTATCTCAACTCATTCAAAAGTACACAAAGAGGTGGATTACCTTTGTCATTGTAGGATTCTCTCCGATTTATCCGATGAGCTTTATGACATATACCATATGCACCTTACTGTTCTCGAACTTTAGAAAGTTTTAGATGATAAGTTTGGTATGCAAGATGCAGGACTAGAACGATATACCTTTATCCAGTGGTTCAACTATAAGATGGTAGAGAATAAGCATGTCTCCGCACAAGTTCTTGAATATCAAAATCTTGTCTTTAAATCTATTGTTAGTAGCTATAAGCTCGAGGAAAATGTATAAGTAGATGCTCTAATCGAAAAACTCCCTTCTTCTTGGACAGATTTCACTAAATCGCTCCAACATAGACAAGAGAAGATGAAAATGTCTTCCCTTGTAAAGTCTCTTCAAACTAAAGATCATCACAGAACAAAAGTTTCTAAATACAACCCTCTTGTCAATCTAGTAGACTATATCAACTCCAAAAAGAAATCACATAAATTCCACCACAAATCCCAACAACCTTTCAGGAAAGGTAAGCAACCTTATCAGAATAATAACACTGATTGTAGGGGCCAACGCATCTGCTACGTGTGTGACAAGCCCGATCACCTTGTAAATATATGTGTTAATTTGACTTGAATCCTAACCACTTGTTGGGCTGCTGATGTGGCTGATCTGTGTCCTTCCTTCTGATTGGTTGAGAGTTGTTGGGTCAGGATTGCTGACAAGTCTAATCTATGTCATGTCTTCTGATTGGCTGAGAGCTGTTGGGCTAGGATTGCTGACAAGTCTGATCTCTATCCTGTCTTCTGATTGGCTGAGAGCTGTTAGGCCAGGATTGCTGACATGTATGATCCATGTCCTGTCTTCTGATTGGCTGAGAGTTGTTGGGATGGATTGCTGAATACATATGGTATTCTTCTGTTGCAGTAAAAAAAGGGCCATAGAGCCATCAGATACTGCAATCCTCATTTTTGATCCTGTTTCTCATCCCATATCTGTACCTTCTCAGTACCCTCTGTATTATATTTTCTCCATATAGTAAAACCGATCGCCGCCGCCCAAGGACGTAGCCCATTTACGGGTGAACTTTGTAAGTCCTTGTGTTTGCGTCTTGCTTCTTTGATCGTGTTTTTGCGTGTTTGCTTCCGCATTCGCAACAAACTGGAATCAGAGCTTCAGGTTCCATCAGGATCATCCAGTAAGATGGCGTCACACAATCTGAAGATCGAGAAGTTCACGGGGAAGAATGGATTCAGTTTATGGTAGATCAAGATGTGCGCCCTTCTGAAGCAGTAGGGCATCTAGGCACCGTTAGATCAAGAGTGGGCGAAGGCACTCGAGTCGTCCGAGTTGATGGTGCAGGAAGAGAAGGCGCACTCAACGATCATGCTATGTTTGGCAGACGAGATTATCGCGGAGGTTGCTGATGAGGATTCCGCGACCATTCTGTGGTTGAGACTGGAAAGTCTATATATGACGAAGTCTCTGACCAACAAGTTGCTCTTGAAGCAACGTCTGTTCTCTCTCCGCATGCATGAAGGTTGTTCTTACCATATGACTCCTAATGAAGATTGGTTTGCACCTACGAGAAGATAGATGGTGGAAACGTCATCACAGGTAGTAATACAATGTGCAAGATTGTAAGGATCGGCTCTGTGAAGATCAAGATGCATGATGGAGTCGTGAGGACTGTGACAGAAGTAAGACATGTTCCTGATTTGAGGAAGAATCTGATATCCCTTGTAGTCTTGTACTCTAAAGGATATAGGTACAACGCTAAAGGTGGAGTCATGCAAGTTGCCAAAGCTGGGATTGTTGTCATCAAAGGCAACAAGCAGAAGACCTTATATGTCTTGCAAGGGTCTACAGTTCCTATGAGGAAGTTCAAGAGTTGTTTGGACTTGCTCAATATCGACAGTTGGCAGTAGCCCCAAGGAGGGGCTGGCGGCGGCATGGTGAAGCTTGGCAAAGCTTCTCTGAGGAGAAATTTCAAGGTGAATATTGTTTATAATTCCTTGATTCCTGTTATCTGAATTTCAAGTGATGAATTATAGTAGTGATTAATTCTGCTATATGAGAATTCAACTCCGGTGGAGTCTAGCAATGTTAATTCTGCCAGTGAAGAATTCAACTCATGGTAGAGTAATAATAGTGGTTCATTCTACTATATGAGAATTCAATTCAAGATGGAGATTGTTAATTTGACTTGAATCCTAACCACTTGTTGGGCTGCTTATGTGGCTGATCTGTGTCTTGCCTTCTGATTGGCTGAGAGCTGTTAGGTCAGGATTGCTGACAAGTCTGATCTGTGTCCTGTCTTCTGATTGGCTGAGAGCTGTTGGGCCAGGATTGCTGACAAGTCTGATCTGTGTCCTATATTCTGTTTGGCTGAGAGTTGTTGGGCCAGGATTGCTGACATGTCTGATCCGTGTCCTGTCTTCTGATTGGCTGAGAGCTGTTGGGATGGATTGCTGAATACAGATGGTATTCTTCTGTTGCAGTATAAAAAGGTCCATAGAGCCATCAGATACTGCAATCCTCATTTATGATCCTGTTTTCATCCCATTTCTGTACCTTCTCAGTACCCTATGTATTATATTTTCTCCATATAGTGAAACCGATCGCCGCCGTTCAAGGACGTAGCCCATTTACGGGTGAACCTTGTAAATCCTTGTGTTTACGTCTTGCTTGTTTGATCGTGTTTGTGCGTGTTTGCTTCCGCATTCTCAACAATATGCAAGAATCACAAGGGAGAAAAGAAGCAACCTCGTAAAAATGTTGAAGTTAATATGATTTCTATAAAGGCCGGCACTTCTGAAGGTTAGAAATTAACTCTGCTAGTCCTAATATTAGTTATGTCTCCCATGGTAATTGGTGGTTGGATTCTCGAGCCATATCTCACATCTATTATGATCGCTCTTCTTTTTCCACCTATCAGACCGTCATGTCATCTCCTAGAGTGATGACGTCTCCGTGAAACACATCGTAGGCTTCGGACGTGTAGATTTGAAGCTCACATCAGGAAAAATCTTGAAGCTACATGATGTCTTACATGTTCCTGAATTTCAGAAGAACCTTATTAGTGAAGTCCTAGTTATGTCATCTGGTTAATCCTTTATTAAGTCAGGGAAATAAAGTTGTAATCTCTCATTTTGGATCTTTCATATCTGTCGGCTATAATTGTAATGGTCTTATCAAGCTTGATGTTGAGTCTTGTATTGGCTCTTCACATATTAATGAGATTTGTATTAAAACACTTTCTACTATCGTGTCATCCGATTTTTGGCATGCACATTTAGGACATGTGAACAAAAATACAATGAAACGTATGATTCACATGGACTTAATTCCGAAAACTGACATAACAAATAATGAAAGATATTAAATTTACGTGCAAGGCATATTACCTAAGAAACCCTTTAGATCAATAGAAAGAAATTCTATACTGCTTGAACTAGTCCATACGGATGTATGTGACCTAAACCATGTTCTCACTCAAGATAACATGCGCTACTTTGTGACCTTTATAGATGATTTTTCAAAGTATTGTTATATTTATCTGCTAAGATCTAAAGATGAGCAAATAGAAAAGTTTAAGGTCTACAAGACCTTAGTATATAACCAAACCGATAAGAACATAGAAAGGATTAGATCCGATAGAGGGGGTGAGTATACTTCAAATGAGTTAAACTAGTTTTGTGAGGAACATGACCTTATACATGAAATCGTTGCCCCTTATAGCCCCCAGTCCAATGGTGTGGCTGAAAGGAAGAACAAAACACTTATCGACATGGTCAATGCCATGTTAGATGAATCCGATCTTGACCAATGATTGTGGGGGAGGCTCTTCTAACAACAAACTATGTGCTTAATCACATCTCTTTCAAACGCATAGTTAGAACTCCTTATAAACTTTGGTTTAACAGGAACTAAAATACCTTAAAGTATGGGGATACTTGATCAAAGTTAAGATTTTTGAAAATTAAAAGAGGAAGTTAGGTCCTAAGACTGTGGACTTTGTTTTCATAGGATATGTAGAAAATAATAATGCCAATAGATTTCTAATCATAAAATCCGATATCCAAGAAATCATGGTCAACTCAATACTAGGGATTAGACCTGTAGATGCAGTATACTATGAAAGCATCTTTCCTCTCAAATATTCTCTCTCTAGACAAGTTGGTGAAGGAACTTCAAATTCTCAAAACATTGAATACCCTCAAGATACACCACAAATTATTGAAAAAGCAGAACCATTAAATCAAGAAGTGGTTGAGCCTCCTAATGACCTAGGTCGAGATAAAAGGACTACAGTGGCTAAGAACTTTGATCCTGACTTTTATTTTCTCTTAGTAGAAGAAGATCCCAAGACCTATGGTGGAGCTATGAAATCAATAGATCATAGTTTCTGGAAGGAAGCAATTGATAATAAAATAGAATCTATAATGAACAACCACACTTGGGATTCTTACCGATCTTCCCCCAGGGTACAAGACTATTGGATGTAAGTGGGTTTTTAGAAAGAAGTTACGGGTAGATGGTTCCATAGATAAGTTTAAGGCTAGACTTGTAGCCAAAGGATACAAACAGAAAGAAGGTGTTGATTACTTTGACACTTATGCTCATGTAACAAAAATTACATCTATTAGTGTTCTTGTCGCCTTAGCTGCGATTCATAATCTTGAAATCCATCAAATGAATGTCTATATTGCTTTTCTAAACGGCGACCTTGAGGAAGAGATTATATGGATCAACCTGAAGGGTTCATAGTCCCTGGATAAGAACACAAGTGTTTAGATTAGTAAAATCTTTATATGGTTTGAAACAAGCACCTAAGAAGTGGAATGATAAATTTGATAAAATTGTTTTATCCAATAGTTTCACTGCTAATGAATATGATAGATGTATTTATTCTAAGACATCTAAGAATGGTATTGTAATCATGTGCTTGTATGTTGATGACATCTTAATCTTTTGATCAAATTCAGCTATTATCTCTGACATTAAATCTTTTCTTGATAAAAACTTTGATATTAAAGATTTAGGAATAGATGATGTTATACTTTGGAATAAAATTGAGTATATCTATTTTTAGCTATACTCTAAATCAGTCTCACTGTATAGAAAAGGTTTTGCATAGGTGTGCCATGTACCATAGTGTGCACGTTAGTACTCCATAAGATCCATCCCTACATCTTAAGGCACATACTGATAATCTTGTGGATCAATCTAGATATGCTCAAGTCATATGAAGCTTAATGTATCTAACCAACTGTTCTAGACCTGACATAGCATACTAGCGGTTATGTGTTTCATCTTGCTAGCGTGGCTGTCTCTTGAAAATCCTCCAAACAAACTATTATAGTAATATCCACAAAGGAGGCTGAGTTTATAGCTTTGGATTTAGCTTGTTGTCTGGCAAACTGGCTAAGAAATCTTTTAAAAGATCTACCCATCATTTCAAAGCCTTTTCCTCATATATCTATTCATTGTGATAGTAGATCTGTCACAGATAAATCTAAACAATCTAAAGGTAACCCTGGAAAACATTTTATGAGATTGAGGTATGAAGAGATGAGAGACTTCATTACTCAAGGTGTAATATCTCTACAATTTGTGAAATATGTAGAGAATATTGTTGATCCTCTCACAAAAAGTCTAGCTAGAAAGATAGTACTCAGTGCATCGAGGGGGTAGGTCTTTTACCCACTAGTTGTACGCCATAGTGATAACCCAACCAATCCAAAACTGGAGATCCCATGAAGAATGGTTCAAAGAGACAATTACGATGTGTTAGTGCTCGATGGAAGCACAAACTTAAGGGCCCGTTCGGTAGGAGAATAAGCAGGAATAAGGATGGGGAATAAGGGGAATAAGGGTCTATTCTCCGTTCGGCTGGAGGATAAGAATAAGGAGAATAAGGTGAAATAAAGATAGGTGAGGTGGGATAAAGATAGGAATAAGAGTGAAATAAGATGAAATAATGGGGAATAGTCGTACCACAGGGAAGCGTGTTGGGGGTTTATTCCCCTTATTCCATTCCTCCTTATACCCCAAACGAACAGGGCCTAGAGTTTTACTCCCGACCTATCCCTATGTCGCGTAGTGCTTCGGTGCTGTCTTGGTAGAGGAATAGTTCTTCTCTAAATGGAGTCAAGCCATATATGACGGGGTGTAGGACCGGACAGTACACCCATGGAGATTCCTGAGTGTAACCTTAGACCAGCGTTTATGTGAGTTGGGTATTCTCGCCAGAGCACTCAAGAAACAGATTCTTGCGAAGGTCGTAATGCACACACCGATATGAACGTCTTTGTACACTCATCTATGTTTGCACGATTTATTGAAATCTGAATCGGAGAGTCTGGTTCAAAACATAGTTCACCACGCCTCTCCGGATGTAGATGAATCATTGCTAGGCAAGGTTCAAAGCCACAAGCTACCTATGCTGAAAGATATAGTTCAGTCGTATTTTATTTTAATTAATTTTTCTTTTTATTTTTATCTTTAAAAAGGTTTATGAAATATGCAGGGGAATGTTATATTTCCTTTGTGGTTCAAAACCTCTCTACCTCTTTAGTACGCGTGAGCGTGCATGCGAGTTTAATTTAAAACATCACTTTTCCAAGACCTATTTTAAGTCTACGCAATTTTCAATTTGTGCACAAGTACCTAACCTAATAATGAGAGTCATTAAATCCATTTGAACAAACACCTTCCCTCTTTTTGTATCTAGGTTCATATAGTCATTTTTGGCATTAAACTGATCTCTTCGATAATGTTGGGTGCATCCAACGAGACCATAGAAACTCATTATCACTTAATGTTTTGATGGGAGATGAACGACTCTTTTTTGGCTCTTTGTTAATGAGCAGTCCGTCTATATAAAGGATTGTAATCTTAACCTTTCAAATACAATACACAACACAACAGAAGCATTCTGTTCTCCACCCCATCTGCTCTCCATCACTTGTGCACTCATTGTGAATTCACGTGGGCAGATTTTATGCTTTGTTTTTTTACGACGACGAGGACCAACAGATGTTCGACGCTGCTCTCTTGCTAACACCGGGGGACGACATCCAGCTGGGAGGTTATTGAATCCGGAAGCCAAGCCGCCATCAGGCTCGCGCATAGGAGCGATGGAATATGTCTTCACGACAGCGTCTTTTGACGAGCCTCTATTTTCCAGGCTGGATCTTTCAAACTAATATTTCTTTTTTGTTGTTTTGATCGTATTTGTTTGCCAATCTTAAAACACAATATCCTTGCAAACAGTACTAGAAAATTATAGTATTTCCCAACATATTCTGGGTGGAGGTTTCGTCGAATACTACTCAGATTCATGGTTCTGCAGCTAATTCATAACTCCAATATAGACTTTATGTAGACTGATAAATCAAATCAGTATGTAAAGTTATATAACTGTCGGTTACAGACGAGAACGTAAGCTTCATTTTGTAGGTATTTGTAGGTTTATGCGTGTATATGAACATACTGACCGAATTAATCATAAATTAAATAAAATAAAAGGACGCTGATAGGATATTTTCCCTCCAGAAAATAGTGCAGTGGACACCTTGTTCATCATCCGACCAGGGTTGTCTCTGTTATACATAATATTTACAAGATATTTCTTATAAATAACTCTTAGGAGGAATCTTCCAACAAAAGCCCGATCCCCAACCCAAAGGAAGACGTGCACCTCAATCTCTTCCCGCAAGAAACGCCAATATTCTATATCTATGCACAATTATTATTTCACAAGTTCACACAACAATATATAAATTATACCCAAAGAAATTATGTTAATGCACGCAAACCGATCATTTAAGAAAATGTTAGAAAAAAGAATGGCATCCAACTGAGCACCAGAACGCGAAGGCTCACCATCCGGTCACTGCCAGCACACCCAACGCGATGGCGACCGACAGCTCCACCCTCCACCGCCGCCTGCCGCCAGATGTCTCCGGCATCGTCCTGGTTTCCGGCGGCGGAGGCGGCGGTGGCGGGAGCACCGGCTTGGGTCCCACGACGATGCGGAACCTCATCCCCTTCTCGCACTGGAAGCCCCCTTGCGCGTCGGAGAAGAAGAAGCTGAGGCCCTCCCTCTGGAGCTCGACGGTGATCTCACCGGCGGCGCTGGCACCGTCGTCGGGGAGGAACTGGGAGGTGAGGTTGCCGAAGTCCTTTCTCTGGTTGCAAAGCTCGTAGGTGGTGGCGTTGAAGGTCTGGATCACCGTCGACCTCTCATCGGTGTTGAAGACTGCAAGATGACGAATTGATCAGAAAAGATGCGATTTTGATATGTGGGTAACGCGAGTTCAGAGGGGGGAAGTGGTGGTACTGAGGTTGTCGCCGAGGTGGAAGGATTGGGTGGAGGCCCAAGCGGTGTAGTTGGTGGCGGAGGTATTGGTGCGAGCGTCGAAGAGCCACGAGGCAGCGCCGCCCACCGTGTGGTTGGTGGAGAGTGAGAGCTGCGCGGAGGAGAGAAGGAAAAGGAGGAGGAGGAGGAGGAGGAGAAGGAGGCGGTGGACGCCCATGTCGACAATGGAAGGTGTGTTGTCTCTCATGTGGTGGACATGGAATTGTAGACAGATCTGATAATGTATGGGTTTACATTAAGAGAGAATAAATACTATAGTAAGAATGTGCGGGAGGGAAGGAAGGGGGGCATGTGTGCTTTGATGGAAACGGAGGGGAGGAGGGGATGGGGGGCTTACCTTTCTTCTTTCGTCTTAGTTAAGCCCCTCTCCTTTCCGCTGTTCCGTTCCCAACAAAGCTAATTATATTATAGTTGATGTAGATGTTATTTTGCTGTCTATCAAATCTTTTCCCAGAGGAATATCATGTGGTAGAGATGGATTGAGAGCTCAACATATTTAGATGCCCCTTATAGGGGGGATCGGTAGTTGCCACTGATCTATTATGTGCTATCTCCATGGTTGTTAATATATGGCTAGGTGGGAGATGCCCATTGAGTTTGATTGAGTTTATAGGTATGCACCTCTTACTCCACTGCTCAAATCGGACAACAGCATACGTCCTATTGCTGTAGGTACTATCTGGAGGCGTCTTGTATCCAAAGTTGCCATGACGGGGTGGGAAAAGAGATGTCTAAATATTTCAATGACTTTCAATTCAGAGTCGGGATATCTGGAGGAGCAGAAGCCATCTTACACAGCTCGAACAGACTTTTGAGCAAGTTTCACGGTGACGGGTCTCTCTCCATGCTTACAGTTGATTTCTCTAATGCTTTCAACATGATAGATAGAGCGTTGATGCTTTGTGAAGTTAGAAGGAGATGCCCATCTATTTCTTCATGGGTGGAATTTATATATGCGCAGCCTGCCAGATTATATATTGGAGACAATCATTTATGGTCAACCACCGGAGTGCAGCAAGGTGATCCTTTAGGTCCACTTCTTTTTTCTCTTGCCTTGCATCCACTTATTCATGAGATACGAGATAATTGTAACCTCGTTCTCCATGCTTGGTATCTTGATGATGTGACTATCATCGGGGATACTTTGGAGGTAGCCAAGGTACTTGACATTATACAATGCAAGGGTCCAGGGATGGGACTTATGCTGAATATAAAAAAAGTCGAACTTTTTTGGCCTTCATGTGATGAACAAAACATCCGCAAAGGTTTGTTTCCCATGGATATTGGGAGGCCTTTGTTAGGAGTGAAGTTACTTAGAGGTGCAGTGAGTAGGGATAAAGACTTTGTGGAAGATCTGGCTATGATGAGGGCTACCAAAGCTGTTGATTTAATGCATTTACTCCCTCAATTAGATGATCCACAAAGTGAGCTTCTTTTATTACGATCTTGTATTGGCACTGCTAAGCTCATGTTTGGCTTAAGGACATGCCAACCTACATACATGGAACATGTTGCTACGTGATTTGACAAAGGTCTCTGCGAAGCTATTGAGGATATTATGGTTTGTGGAGGTCTTTTCTTTGGCGACCTTCAATGGCAGGTGGCATCACTACCCATCAGATTTGGTGGTTTTAGTCTTCATCCAGCTCTTGAGGCTTCCTCGTATGCTTTCGTAGCCTCTAGAGCTCAATCATGGGTGCTCCAAGACCATATTTTACGAGACAGTGGGATACGTGGTATAGATTCTGACTTTCTATACGCTTTAGAGGGCCTACATACCACACTTCCATCTCTCGACCTTACAGGTTTTGCTAACAAGGATACCATCCCCCCTAAAGTCCGGAATGCTTTGGCGAGTTCTCTATTTAGCAAAATTGTTGAAGAAATGAAAATTAAGTTTGACATGATTGTTAGGAAAAAACAGTTTTTCGTTGCTTACAGGCTGACCATGCTCAAGACTTTCTCCTAGCTATTCCTATTAAGGGTCTAGGGATGCATATGTCACCTATTGAGTATCGTACTATCATCAAATATCGTCTTATGATTCCTCTTTTTCCAGTTGATGAGCCTTGCCCAATATGCCACAAATCATGCTTGGACGCTTTTGGGGAACATGCAGTTCATTGTCGTGAACTCCCAGGTTTTAAATATATACATGATTTTGTAAGGGATGTCCTTTATGATGTTCTCACACATGTTTGAGTTGCTTACAAGAAAGAAGCACCTGTAAATTTTTTGACATATCCACAAGATGGGAGATCGACACTCAGACCAGCAGATGTTTTGATATTTGGATGAGCTGGAGGGAAGCATGCATGTGTTGATTTGACTGGAGTTTCTCCATTGGTGAGTTCGGTAAGGAGTGATTTTATTGTGGGATACACTGCACAGAAAGCTGCCTCGACTAAAGTTGATAAGCATGAGAAGGCTTGTATTGACAATCAACATTCCTTTTGGTTTTGACACCTTCGGATTCTTGACAACTGAAGCAGTACGGCTCCTCAAAAGGGTCCAAAGAATTATGCATAGCAATGTTATGGTTCCCAGATCTATAGATGTTGCATTTCGAAGAATTGGATTTGCCATCCAATAGGAATTGGCGGCGCAACTTGTTGCCCGTCTCCCATCAATCTCTATGTAATTTTTTATATATGCATTAAGACCTGTGGTGTAAGTCACGATGCAATTAAAATCCAGACACCGAACGATTTGGATCATCATTGAGATGCATACCAATCATCCTCAACCTCCTTCGAGGACCGTCGGATGGTGATCCAGCAGCTCTCTTGGGAGGGGAAGGAGAGACAAGTGGCCTAACTATGTAGATTGATTTTATAGTTAATATTTCACATATCTACCAAATTTCCATTAATTCTGATGCTTATAATTATTTTATTTTAGTAGTGAACAGAAATGCCAACATCTAAAGAACTTAAAACCCATTAATAAAAGGATTGGACGTTTGACCGTTGAGATGAAATATCTATAACCGTTGGATTCGAGCAAAATTTGGTAGGTATGTAGAACATTAATCTTAAAGTCAATCTATGTGGTTTGATTCGTGGACTTTATTTCGAAAAAAGGACGGTGGCACCTCTATTATAGAATAGACTACAACAGAGGATCTGCTCCCACAAAAGGGACTACCCCGATAGAAAGCTTGACAACTACCTCTACTATTTTATTTCTCTATTTAAAATTTATTTTGATATGAAATTTTGGTGTGTTAAGATCATATAATATAAGCATGTAGTCATCCAAATTTCGAACTCGATTGATCAGCCTCTAGGCCCTTTATCGAGGACACCAATTTCTAACAACATGCATGTTATTGAAACCTAACATGTCTAAATGGAAATTTTAGGAATGTTTAATTTGAATGTGTGTGCATGTATGTGTTTATGATGGATAGTAACTTTGATGAACTATATATATAATCACAAGAAGAAAATCAATCACAAGCACAATCCATCGGTTATAGAATTAGAACTTACACTGTGATTTTAACGTGGAAACCCATCTGACTGAAACCCACGATTTAAATCTCATAATCAAGACCCCGATCGGCCTTATCAATCAACTACCCCATTATCATTGTTCTTTGTCAATGGGTATTTGAGCTGCTTATAACATATTTTAGATCCACACAAGCTTAATGATACAATATTGTTGAAGAGTAGAGTTTACACGAAATAAGTTTGAACCCTTAAGTGCCTATACATTATGCATGCTCAATATCTAAATAGGCATAATAGTAATAGGCAAGAACGCACAAACCGCATGATGATCAAAATCAGATGAAGAACAAATCCAAAGCATAAATTGCATGACAAGATTTTCCTAAGTAGTAGAGAATTAGAGTATTGTGAAACAAAGCAATCTTATGCAGAACATGTCTATCTCTCCTCTTTCTATGCTGAACCAAAAACGATATGCCAAATTCCAATTCTGGGGTTTCACCGAATCCATCTTCTTGATGAATCGAAATCGACATTTTAGGCTATTTTTATAATCATTGAAATTAAATTTAGGAATAAAAATCAACGTTTAAGACTGCAAAAATAATTAGTTGATTAGCTCATTTAAAACAAAAATGCAATCAATTTGTTAATTCAATTTAAAGATTATAAGATTTAAGCATCGATTTGATGAATCACATGTTCTTTGTGTAATCTATCTTAGATTCGACAAATAACAAAGTGTTTTGCATGCATTCGTTCACTTATTTTACATAATTCGCATGCATTACACTTGAGTCACATTTGCACTAATAAAACTATAAAAATACCAAAACTCAATAAAAAGTCATAGTTGCATGCTTTCACCCTTCCCTACACATCATTAGTGGACTTATCACTAGGATCAATTAACTAAAGATCGTCGATTTAGTAAACTGGCATCTAAGGTCAATGGACTAAAAGCCCATGCATTCAACGAACTCTTCTCATGGTTGGCTGATCTCTAGGATCAATCCACCAAAACCTAGTTGTGCAACTGATCACTATGATTGAGTGATCTGCATTCAACCAAATCTTCTCATGGTCAACTGATCTCTAGGGTTAATCCACTAAAATCTAGTTGCTCGATTGATCACTATGATCCATTGATCATTACGATCAATCAAACAAATTTCTCTTGTCAATTATCCATTTTACATCAATTAATTGATCATTTGATTAGTCGACTATCATTTCCTTCAATCAACAAAGCACTTTATTAATTGACTACTTTTTGTCATGTAGTAGTTTCTACCAACTAAAAAATTGCACAAATAAGGCATGGGGTGCATTTAATGGTTGACCTTCACTTGCACTAACTCAACCTAGTCGTGCACTAACCATTTGATACCAACTTTCATGACCTTCCTACCCCTTTGGAGCAATGAGAAAGAACTTAGACCTTCTTGTATCTATACATATTACATTCAAATAGGAAGAAGAATGATTAGCTAGTGTTTTGTCCATGAGAATGGATTTTCCAACATGCACCCATGGTGAAGAAGGTTGAGTTCCTAAGGTAACAACTAGGAGTCGTGCTCATCCTCGATAGAGAATGATGAATCTATGATTCATCATGTTAACTTATGTGAATTAAGATAAATCAAGAGTCACTTTTTACAATTCCCACCCGATTCCACGTATAATTTGAATTGCACTTTTTCACATATATTGCATTCATAGACCACTAAAAATAACAAAAAATCAAAGAAAACTTTTTATAAATAAAAGCATTTCCTTTTTTAATCCATATTAATTAGTATACATTTTTTGTGACATATCTAACTACATATTAGATTGTTTTGTTGTTGCACTTAGAGACCATTTCTTTTATTTGCAAATCTTTTAATTTTGCAGGTCAATTGGGCTCATAGCCCTCTCTCTGTAAACCACCAATTCTGCTTAAAAAAAGAAATCGTCGTACTAAGAAGGTTCCTTCTCCACTTTTAACTATGAATCATGCTCGTCCTCGAGGGAGAACATCTCTCTGCTAATGCTTCTCGTCAATGGCCATTTCTATCTCATCTCCTGGTGTAGTTTAGTGTACATAGTGTTATTGACTTTCATTTTTTATGTTCTTTTTCAGCATCTAGGTTGATTATTCGAGCACAATGCTAATGAGATAAGCATTTACTAAGAAAGTACCTCACTTGGAGAGGTTCCCCATATTCTTAAGTGCACAAACCCATCATGTGGCCCCCTTAGACTGATCGAGGGCTTTCCTCTCAAAAGCCGGCTTCTCCTGCAAACCACTCTTTCTTGTTCATCAATTAATCATCACTTAATTTACCTTTTGATTATACTTATATGATTTTAATTAACTACTCCATTTCCTTTTGGTATAGGTGTTGCAAACTTTTCAAGATCTTGGTGAGTCACTCATGGTCAGAGGACAAAGTGTGCGCTAAAGACTCCCCTTCAGTGTGAAGCAGAATCTAATTTAGTTGACTACTTTTTTGTGATCCAACTGATCTTTTTAAGTGCAACCTTAATATCATCAATATTTTGTTGATCTTTTTTTTAGTTGACTTCACCTTTCATATTGATTCATCAATTCAAGAACTAGAAGCCTACAATTTTCATAAGTTGACCGACCACCTCAAGAGTTACTTATCTTTGTATTAAGTTGACTAATCTCTAAAGACTCATGTCTAATGGTAGTAACATTAGTCGATAGAGAATGATTCTAGCCAACATTGACTTGACATTTTTTCCCATCATCTTTGTAATTGCTAAAATATATTTTTACCTTTTTTCGTACGTATTCTTGTTATATTATACATATATATTTTGTATCATTGACTCTTGAATGTACTTATATATTGTTATTTTGTTTAGTATTTTCTATATTTATTTGCATTATAAATGTATTTGTTTTCATTCATATATTTGCATGGCATACTTATTGTAAGTTTTCTCTGTGTGTGCGCGCGCATGTATGTGCATGTGTGTTCACCCCATGCATCATATTTAACCTAGAAATACCAAAAGACAACATAAATTAGAGGCCTAATTTGCCATATCTAAATGTAGGATTTCTTAGATGTATAATGTTTAGTTACTTATCATTTGATTTGTGAATAAATCAAAGTCGATTAGTTGATTAAGTATTCTATACTTATCATTTGATTTGTGAATAAATCAAAAAACTAATTATAACATACAAAAATCATATCATCATTTAGCATGTATATCATGCATTTATCTATGGATATTCTACTCATATATTAAGGGGGAGTTTTCAAGCAAAAATTAAGAGGAAGCTCTAACTTAGAGGGAGCTCTATATGAATTAAGATTTAAAAAAAACAAAAATAATTTCAAACATAAATTAACACCTCTTTTAGTTTCTTAAAACTTTATTTTGATATTTAAACCTTTTTGGTAATGTCAAAAAGGAGGATAATAATGGGAAAGTATTTTAAAAAAAATCATAACTTTCCATGTACATATTTTATTTTTGCAAAAGTTGAAATATTTAAGCATCGTCAAAATGGAGTAGGTTGTTGGGTCGTGCATAAGCATGTACATTTTGATGATAATTAACTTGAATTATTAGCTTATAGCTAGGTAAAGAAAGCCATGATTGAAAGCTTAAAGCTTAAGGAAGAAGAAGTTCGATCTAAAGCTCGAGATCAAGATGGAGTATGACCTCAAAGAACGAGCTCCAAACTAGCTTATAACTCTCAAGCTCTATCTCAAGAAAGATCATGCTCAAGGATGAAGATCTTTTATTTGAGTCTTTTTTTCGTACTTTTATAGAAGAATGTAGAGAATTCAAGAGGAACAGATAAGTGGGTCATAAAACGAGGTGATCTTACCGATGTGCTCAATCCATTTCCGAGTGGTCACATATTTCCCAATTGGTCTGCATAATCTGTTAGGATGAGAGAAAAGTCATGTCCTATGTTACCATAAACCATATTCCTAATAGTCGAAGTTATTAGAATATTGGTATAACCAACTATCATATAAGATATAATCCTTCTTCTTTTTGTCCTCTCTCGATTGACGTGCAAAGGACTAGCTCTACTTCTATAAACAAATCAAAGGAAGTTTGTTATAATACTTAGCCTTATGTGCATTAAAAATGAGGAAGGGAAGGCAAACTTTTGTTCGACATGTAAAAAATATTTTGTCATTATTCAGTCTTTTTAATAATTTATAGCATATCTTTATTTGTTGGTGTAGTCAATATTTGTTGTGCATACTCCATCATTTATACATGATCGTCATTATTTTGTTAACCTCGTTTATGTTAAGTATGAGAGATTTTTAGTTTAATTATTTTGATTATACCAGCCGTTGGCGTTTTCTTCAACTAAATGTGTAATATTCAAATTTAATCTAAAAACTTTTTTAAATAAAATTACCAAAATCATACACAGCTAACAAGCAAATTACAATCTTCAATGAAGCAAATGCTAAGGAACCCTTAAATCGAGCATAAAATCCTCCACATTTTCTCATCAAGTCGCTATCTATTTTCAATTCTTAACCCCCCCTCTCTCGGTGTTCCCATCATCCATGTCCAAAATGCTCTGTCAAGACATCTGATTTTGGATTTTCTCTGTCATGGCAACGATCGACGAACGGTTCACCGATTGGTAAATCGTTTGCCGATCAATGCAACAAACCTTTCAGTGTCGTCGTTTGAAGAAATATTAAATATATTTAATATTATTCGTGGCAAATCATTCGTTGATCGATGAATGCTTCTTAAGTATTTATAAGTGTGGTTATACATATATATTATTAAATATACATTATATATATATATATATAGCATGCAAACAACAATGATTTGTCGTGTGCATGCAATATATATTTTTTTAATAGAGGAAAGGGAAGCTACACCTGGATGTAACAAATCTGTCACCGTTAAAAAATGACTATCTAGATGGAGGTCGCAGGAGTCTCTGTTTCTGACGAAATTTGAAATGATATATTATAGGGATATAGTTATTAAAATCCATCATCGTATGTTCAAAAAAATAAAAAAGAGACGAAAATGCCCTGGATGTAGCTAACGTATGATGGATTTTCATAACTATATCCCTCTAATATGTCATTCAAATTTCGTCAGAAACAGAGACTCATACGGCCTCCATACAGAATAGGTAAAATACATCAAATCTATGACCGTTGAAAAATAATTGTCTGGATGGAGGACATAGAAGTCTCTGTTTCTGACGAAATTTGAATGACATATTAGAGGGATATAGATATTTTCGAAATAAAATAAAAAAGTGACAAAAATCCCTTAGATGTAGCTAAGGTTAGCTGCATCCATGTGTAGCTTCCCTTTATGAGGAAATGGAAGCTACACCTGGATGTAGCTAACCTTACCTACATCCAAAGCATTTTCGTCTCTTTTTTTATATTTTCAAAAATATCACGATGGATTTTCATAACTATATCCCTCTAACGTGTCATTCAAATTTCGTCAGAAACAGAGACTCCGACGGCCTCCATCCAGAATAGGTAAAATACAACAAATTTGTGACCGTTAGAAAATGACTGTCTGGACGGAGGTCGTAGGAGTCTCTATTTCTGATGAAATTTGAATGACATATTAGAGAGATATAGTTATGAAAATCTAGTGTGGTATTTTCGAAAATAAATTTAAAAAAAGGACGAAAATGCCCTGGATGTAGCTAACCTTAGCTACATCCAGGGCATTTTGTCTTTTTTTTCGAAAATAACATGACGGATTTTCGTAACTATATCCCTATAATATGTCATTTAAAACAGAGACTCCTACAGCCTCCATCCAAAATAGGTAAAATACAGCAAATCTATGACGGTTAAAAAATGATTGTCTGGATGGAGGCTGTAGGAGTCTCTGTTTCTGATGAAATTTGAATAACATATTAGAGGGATATAGTTATGAAAATCCATTATGGTATTTTCGAAAAAATAAAAAAAAGGAGATGAAAATACCCAGGATGTAGCTAAGGTTAGCTTCCCTTTTAAATAGGTATTTTGCATGCAAACAGTAAATCATTCATTATTTGCATGCAATATATATATAAATGGGATAGAGGAGTGATCCTATGAGAGCAAAAAATTATGAGAGCATGAGAGGGATGATTCTGGACCACATGATTCGCCCGGGAGAGAGAAGACCATGAGAGAGAAAACAGAATCATGTGGTCCAGAATCATTCCTCTCATGCTCTCACAAATTTTGACTCTCATAGGATCACTCCTCATATGGGATAAATGGGGTTGCCCCCTAAGGAGAACTAACTTAGCTTCCCCCACCTGATTTCTTCTGTGAATATTCATCGCTATATCCCTATATCATGTCATTCAAATTTCGTGTGAAATAGAGACTCCTACGGTCTCCATCCAGATAGTCATTTTTTAACGATCACATGATTTTTTAAATTGATCCCGTCTGGATGGATGTCATATGACTGTTTTGCATGAAATTTGAATGACATAATATAGGGATATAATAATGAATTTACATGATTTTTTTGAGTGTATGGAAAGTTATATCTTCGATTTACAAGTGATCTAATGGACCCAATTAATGACTTAATTATTTAAATATTAGAAAACACATTTTAGTTTTTTTGTGATATTTAAAAAATAAAATGTGACAACCTCATACTTTATTTTTGGTCTCTTCGTTGGAGAATACTTGCTAGAGTTTTCTCCTCCCATAACCAACGGCAACGCCAGGAATTCTAAATGGTGGTGCTCATCATCAGAAGAAGGAGCTTGCAACAGAAAGGGGTTCACAGTGGCACGAGCAAAGTTGGGGAAGGGCAATTCCGATCGATGTTGGTAACATTCGGGAGAAGATTCAATTGTTAAAAACGATCGCAAATTCCGATTTTAACTAAAGATCCTATCATTTATATACTATTTTTTGGGTCATATAATATGATAAAATACTGATTAATAATTTAAACATCAACTTCTCAATCAGTGCAAAAAGTTTCACGCGATTCCGACCATGCGGTCTCGAGAAATTGGATTTCTCCATAGACGAAGTTGGAAGAGGATTAGATCGTCTTATTGACTTGTTTCTCATATTTTGAGACTCAAAATTGATTAAAATATATTTAATATATTTACATCATGAGTTGGACCTAATATTTTGGAATTATTTGAGGTCGCAACAAATTTTAAGTCCAAGTTGTATGATGCCTTCTAATTTGAAGCATGATAATCACAGCTTGCAAATTAAAATCCGAAATCATTATTTATTTTATGTTTATTCTATATTTTCTGAATATTTATGCAGTTGAATGCTTACAATGCAATCAGATTTTGTTAATTATCTAAATTGTCGCACTCGATATCTTTTGAAATTGAAATTATTTCGATTCAAAGAAGTGTCTAAATTATTACACTAAACCTTTTGAAATTGAAAAGTGCTTTTAAAAGTGTTTAGATTATTCATTAGAACTTTTAAGAAATTAAAAAGAGTTCTAATTCCTAAAACGTCTGAGAGTTACTATATAGTATCACATACAGTTGAAAGATCGATATAACATTATTACTGCAGTATGTACCAATTGTATTATTTTGAATTGATTCGGTGAAGGTGTCTAGGTTGTGGACATGCTAATGGGTTACTTAATTGGTACCATGCATCCCATTTGTAGTGAAACCGCTCAGTTGTTAGCATTGTTTGTCAACCTATTTGGATCCATTTCGATGAAAAGTAGCATGAGGAGTCATGATGTACTTTAACAACTAAAATTATAACATTAATTTGTACTATGTGAGAGTGTAATACTATATGGTAACATCAAGTGTATAAAAGGTCAAACCCTAGTTGGGACCGCTTAAGTGTCATTTTTAAATTGGACTAAAACTAAGACAATAAGCATGTATCCTAGCACTTTCTCTTAGATTAATCATGAGAATATGATTCAAAATGACTAATCACTAAATTAAAACATGATATGGACTAAGTCATATGATGACATCCATGGTTTCTCATCATTGCGAAGAACTTCATCACCATGGATTGTATTTTTGGAAACGCTCATGCATACTCATGACTCCGGAATACAAATAACCATGGAATATGATTCTTCATTTCTTGAAAGAGATGATTCGTATGCATAGTGACCCCAATATTGCTCACCATATAATTGAGACGGCAGTGGATTACGTATAGCGTAAATTGATATTCACTTATTGACAGTTGGTTTAATCAACAACATGCTAACTCCATATACGTGGGGTTGTGGGTGTTGAAGAGCAAACTGAGAATAAGTGTTGGATTTGTAAGATGGAAAGAGTTCTTACTTTTTCATCATAGTTGAATTTTCTCATATTATTGGGATGTAATGAAAATGGAAAGGAGACTCAGATCTCGTAGTGAGACCTTGGGATAACCTATCTCATGCTCTAAAATATTATAAGGGAAAGCATTTCAAAGTATAAAAAATATGCGAACTCCTGATTTAAAAATATTAAATTGTTTAATTTCTTTAATCAATATGTTGAAGTGTATTTTATTTTTTTCTCTTATGTTAGATGAAATCTCTCAACCTACTTAACAATCTTCTTGAGATCAATAAGTTGATCGATCCAAATTACTCAGATTGAATTTGTAATGTGGAACTCATATTGAGACATAACTCATAACATGTGTGCTCTCCTTTGTATGAGAACCATTAGTCAAAGGACGCATGCGAGTTCAACAAGAAGTGGGATGACGATCATTCAATCGCTCATTGCTACATTCTTGGATCATTGTCTAATGTACTTTAAAAGCAACTTATAGACATTGAATCCGCTCATGACATCCTCGTGAATACGAAGGAGATGTATGGAGATATCAATCGAACTCTTTCTACATTAAAATCCACCAAGGGTGTATGAAGAAAGAAATCCCCTCTAGCAGTGTAAAGGTTGCACATGTTAAGGGAAGCGCGAGAGGAAGCATGGATCTCGGAAGGGTCCAATCCAAGAGAAGAAAAAAGATCAAACTATTGATCAATCTTCTAAAGCTTCAACACATCTGACATCCATAGAGATGGATGTCTACCATTACTATAATAAGCCAGGATTATGGAAGAGTAACCATCCAGAATATCTAAAGTCCTTAGAGAAAGACAAAACTATAACACTATCAAATAAGAAATATGCATTCATCATTGAAACTAACGTACCCGTAGGATGAGAAGGAATTTGGATTGTTGATTTCGGTGCTTTTGTACATGTATGCAATAAGTTGCATATGTTTCAAGACACCGGAAATTTTTATAAAGGGGAGATAGTCATCCAGATGGGATTCGATGCAACTCTTGTAGTGATTGACGTTAGGACATATAGACTATCATTACCCAGTGAAAGAGTCCTTGATATTATAGATTGTATTTATGTATCAAATGTTAGAAGGAACTTATTATCCGTATCTAAGCTGGTTAGACATAGATTCACTTTCCTTTTTAGTAATAAACTTATCATAAATTGTTATGATAATTTTTATAGCGGATGGTTTTCTAACATCAGGTGGACTCTATGGATTAAACATGCATGAATGTGTCGTGAATGTCAATACCTCTAATGAAACCCCTAAATGATCAAGGGATGATGGGGATCATTTCACTATAATCTTGCGTCAAGGACTTGGATATGTGTCTGTTGATAGGATCAATAGACATGTAAAGGATGAACCTTCAAATTTCCTAGAAGTCCGTGATTTGCCAACTTGTGAACATTGTATTTGTGGGAAAATGTTCAGGACATCTTTCTCTAAGAAAGGTGAATGATGTGAAGGTATATTAGACCTAATACATATTGATGTTTGTGGCCCCTTCCGTACTGTAACTCGAAATGGACATCAATACGGTTTGATTTTATCTTCTTATTATGGCATAAATATGAAACCTTTGAAAAGTCCAAAGAGTTCTTGGCTTTGATTGAAAATCAAATAGGAAAGAAGATAAAACAGATTCAATCTGACGGAGGTGGCAAATACCTCTCAGATGAATTCAAAGAATACCCTAAGGAGAGAGGAATTATTTCCAATCTCACTCCTCAGGGTACTCCTCAACTCACAGAGTTGCAGAGAGACACAACAGAACCATGTTGGACATGGTAAGATCTATAATGAGTAAAGCAAACTTATCTCTCAATTTCTGAAGCCATGCAATAGAGACTACAGCTTATATTCTAAACAAGATTCCATCTAAAGCTGTGCCTAAAACTCCTCATGAGCTTCGGTATGGTACCAAGCCAAGCGTATGACACTTGAGGATTAGTGGTTATTTGGTCTATGCTAAAAAAGTGGATGCAAGTAAGTTAGAATCTCATACTAGAGAGTGCTACTTGATTGAATACGTAAAGAACGGTATTGGATACAAATTTTATGATTCTGAGACTTCAAAGGTATTTGTTTCTAGAGACACCAAGTTTCTGAAAGATGAATTCCTCAGAAGTCAAGAAAATAATGAAGACAAGAAACTAATCGACTCTAGCGAGACCGATGAAATTCCTAATCCAGAAAATGAAGAGATAATTTAAAACGACACAACTGTATTTCCTAGAAGAAGTTCTAGGGTTGTAAGATAACATGAAAGGTATGGATTCTATGTATTAGAAGAGTCTGATGATGATCCAAATTCATTCAATGAAGCTTTGGGTGATCGGAACATTGATAGCTAGATGCAAGTAATGAAGTCTGAAATAGACTCCATGCACAAGAATGGTGTATGGACTCTCGAAGACCCTCCTAAAGGGGTCAAACTCATTAGGTGCAAATTAGGGATGCGAATGGTTACACATATATCCATATCCGATCCGTCACCATATCTTCTTTATACAGATTTTGACATACGTATTCGTATCCATTTTAAAATGGATACGGTTATGGATATTATTTTGATATCCACAAAAATCTATATCTCTAGTCGTATATCCATTTTCATATATAAATATAGTCATAAATTTATTTTTAACCCTATATAACATAATTTTATACCTTCTTTTACTATATCTGTATAATTTTTAGTTAGTATACAAATATATTTAGTAAATTTATATCATGTATTTTCCATCCAATTCGTATATATTTAAGTCAATTCTATAGATTATTTCTAACATTACCTATATGGATCAATATCCGTTTTAAATCAGTATTCGCTTTTTTAAGGATATGGTAAGATAATTTTAATATCCGACAGTATCTGTATTCGCATATATATTCGTATTCAAAAATATATATGGATATGGCAATACCTATATCTGTATTTGTATCGATCCGTTTACATCCCTAGTGCAAATGGATCTTTAAGAGGAAGAGGAGACCCGATGGGAAGTTAGAGACCTTCAAAGAACAACTAGTAGCGAAGGATTACACACAACGAAAAGGCATCGATTACGATGAGACATTCTCTCCTTTGGATATGCTTAAATCCATCAAGACATTGCTTGCCATAGCTGCACACATAGACTATGACATCTGGTAAATGAATGTCAAGACCATTTTTCTCAATGGATAGCTCGAAGCGAACATCTATATGGAGTGACCCCAGGGCTTCATAACCAAGGAAGGAAAAGTGTGCAAGCTAAAACAAACTTCTCATAGTTTGAAGATCTGATTTGATAAAACTATAAGGAGTTATAATTTTATACATAATCCACATAAACAATATGTGTGCAATGACTCGATGGGAGCGATATTGTTTATTGTGCTTTAGGTAGATGACATCCTTATCATTGAGAATGATACATGCATGATGACCATTATTAAGGTATAGATGTCTGATACTTTTGAGATGAAAGATCTCGCAGAAGCCTATTACATCTTAGGTTTGAAATTCTTCAAAAATAGGCAAAAGGGGATATTGAGACTTTCACAACAAGGATACATCAAGAAAATTTTGGAAAAATTCGGTTAGATAATTCCAAGAAAGGCTTCTTTTCCTTAAGATATGGTATTCATCTATTTAAAGGTACGGTTCCTCAAACTATCGACTAAAAGAAAGGTATAGTCAGATGCCCTTATGCGTCGGATGTGGGAATCTTGATGTATGTCATGATGTGTACTAGACCAGATATCTATCATGAAGTGGGAGTGGTAAGCCATTAACAATCCTTCTATGGAGAGAAACACTGGACTGTGGTAAAAAGCATCTTCAAGTACCTAAGAAGAACTAAAAAACTACATCTTTAGTTATGGAGATAACAATATCCATATCTTAGAGTATATTGATTTAAACTTCCAATCAGATGTGGATGATAGTAAATCGACATTAGGGTTCTTATTCATGTCCATTGGTGGTGCAGTGAGCTGGAGAAGCAAGAAGCAAGCCACCACGGTTGATTCAACAACCCAAGTAGAATACATATTCACATCAGATATTGCTAAAGAGGTTGTGTGGTTGCAAAAGTTCATTCAAAAACTTGGCATAGTTTGCTCATCAAAATCTCCCATTCCATTGCTCTATGATGACACGAGTGCCATAGCGTAAGCGAAGGAATCCGATGACATCAAAAGAACAAGCACATGGATAGGAAATATCACATCATCCGAGAGATACAGAAGTATGGTGATATCATGATCACCAAGGTTATCTCTACCGACAACATTGTCAATCCGCTTACCAAGCCATTGACCCAAAAGGTCTTCGACCAACATATAATGAATACAAGGTTGAAAGTTGTACATGAATGGATTTGAGGGTCAATGGGAGATTGTTGGACTTGTAAGCCCTTGGAAACCCATTAATGTAAGAAGAGTTATTATTTTACCATGTCCATCTAGAATGAGATGAGTAATTGAATGAATGTGATTTACCATTAAGGTCCCTTTATACAATCAGGGTTATATGTCATGGCTATATTGAATACCATGCAGCTGAGAGGATACATCTTACTTCAAACATATGATATTCAATACAGATCTCCAATCTAAGAAAGAGATGGAAATCTTTCTCTAAAGATTGAATTCCAACTAACTTCATGATGCAAGTCCTCTACATGTGAATAGAGTTTCAAAAGTGTTGGAATAATCAAGTTAAGGAGTTGACTTGATGAGGTCAATATAAGGTCAGACCTGGACTGTAATTTCCACAATCGGACACACATTTTTTCACTTGAGACAGATATGCATCTATATGCCTGAGTTTGCACTTTTGATAGACCAATAGGTTGGTAACCTACCCAAGGTGCATATACTGGCGTGTTGGTGTGCATATGAATTCATATGAGATGTATGATCTCTCAAAGGAATCATATAGGTTCATACTGATGAACCGGAAGACAGAACTCACTCGTGAGATTTTAGGGGTTAAAATGAATTCCATGCGTGGTCATCTTATACATGAATAAAGACACGAATTTGAGATATTGATATGTACTTTTGGAAAGTATATGACAAATATTGTCGCACAATTATAAAATGAGAAATCTATTGATATATTCTGAAGAAGACAGTTAAACAAGGATTTGAACTTTGAATTTATCAAAGTCTTCTAGTGTAAAGTATGAATGAGTATTGGGAATACTAGATTGCATATGTTGTAATGGATCATCTACCATGACACTTCCATTCCGATGGAGTGATGAAACATAATAGATTTTAGTGGCTTCATTTAGTTATATAATTTGTGATTGAAATTGGATTGAATCACAACTCATTTGAATCCAATTTTCACTTCCAATTCCAATTTCAATGTTCAAATGCTGGAAACAGAATTGGTAATGGAAATGGAAATACACAAGCTTCTTGAGCTCATTCTTAGCTCCATATGGTTTGGACTATAATTATAATTATTCAAAGAAGTTGGATTCATCTCACTGATACTTTGTCCATCTCATGGAGAGTGGTGCGTATCATTGAGGTCACTGAGAGTGTAAAGTATTACGGCTCGAGCTCAACATTTATAAATGACGGATTTTTGCAAAATAGTATAAACCCTAAAATTGGATATTGAAAAGCGAGAAAGCGAGAGCCGCTAAATAGTGGTCTGACAAGTCAGACTCACTGTCGCTGATGCGACTGCTCAAACCACCTCGGTCTTCAACAATTAACCCACACAATCAATAAAGCAATTAAGAGCAAGGATTAAAATTTATTATACCCTACTAACAATGTATAATGGCAAGCAAGTAGGGGTCGAACACAGGAAACAACGGTGCAGAGTGTAGATAAAGATCCCAAACCCTAGGTCTAATGAATCACTTAGCCAATTTCTTTTTGTGGGTTTTTAATTTTTATATTTTTTATTTAATTTTTAATTTTATAATTTTGTATTTTGATTTTTAATTTTCTGATTTTTATACTTTATATTTTATACTTTTCTATTTCTTTTTCATTATTGGAATGTAAAACAATGTAATGAAAGAGAGAAAGAAATATTTATAAAAATGCACAAAAATATCCAAAAATTAGCAAATGAAGTCTTTTTGGTCTTTTTATAATTTTTTACTAATTTTGGGTGATTTTTAGAATGTTTTTGGTATTTTTGATTACTAAACTAATAGAAAACAGTGGAAAGTGGGCTGGCTGGAAACAAAATGAATTTTAAAAATAGCAAACAGTAATCAAAACTTTTCACACTATTTTTCAAATAAAGAGAGCAAAATAAAGGGCAAACAGGAGCTGAGTTTGTATTTTAGAGTTTTCTTTGATTTTATAATTTTTTTTGAAGTTTTAGAGTCTTTTAAAATTTTTAAGGTTTTTCTTTTGAGATTTTTAGTGGATTTTGGTCTGCAACTAAAATATAGTAAAATAGACACTATGGAATTTTTTTGAAATTTTTCGAGACTTTTTAATATTTTTTGGCATTTTCTAAGCTAGACAGTAGAGAAAAAGCATGTTTTTGATTTTTAATCAATATGAAATTAAGATAAAATCCAAAACTAAAAATATAACGTGAAAATAGAAGCACACAGGAGCTAATCCCTATTTTTTAAGAATTTTTCGCAATTAAAAGTGGTATTAAATAAATAAGCTAAGCATACAAAAATCCTAAGCCTGGCAGGGGCATAAATGCAATTATGAAAACATCCAGGGGCTCAGATGCAATTTCCACCAAAAAGACACGCGCAGCTCACGTGAAACACCATTCACAGGGGCATAATTGTAATTAAAGAAAACCGGCTGGGCATACATGCAAAACTTCCAAAAACATATTATATATTCTACGCACAGGGACGAAATTGCAATACACCAAAGTTCTGGGCCTAACTTGCAAAATACCCAAAAGTCACACGCAACCGTCACGTGAGGTGACGTGGCGTGGACTGAAGTGCAAATAGTGAAAACGTGAGGGTCTGCTTGCAAATATTACAAAACTTTTTAAACTACAACTAACAGTTACTGGACTAAAACGTAAATACAAAAAGCGTGGGTTAAAGATGCAAAATACCCACGGGGCGCGATCCAGCGGTCGATGGCGACCCACTTATCCACGTGGCGCGCATCTGACGGTGCGTACCCCTTCATCGCGGACGGCTGAGATTAGATCTTCAAGGCTTGATCGGACGGTTGGGGGCGAAGGCGATCGAACGGCTGGCGTCGGGTCTGGCGGAGGTGGTCGATCCAACGGCAGAGAGGGGTTCACGAAGAACACCTCCTCGGCAAACTTCGAGTTGCGATTGTGGCCGACACACGGCCGCTCCGGCCCCCGGATCAAGGGCAAAACGATCCTGGGGCCCTTCCGCGTCAGCAGGTGGTCTCAGGCGGGGCAGGGACGGCGCGAGGTGCTCGGACGGCGGAGGTGACCTGGCGGATGGTCCTGGGGTCGTCGAAGGTCGATTGAGCCTTCTCTTTGGCTCAGACCTGCAAGGTTAGGCGCACAAAATCCAGGCGAACAAAATGGTGGAGTCCGATGGTTCAGATGAGGCGCAAGGTGGTACGGGCGAAGAGCTCCG
Source organism: Ottelia alismoides (assembly GCA_037367405.1). Lineage (NCBI taxonomy): Eukaryota > Viridiplantae > Streptophyta > Magnoliopsida > Alismatales > Hydrocharitaceae > Ottelia > Ottelia alismoides. The sequence continues at coordinate 170,994 of JAZKJV010011221.1, forward strand.
GCGAGCGGCGGAGAGGGGAGCTCGGTCGGCTCGATCTGAGCGAGATCGAGGGGGGATGATGGGTGGTGCGGAGTGACGGAGTGAAGGGGAGAAGGGTGAAGGTGTTTTGGACGGCAATGGATCACTGGAGTGGCCGGAAACGTCGGGCGGAGCTCAGCTCCGTCGTGGCTTCGATCTAGGATTCTCGGCGATTGGGTGAACGAAACTAAAAACTGCTACAAACCTACACTAAGCTACGCTACAGCTACAAGAAAACGAAGAGAAATGAGGAGGGGACTCACCAGAGACGTCGGGCGATGAAGCACGACGGAACTCCGGCGAGGGTCGAATCACTTCGATTCTACACCAAATGCCTTGAACCCAGGCTCTATTCGACGCCTGCTGTCACCAGGAGCACGAAGGACACGGCGTTTGAGGGTGAAAATGGCGGAAGAAGGATTCAAATTTGAATCGAAGTCGGGGGCTCTTTTTGTAGGGTTACGAACGGCGTGGAAGACGAGGGTCCAGCGGTGGCTACAGTGGTCCATCGTCCAAGATAACGCGAGGGCGGGCATGCCCATAGATCGATGCATAGATTCGCAAGAGGAACCATCACGAAATGATGCAAGGAATAGCCACGAAAAAGCCAAGAAGATGGCTCAAAAACCAACATCTGACAGGCGCAGGGGGTAGGGCGTCCAGTTGACCGAGGTCAACTGTTGACCCCTCCTGGTTGGTCCACGTGGACCAACCAGGTAAAACCCTGAAAAATTATTTATAAAATCAATAAAAATAGAATGAGGTCGAATTAATTAATAGTTATAAAATGAAAAATGCTTGAAATTTTATGTAGTATTTTATGAGGATTTTTAATTATTTTTATGAGTTATATTTTTACAAGTTACCTTTATACCCCTATATAGGTATATTATCTATATATATTAGTATTTTATTTTTTTTATTTTTGTATTTTTAGTTTATTTATTTTTGTTTATTAGTTTATAAAATACTTTTTATATATGTAAAGATATTTTTATTTTATTTTATTGGTGTGTTTTATATATTTAATAAAATAAAAGTATGGATTCTATAGGTATAGATATATGTATTAATACCTATGTATATGATATATACAAGTATTTTTATTTGTGTTTTATTTATGTTTTTATTCTGATTTTAATGCACATAATTATTATAAGTAATATTTACAACATTATAAAAATATAAAATTATAAAAATAATAGATAAATAATAAATTGAATATTTTAATATGTAAAAGTATACAATGAGGGCCCAAAACTCAACTTTCAAACCGTAGCTCCGCCAAATGCGAAACCACCGCCATTAAATAGCTTATTTTCTTCTATATACAATTAAAGGTGAGTATGCTGCATTTGGAGTTTCCATTTGTGAGATACGGGTCTGGGAAGTTGAGATTCTGGAATTTTATTCAGATCATAACTTTTTATCTGTACATTATTTTTCTGTGAAATCAATTTTGTATTTTTCTTTATAAAATTATCTACAACTTTCATGTACAAAGTTTCTTTATTTGATGTATAAAAAGTGGAACCAAAAATAGGTCCCAAAAAGAATAAAGAATGAAGAAAATAACATAGGTGTTTGACCCTTATCTCCCCCTACTTTATTCCTGGTCGACCTATTCATCAAGATGCCTAGGTCTCGGGGTTTCGGGTCATAAAATATTTACAATATTTTATTATTTTTCTGTTCTTTTCTTTATTCTATAATTTTGTCTTTAAAAACCGCATTTTATACAATATTTACACACATATGCATGAATGCTAAAATACAGGAATTAGCTCTATTTACACGCATTTACTAGGGTTTTTAAGGCCAAAATGATAGAATAAAGATAATGAAACGTGACTTCATCATCCCCCTATACTTTACCTTTGTAGTCCCTAGCAAACACTTATGCAATAAGTGCAAAAAGAAAAAGAAAGAAAAGAAAAAGAAGAAAATTAGATTAAGTTTAATTATCGAACTTGTCTTCGCAATATCAAAGTTTGGAGCTTAAGTCCGACCTTTGGAATTTTAGTGTGGTCGGAACCTTAATGAGAACCAAGTTTGAAATCCAACAGTCCTCGAGAATCCCAAAACTCTGCTCAAGTCTCCTCAATAGCCAGGTCAAAAATATTTCAACTCATACGCAAACTCTTATGACTATGAATCTGACTCGTACAGTGTAAATGATATGTAGCTCCCCACCTCAGAAGTAACAAAGAAACAACCTCCCTCAACCTGGTAACTCTAATGCCTCGGTCTAGCAACTCTTTCCTCGAGAAGCGGGGTATTCCCTTCTAAGTTCAAGTGCAACCGGCTCAAGAAGAGGGGGAAGAGGTATAGACTTTTGGAAGCTCAGCCAGTGTAGCCATGTCTCCCGCTGCAAGCTTCATGAGATGTAACATGGATACCATAAGCTTTTGCTTTATTGGACTATATACACTCCGGTGGGGTTATTAAATTTTCAATCCGACCCACCACTTTTTTGGAGTTCTCTTTTTTTTTTTCAATTGCATCTGTACAACATATCTACATGGTGCAGCATATATACAAGAAATTTTCCTCTTGAGCCAGTAGACTATCCCTCTTTTGAAGCTTTATTGCAACCCACGGCTTCTGTCTTTAGCCTTCATCACCACTAGACCAAGTTGAGGCGCACTTCCTTCACTAGAAGAAGAAGAGAGGTTCCGCCTAGAAGTACTACCCTCATATGCTACCCCAAACTAAAGGAAACTGCCTCCTCACCACCTCATCCGTGGAGAGCTATGTGAAAGGTGCAGGTGTCCAAGTTAGGTCATTATCAACAAGAGTCGTGCGTGTGCTTCGAAATATTCTACTTAGGCAGTCAAGAATTCATTGAACCAAGTCCCGTGATCCTCAAAGAATTAAGTCAACTAGACCTGAAGTACCTCAAACCCAGTTCCTATAAAGTTCCTGTTATTAGGTAGATTTTAATGTCCAATCAAGCTCCAATCTCCGGATTTTACTTAGACTTGTTCAACTATCAAACTCAATCCGAAAAATGCTCATGCTATGCAAATGCGATGCAGAATGCAGAAAATATTTTTGTGATGCAATTTTCAAGATTTTGAATTTTTTATGGATTTTTGAAAAGATGATGCATGCGTATGCAGATGCATTTTTTTGTATTTTTCAAAAGATATTTCAAATGTTTTTTTGGATTTTAGTTTTGCAAATGTTTTTGGGATTTTTGAAAACAAAAAGTTTTGGCTGAAAACTTGGTGAAAACTATGTACACGGAAGTGCTTCTTATATATACAAGAAGTGGATTTTACGAATTTACAAGGGCAAGTGGTCAATTTTATAAGTACATCTATATAGTGGATTTTGGTGTGATGTCAATATTCCTCAAACTTATTTGACAAAAGCTTTTCACACAATTTTTGAAAACTATAGTCCAAAATAATTTTTACAAACATTTTACAAACACTTACACACATTTGAAAATCATTTTGCAAAAGGCTTTCAAACAGTATATATAGGTTTTTCAAATCATTTTTGCAACCATTTTTCAAACCATTTGCAAATCATTTTTCAAACATTTTATTTCACACAAAGAAAATAAAATAAATTTTACAAACCACACAATTTCGCACAGGTTGAAAACATGTAACAAAATATTTTCAAAATAGTTTTCAATAAATGTTCACAAAGATTTTCAAACTATTTTTCAAACATTTTGCAAAAAACATTTTCACCTGATTTATTAATCAGCATATACAAAAAGAATTTGAGGAATAACCACATCTTTTTATTAAGGATTTTTAATGAATTTCAAAAAATTATTACCCATATTTATTTAAGAAAATACGAAAGTACGGTTATGGCTAAAGTATATACATAGTATATACGACCCCCTTATACTTAGCTTGAGCTATGTCCTCATAGATCGGAGAGAAAAGAGAAGACATAACTCGTACTAAGTATAGACAAGGCAAAAGAATAAAGGAATAATGAATGAATCAACGAATGAGAAGTTGACCGTCCCCCCTATACTTAGGATCAAATAATCCTAAGTATAGCAGACTGTATACAAGGTAGGGAGGGTCAAGGGTGGGAATGAACAGATCGTACTCGGGTTGTCTCCCCCTATACTTAGGGTAAGATATCCCTAAGTATAGACAAGAAGAGGAGACAATGGAGAGGATCGAAATAAATGAAGGAACTCGGGGAGTGCACCCCCCTATACTTAGGACAAAGTACGTCCTAAGTATAGAAGACTATCTACAAGGGGCGGCACCTTTTTGATAGATGAAGAGGGTAGAAGAGGAAAAGAAGAAAAGAAGAAAATAAGAAAAGAGATGAAATTGGATATGAACAACTCGGGATGCGCATCCCCCCTATACTTAGGATAGAGTGCATCCTAAGTGTAGCAGTGATGAAAGGGATGGCATCGATTCGGTAGAATAAGAGAAAAGAAATTGAAAAGAAGAAAAGAAGAAAAGACAAAAAGGGAACTCATTCAAAAATGTTTTGATGCGCTTTGCCTTCCTCTGCCTCTTTCGAGATATTCAGCTCATCCTCATAAATTACTTGAATTGAGTCAACGACGGCCATGAATGTGTCATGTTCAAGGTATGGCTTCAGAAGCTGTCCATTGACTACAAAAGGTTGTGCGTCAGCTGACAGATTGGATATCAATACACTTCCGTTGTCACGCACCTGCCTAACCATGAATGGCCCAGTCCATTTGCTCTTCAATTTGCCTGGAAAGATCTTTAATTTCGCATCGAACAACCATACCTTCTGGCCTGGATCAAAGGACTTGTGTCGGATGTGCTTGTCATGCCATGTTTTGACCTTCTCCTTGTACATCAGGCTGTTGTCATATGCATAATCTCTGAATTCCAATAATCTGTTCAGATCTAGTTTCTTGTTCTTTCCTGCTTGCTTGGAGTCCAAATTACAGATATTAATAGCCCATAAAGATTTGTGAATAAGTTCCACGGGCAAATGACATGGCTTGCCATACACCAGGCGGTAGGGAGACATTCCCAAGGGTGACTTGTACGCTGTTCTGTAAGCCCAAAGAACGGAATCAAGCAGCTGAGACCAGTTCTTGCGATCCGGACGCACAAGTTTCTGTAGAATCGTCTTGATCTCCCTGTTGGAACATTCAGCTAAACCATTAGACTACGGGTGGTAGGGTGAAGCAACACGATGCTCGATGCAGAATTCTTGAGTCAGCTTCTTCACCTCTCTATTTATGAAATGACTACCCCCGTCAGATATGAGAATTTTGGGAATCCCGAACCGTGCTATGATGTGATCTCGTAAGAATCGACAGACAGTCCTGTTGTCGACGGCTCGGGCGGGGATGGCTTCCACCCATCGACTGACATAATCGACAGCAAGCAGAATATACTCATAACCCTGACTGTTAGGAAACGGGCCCATAAAGTCGATGCCCCATGCGTCAAAGACGTCTGAGATCTGAATGTATTTCAGAGGCATTGTGTCTCTCATTCCTATGGTTCCACCCATCTTCTGACAATCAGTGCAACATTTGACATACTCATCTGCATCTTTGAATAATGAAGGCCACCAGAGGCCACTTTGAAGAACTTTTGCTGCCGTTCGTTTGCCTGAATGGTGTCCTCCAGAATCTTGATCATGACATAGAGCGAGGACACTTGGAACTTCCTCCTGAGGAATACACCTTCGCCAGATGCAATCTGCTCCCTCACGAAACAGATATGGGTCTTCCCATTGGTAAAAATGGATTTTAGACAAAAATCTGTCTATTTTCAACTTAGGCCAGTCCTGTGGGATTTTCTTGGCAACTAGATAATTCACAATGTCCGCATACCAAGGAAGTGAGGCTACAAACAGAATCGATTCATCTGGAAAGGTCTCTGTGATATGCTGCAGGTTCAGCTCAGGAGACTCTGGTTCAGGAAGTCTTGACAGATGATCGGCCACTACATTCTTGACTCCAGGTTTATCTCTGATTTCCAAATCAAACTCCTGGAGGAGAAGGATCCACCGAATGAGACGTGGTTTGGCGTCCTTCTTCTGCTGTAAATACCGAATGGCCGAATGATCAGTGTAAATGATAACTTTGGACCCAAGAAGGTAAGATCTGAACTTTTCCAAAGCGAAGACTACCGCTAGCAGCTCCTTTTCAGTGACAGTGTAGTTTCTCTGGGCTTCATCGAGCGTTCGACTAGCGTAGTGAATCGCAAATGGTACATTGTCTTTCCTCTGTCCCAGTACAGCTCCGATGGCATAATCTGACGCGTCGGTCATAATCTCGAAAGGCTGAGTCCAAATCGGTGGCTGTAGGACAGGGGCCTGCGTGATGAGCTCTTTCAAATGATTAAAGGCAAGGAGCACACGGTCATCTACAATGAATTCATTGTCCTTGCCGAGCAATGCAGTCAGTGGTCTGGCCAGTTTGCTGAAATCTTTAATGAATCGTCGGTAAAAACCGACATGGCCCAGGAATGATCGGACTTGCTTGATATTTGTAGGTGGCTCCAGCTTAGAAATTACATCCACCTTGGCTGGGTCAACCTCCATGCCACGTTTAGAAACAACGTGACCCAGTACGATTCCGTCGGTCACCATGAAATTGCTCTTCTCCCAGGAGAGCACAAGATTCACTTCGCAGCACCTCTGTAAGACTCGGTCTAGATAGTCCAGACATTGATCAAATGAATCCCCATAGACCGAAAAATCATCCATAAAGACCTCGAGAAAGCTACCCACCATATCGGCAAAAACTGCCAGCATACACCTCTGAAATGTGGTTGGGGCGTTGCAAAGCCCGAACGGCATCCGTCTGAAGGCATATGTGCCAAAAGGACAGGTGAACGTGGTCTTCTCTTGATCTTCAGGAGCAATAGCAACTTGATTATACCCAGAATAGCCGTCCAAGAAACAGAAGTATTCCTTCGCGGCCAATCTCTCCAAGATCTGGTCGATGAAGGGTAGCGGAAAATGATCCTTCTTGGTTGCGAGATTGAGTCTTCTGTAGTCTACGCACACTCGCCAAGAAGTCGGTACTCTGGTTGCGATCTCCTCTCCTTTGTCATTTTTCACAATGGTGATCCCTGATTTCTTGGGCACAACATGCAGAGGGCTCACCCATTTGCTGTCGGAGATGGGATAAATGAATCCCGCATCACACCATTTCTGGATTTCTTTCATAACCACCTCTCGCAGGTTCGGATTTAATCTTCTTTGCAGTTCGCGAGAGGGTCTGCAGTCGTCTTCCAGAAAGATGCGGTGCGAGCAGAGTGACGGATTGATCCCACGGAGATCAGATGTTCGCCAGCCTATCGCCTTGCGGTTGCGTTCAAGAACCTCCATCAGACGAGATTCTTGATCTTTGGTCAGATGTGCATTAATGATGACCAGGTACATGTTCGGTTCTCCCGCAAGGAAGGCATACTTCATATTGGAGGGCAAGGGTTTTAGCTCTGGCGGGGTCTGAGCTGCTTCGTTGGTGACCTCAGCTATCTGTGCAGGTGGTGATTCGTTCAACGGTTCAGTGTCCACCATGTTCTGATCTGTTTCATCTCTCAAATCCTGACAAGATTCTCTGATAATGTCATCTTCATCAAAAATTGTTTCAAATTTCGGCTCTTGGTTCTGAAGGCACATCACCCCCACGGCAGTATCTTGTAGCACATCAGCAAGTTCCTCATCTTGATTGATGAAAGGAAATTCGACTGCGGTCTCCACTTCTTCCTCGGGGTAGAGGAATCCATGGATCTTATTGTCATCCAGAAATAGGTTGGTATCTTGAATTTCTGCTAGGAAGTCGCAGTCGTCAGCATACTCGATCACTCTTGCACATGAAGTAGATGTCTGCTCGGTTGGTGTTCCTTCGGACAGGGTCTCCACTCGGATAATTTCATTGCCAGCGCCAAAAGTGATTTCTCCCGTCCCATAATTCACCACTGCGTTTGATGTCCGCAGAAATGGCCTTCCGAGTATGATCGGGTTAAGGAGCAACAGAGATGGGACGTCCATATCTAAGACCACGAAATCGGCCGGGAATGACTTTCCCTGAACCGTGACGATCAAGTCCTCCAACAGGCCCCTAGGCCGCTTGACTGATTTGTCCGCAAACTGCAGAATCATCTTTGTAGGCTTGAGCGGTCCTAATTTGAACTCCGTGAGTAGTGAGGCTGGCATCAGATTGACAGATGACCCACTGTCGAGAAGTGTTCGCTCGAATTCTTGCTCGAACATCTGACAACGTACCAGAGGTGCTCCCATATCTGGCTTTTTATCCGGGAGGTTGCTGATGGCGTTGACGGTGTCCGTAGTGAGGATGTGTTTTTCAGACTTGCCACCTTTGCTTCTGGAATTACGGGGAGTTGGCCTGCGCTTGGTTGTACATGCCTCTTTAAGACCTTTCTTCACTGCTGGCATGTACTCAAGAGCCTTCATCAACGGCATGTTGAAGACCAAATTTTGAATGATTTCTATAATAGCAGGATCAGACAAAGCACTTTTCAAATTTTTCATTTTTTTGTGTTTTTTCATTGCTTCAGGAAAAGGAATATTTACAAACTCCTCACCAATATCATTCAAAATAGTGTCCGTATTGTTGTTTACAGGTAGATGACAAAAAGGAATGGATTCATCTACAATCTGCGGACCAAAAATGACAGGCTCGGCTTCAGGTGCTGGCGCTGGGCTCACTGCAGGTGCGGTGCTCCTCCTGTCAGGAGCTGGCTGTAAGGCAGGTGCAGGCGCCTCCAATGTTGGCTGATCTCCACCGAGGTTGCTGCTATCTTTTTGTGTTTTTCTATTTTCTTCATTTTTTTGTGGTTTTCTGGATGTTGGTGCTGCTCCCAAAATACTGGTTGGCCCTGGTGTTGGCTGGACTAACGATTCCCCGTCAGATGCGATGTGCTTTCCCTTCGCCGTCGCCAATGGCTGGAGTGTCCTACCACTCCTGAGAGTAACAACGTTAGATAAAAAACAATTAATTTCACCTGATTCGGGTTGGACACTGCCGGCTACCTGCTCCTTGCGTCGGAAATTGTTAGGGTTAGCTTCGATCTGGGCAGGTATGACGGTTTTGGCTGCCGTCAGGTCGTCGTTCTTTTGGTTCATCTCAGCCATGTTCTTCATTAACTGCTCTAAACAAGCCAGGGCCGGATTGGCAGATACAATCTCAGAGGATTCCCCCTGCTGGGGTCTAGAATGCTGGTATTGCGGCTGAGATTGTGACTGGTATCCTTGTGCAAATTGTTGAGGAGGGGGGTTTGAGGAGTACTCTGAGTTGTGCTGATTGAATTGGGCAGCCGGTTGTTGGTGGTAGCCCTGTCCTCGATATCCGGACTGCTGAGGGGCATGTTGGTAATTCTGCCTCCAAGTGTTCCCGTGTTGAGGGAGGCTGGTACTGGTAAGGCTGTTGGAAGGGTCTCCCACCCTGCTGTTGCTGATGGAAGGGCTTGTTGCCCATGTTCTGACCCTGAGAGTGTCCCTGAGGACGGGTCAGCTGTGCTTCATTGTTCCAAACACCATTGATCTCCTGGATCAGCGGCGGGGGTGGAGAGAACTGCTCGTAGTATGCGGGTTGGTGCTCTGGTTGGTATGCAACCATTTGCATCTGAGGCTGCGGTGGCTGCTCCGGAACCTGCACGTAGTACACGTGCTGGACAGGCTGGGGCTGCGGTGGAGTCGGCTGAGGGTTTTGCTGCACTGTAGGCTCCTTCTTCTCAGCGTTCGGCTCAGCAGAGGTAGACACAGCGTTGCACATGCTTGCATTCAATGCTCGGACGAGCTGCTCCAGCTGCTGGGAGATCTGGTCGAGCTTCTCCAGACCTTGGGTCCTCTTCTCTATGACTGCCAGCTTTTCGAGGTCCTGCGACCTCTTCTCGATGATATCCACTTTGGACAAGTGGCTCCCAATGATGCTCAAGTTGGAGCTCTCATCTTTGTCCTCGGTGTGAGAAGCCATGTTAACTGACTTGCTGATGGCGGTTGGTGTCTTCATGTAAACTCTAGACGAGGATTGGGTTGCTTCTCCCTCAGCCATTTCTTCAAAGACGTTCCATACTACATCCTCGTCCTTGTTAAAATGTGAACCGCTGCAAGCTGCATCCACGAGCTTTTGGCTCTCAAATGATAGCCCCCCGAAGAAATGTTGTACGAGACTGGTTTTTGGTATTTCATGGTGGGGGCACTTTTCTTGGAGATCTTTGAATCGTTCCCACGCTTCATGGATAGTCTCGTGGGGCTGCTGGCAGAAACTGGAGATCCGGGCACGCATCTGATTTAATCTCCCCAGGGGATAAAATTTATGGAGAAAGGCAGATTTCAACTCCTCCCAGGTGGTGACGACCTTCCCGAGATGGTTGACCCAGTAAAGGGCCTTGTCTTGAAGGCTGAAAGAGAACGTGGTCATCTTGATCACATCCAGGGGGACTCCGGGGTAGTGAGCAGTGGAGCAGATGCGGTTAAACTTCTTGAGAAAAATATATGGCTCTTCAGTGGTGTTCCCATGAAAGGTGGGAAGCAATGACAGAAACTGCGGCTTCAGCTCGAAGTGGGCGTGCATACGCGGAATTTGGATCCACTCAGTAATGCGCCCTGCTCCTGGGTTGTATGTCTGCTTGAGTGTGGGCTTGGGCTGCGGTGGATCTTCTTTTGCTGCTTCATATTCGGGTCCCACTGAAAACTCATCATTAATTTCATGGTCATTGGGATCGTAGTTCGGATCATCCTCCCGTCGGCCGTCTCTCATATCGGCCCTTCTCCTCAGATCATTCAGCATGTCCTGAAAGGCTGTCTGGGCCAAGGCCTGATTAGTCAACTGCTGCTGAATGGCTTGAATGGAAGCCAGCAGTTAACTGTTGACCTCACCCTGCGTAGTGTATTGTCCTTCTGCTGCGTTGTCTTCAGGCTCCTGTTGGGATTGTGGTCCTTTTCCTCTTCCTCCTGCCATCTCCTAACTGAACTGGAATTTCTGAATCGTGATCGTTGGGGAATCTGCATGACGGAGTAAACCCTGATCAGTAGCTTCCTGAGCACCAGCTGTTGAGATGATTCTGGGATTAAGGTCAATCCCAGAATGTTGTGAATGGAGCATATGATATTGACTGAAATCGATCTCCATCCACAAGGGGTTATTTCGGGGACAAGAGTAATCCCGTTTTAGCTGAAGGGGAAGAGCTAATTCGGGTTGCGAGTCCATCCCGAATAGCGGATTTATTGGAGAAAGGCAGGGATTGAAAGAAGCGAGAATAGGGGAGTCCAAGGAGACATTCGCAAGATCCGAATTAACTTCTTGGAGATCACCCCTCCTTATTGAAGATGTTGCCGGCACGGAATCGATGTGGGCGTCGGCGAGGTCCCGACTAAACCATCCATGTGACGTCATCTTGAGAAGGCTAAAGAGGACAGGATGTTGGATGAAGAGCACGATAGTAAACAAGAAATAAAAGGATTGCAAAACAGTAGAAGGCTCACAATGAGCAAGGGTCAAGTAGAAAGAGAACAAAATTTTGCGCAAAGGCGCGATATTTTTGATCTTGACCTAAATGCACTAGCAAGCAAACACAAGCAAGGGGATTCACCAACTCAACACGTGAAGCCGTGAAGGTTCGGCTTTTATCTTTGTAATTTTTATCTTGAATTCAGGAAGTTATCTTTTAACGAGTCCTTAGAGCGCTACGCCTATAGGAGCGAGAGTACTGCCGGAAAAGTATTCCCGTACTTGTCCTCCCCCTGTGTAACCTGTAGTCTGCACTTTTTAAGGTCCTTGTAACCCTTCCTGGATCCCTACTCAGCCAAAGAAATAGAGAAAGGAAACCAATAGGCGAAACCAATACTTCGGAACTCGCTCGCAACGGAATCACCCGTGAGCGTGCAAGAACCTACTCGGACGCAAGACGATGAGACAGACACCCCCGTGAAGGCGTGGCCTAGGCTCGATACTTCGGACGAGTTCGATGCTCTGCACAATAGAGAAGTCACCAATGTTGACCAAGCCCTACTCGTCCACGTACGATAGAAGCGCCAATACTTCGGAAATCCAGGCGATACACAAGGCAGCCACAGACTGGGTTTTGGGATCTAATCCTTACGAAGCACTCTGCTCACTTGGAAGGAGACCTTCCCATGCAACCTGAATACAAGTGAGGGTGTGACTCTCCCCAATCAATGAGTTCAATTACCAATTTTATTTAGGTCAAAGTTTTCTTAGCAGTCCCTTTTTTAATTTTTTTTGTGTTATCGCTTCTTTTGAGTGATTTCAAACAAGAGCCTAACGTTTTTGTGTTTTCTTTATCCTACTTTGTCCAAAAACAGAGGGAGAATAGAGTCGGAAAAGCCAATGCAAGTCGGCACCAAGATGGAGATCTCACCTTTGTGCCTAAATGATGGATGCAAAGTAAGAAGAATTACAGCGAATCCCAGCTCTCTCCATGCGGGATGCAAAGCAGAATCTGTAAACCTAACTAGATGCCGGTATGCAATGCGGAAATCGTCCTAAGATGGGCAACTGCTAGCGTGAAGAACCACAAGTTAATCACCAATCCTCGATCCTAAGAGTCCGGTCTAGACCCTCCCCTCCTCTTCTCGACACATCGAGTTCAGGAGTAGCGCTTTATGGAGAGGGCTCGCGGCGCGGCGGATCTAAGAAGATGAGTTAACTGTTTAATTAAACTAAGTCCAAAAACGGTCTATAGGTACATGCAAAGGTTATTAGTGTGTTTGGACCTAATCTAGACGATCAAGCAAAAGCCTAAATCTAAGGGCTCACTCCACAAAAGAAAGTGAAAATGAAATCAAAACCGGCAAATGACAGTCGGGAAAACACGAAGAAAACAGCGGTGAGCCCCCAGGTGAACAAACACCCGGAAATTAGGCCCGACGTGTTCAAGTGTCCAAGTCCTGTATTATTACAATTAATCAAATCTCTCTCTCGTAAAAAGTGAAAAGCAACTATCTCTCTCTCTCTCTCTAGCCCTCCTGCTCTCTCCTGCCGGCTAGGATAGAATAGCCGGCTCCTCCTCCCAAGGCTGCTCAGGATCCCCTAGGCGATCCTCCTCGGTCAGCGGTCCCTCGCAAGAAAACAAAAAGAGATGTCAGACAGTTCCAAATAAATGATGCACAAGAGACAAGTAATCAAAAATGGCTAAGTAAATAAAAGACCCCAGATGGTACTCTACAAGCCGATGCTCCCCGGCAACGGCGCCATTTGAAAAGTGAGAAAGCGAGAGCCGCTAAATAGTGGTCTGATAAGTCAGACTCACTGTCGCTGATGCGACTGCTCAAACCACCTCGGTCTTCAACAATTAACCCACACAATCAATAAAGCAATTAAGAGCAAGGATTAAAATTTATTATACCCTACTAACAATGTATAATGGCAAGCAAGTAGGGGTTGAACACAGGAAACAACGGTGCAGAGTGTAGATAAAGATCCCAAACCCTAGGTCTAACGAATCACTTAGCCAATTTCTTTTTGTGGGTTTTTAATTTTTATATTTTTTATTTAATTTTTAATTTTATAATTTCGTATTTTGATTTTTAATTTTCTGATTTTTATACTTTATATTTTATACTTTTCTATTTTCTTTTTCATTATTGGAATGTAAAACAATGTAATGAAAGAGAGAAAGAAATATTTATAAAAATACACAAAAATATCCAAAAATTAGCAAATGAAGTCTTTTTGGTCTTTTTATAATTTTTTACTAATTTTGTGATTTTTTTGGGTGATTTTTAGAATGTTTTTGGTATTTTTGATTACTAAAATAATAGAAAACAGTGGAAAGTGGGCTGGCTGGAAACAAAATGAATTTTAAAAATAGCAAACAGCAATCAAAACTTTTCACACTATTTTTCAAATAAAGAGAGCAAAAAAAAGGGCAAACAGGAGCTGAGTTTGTATTTTTTTTAGAGTTTTCTTTGATTTTATAAATTTTTTTGAAGTTTTAGAGTCTTTTTAAATTTTTAAGGTTTTTCTTTTGAGATTTTTAGTGGATTTTGGTCTGCAACTAAAATATAGTAAAATAGACACTACGGAATTTTTTTGGAATTTTTCGAGACTTTTTAATATTTTTTGGCATTTTCTAAGCTAGACAGTAGAGAAAAAGCATGTTTTTGATTTTTAATCAATATGAAATTAAGATAAAATCCAAAACTAAAAATATAACGTGAAAATAGAAGCACACAGGAGCTAATCCCTATTTTTTAAGAATTTTTCGCAATTAAAAAAGGTATTAAATAAATAAGCTAAGCATACAAAAATCCTAAGCCTGGTAGGGGCATAAATGCAATTATGAAAACATCCAGGGGCTCAGATGCAATTTCCACCAAAAAGACACGCGCAGCTCACGTGAAACACCATTCACAGGGGCATAATTGTAATTAAAGGAAACCGGCTGGGCATACATGTAAAACTTCCAAAACATATTATATATTCTACGCACAGGGACGAAATTGCAATACACCAAAGTTCTGGGGCCTAACTTGCAAAATACCCAAAAGTCACACGCAACCGTCACGTGAGGTGACGTGGCGTGGACTGAAGTGCAAATAGTGAAAACGTGAGGGTCTGCTTGCAAATATTACAAAACTTTTTAAACTACAACTAACAGTTACTGGACTTAAACGTAAATACAAAAAGCGTGGGTTAAAGATGCAAAATACCCACGGGGCGCGATCCAGCGGTCGATGGCGACCCACTTATCCACGTGGCGTGCATCTGACGTTGCGTACCCCTTCGTCGCGGACGGCTGAGATTAGATCTTCAAGGCTTGATCGGACGGTTGGGGGCGAAGGCGATCGAACGGCTGGCGTCGGGTCTGGCGGAGGTGGTCAATCCAACGGCAGGGAGGGGTTCACGAAGAACACCTCCTCGGCGAACTTCGAGCTGCGATTGCGGCCGACACACGGCCGCTCTGGCCCCCGGATCAAGGGCCAAAACGATACTGGGGCCCTTCCGCGTCAGCAGGTGGTCTCAGGCGGGGCAGGGACGACGCGAGGTGTTCGGACGGCGGAGGTGACCTGGCGGATGGTCCTGGGGTCGTCGAAGGTCGATTGAGCCTTCTCTTTGGCTCAGACCTGCAAGGTTAGGCGCACAAATTCCAGGCGAACAAAATGGTGGAGTCCGATGGTTCAGATGAGGCGCAAGGTGGTACGGGCGAAGAGCTCCGGCGAGCGGCGGAGAGGGGAGCGCGGTCGGCTCGATCTGAGCGAGATCGAGGGGGGATGATGGGTGGTGCGGAGTGACGGAGTGAAGGGGAGAAGGGTGAAGGTGTTTTGGACGGCGATGGATCACTGGAGTGGCCGGAAACGTCGGGCGGAGCTCAGCTCCGCCGTGGCTTCGATCTAGGATTCTCGGCGATTGGGTGAACGAAACTAAAAACTGCTACAGACCTACACTAAGCTACGCTACAGCTACAAGAAAACGAAGAGAAATGAGGAGGGGACTCACCAGAGACGTCGGGCGATGAAGCACGGCGGAACTCCGGCGAGGGTCGAATCACTTCGATTCTACACCAAATGCCTTGAACCCAGGCTCTATTCGACGCCTGCTGTCACCAGGAGCACGAAGGACACGGGATTTGAGGGTGAAAATGGCGGAAGAAGGATTCAAATTTGAATCGAAGTCGGCGGCTCTTTTTGTAGGGTTGACGAACGGCGTGGAAGACGAGGGTCCAGCGGTGGCTACAGTGGTCCATCGTCCAAGATAACGCGAGGGCGGGCATGCCCATAGATCGAGGCATAGATTCGCAAGAGTAACCATCACGAAATGATGCAAGGAATAGCCACGAAAAAGCCAAGAAGATGGCTCAAAAACCAACGTCTGACAGGCGCAGGGGGTAGGGCGTCCAGTTGACCGAGGTCAACTGTTGACCCCTCCTGGTTGGTCCACGTGGACCAACCAGGTAAAACCCTGAAAAATTATTTATAAAATCAATAAAAAATAGAATGAGGTCGAATTAATTAATAGTTATAAAATGAAAAATGCTTGAAATTTTATGTAGTATTTTATGAGGATTTTTAATTATTTTATGAGTTATATTTTTACAAGTTACCTTTATACCCCTATATAGGTATATTATCTATATATATTAGTATTTTATTTTTTTATTTTTGTATTTTTAATTTATTTATTTTTGTTTATTAGTCTATAAAATACTTTTTATATATGTAAAGATATTTTTATTTTATTTTATTGGTGTGTTTTATATATTTAATAAAATAAAAGTATGGATTCTATAGGTATAGATATATGTATTAATACCTATGTATATGATATATACAAGTATTTTTATTTGTGTTTTTATTCTGATTTTAATGCACATAATTATTATAAGTAATATTTACAACATTATAAAAATATAAAATTATAAAAATAATAGATAAATAATAAATTGAATATTTTAATATGTAAAAGTATACAATGAGGGCCCAAAACTCAACTTTCAAACCGTAGCTCCGCCAAATGCGAAACCACCGCCATTAAATAGCTTATTTTCTTCTATATACAATTAAAGGTGAGTATGCTGCATTTGGAGTTTCCATTTGTGAGATACGGGTCTGGGAAGTTGAGATTCTGGAATTTTATTCAGATCATAACTTTTTATCTGTACATTATTTTTCTGTGAAATCAATTTTGTATTTTTCTTTATAAAATTATCTACAACTTTCATGTACAAAGTTTCTTTATTTGATGTATAAAAAGTGGAACCAAAAATAGGTCCCAAAAAGAATAAAGAATGAAGAAAATAACATAGGTGTTTGACCCTTATCTCCCCCTACTTTATTCCTGGTCGACCTATTCATCAAGATGCCTAGGTCTCGGGGTTTCGGGTCATAAAATATTTACAATATTTTATTATTTTTCTGTTCTTTTCTTTATTCTATAATTTTGTCTTTAAAAACCGCATTTTATACAATATTTACACACATATGCATGAATGCTAAAATACAGGAATTAGCTCTATTTACACGCATTTACTAGGGTTTTTAAGGCCAAAATGATAGAATAAAGATGATGAAACGTGACTTCATCAGATATCCATATTTCAATTCATTATACATAGATAGTATGATCTCCCTGACATTATCTCCAAAGTATTTGCATTTCTATCTCATGAGTCCTAATTGGATTAGGACTCGTACCTATTGATGTCAATACTGTAATAATAATAATAGTTATTATTGCATTATTTTTATAAGGGAAAATACATATCATTATTAATTTGAATAGTAATCCATAATAATTAATATTTATATGGATGTGGTGCATATAAAAAATTATGTAAATATGATTTACATAATATTTCCACGGCATGAGATTTTGTGAATTGATCCACATTTTTTATAGATGTAAATTGGATTTACATTTATCTTTTGGGCTCATGAATATAATTCATAGGTCTCCAATGTTGATAATATGATTATCAAGTGAACTAATTAATTAATTAAAATTTGAAACAATAGCTTCCATATATGGAAGGTGGTGGGCATGTATACCATGTATACATGATTCTCCATGTTGTTGAGTTCTAACTAAAACTGTGACTCTAAAGTTGTTGCTTATCTTATTTTAATTAATTAGTATTGATTGGAGATAATATTGATTTAAAATACAATGGCTACCACGATACATGTTGGACATATACAACAAGTATAAAAGGAGGGTTATGGCCTCTCTTTTCAACACAATTCTAAGAGCAAATTCTCTTTTGAATTGTGTGCCCCTTGATAGAGAAAAAGTTTTGAGATTCATCAACTCTCACAACTCTCTTCTTATTACCCTAGTCGACGTCATGGTTCATTGGAAGCAACGTTTTTCATATCTACGCCCATGAGAGAGATTTTCTACCCTAAAAAAGCCATCAAAAAATGAAGAAGAATAAAGAAAGAATTATTAGCGAGAGAAAGAAGGAAATGGGGAATTCCACTTCATCCAACTTCTCCGTATAGTCCGCAACTTCTTTTCGAAAAATTCGTCCAATCGCTAGAATGTCTTGAAGGGCAGTCTTTCTAGTTAGTAAGAAAGGCTGTGAAGTTTGCTTAACTCTTTACGCAGTTTCATAATGTTCCTCGCCAATGATCCTAGGTTGGAGCATAGTTGAGGTTTCATCTAAAGGGTCCACTGTCGGATAAATCCCTTTGGCAGCTAGTCCTGTTGATAGTACGATAGTAGCATCTAAATGTTCAAGTATGGGTTGAGTAAATATGGAGTTCCGAAAATAAACATGATTCTTTTAGGCAAATGAACCTAGAGTACAAGGCCTAGATCTGGGGATGACTAGAAGACTGCCTATTGGCTTTGGCCAGACTTGGTCAGAGTGGTAGACTTCTATAAATCGTATTTGATTTGGGAGGTTTCCTCATTTGGAAACTTATACTTCAAGAGCTAACCAAGATCCATCTCTTTTATTAGTTGTGACTATCAGAAATTATTTTGGAAATTGTTTCTTTAGAATTTCTAATTTCTGAATGAACAAATTATTGTGCTACATTTTCTAGTTCATACGATGAATTAATATTATTTGGACAAAATGTTTGCCAAATATTCTGTGTTTCTTGATGCATAGTAAATATTTTTTGTTTACTTCCTTTATATATTTTTTCTAGGTTTAGGGTCCCAAAAGTCTTGATTTATGATGGTGGTAGCCACTTTATGAAAAGAGATGTTAGATCATTAGCTATGGACTATGGATTTGTGCACTGAATTACTAGCCCTTACCACCCACAGCCTAACAGAATGGTAAAGATTTCTAACAGAGAGGTGAAGAGCATTCTTCAAAAGTTTGTACGTCCGACGGGAAGAGTTGGTCCTAGCTATTGGACCAAGTTTTGTAGCCTATAGGACAACCTACAAGAATCCACTTAGTACTTCACCTTTTCCGAATGATATATGACAAGTCATGCCATTTGCCTGCAGAGTTGATTCACAAATCAGAATGGAAATCAAATAAGTGATATGGAGTTGTCACCTAGGGAAGCTTTTGTCGTAACTTGAACTTTAATGAGCTCGTGGAAATCAGAAATCTAGTTGTGTGGCAACAATTTACTATATAAGGATAAGGTTAAGAAGTGGCTTGATCTGCACATTAGGTGCAATAATTTTATCTCAGGACAAAAGATATGGTTGTTCAATGCCAAGTTTAAGATTTTCCACGAGAAGCTCAAATATAAATGAACGGGTCCCTATATAGTTAAGGAAATGCACAATAACGAAAGTTTAGATATAGCCAATCGCACATATGATGCATGTTCCTTTCTGATTAATGGACAACTATTGAGGCATTTTGTCATATAAAGAGCATTTGTTCCAATTTGAGATTATTGACTTCATGGAGAGCGAGTAACATGCAGATACTTCAAAACACTCTTCATGAATATACATCGTACAGATTCAACAGAGGAGAAGATTCACCCATTCTTTCTTACATACACACACTTGATTTATTCGCCCTTTTAGAGTTTAGGTTTTCTTACTCTGTATATTTAATGCCTAAGTATAGGGGGTACCCCATTAATTATCTGTATATTCTTCTCTCAAGTCATTTCCTCGATCCCTTCATCTTCATTCCATATTGCTTTACTTATGATCTTCTCAACTTAAGTATAGGGGAAACCCGAGCCCTGTACACTTCGATTCTTTACTCATTGATCACTCTTCTTCTTCCTCTTCTTATACTTGGTTATTTATAATCTAAGTATAAGGGGGGATACGAAGCCAGTCCATGTGTATCTCTTTGTATTTAGCATGAACTATGGCTTCATGTCATTTAGCACCATGAGGACATAGCACAAGCTAAGTATATGGGGGTATACCATATATATTTCATATATACTTTAGATATAGTTCTTATTTTCAAAATTTCCAAAACTTACTAGGCTAAGGGTTAAGTACTTCTGAATTGATTTGAGTAAAGTGATCGAAAAAAAATTGAAATTTTTTATAACTATCTTTGAAAAATGCTTTACAAGGTTTGAAAAAATGAGGACTTAAATTGTTTTGAAAATCATTTGTAAAATAGTTAGAAAATCTATAATTATGTGACATGATTTATAAAATATTTTGAAAAATCTTTTCATAATGAGGGTGTAAATGAGACTAACTTTTGCTTTGCAAATAACTCTAACCTTAAATTTTTAAAAATAAAAATTAATTATAATTAAAAAAGAGGAAAATGGAAAATTAGAAATCACAAAAACAATAACTAATAAGTTGGTCTAATCCTTGACACTTTCATGATCACTCAAGACTTGAAGAATGAAGAGTCTATGACTTAATAATTCACACTTACTTAATTTGAATATGTGTGATATATTGCATACTTCATCTCTAACTTAAAGAATATGACCCGCACCTCGTATGCATGGCTACATATATGATGAGATGAGTTGAGGTTTCATTCAAGATTATGGATTTAAGATTTGAGTTTGGAACTGATTGATGGCACTCAACGATGGGATAAAATCGATAAAGACTGCATGAAATCCGAGTTCAGAAAACTTCAACTAGTATGAAAACGAATTCTTATACTATGTTGTGATATGCAACTAAGTGCCAGAGTGTGATGGAACATAATAAAAATGATGAACAGTGTGTGTCAACTTGGTAAAAGTAGTGGAGCTAGACAAATTTAAAAGAAAAAGAAAAGCTCTTACACTACAAACATACATTCAAAAGAGCTTCCACACAAGTCTATTTCCCTCAATCTTTAAAAGTGTTACTTTGACTAATCATTATAGGCTTTTATGAGTTGGGCTAGCACCCAAAAAAGGCTCTGCATGTATAGTGTTACAAGTCCGGGTGTCGAAGGTATATTAGGTACTCAGAAGAGACATATCTCATTCCCGAGAAAATGAGCGCAAACAACCCAACATTCTCTTGATGGATGTACTAATCAACACCAAAAGTATACATGTGTTGCATTAATAAGGTACCCGAGAGGATCATTGTTTCATTGACAGGGAGAGAAGAAATGACACCAACGTATGCCCTCTATCAACTGGCCTTCTATCTTCACTTTTAGAGTCTGACAACTAAAGAGACGATAGTTTAGATGCAATAAATGATTTATTCCCTAGTGTTAAAGATTGGGTATTTAGGATAGACTCTTGGATTGGAACCTCGAGCGATGCTTCGACTCTACTCTTGTAAAGCAGTCTACACTACTGATGAATCTCAGATTCATCAATCTAAATCTCATTAATTAATCTCAAATCACTCAAAATCATTGGCATTTCTTCATTTATTCTGCATAATTAGCATTCATGCATGTTTTAATAAGAATTGCATTTTATCACTCGTTTCTGCACAAAATAAGAAGCCAATCCCAGCCAAAATTGGCCTAAGAATAGACTAATTTCCCAGATTTTTAACTAATTCATGCCACCTCCGAATGACCCAAATCCACTTCCACTGTGTACATATCACTAACAAGAATAAAAGAAAAATACAAAAAAAATCACCAACCCAAATAAGTGGACCAAAAACTCAAACCCTAGTTTCTAGGATTCTCAGACTAAAACCCTCATATCTTCCACATATAGGGTCTGTTTTGATCTACTCTCTTTTGAACTAATGTACATTAAAATACCTTCAAAACAAGACCAAGTTCAAGTGAATCAGAGCCCGAATGTGAAAGTTGGTTTTGGGCCTCTTTTATACATTTTTGTATTTTAGCAGTTTTTGACCTATTATTTTATGTACATAATTAACCTATTTTATTTTATTTCTTTTTTATTTGTCTTCTTTGATAAAAGTTGTATTAAAATGCGCATAAATTCAAATCCAAACTGAGCTTGAAATCAAAGAAACTAACTAAGTCCAAGTCTTTACTAACTTTCTGTACAAAATTGGTCTTTTCGCTTTTATTTTATTTCTTCTTTTTATCACTCAATAAAAATTCAAAAAAAATAGATTAATGTGTAAATATCTATCTTTGATTTTATCATATTTTTTCGGATTTTTATCTGATTTAAAAATAATAAAAAAATTATAAAATCCAAAAATCAAGGTATTTTATGTACATGGGATACCCTAAAAATATCACTTCGTGTAAATGATCAATTTTGATTTTGATGTCTTCATGAAAGTTGTAGATCTCATTGAGACGAGAAATTTTTGTGAAGAAAATTTTTTCGATCGAGGTCGTTAACTATTTCTTTTCTATTTTTCTTTGATTATTTTTCGAATTTTGTATGGCTGACACGTGGTAGCTCCTGGAGCCGCCATGTGTCAGCCATTTTTTAGGTTTTATTATTCATTTTATTAAAAAAATAGAAGTCCCACATGCGAGGCACGTGCCTCCTGCGCACATGCCCAGCGCGTGCTGCTCTCGCTCCCCCCATCTTTCTGCCACATGTCACGACATCGGTCGTCCGATCTCCGACCGATCGGACGGTCAGGGCCCATCGTCAACCTCCAGCCTCTTTCCCAATTTGCACCACTACTACCCTCTTTTGCTCCACAGCCCACCCGCGTATCTCGCGGCCACCCTCGTCTCCTCCTTAATCATATCCGACGCCGCCTTACAAATCCGATCACGATTTCCTCTTCCACCTTCATCCGATTCCGATCAAATCTCCATTCCTCGATCTCCCAAATCCTCTCTGATCCTCTTCCTGATCTGACAGGCCCTCAAGCCCTATTTAAGCACCGTCGCTGGCCCCCTCAAGTTTTATCCGTCAACACAAAGATCGAGGCTCAGGGTGACAACCTAAACCTCTTCTTCTCCGACGAGGTCCGAGACCTGTCATCTCGTTGCAGAACGGCCCTAGCGCCTACTACCTCAGCTCCGGTGTCCACCTCCGCCGAGCTTACGAATACCTCCATCGACAACGATACTCGAACGTCGGCCACTGCTTCCATCTCCAACGACGTTTGCATCTACAATGCTTCTCCGACTCCATTCGACACCAACGACCTCTTCATCGACCACAAGACTCTCCTTCGACAACCACCATCAACGACAACTCCATCTTCATCAATCATCTCCGCCTCGACCATCGACGACCTGAAGCTCCTTCTCCACTCGCGAGCCAGAAGTCCCCTGCGGTGCTGCTCCACCGTGAACCACAGGAGCACTGCCCTTGCCTAGAGCCCCTTGGATTGAACCAACGCCTCCACCACCACCAGCTACGAGTTCCTTCGTCGGTCGCCTCCTCCGCATCAGAAGCATGCACCGCCGCTAACCACCGTCGTTGAGCTCCCAGAGCAGTTCGCTCTGCCCACGCCTTTCCACCGGAGACACACGCGCCGGGCACCAACCCCGAGGCTCAAATGCACGTGCGAGACACGTGCGCCGGGAGGACTTCAGTCATCCCAAAGGGTCACATGCATCGCAGGTGACCTTCTGGGTAAATTGCAAAGGAGACCGTTCATCTTAGTCAATTGCAATGCAGTCCAGCTACTTCCAAAGTCATGTGCATTACACGTGACTGGTGGAAATTTTGCACGCCACCCCACTGACATATAGGTATTCACATTTTCGTCCTTGCTCTGCATTTTTATATTTATTCAAATATTGTAATTTCATTTATATCCCCGTATTCCCCTCCATTATGGACATCTACGTTGCTTTTTATTATTATTCAAAAATAGCTTGATGTTTTGTCAATTAATTCTCTACATCCTGACATATTGTGGACATTTTTTGCGTCTTGTGGTTAATTTAATCTTTTTGTGGAAAACTGCATATTTTCCTAATTTGTGCTCTGAATTTTATAATTACTAAACATTGCTCTAAAAAATCTCGAAAAATCAGGGATTGTTGAATTAATTCTGTTTAATATCGTGCCCCAAAAAGAATGCATTTGGCATACATATTTTGCAATGAAAAAATCATTTTGTATATTTCAATATTTGATTTTTAATAGGTATTAAATCTCACATTTTTTAGGTTTAGGATTTTTCTGAGATCCGTCACCTAGTGATAGATTTTAAATACTTTTATCTCTTAAAAATAATTAGGTTTAATATTTATTATAATTAAATATCTAAATTCACTTTGTTTGCATTTAGAAATTAATAAAAAAATTCATCTTGCATCCAAAAATTCCAAAAACATTACAATGTATTCATTTTATCATAATTATCATCTTTGCCAAATTTCATATTTTTTGGACATTGTTTGATCGATTTTTACATTTTAGTCCCTAAAATAGGCCGAAATTGAATTTTGCATCTCTAATTGCATAAAAAATACAAAAAAGACCACTTCGAAAACTGTGCACGAACTTTGATAGACAAAATTCTAGATTGTTCCTTTGCCTCTTTGTGTTCGACCTTGTGACTTGCCCAAGTAAAATGAAAAAAACCGCATTGATTAAAATTGACAAAAATTCTGTGTGCTTATTTCTTGACAAATTCCAATTGCTTGCCTTCAACAAAACGATACATTAATTTTAACGCATGACAATACACGATATTTAACATAGGTAATCTACGGTCCGTCAGTTGGTGTCATTGCCGAGGAGGCAAACGACTTAGTTTTTTGTCTAAAAATTTTCTTCGGTTTTCCGCATTCGGGTAGTCTGACCCCTAAATTTTCCACTATAAATTCCATGTTTTTCCTGCATTTATTTTATTTTCAGCATTTATTTTCTTATTTATTTTATTATTTTTGAGTTACTCTCTTATATTTTATCTCTTATTTTTCTTGCGAGGTACCCAGCGTACGTGGAGCGGTTTTTCAAGAACTGACACAACTTCACTGATTTTTGAAAAGCCGTATTAAAAATTAAGATCGAGTCGAGTCGTGAGAGAGCATAGAGTCTAGGATTTTATTTTCTATAATTTTATTTTTTTGTAAATAATAGCTCATTTATAGTGGTGTCCATTTAGACTCTCGCATGTGTAACAAGACTTCTAACTTTTTTCTGTGGTGTGTCGTGGCATGTTTCACTCTCCGGTGAAGGTGGGGCCCGACTTGAGTGACGCTTAGAATAGACTTGCACATACGGCTCACAGAGCATTTAAATTTTTTATTGTGCTCATAGGACCTAGGGCCACATTTCACATTAATTGATATGCAAATAGATCGTTCAATTTAGTCAAATTCAATTCAATTCTTCTCCATTAATTTAACTTTCTGCTAGGTACGGTTTTTCATCGACCTGCATTCACTTAGAATAATCTTTCAATTCTTGTATTGCATCACACATGGAGATTGCGAGAATCACTATAAGTCTTCTATCTGAGCATACATCATTGTTTTCACGTGCATCGGCTTTTCCTGAATTTCTCCCTCCTGTTTTGTCACATAATTTTAAAGGAAACAGGGACTGGATGGTAGACGTGTATTTGTGCTCACTTATATTTTCAGTGATCGCCTAATTAAAATTGGGACTGCTAAATATAATCGATTTAAATAACCCATAAAATCAATAATTTTTACGGGAGAGCAACCCCGACCTTGGATGCATTTATTTTTCTTAGTGAGCAAGAGACGACACTTAAGGTTAGATCCCATCTCTGATATTTTTCATTCAGACTACTGATTTTAAAAATGATTAGCTACTTCTCAGTGAGGAATACAGGGTAGCCGGTAAACGGTCTAGATTTCCTTAACAGAATGGGTGGTTTAAAGGACATTGCGTAAGTCTCCGTCCTTAAGTAACATGGGTAGCCGTTTTACGGTCCGTACTTATACCTATACTGGCTCAAAGTAGATGTAACTAGTCTTAAGAATTTAGGACAGTCTTTAAGAAAATCTTCGACACTTAACAGCTCGCTAATTACTTTCCAATATTGTCTTATCATCAATTAAAATTGAAAAGATAATAACTGAACTCGTACGGCTTCATTGTGTGAGTTGGTGAACCCTGGGTTTGATTTATGTTAGCAGTGGTGTGCGTGAACCAATTTTGAAGATCAAAAGTTGTACATTTGTGCCCTCAACCTCCTTGATAAAAATTTGTGCACTTGCACCGAGATCAACTATGTTGATTCATCATCAACCTCCTTTGACAAACACAGGACAATGGTCCGAGTACCCATCTGACCTATATTATGAAAATGAATTTGTATCGGTCAGGCTCAAATCGACCAAACCCTCTTCTTTCAATAATCCTCCAACATTTAAGGGAGATTTTCACTCTAATTGAATTCGATCCCCTCGTTGAATTCCAAGCCATTCTACTCGAATCATCCGACCACACATGACCATTTACCATCCTGGACTGAACCTTCTTATTCTCGGTTTCTCACTGAAACTAATGAACCATTTCAAGATGAAGTCACTTTTGAGTCTCATGATTTGCTGAGAAACCAAATTCAATCACACCAAATGGGGAGGATCTCACTTAATGATCATCAGCGTTGGATTGACCATGATGATTAAACCCCTAATGACCAACCTGAGTACCACTCCTTTGATCAGCTTACTCATACAGATGACCAAATAAATGATGTCGACACATATGCACTCTTTATGACTCCATTATTTGAGGATACGATCAATCATGACCAAGGAAGTAGACTCTACTCAAACCAGCATTACATGCTTGAGTCACAGCATGTTGAGTATGAGACCTACACATTCCCGCATAATCCTTCCACTGAGCAACCTCCTTCCATAATTTTTTAGGAGAAATTTTCAAAAAAATAGTGATCATATATCGAATATTCTAAGAAACTCTCCTCTCAACACATACAGGAAAATGGAAGATGAAATTATTGAATCTCAAATGCAAAAATACACACCGACTGCTTCCATGATTAACCATGAACATATTTTTAAGGATGATATTTCTAGGATAAATAAGAAATTCGATTTAATAGAGGATAGATTTCGAAAGTTTGCCGACCGATTAATTTCACTCTCTGGTGGCTCGGACATAAAAATGGATGAGGAAAAGATGGGATCTCATGTTGATAATTTTGAGGATATTCAGAAACCTAGGGACGATTCTGACAGCGGCACTTCTGTATATTACTCCCCTAAGGATGACTGCGCCTCTGACTCTTACTCAGAACATCAAAGTCCCTTCTCATCTACGGAAGACACTACATCACCACACGACACAGAAAATACCAAAATATTGAAATATTTAAAAACACCAAAAAAATCAAAAATCCAGAATAATACATGAAAATTGAAACTGAAGAAGATCTGAAGAATTTGGATCCTTCTTTACGGGAAGCACTGGAAAAAAGATTGATCTTTGAACTTCTTTTTATACATGCCATTGAATACTTCCCCAACCTTAAAGGATTTGTAATGGACAAATTAATGATGAAAAAGTCGGGTAGGATAAGAACAAAGACTGAAAGACATATCTTGTCAATGACCTCCTCCTTGATGTTGAGGAGAAAAACTATGAGCCGCATAGTGAAGCGGTTGCCCAGATACTGTGGAATCAAAGATACGATATTTACCCATGCTCGAATTGATGACGATTCACCTATCAATATCCTCCCAACCTCTATATTTCATGATCTCAAACTCAGACCTATCAGGAAGATACAAGAGATTGTTTATCTAGTTGATCGATCGATAAAGCGGCCGAGAGGAATCATTTCGATCATCATTACATTCCAAGGTGCTCCGCTCAAAGTAGACTTCACGATCACTGATATTGAGCATCAGGGAGAATTCACCCAGTCTCCAATTATTCTCGAAAAGCCATTCTTAGCATTGGCTAAGGCAATTATTGAGTGCGAGACTCGGGAAACCAATTTTACAGCATTGAAAGCACTTCGATCTCAACAAGTATTTGAGGAGCCATGATTTTTTGAGGTAACCCACGAAGTCCTCGACAGTCGTAACCATCAAGCAGTAGAAGAGCCCTACCCGGTTGCTACACCTGAGATGGCGGTTGTTGATGAGACTATTGATTTAGAGACTCTCCCTCCTACTCCATTCTCAGTTGCTCTCACTATGGAAAATCAAATATATGAATCATATGATCCGAAGACTTATGCATGGTCGTACCCTGGGTCAACCTTCTGACTACCTTGAACACATCAACTCGACACAGGAATGCTCCAACATCAAATCAATTGAGAATGAACATGCAGAGATTCTCCCCAGTATTTCAATTTCTACGGATCTCACAATAGAAGAATGTTTCTTATACAATCCTGAGACATATGCATGGTCGCACCCTGGGTCAACCTACTCTGAATACCTTGACCATATCATCCCAAATCAGGAGTGCACCAACATTAAGAAGATTAAGAACAAACACGCAGGATGAACACCGACCAAGGAGAAGAATTCCAATGGTTATTCATATGGAGATTGAAGTGGACCAACACCTTTACGAAACAAAATGGCTACTCCTTCATCGAAAAAGAAAGACACCTTTGACCTTCTAGAAGAGGAATCATCTGATGATCCCTCATCATGATAGGAAAAGGTAATCTACATGAGTGAAGTATGTTCAGCTGTTTTAAAACCATATCTTCGCAAGGATCCAAACTTCGACTCCTGTTGGACGACTCCCGTTCCTCACTATTATTCATCCAAAGTTGATGCTCCTACTCTCATCAAATACACTGGAATTATTTCTTATGAGATGACTGAGACTGGTGCTTTAGAATATTCATCAGATGACAAATCGCTTGATCCAAAGAAGGAACGAATTCTGAGAAAACAACTGAAGAAACAAAAAGACAAGAATATCTGGAGTGTGTCCACTTTCAAATACTATTCCTCTGAGGATAACTCTAATGATGGCTACCTTTCATTTGACTCATACGCTTTATTTAATATCCAACATGATTTCTTCGAGGATAACAATGATAATAGTTGGGAATCATATGCTTCATCTCCTTCTCATCATTACGATCTCCCACCACAGGCTCACAAGAAGATCAGCTGAAAACCGCCTTAATCATCGGCTAACCACCCTCCCTCCTGACCACATCGGTCTCCTTGTACATCTTCTTCCCTTACTTCGTCCAAGGCCCAAGTATAGGGGTGACCGATGCCATCTGTACATACCATTCTCCGCATCTAACGATCGCCTCATTTCCACCCTTCTTCCTTATTTAGGCTAACCAGAGCCTAAGTATAGGGGGAACCGATGCCCATCTGTATATACTCTCCTCATTCACATATCCTGACCGCCTCCTTTTCGCTCTTCTTCTATACTTAGACTATTCACAGTCTAAGTATAGGGGGGTGGACCAATGTACCATGTTCTTTTTCTTTTTCTTTTTCACTCTCTTACGCTTAGTCTGAGCTATGTCTTCTTTACGCTTCTTGTTCTCTGAGGACACATCACTCGCTAAGTATAAGGGGGTCTGTATATATATTGTGTATATTTTACCCTTATCTCGTACTTTCGCATAAGTCTATATGTATTTACTGGGTGGGTAATTAACTTGTGAAAAAAACACAAAAACAAAAACAAAAACAAAAAGAGTTTTCCTACTAACATTGACTTTGTCCTACCGAAATTTTTGAAAAACAAAATGGCTTCTTATTTTTTCCAAAAAAATCCCTTGCATAAAAAATCCCTTGCATAAAAAAATACCTTGCATAAAAAATCCTTGCATAAAAAAGAAAAAAGAAAGAAAAAAACTTTGTGTATGCATTTTACACACCTGCACTTCATCCAGCACTTTGAATCGAGTTATGAGCGGAAATCGAGAGTGGTCTAGACTTGACCTTAATCCACCGAATTTTCAGAGGAACTTCACCGAGAAATAGGAGTTTAGAAACTTCAGGTCTATCACTTAATTCTTTGAGTTCCACATGACAATGTGCAGTATTTGACTCTTAGTGTCTAACCCGGTCTCTTCATTATGGGTACGACTCTGGAATAAGGAATTAATTTGTACTCTTGCAATATGCAATTAGCTCAACTCAGACGGGATGTTGGAAGACAATGTGAGTTTCGTTTCTGGTAGCGTGGAAATCTAAAGATCAGAGTACGGGTTGAAATAAAGCTTCGGAAAAGGGATGGACAGTTGGGCACAATTTTTTCTAAGACCCCAAAACATGTATGAAAAAAACGATTCTATATCCGTAGGAGCACAACAAGATCAAGCAGAATCACCAAAAATCCAAATACAATGGAGCCACTACCAAATAAATATCTGACCAAAAATGTCCAAGCTTCAAGAAAACCTGTAGATCTTGGTGGAGACTCAGCTACACTGGCCAGCTTCACAAGGAGAGGTGAATACACTGGCCACCCTCCAGTTCTTTTCTCCTTCTTCTAACTTTTCCTCCATTTCGATTGTAAACACATCGCGACAGACCTTAGAAGGAAATACCTGACTGACTGGG
The DNA here is from genome assembly GCA_037367405.1 of Ottelia alismoides. Taxonomy (NCBI): domain Eukaryota; kingdom Viridiplantae; phylum Streptophyta; class Magnoliopsida; order Alismatales; family Hydrocharitaceae; genus Ottelia; species Ottelia alismoides. Next base: position 201,218 of record JAZKJV010011221.1, read on the forward strand.
TTTGGTCAGCGTGCATATGAAGGGATGCCAAGTCAGTTTGTGACATCTATGAAGGGATGGTTGAGAGTTGTCGATTCCACTCGAACATACCAGAAGACCACCTAGCCACCGCACCATAGAGATCATCATAAGGTGGCCAACATTGATGAGCCTGATTCATGATCTGCAGGCATGGGTTATATTAGTGAGAAGCTTATAGTTGTAGATGTGATTCAGAATCAAGTTTAGTATTTGCAGAAGCTCGAGAGTTAGAGAAGTTATCCTCATTACCTCAACAGATTAGTGATTTGGAGAAGAAGGTGGAGGACATGCAGAGATAGAGCTAACAACCACATACTTTTCAGTAGATACTGAGATCTTTACTCACTCCTCCCACATGTGAGGTGTACTTTCTACAAGGTGAGGCTGGATGTTCTACAAACACTCTGGAGTTAGCTTGGCCTGAGGATTCACCCACAACCAGTCAGAGACAGATCAATTCACCTGTAGCATATGATATTGATGCACCTCTTACTTTTGAGATCAATGGTATATGGTACGCTCCAGTTCCTTATCAGTCTACACCATAAAGCCTCCATCATACAGCGCAACAGATGCACTAGTAGCATAGATGTTCACATTACCATCAACATCGGCGTTAGCTTATACAATATCGTCAGTCTTACCATTCTTCCTGTCAGAGACCAGTTCATCATTCTCCAGGTCCATACCACCACCACCGGCAACCGTCACAGTTTACACATCAACGATCTCCAACCATATACTTCATAGTCTCTGCACACTTTGAGGTAGGAGAGATCAGAGAGCCTTGAAAAGGCTTCTGAGCCTGAGTTTTCTGCACAATACATGGCCATGAAATGGATTATGGACATGTTTACTATGCTCTAGATAGCGTACAAGACAAAGATGGAGCGGGTTAACCATAGTCTAGATGAGCTAGATGTGCCAGAAACTACCATTTCTGCACAAACCTTTAATGAATCCAAACAACAAGTGCCATCATCTAGATCATGTAGAGAGCACAGATAGATCCACTAGTAAGGTCACTTTTCCTGAATTTTTAACTAGTTATATTTATCTCAGGAGTGCTAGATAGCCTCCAGTCCCTGATCTAGATGAGGAGGAGGGAGTTACACATGATGAGGAGCTACAGTTCGCACATTCTGATGTTGAGGATTAGCTCCATAATGGTATCATTCTTTATGATGCCATGCATGATGATGCTAGAGATGGGAGCGATGTTGAGACAGTAGACATGGACATAGGCTATTTTGATGATGATACCATACCAGTCCATGCAGACACTCCCGAAGGATTTTCTTCTCTTATTTTTGAGACTTTTGTACATACTTCTGAGACTCTCTGTGTAGATGTTGATTCCCATGTTGATGTGAATAAAAATGAAATTTGTGTTGTTCCTAAGATTTTTCCTTTTCTTGATGCACTATTTGGTAAAGGAAAAAGCCAAAAAATAATGATGTGACTCCTGAGACTGAGAGGTTACTAAAAGATCATATATTTCTGAAGATTCAATTCCATGATGCCTTGGATCATTTTCCTACAAATAAGTAGCAATTGAAGAACAAATGTCCAACACATAGAAAAAAAATCATGCACAATGAAATATATTTTGACCAACGCCACGTCTTGTGCTATCCAGAACAAGCTACCAAAAGAGAAGAGAGATTCAGATGCACATTATGTCGAATGCGATATCTCCAATTCTAGATTCGATCGCACTCTCTTAGATAATGGTTCCTCCATTATTTCTGATACCATCTTGTTTACTCGATAGACTTGAGTTAGGTTTTCTTTACAAATCACACACAATCCTTCAGTTTGATGATAGATCTGTAAAGAGACCCAGTGGTGTGTGAGAAACATTATTATGATTGTGTAGGGTATGTAATTCCCATTGGACATCATTGTCTTGGATATGGATTTCCCTACTCAATTACACCTTACCCCAATCATTCTCAGGAGGTCTTTCTTGCATACCATGAGAGCTTTCTTTGATTATGATAATGGGAAGTTATAATTTCATGCTGAGGATGAGAAGGTACACATTGAGATGGCGAAAGAATCATCCAGTTCAAATGTCGTGTCTACCCACCGTTCAGATGTCCTGAGTTCTCCAGCCAGTTGTGATTACATGGACAAGGTTCATGATAACAACCTTGAGAAGTACCAAATTGAGACCCATGATATCGTAGCAGAGGATGGGTCATGTACAACAATTGGAAGTTCTTTTGAGGCAGACTTGTATATAAAGATAGATCACATAGAGCAACAAATTGATGAGTTGATTACGGATACTTCAGAGAGTACTAGTTTCCTCCACCTTAGAGAATCTAGAGCTAGATTATAATGTATCCGAGTTCTTCAGTTCTAGACCTTCTGAGGAGCACAATAGAGAGGCGGATGGTGTGATGGACACATTTATAGACACCTTCTGTAGTCTGACTCCATAGATGTTTACTACAATAGAGAGACATATGCCACGTAAAAGTTTTCATCTACAGATGCAGCTCTACATAGTCAACCAGGGATTGGTTTATGCTTTCATAGCAGATGATTCCTTATGATCCAGGTTGAGATGATCTACTCTGTACGGGACTTGTGACTACTTTTCACCTTCATATTGTCTTGTACATGGACCTTGAAGCCTTTCATTTTGGAGCCCACACTACTTGTATATTCTTCTTAGATCCCAATCGTCCCTATTTTTGCTCGTCTTTATACATAGGATACCGGATCCTAAGTATAAGGGGGTACTGATTGTTTCCGTTGATTTTCGTTTTCATATTTTGTTCTTTTTACTTTTCTTTTGTGTACATTCTTTTACACCTATCACTCATCCCTAATTTTGGCTACATTCTTTTCTATACGTCGGATGCTTGATCCTAAGTATAGGGGGGTGAATAATTCTGTTGATTTCATTTTTTCTTTTCTTCTTTCTTCTTTAGTTTGTATATTATTTTCCCCCAGTCACCTCATTATTGTCTTCCACTATACTTATGATGACCAGATTGCAAGTATAGGGGTGACTGACTTCTAATCTTTCATTCTTTTCACCCACTTTTACTTAGCACGAGTTATGTCCTCCTTTTTAACTTTTTGGTGCTATGAGGATATAACACAAGCTAAGTATATGGGGTATGTGTGTGTGTATTCTATATATACTCTTGTCCATAACTCGTACTTTTATGTATTTTCTATATCTATAAAACTTATAAAAGTGGGTGTAGATAAACATTTATTTGAAATCTATTTATTATATATTTGTAAAATCTTTATAAATAAATTTAAAAATATATAAAATTCTTATTTAAAATCCTTATTAAAACCATTATTTAAAATGTGTATTTTAAAGTGTATAATACTTTTTAAAATTCTTATTTATTAAAATATGTAAAAATAACTTAATATTTAAAATATATGTAATTAAAACTTGCAAAATACATAGATATTTAATCCAAAATAAAATATTAGTGACTTATCTTCTAAATTCTTGTAAAATATGCTTGTTTATAAAATTTAAAAAAATCTACAAAATCCATAAAAGATTGCAAAGTCTAAAAATCCATAAAAATGTAAAATCTTTAAAATCCATAAATGAGCAAAATTAAAAAAAATTACCTCACAAAAACATGGTTGCATTTGCTTAGAATTTTTCAGAATAAGTTTGAGTTCTTGAGTTAAATATTGGAAATAAGTCCAGAGTATGGAGCGTGATCATGGCCTTTGACCATAAATTCTAAGGAACCTAGTTAGGATTTGGAATTTAGACTTTTCATGTCTTTGACTTAAATCTTTGGGTTCCATAAGGCCATGTTTGGAATTCAACTTAAACTTGCCTAAGTAGAACAATTGGTGTCATCCGTTTAACTTTTCAACAATGGACCAATTTTAGACACATGCACTCCGCACTTAACTCAACTTGCCATGGGGTTGCGAAGCGCAATTCATTTTGGTGGTGCATTTTCATCCTTATCTAGTGGTGCAGACGTCTAAAGATGAGAGTTGTGAGGTTTAAATAAAGCTTCGGATGAGGGATTATCTGCTAGCACATTTTTTCCAAGACTCCAAAAAATGGACGAAAAAAGATGCTATATCCATCAGGGAACAAAAAGATTGATGCAGTACAAGAGACAACAATACAAATTCTACCAAAAAGAAACCAAACACCAAATGCAATATGAGCACAATGGTTTCAGCTTCCAAAATGCATGCGCATCTTAGTGAAGACTTGGCTATACTGGCTGAGATTCACAAGGAAATGTGACTACACTGGTCACACTCCGATTTTCTTCTAATTCTTCTACCTTCTTTACCCTATTCGATTGTGGACACAACACGACCTGAACATAGAAATAAATATCTCTCTCCTCGAGGAAAGAGTAGATGGCTGAGTAACCAATGGGAGTGTATTACTGGAGTGGTCGATTTCTTCGCTTCTTTAAGCAGGAAAAGCTAACACAATTCACACATTGTACAAATTGAATTCAAGGTTGAAAGAGTTATTGATATGGATAAGTGGATCTGAGATGGTTGTTTGAGGTGAACTTGGATAAGAATCTATGATACTTGAGGACCGTTAAGGTTAAAAATTCTATTTCTAGATAAGTCTCCAACAAAATGCTTATTCTAAGGCTTGATCATGTTCTGTCCTTTATTTGTTTTCATGAATAGGTTCAGAAAAATAAATCCATCATAACTTTCTTTCTTTTTCCTTATTTTTAAAATAAGTGTTTGTAAAGGGACTAGCAAAGTTTAAGTATAAGGGGTTGCTGAATCCATGATTCATTAACGTTTCTAACATATTTTATCTTAAAACCCTTAATAAATACATGTACCTCATTTTTTTATAAAAATCTCATTCATAAATAAAAATGCATTTTTATGCATTAAATAAAAATAAATAAATAAATAACGTTAGACTGTAAATATATATGTATATATTGTAGAGGATGACTAATTAAATATAAATATAGGTATAATATATATTTGTATAACCTAACCTCCGATATCAAGTCAACATGGATTGGTCGATAAATAATAAAGTAGGGGGATAATGAAGAAAACATAAAATAACAAACCTCGTACATAATTCATTAATTCCATTTATTTATTTTTTATACGATCTTAAACTAATTTTAATTAATGCATATGTATATATTTTTCATTAAACTCTTTTATATTATGTTTATAAAAATGTATATACAAATTAAAAATCATAAAAATTTCAACATGTATATATACCAAGAAATCTGGAGTACAAATAGTCAATTTCTCAACTTTCGATCCTCATAATTTCTTTATACGAACTCCAATTTCACTTTATTCACCTTTGATATGATAAAATAATATTCTCTAATAAATTAAGGTAATTTTATTAAAATCGGAGTTTGTTTGCAAAAAATCAATTTCTGGACTTAATGACAACTATATTTTTGGGCTATTTACTTTATTCTTTACATTATTTATAGAACACGTGATTTTATAATTTTTATTATTTTCATGATCTTCTAGATTATTTATAAAATAATTCCAAAAATAAAATCATTATTTAGGATTTTAAATAATTTTTTGAAAACATTAAAAATAGTCAAATTTGAACTTTAGTATATATACCAGTATTTATTAATATATGTAAATAAATTTATTAAAATCTATAAAAATTTACACAACATGATTTATTATTATATTAATTAATAAATATAAAACTAATATCTTGTTTATTAAAATATCTAATTAAAAACTAAAGACATATTTATTAACTATACTATGTGTATGTTTATTAATATTATATTTATATCTCATAATATATATATATATATATATATATGTAAAATACATAATTTAATTATCAATATTTTTTGTTTGTATAACTATTTGAAATAATGTTATTTATTATTTAATACATAATTTATAATGTATTTAATTTCTTGACTATTGTGGTGCTGACACGTGTGAGCACTAGAACCCTTCTCCCTCCTCAAGAAGTTGTTATTTATGTTCGAACAACCCACATTTACCTAACTATTCCCGCTTTCATTCACACCTAAAACCTAATCTAACTCATCCAATCTCTTCTCCAAACTACCATAAATCATGCTAGTGATTGGGTCATCTTCAAACCCTCGTCGTTCTTCCTATATAATCACTTGAAGTTGGCTAAACCAGGTGAACTCACTCCAACAACATAACACATGACCAATCCCCTCACTTCCAAGCTTCGCAGCTTGCACCTCGGGTGATAGACGATGGAGGAGCCACCCCCGTGTGGAAGAGGGACCTTCGGTGGAGCAATTCTAAGGCTTTCTCTGCCTTGTATCATGGTCGCGTCGCCGCATAGAGCTTCGGGAAGCCGACCCATCAAGCGACGACCAGAGGATTTGACATCCTCATTCCTAGCTACCTTAATTACCTTTTCTTTCTCAAATTTCTCACCATTTTAGTGTATTTAGTCACCTCATTAGATACCTCAATCATCAATCCCCTGATTCCATTCAAAATTCCAATTCAATTTGACTCAAATCCACTTGGAATTGATATAAAAATCCTTATGATTAAACCCATTTATGTTATGTAAGAACATCTCAACCCCAAGATGATTCCTATCGAATCGAGCCTTTGATTCTTATTTGCAAGTGTGCTTTGGAGCTTTCCAAGAGTAGCATCTGGAGCTACCATTACGTCTCACATCCTTAAAAAACGGATACAGATATTGATGGATATTAAAACTATTTTACCATATCCTTAAAAAACGGATACGGATGTAAACAGATATTGATCGCATACGAGTAATGTTAGAAATGCTATATAGAAATAACTTAAATATATACAATTGGATGGAAAACACATGATATAAATTTATTAAATGTGCTTATATCATAAAAATTATACAAATATGGTAAAAGAAGGTATAGAATTATGCTATATATAATTATAAATAAATCTATGACTATATTTATATACAAAAATGGATATACGGATACAGATACATATGTTTACGTATATCAAAATGATATCCATATCCGTATCCCTTTTAAAACAGTTACGGATACAGATATCAAAATCCGTATAAAACAAATACGGTGATAGATCGGATACGAATATATCTGTAACCGTTTGCATCCCTAGTTATGACTTATGAAGAACATATCGAATCCAACATCGGACATGGAAGCCCTAAAAATCTCCGGACCTTTAATCATCTTCTCCGACCATCTCTCGCTGTAGGGGAGCTCAAAGGGGAAGACATCCGCTTTTGGCCCTACCAGAGCATCGTCGTCGAGCCACCAACAACCATGGATCATCGATTTGAAGGTCGTCACTCTTCCCCAATTTGGGGAAGAACAATGAGAATGCCAGGTGATGAATCTGTGATTCATCACTCTAAAAGTTGAAAATAGGGCTTTGTTCCCAAGTAATTAGCTGCATTTCATTATTTGTATAGAATAATTAGCATTCTTGCATGTGTAAATAACATTTGCATTTTAGCATTTATATTTGCATTAAATTAGGAGCCAAATTCAATTGTATTTTATCTAAAATCACCTATTTTTATTTATTTTATAGTAACTCCAAATTTAATAAAGTCAACTCTAACTATATATATTACTCACACTAATAAAGAAAAAAATATCAAAAAGATACTAGCCTGTATAATTTTCCAATAAACCCAATTCCAAGTGTGATACCAAGAACCTTAAAATGTACATCTCTCTCTCATACAATGTCCAATTTAGGTCTACTCACTTTTAAACTAATATACATTCAAAGACCTTCAAAACAAGACTAATTTCAAGAAAAATCAGAGATTGTATGCGGAACTTGGATTTTGGGACCCAATTGTATACTGTACATATTGGCTAAAATACCCTTCATTTTGTCTTTTTATTTTCTTAATTAGTAAAAATCCAAAAAATAGATTAAGTTGTCAATATTCCTTTCATATTATCTCTAACTTTATTTTAATTTTTCTCTTATTTGAAAATGACAAAACAATTGCAAAAGATAAAAATACGGTGTTTTATATCTATAAGATACCACCTAAAAATACTTTTTGTACATATGATTTCCTTTGATTTTCGGTCTTTCACGGGAGTTGTAGATATCGTCGAGACAAGCAAATTTCATGTTGACCACTTTTTGATTTAACCTCTTTTGTTATTTTTTATTTTTCTTTACATTTAATTTTTGAATTTACTGGAGTGACACATGGCAGCTCCTGGAGCTGCCACGTATCACCCCATTTTTTTATTATTTTGAGATTTTATTTTATTTATTTTATTATTATTATATTTTAATAATTTATTTATTTATATTTATTATTTTTTCTCTTCTTTATTTTTAGTAGCCTACTTATTTTATTTTACTTATTTTATTTTATCTTTTTCTTTTACTTCTTCATTACTTGTTCCCCACTCCAAGTCTCCACTTCCTCCACCATTCCTCCATTTTCTTTACTTCTTTTCTAACTCCCTCCTCCTTTTTTTCTCTTCTCCTCCCTCATTTTTCACCATCCGTCGTTTCGAGAGAAGTAAGGTCGAGCCTCTTTAACCTTCAGGTGACAGCTATAGGAGACGAGTTGAGCGATGACAACCTCAAGGCAAGATCCGGTGGTCCACACCACCGTCACGAGTTTCTTCGAAGCTCGTCCAGCTTCCCTGCTCTGATTCTGCCCGGAACTGATCGAGACGACGATCGGAGTCCAACATAGTTGCTATGCAAAATTTAATGAATCACAGGTAAGTAATCCCTCTCATTTTCCTTGTCATGTTTTTATCTAACAAAGTTTTTTCCTTGTTGATTAAATATTCACAATCACTGCATCATTTTCAAAATTACCATCATTACCACAACATCACCACCCCACAATCTTTTTTTTTCATATCATCACCTACACCAAATCACCACATTTCCATCTTTTCATTTTACTGTTTACAAAGAAAAAAATTTAAAAAAATAGAAAAGCAGCCTCCTGCATCACGGTCGTGCCCCGTCGATTCCCGCTCCTTCGCTCCTCGCCATCGGCGTTGCCCGTCCTCCATCCACCACGCAGTAGGCCTCCCCATCACCGTTCAGCAGTCGCCGGCCCTGCAGCCGCCCCACAGCCAATCGTTGCCACCCAGCCCAGCGGTCGTGTCGCCCGCCCACGGTTGACCACTCCAGCCTCGACCTAGCCCTCTACGACTGCGCCCTCCCATGCGCCTCGTCGTCTTCATCTAGTTATGTTTCTCTAGCAGCAGCGTATGCCTCAGCCACCGCATGACTCTCGCCCTCCTCGCCCAACGCCGCCTCGACCTGCACATGTCCAACCACCACTGCCTGGTCGTGCATCACCTCCGCAGACCGTTCCCAGCGGCTGCGTCCTCCCCCGTGCCCCGTCGCTGCTTTAGCCACCTCCTCATAGAATACTGCATGACGCCACCACGACCGAACTGCGGTGCCCCTCCTACGACCTGCACTCCAACACCGTCCTCATGTGTCCCCTCCAGCCCACGGTCGCGTGCTCCTGTGCAGCAGTTGCATCTCTCGTTTCGCCGGCCCTGATCCTCCTCGCGGTACCCCAAAGCGGTTCCTCACCACTCCCGTGCACGCCCAGGTGTCGTTTCAGCCGTAGATCCAGCAACTTCCACTGCAACCGCCAGACCCGCGGTCACCAGCCACTGACCTTGTCTCCCGTATGTGTCGGACCTACATCGTCGCCTATCGAGTTCGCCTGCACCAGGCTACCAACTCGCCTCCCTCCCAGCCCAGCGACCATGCCGCCCCTTGGAGTCGCTCGCCCATGGCTGGCTGCTCCAGCCTCGACTCCGCCCCCAGCAGTTGCGTCCTCCCCCGTGCCTCGCCGTCTTGATCTAGCTTCATCGCTCCAACCGCAACGCGTGCCTCAGCCACCATGCGGCTCTCGCCCTCGTCGCCCAACGCCGCCTCGACCAGCGCGTGAAGTGACGGTTCTAGCATATAAGTGCATATGGATCGAGCTCTTTTCTTCTTGAAAGAGTAAGGCTGTATGCGTAGTGACCCCAATATCGGATCCTAATATTATTGGGGCAATATTGGATTGCGCATAGCGAGTACTAATCATGTTGAGGGTTGGTTCAATTTATAACGGATCAAAATCACCTTAGGGGTGGTGGGATCGGGTGTTAAAGATCGAATCGGGAATGCAAGTTGGACTTGTAAGGTGGAATGTATCCCCGTTTCTTTTTATCCGAGTTATAGGTTCTCATATTATTGGGATGTGATAAAGATAAGGAAGGAGATCTCAGATCTTGCTTGAGATATAATGGTAAGTATATCTCTTACATAGAAAATGATTAAGGGAATGAACTTTCAGTGTTGACAAAGAAAGAAAACTTTGATATAAAATTTCCTAAATCAAAGTAAATTATTTATCTATATATATTTATGCAAATTTCTTATTTTAGATAACCCTTCATTAAACCCACTCAGTACTATACTCAATAATAATTAGTAAATTCTCATGAATTGGATTCATGATCAAAATATTGTACTTGCAGTTGGACATATAATGTATGTTTTTGCAATGTGCAAGTTTCCTCATAATAATGAGGAATGATAATTAAATAGATAATAGGACTACAACCCTATGGTTTGTATGTCTCTATAGTCTTGATCATTCATCGAATGTACTTTGGAAGTGACATGTTGATGACGATTGTATTTGTCAAATAATCTTTATAAGATCTAAGAAGATGTTCTGGCATACATATGTGCTCTCGACATTTAATCATGAATGTCATGATTCACTGTTTCATGCAGAACGGTGGCACTATAAGAAATGATGTTTCAAAATGTTTAAGTACCTACCAAAAACAAAGTCTTTTAAGAGTTAAAATTTATGTAGATATGATGAGTGTCATGGCGCTGCTTCAGCCACCTCCTCGCAGAACTCCACACGATGCCACTACGACCGACCTGTGACGCCCTGCCTGCGACCAGCACTCCAGTGGTGTCCTCGTGTGTCCCCTCCAGCTCACAGCTGCGTGCTCCTGCGTAGCGGTTGCGTCTCCCGTTCCGTCGGCCTTGGTCCTTCGTGCGGTGCCCTAGAGCGGCTCCTCACCACCGCCACCACCAGAGCCGCGATCGCCGCCCGCCGACCATGCCGCCCATGTGCATCGACCCCGCGCTGCCACCTAGCGAGTCCGCCCGCACCTCGTCGCCTACTCGCCTCCCTCACGATCCAACCCTAGCGTGAACAGGGTGGGTTCCTTACTTGGAATCCACGAAGCTCTTCTTACTTTATTTTGTTTTGGAAAATTTGCATACTTAGTCCACCATATATCTTTATTTGCAATATGATCATGTACACATTTCAGTTTGTTTATTTCACTTTTTGTATTGCAAAACCAACCCTGACTTTGTGCACGAATTTGGATATCATTTTTGCATCATTTTATTTAATAAAAAATAACATCTTGTTGAGTAACTAATTCTATGTATTTTGGATATTTAATTAGATTTTTGTGAGCATTGGGTAATTAACTAAAATTATTTTCGTGAAACATTGAATATTTTACCCATTCTGTGGTCTGTAATTCATATTCAATTAAATATTGCTCTCAAAGTTATGAAAAATTCATATTTGATGGCCCTAGTTGTGCTTTAATTATAATCCAAATTTCATCTAAATTGGAGTTGTATTGTATATAAAATAAATTATAGAGTGATTTCTATAATTGATTTTTAATTAAATCTACGAATACTATTTTTGCAAACTTTCAACTCTCCTTGATTGATCATTTAAATATCTATTTGAGATAAATTACTCTCTGAATAATTTGATTTTGTGGATCTATTACAAATAAAATACTTAGAGTCACTCTATTTTCAGTAAAATTAATAAAAAATCATATATTGTCAAATTTTTTCAAAAATATTATTCTAGCATTATTTCATCATATTTCACTTCTAGTAAAAATTTCATAATTTTTGCACTCTATTTGCACGAAAACTTGCATGAAAACTCCTAAAAAGTTTGTATTTTTCGTTGTTGCATCTTAACCCCCAAAAATCCTAAAAAAATACATTTTGCATTCATCATTACATTAGGTTTTCAGGAAAAAAATAACTTGACTAATTTGGATTAATTTCACATTAAAATTAATTTTGGCTAAGTTACTTATTTTCTTAATAACCTAGTTCAATCACATTTGTGCATTTGCATTTTTATCGCATAAAAAATATCAAAAAATCTGCTTGGATAACCGTGAGCTAATTCATATAATTTGATCCAAAGTTGTTTCTTTGCCTCCTTAAGTCGACCTTGGGGCTTGCCCAGATTAAAAATACATCCAACCGCGTATTAATTCACCAATTGATTATTCGATTCGTGCGGTTAAATTTTAATCGATCCTTATTGCCCGACTACAACAAATCACAACATATTATCAAATTAAAGAGGGCAATCCAACGATTCAATCACTAGGTCGCACAATTTAACGACATGTGGTGCCATAGAATGACCAGCATCTGCCCGCAGCTTCTGATCTCAGCTGCTCATCTTGAAGTGGTAGAAATTTTGCATTAATAGGCCAACACATTTCTAGAAATTCATTTTCTTCACTTTAATCATTATATAGAATAGTATATTACCTTCTATTCTACCTACTATTTTGTATCACTATTTTTTTACAAAATTAATCATTTTTAAAAATTAAATAAAAAATACAAAAATAAAAATAAAAATAAAATAAAAATGTCCAAAACTGAAATTAAATAAAAACAAGAAAAAGATAAAAACCACAAAACAATCTTGAGGAAGAAGAAAAAATAACCACAAAAATATTCAATCTCAAAAGTCAGAGTATACTTTCTGCCTCCTTGTATTCGACCCAGGGAACTTACCTAGTTAATAATTAGTGAACAGAAATATGGAGAGTTTTTACTATTCTTTTATTCATCTTCTCTCTCTAGTCTCTGACTTTTGTTTGAAAAGTGTGTTTCTCTTCTACAGTTTCTACAACCGACATTTTTTTAATCTCAACACAAAACACTGTTTTCACTTGTCTTCCAAGAAAGTATCGTTTTTCTATTAAAAGTAGTGAGGGGAGTTGCATGTCAGCATACTGAGTCATTCCTTGAGATATTATAAGGGGAGTAACTACCCATGTATAATCTGAGACTATGAGGTCGATTTGGGTAGGAAATAAATTTCTTCGATGAAGCTTGGGATGATCATTTGATCGATATGACATACATCATTGGTGCAACAAACTCCATCAAGAAGTTAACGAGAATAAGTAGATGTTTTGGAAGACATGCATGGAGTCATATCTTCAAGGATAAGACCTCTGGGAGGTCACAAGTGGTGACGATGTGGCATCATCGTCAGCAACACATGTGATTACTTTGAAGAAATGGAAGACCAAGATCATGAAGGCAATGCTGGTGCTTAAGACGATGATTGAGGAGGATCTTATTGAGAACATTCAAGAATCCACTACTCCGAAAGAAGCTTGGGATGCACTCACCATGTTATTCTTGCATAAATTTGATGTACGATTGTAGTTATTGGAGAATGAGTCGATGATGCTCAAGGAAAAATAACAATCACTCAGTACTTCACATAGGTGCAATCTCTCTACTGAGATATCTCTCAGTTTGATCCAAAGTCAAAAATTAACGAGCCATGGATGCAGAGAATTATTATCCATAGCTTGAGGTCAGAATACAATTAATTTGTCACCATTGTCTCCAGCTATCCCACTCAGCCACCTTGTAGTTTCTTAGCAAATCAGGAGACTTTAATCAAACAAATGGTTGGTCTATTAGTGAAAGTTGGAGAAGAAGAACTATTTAGTGCGCAAAAACAAGGGAATCTACATTAGTTGCATCAAAAAGATTCAACTCCTCAATGGAAGAAACATCCTCAGAGGAGCTTCATGCCAGGGGGAGCTACATATGGCCAATCACAATGGTTAAATGTTTCTTTTCAGAAAAAAATGAGGGTTATGAAACCCAGTTTCATTGTCATAATTTGCGGTTAAACCCCTTGCTTAAAGTTGTGTCAATAAAAACCAGATAAATATGTGTTTATATTAGAGTCTTGGAATAAATTAAAAGTACAAAAAAAATAATTACAAAATAAAAATCTGTAATCTTTTTACCCTTAAATATGCTCACAAAAATATTTCTATCTTTGTTTGACCAATTTTCTGAATTTGGTCAACATGAAACTTCTAGATCTCATCGAGATCTACAACTTTCATGTTTTGAGTTTTCCAAAGTCAGCCTCCTTTTTCCAATTATCTCACATTTCTTCTCCTAATAATCTGATTGGGCCACATGGCGCAGTCTAGCTGCGCCACGCGACCCGTCTCTTCACGTGCCTCGTGCCCTCCTCTCTCTGCCGTCCGATTGCTTTCTCTCCCTCCAGATCATTGTCATCTATTTCTGCCCTCTTCTCTGCCCTTCGATAAGTCCCTTGATCGCATCTTCTCCATCCATTCCCGCCTACACCTCCTCTCGCCACGTGTCTTCTCTCCACCCACTCGATCTTCTCCGTATGCTTCAGATCTCCACCGTTCTTCGCATATTCGTTTCCAGCCACTGGATCAAAGTACAGATCAAATTTGGACCGCTCACCAGCGCCTCTTTCATCGCACGACACGTGGCGTTTCTTGTGCCCTCCAATTGTGCCGCCCTCGATTAAATCCAAGCTGTCCACAAACACCTCTTTCCTGACCGTTGGATCGCTTGATCCAATGGTCGAGCTTCGTTGTCTACCTCCCATTGCTCTCTCTCCCACGATCTCCACCTCGCACGTCAACCTCACCTTTTCCATTTTCCCGACCACATCCACCATCTTCTCCTCTCCCCAGCTAGCCCACGATGGAGCTCCATCCTCCACCATCTTCGCGAGCCTCGTGGGTCGCCTCATAACCTCTCCTCGCGCTCCATCTCTCCCACTCAAACCACTTCCAGCTCCTCCTAAACCACCACTTTCAGCCTTTAAATACTCCATCTCCATCGTCCCCACACCTCGTCCACCATTACGAGGGTCTAGGCCCATCCCTCCTCTACCTCCCCGTGACAGGGGGAGGTGCGATTGATTGAGCGATGATGACCTATTACCTTCAGTGAGACATGCCGCCTTCACGGCTGTGTTACGGTAGCTCCGCCCTACTCGAGCTCTGAGGATCGACCGCCCTCAATGTGCGAAGACCCCGAGTTTCTTCAAGAATTTAAAGCCCATGCCCCTCGTATGCCATATCCACATGCAAGCCTTTGATTCTCTTGTATGTTTTTCCTTTATCTTCTCGCAATTAATTAGGATGCTCCTCACACTATCATCGTTCACCAATCCGCCCTTTTGCTCCGTCACACTTCCACCATCTACGCGCACCACTTCGATCCCCTTTTCTCTCTTTGACAACCTCAGACAGCCTCCAACCCATATGCTCCTCCCTCCACGGTGGAAGAGAACTGATCCACCACCTTCTCCACTCGCAGAGGCTCCCATCTCACTCCACTTTGCACACACACTTCACACGAGCATGCGCTTTGGCCTCTTGCACTAATATTTCAGGAACTTCGAGAATCGCCATTGCTTCGCTGGACCATCCTCGGCGAACTCCATCTTCAGCTATGGTTTGATGTCAGTTCTTGCTAGGTGGTCCCTTGGCTTGATAGCTCTTCGACAATCAATCCAGTGCCACCCGGGATCACAATGGAGTAGCTTGTCGGACGGTAGACAGAGGCAGAGCTAGGAGGTCTTCGTTGGAGACCCACGAGCATCATCCTCGCAGTGGAGAAGAAGAACCCGAGTTACAATCATCATCTGATCTCTGAGATCGGACGGCCATCAGAGAGCTACGTCTCTTCCCCGACGTCAATCAGCCACCGTCAGATGTCGAAGATCGGACGGTCAGAAGTCAGCCACGTAGCCTTCTCCACAAGCTGCAACTACCATATGGTCGTCGTGATCTAACGGTCCTTGGTCGTCCACGTGTCAGCACCGAAGTAGACCCGAGCCTCAACACCAGATCTATATGCTTGGGACACCTGAGCCGAGCCAAGCCTTACCGAACCTCCTCTGAGCTGACGTGTCAACCGAACCTCGCCCATCACGTGCTAGTCATGTGTAGGCAGGGGAAATTTGCATGGAGGACCCGCCGACTTCTCCATATTGCAACCAGGTTCAGAAGTCACGTGCATCCTACGCGTGCCTGTGGTATTTTGCATTCAAGCCCCTATGCGTTTTAATTATTACAAAAATACCCTCGCGTATGTAGGTAAATATCAGGGAAGGCCTCGTGTTTATTTTTATTTGCGTTGTAGTCCTTTCCAGGGACATGTTTACTACTTATCTTCATGTTTTATTGTATTTATGCCCTTGACTTCATTTGTGAATATCTTGAGCATTCGAGCTCCGTTTTAGTTGATTTTAGTTTCATTTCGAAGCTTGTTTTGTTGTCTTCTTAATGGCATACTTAAATATCTGTTTTAACACTTCAAATTGTGATGTATTATTTTAATAGCTAAGTGTCTCTAATATAATGCTTTACCTACCTTGTGTTTTTACATCAATGAGACTAGCTTCAGGAATTGAACCTAATTTGACTCCTGATTAAATGGCTTGAATATTCTGATAATTAGGGCATATTCACATTGCATTTCTTTGCATCTTGTCGCATGTTAAAACTAAAAAAATGTCTTTCTCATGTTTCTTTATGCATAGAGTCTTGTTTGTCTATATGCATTGATTGACCTATGAACATTTATTTCAATACTTAATTCAAGTAATATAGTCTAGATAAATTATTTTAGTGCTCATGTCCCCGAGTTTGACCTTAGGCTTTCCTAAGTAAAATATAAAATCGATCACTTTCTTTTGATTGATAAATTTAATCAAGCAGTCTTTTGACCATTCCTATTTTACCCGGTTGCAACGAACGTGGTTAATTCTGCATAATTTAGAGGGTAAAATTACGGTTCGTCAGAGGGGTGCTTTGTTTATGGGGAAATGTGACACTATGAAAATGATTACAGGTTCCGGAAGAAGCCAATAGAAAGTAATACTACAACATCTAACGATCGGTGTAAAGATTTTTCAGAAGAAAATTGGGATGATAATGCCTATACAACGATCACATCATATAAGTATTTATCAAAAGATGATTGAGATGAAGAGGCATATACAACGATCACGTTGTATAAGGATTTATCAGAAAATGATTGGGTTAAGAAGGCTTCTATGGTGATTATGCAAGAAGATGAATCAATTTTCGATGAAGCATCCTTCCGGTGGTCAACTCATGAGGCTTAACGTCCAGATACAAGGACTTTCGAAGATCAATTAGAATAAAATAAAGGTCATCTTGAACAAACAGAAGATGGCCCTAAGGAAAAAGATGAGGAGGTGACTAAGTCTATTGAGAAGATAATCAATATCCAAGAAACTGGAGTTCATGACATAAATCTATAGGAATCTTAGTCTATTCATAATGAGATCGATGAAGATTCAAGTACGTCACTTAAAGGATCTACCGAACTACGCAAACCAAATTTAAGATATGTTGATACTCTAGTTGTCGAAGATGAAGAGTTGCATGAACCCACTACAAAGTGGAGTAGTGCAATGGAAGAAGAAATCAATGCATTGTAAGAGAATCAAACATGGGGTCTTTTTCCTAAGTTATGTGGTGCAAAGTCAATATCTTGCAAGCGGACTAACAAATTGAGGACACATTGATCTACCAAAAGTTATGAATCTCAAGAATTCTCTAAACAATATAATCATGACCATGATAAAATATTTAGTCTAGTTGAAAAGAGAACCGCATTGTCTTTTGCTAGCTGATGAATGCAAAATCAACAATGTTAATTCAGTTGAGTTGTAACACGACCGATTTCGCATCGCATCAGAAACCGAACATGAAGTATCTTCACAAGGAGGGGTTCAGTTTGATAAAATATATTTTAACATGGAAGTTCATGGTCAAATTCAGGGACATGAGCTACCCAATTATTTAATCATACTCTAATATCTAAGTTCGACGAATAATATTCAATCCAGGTCAACAAGCAATGCAAAACAAGATACATGCTATAGAATACATTTTTATGGATTTTATGCAAATTTATTACATGGACAAAGCGAAACAAAATTATATGTAATGTACGCAAAATATTAGTGCAAAATATGCTCCTAAATGATTAGATCATCGAGCAAATAAATGTATCATAAATTCATTCTCATTTGATGCAACAAATTAAGATATATGGCCTTTAGATGAATAAGACAAAGACACTTCTCACGTGGCTTGTGCCATTTATCGACTTCCCCAACCTTGGAGAAGAATTTTGAATGGTTGCTTGGAGCATCGTATCATGGTCGGAATAACCGGGTCAACATCGAGGGCGTGCCCCCATTGTCGAACATCAAGAACTCCCCCGCTGTCACCGGAGGAAAACCATGCCTAGGAGGAGACCCTATGTACATGAGGATAGAGGCGAAGTATTTGAAGAGAGGAGAACAACTGTTGCCAATTAGTGGATGATGAGGTTTCAACTAACTCCCCGTCGCATGAGGTGGGAGGGAATTGAAGGGTAGGGATTAGGCATGAAAGAGAGTTGCACGGTCAACGTAGAGGAGTGATTGGTTGGGATATAGGTCATCTTAGGAGGTCGGAAGAATATGGAGAACATGGGTGGTTGAGGAGGGGCGACGTAAGAGAGAGAAGAAGATGGAGGTTGGAGATGATACAAGAATGATTGGATCAAGTGATCGAACGACCCTAGGCGGGGCATTGGTTAAGGGTTAGGATGAAATCAGATCCATTGCATTAGATGGCTGGAGATGAAGCGAGAGTGAACGACTAGGATTATATCAATAGAGCGATCGAGCAACTGAAAATAAAGGTGGGACGGAATGAAGGGCCAGTCCACGAGGCTCAGCCAGAGGGAGTCACTTGGCCTAATAGGAAAAAAGGAAAAGAGACAAATTAAAGAAAAATAAAAAATAAATATGTTCAAGCTTCAGATGAAAAAGTGTAAACATGAAGGTTGTAGATTGTTTTGAGATCTACAAGATTCATGTTGAACGTAAAGTCAAAATAGGTCATATACATACATACTAATATTTTTGTAAGTATTTTTAAGGACTTAAGAACACTTGTTTTAATTTATTTTTGTGATTTTTTGTGTTTTTAATTTGTATTTAATTTCAAAACAAATATTTGCAACTTTTATCTAATTTTTAGTATTTTTATGAATTAATAAAATACTTAAAAATGACACTTTCATTAATTATTTCTATACATTAATTAGTCTTAATTATTTACAAAATTTTACTTGCTATTTTTAGTTAATTAGCTTTACATTTTATTGAATTGTTTAAGTTAGAGGGATAATAAATAATTAATATGATGATAAATCACATATTTACCATCCCCTATACCTCGAGCAAAAAAAGAACGAAATAAGCTGGATTAATACATGATTGTGCATATAAATATTTAAGACTTGATTCCTTAAGAATCCTCAATTTTAGTTATCCTAAAATCCTAAGTTCAACCAAGATCTAGTCAAAAGGAATCCAACTTCCTTAATTATCAGACTCTATATGTATACATATGGTGTGAGGAAATGACATTAAGTGTGAACTGCACTTACGAGAGTCAAGTCAAAACGTCACTCAAAATCTCAATCCAAGAGACTCTCCTCCATATCCAATCATAAACATTAGGGAATAAATCATTTATTGCATTCAATCCATGATATCTTTAGTTGTCAGACTTGAAAGTGAAGGTGAAAGGCCAGTTGATGGAGAGCATAGGTTTGTTTCTTTTCTTCTCTCTCTCTCTCTCATAGGAACAAGGATCCTCTCGAGTACCTTATTACACTCAACATGTATAATTTTTTTCTTGATCAATGTGTCCCTCAAGAGAGTGTTGAGTCGTCTGCACTTATTTTCCTAAGAATGCACCGATGTATGTCTATTTTGAGTATCTAAAATACATTCGACACTCAGACTTGTATCACTATACTATTTAGAGCCCTTTTTGGGTGCTAGCTTGACTCATAAAAGCCTAATGTCTTGGTCCAAGTGGACAATGAAATGACATGGCATAGGTTTCAAATACAGAGGTGAAGAGTATTTTACAGGAGCCAGTTCGTCCTAATATGAAGAATTGGTCCCATCTATTGAACCAAGTGCTGTAGGCCTACAGGACGAGCTACAAGACTCCTCTTGGTATTTCACCTTTTAGGATGGTTTATGGAAAACCATGTCATTTGCTCACTGAATTAATTCATAAATCTGAATGGGAAATTAAGAAAATTAATTGAATTTGCCATCGAGAGAAGTAATGTCATGACTTGGACCTCATCGAGCTTGTGGAAACCAGAAACTGAGTGTATGACAATAGTTTGTTCTATATGGAAAAAATTAAGAAGTAACACGACATGCATATTAGATAAAAGAACTTTGTCTCAGGACAAAGGTATGATTGTTTTATGCCAAGTTAAAAAGTTTCCATTGTAATTGGAAGTCAAAATGGACAGATCCCTACATAGTGAAGGAAGTGCACGGTAATAGAAGTGTAGAGATAGCTGA
The DNA here is from genome assembly GCA_037367405.1 of Ottelia alismoides. Taxonomy (NCBI): domain Eukaryota; kingdom Viridiplantae; phylum Streptophyta; class Magnoliopsida; order Alismatales; family Hydrocharitaceae; genus Ottelia; species Ottelia alismoides. The sequence goes on from JAZKJV010011221.1 coordinate 221,814, forward strand.
TCTCATAGATGGTGCACGTTCTTTCTTGATCAACGAACAACTGTTCAAGTATTTTGTAAAATCCAAAGAACAGTTGGTCCATGTTGAGAAGATTGACTTCATGCCGATGACTATCTCACAGACAATTCAGATACGGCATGAAGCCACAGCCTGATGTTTCATATCAGATAGATTCAATAGCCCCCAGATTCACTCTATTCTTTCTATCTCTTCACTGACACTTGATTTATTCTTTTAGGGTTTAGATTCTCTCCTTAGCTTCTTATTCCTTACTTAGTCTATTCAGAGCCTAAGTACGGGAGAACCCAAACCCTATTTCTGTACATTCGTTTCGATACTCTTAAGTCATCTCCTTGGTCCTTTTGCATTTGATTCTTTTACTATACTTAGGCTATTTCTAGCCTAACTATAGGAGTGTTGAGCTTCTGTTCTCTTAGTTTTTCTATTTTTATTATTTTGTACCCACCTCTTTGTATGTCCATCCTACACTTAGGCTATTTAAATCCTAGTATAGTGGGGTCCTACCAGTTTTCAATTCTTTGTACAGTTCATTCTCTTTATGAGTATGACCTATGTCTTTTATTTCACTTAGTGCCATGAGGACATAGCACGATCTAAGTATAGGGGTGTGTGTATATATTTCATATATACTTTTATTCATAGCTTGACTCATAAAAAATACAGTGTGTCTATCACACTTAATGGTCCAGTGGTAGTACAATGTGTCTACCACACCAAAGATCAGGGTTCGAATCCCACTCTTGAAGGGGTTACGTTAGGTAGTCGACGACCAGCGTAAAAAATAGTCGATTCTTTCAACATGGATTTGAGGAAGAATCCATGCAGCCGACCCTGCTTATAGGGGAGAAGGCTTAGTACATTTATTTATACTTTTATTCATAGCTCATATTTCATATATTTTGTATATTATTATGGGATATGGGTATGGGGATTTGAAAATTATTTACAAAAATGATTTGTAAATTGATTTATATATTTATTTGACATGTTTTGTAATAATATTTTACAAATTACTTTGAAAGAGTACATTTTCTGTGCATATACTTACAAATTCTTTCAAAAAAATCAAACAAATTACTAACTAATAAGTTGGTCTTTCCCTGACACTTACATGTTCCATACAAGATTGAGATTCATAACACTTGATTTATGATGTCCTAATTCAGAGTTAATCTATCTTAATCATAACGATCTTAGACTTAAAAATTCATACTTCCCTAGTTTGAAAGATATGTATGATATATTGCATGCTTAATCTCACCCTTAAAGAATATGACCAATACTCAATTGCACTTCTGCATTTATGATGATATGAGTTGAGGTTTCACTTGAGGAACTAGGATTTGGGATTTGAGTTTGGATCCGATCTTATAATGCTCGAGGATGGGATAAAATTAATGAAGGCTTCATGAAACTAGAGTGTTAGCAGCTTTAGCTAGTATGAGAACATGGTTCTGATACTAATCTCTTGACATTTACCTAAGTCCTATGGCATGATGAAATTAATATAAATTATTGATCAGTGTGCACCAACTTTTGGTAAAAGCAGTGGAGCTAGCTAAAAAGAAAAGAAATGGGAAAAACGAGGAAAAGAAATTGAAAAGAAAAGCTCTAAATTACAAAGTCAAAATCAAAGAGCTTCCACCAGTGGAGAGCGCTTCCAACCTTTTAAATGTCAATTTGGACGAAAATTTCGGCTTTTATGAGTCGGGCAAGTACCTCAACAAGGTCTCTACATCGTAAGCGATACTAATTTGGGTGTCGAAGGTATAATAGATACTCAAAAGAGGCATACCTCGATGCATTCTTAGGAAAACAAGTACATACGACTTAATCTCTTTTTACACATTGATTAGTAACCAAAAATATATGTGTTGAGTTAAATAAGGAACTCCACATAATCAGTGTTCCAATGAGAGGGAGAAAAGAGAAGACATAACCCTAAACCCTCCATCTTTTGGCTTTTCATCTCCCCATTTAAGTTTGGAAATTAAGGAGACTGTCGATTGAATGCAAGAATAGATTTATTTTTGAGTGTTGAGGGTTGGATTCATAGGAGATTCTCTTAGATTAGAGCTTTGGGTAGCGTTTCTACTCAACTCTTGTGAATGCAGTCAACACTTAAATATCATACTCTTATTATATAGGTACTTAAAAAGAGTCCGATGGTTAGAGAAGTTGAATTCCTTCAGATTAAGACCTGGTTCAACTTAGAGTTATAGGACCATGAAATCGAGTCTTTTGAATCAATCTAGTCTTGCAAGAGCACATGCACAATTAGATAAATCAACTAACTTATTTATTCTTTGTTTGCTTGAGAACGAGCAAAGTTTAAGTGGGGGGAGGGTGAGAAATTCCATATTTATCATCTTATTATCTATTTATTATCCCTCTTGCTTAAAAAACTAATTAAGTAATAGTTAATTACTTTTAATTAATAACTCATTCTTTGTAAATAATTAACATTAATTATTGATTCTTAATAATTAATTTTTGTGTTGTAAATATTCATATATATATTGTGTTATTATTTTATGTTTTTTCTAATCATTAAAATTCTCATAAAAAATACATAGTATTTTTAATAATAATATGTATATTATTTATTACTCAAAATACCAAAAGTATAATAAAACAATTAAAGTAAGTGTTTTAATTCTTTAAAGATGTTTACAAAAATATTAATATAAATATATGATATATCAGATCATGAGTTCTACATGAAAGTTGTAGATCTCATTAAGATATACAACTTTCATGTTGAGAATTTTTTCCTGATTTTACTCCTAACTGTTTTATTTATATTTATTTGTGATTTATCAAATCTGTGAATTATGATTGAGCCACATGATGCCATCTACTTCAACTACGTGGCTCGTTCCTGATTAGCCATCCGCTTCTTATCTCAACCATATGATCATTTTGATCAGATGGCCGTGAGACCATCTCACGTGCCCCTTCCATAACCGTTGGATCACATGATCCAATGGCTGTCACTAACTGTCAACCTCTAAACAACCCCCTCCAGCCATTGCAACTCATGTCAAACCACCTAAATTCTCGAGCAACTTCTCCATCAACCAACACCGCCAGAACGTAACCCTAACGACCGCCTTCCACAACTAATCATCATACCCTAACTCCTTGATTCTTATTGTAACTTCTCGGCTATTGAAACTTCACGGAACCTTCCCAAACCACCATCTATCTCCTCTTCAAATAGTCCATTGCCTCCGCCCGTAACCGCTATCCACCCTCATGTAAGGAGACATCTAGACCATATCTTTGACTTCATGACATGAAGAGAGAGAGGGAGGTAACGACGCCAAACTCCTCCGACAAGATCTGCGACCAAATTGGTCGTGTTGCAGTCAAGTTTAAGGTTGCTCGAACTTACCTCTGAGGACCAAAACCTCAACCGAAGAGAAGAGAGTTAATCTCCAAGCCAAGGCCCTATTCTTCATTCTCCTTCATTCATCTCAATCCCAGGTAAACTTTCGATCATCTTTTTTACATTCATTTCTCCATATTTTCGTGTACACCTCAATCACTAATATTTTCATCTGAAATCTCCTCCATCTCTGTCTTATGTCACTGATCCACACCATCACCTCCAATAACCTCTTCCCTTTTTTAGAATTCGTTCCCCTCGATCCATTCACCCCTTTCTCATGGCATGAACCCATTGGGACACCAAAACTTATTGTTCGACTTAGCCCTTCATTCCATACCATTCAATCCCAAATCCAGTCCAGTATCTTGGCCTTTTATCCTAACTATACATGAATCCATTAGTCAGAGATATCAAGCCTACTTCGACCTTCTTCTTCATCTCCAATAAAGGTGCATCACTAGACCACTACAACCTCTTCCACAACTCATTAGCCCCACCACCACCTTCACTGCAGATCTAGGAAGCTTGTCCAGTGTTCTTTGACTTCAGAAGCAAACGGAGGAGGAAAAGGAACCACGTCGGAGCTCTGCCCACCAACAACCTTCTTGGCGGAGGACAAGAGTACAAACACCCTTGGATCTATCCAATCTGACGATCCAGATTCAACACCATGCATGAGCACATGCTTGCATGCTTGGATGCATCCAAACCTTCACTCGAAGCACAAGAGCCAACCACTTTGTGCCACGTGGCCTTGAGGCTAACATATGCCCGAGCCTAGCCCCACATGAGTTGAATCACATGACTGGGAAATTGCAGCACATGGGCTCCTATTTTCCTGAATTACATTTCTATCCAAGCATGCGAGGTACGTGCCACTTAAACAAATTACAAATAATCTCCATCGACTATTATTAATTGCATTTATTCCTTGGTGTTGGATTTTTGCACTATATACCAAGAAAAATTTTATATTTACATTTTAGTCCTCGTTAGGGATTTGTTTGTATTGTTTTTTTCATTTATGCCCTTGTATTGTACCTTGAATAATTTTTGATTCATGTACCCAAATTCAGTAATTTTGGCCTTGTTTGAAAGATAATCTTATTCTATTTAATTTGGTGCCATTAATTTCTAGATTTTTTTATTTATTACACACTAAAATTAAGAGCACAGATGTTGTCTTTCCAACATTTCTATTAAGTTTAAAATTGGTTCTCTTATTGTGTAATGATATATTAATCACCTCCATTAACCTTCAGTATCTTTGATCTGATTAGGAAGATTAGTAATAGACATTGGACATTTATTCCCTGATTAGATAATTATTTGATGTTTGATTGTTGTGGATCATATTACTTCTTTCAAAAGAGACTCATTGAGGTGACTTTATTATTTGAATTTTTAATATTACTTATATTGAATTGGTTTATCGCTAATTATTGAAGTTAAATAATTCACTAATAAATGGTAGTTGTGTAGTTTTGTACTGTGCATAATATTATTTTTTGCATTAATGTTATTGTTTTACTTAATATATTTGCATAAAAATCTATAAAAATCATGTGTTGCATCTTGTGCATCTACTCGACCTAGATCACCTATTGATCACTTAATTAAATATTTGATACCAAGTTTAATTCAATTAATTTCTCGCATCCTTATATTTGACCCTGGACTTATCCAAGGAAATTTCAGCTGAGTCCTCTTTACATAGATCTTCTGACTCGGTTCTGATCCATTGCTAATTGGTCATATTACAACGAAGCTTATTTAACTTAGATTTATAGAGATTAATAACCACAGATAAGAAATTAGTAAGAAGGACAGGTACAACTCTCTCTTATACTCCTCCTCATCTCTCTTTCTCTTTGTCTGCCTAATGTTATAGTGAAAGACTCCATCCATCCTTTTTTAATAAGTCTAAACACAATCTTAGATTGATCATAATAATCAGTCTTCATCAATCTAGAGCCTAACAGGATTTAACCACATCTATTTAAATATCTTTCAAGGATTTCATAGAGTTTATATCTATCATATTAGTATTATTGTCACTATAATTGCACATATTATCATTAGCAATCTAAAACCACTAACGATGCCTCGAATCCGTGATGTAGAACAACAACAACTTCTGATGTAAATTATGCGTGTTAGAAATCGACAACACTCAAGTGTAAAATCAGAGAAATAAAATAAACATGATGAATACTGAGATTTTACATGGAACCCTGCTCCATGAGGAGCATGATGAAACCACGGGAGAACATCTCAAAGGGCTTGTGTTTTTCTTATTCACTTTTCTCCACTGATACAATGGGTGTAGGGCTTCTTATATAGCCCCACCGACTGACCAGAGTTCCACTAATAGGAGACGTACGACTAAACATGTGGATGCGGTAATTGACCATGGAGGAATCTAATTACCCATCTCTACAATAACACATACTCCAACACTCCCCCTCAAGATGGAGCATATAGTGCTCAACTTGGATAAATAGGAAGAAATCTCTCACTCATAGTACAAGAGATTGCAGATAGTACCAATTCAACGCATACTCTACTCGCTACCTGCTAAGAATGTTACTTCTCATGCTGTGATAGAGAGGAGGAACTGAAGGGCTGATGTGTGATCTGAATTGGGTATCCTCGCCAAATAATATGTGCTCGATACTTAGTTTGTCAAAGACACTAAAATCGGAATGAGTCTCTACCTACATAACTCTGGACTGTAACTGCTCCATCTCTCCGAAGGAACAAACTGGAAAGGCCATGGAAACATCCTCATCGAAGTCCACAATTGCTGGAGAATGGAGTCTAAAAGTCTCCTCATTAGAGAATTAGGTCTTTTCCATACAGGCTCAGAGAATGGGATCTCTACTCTAGAGTCCCTATGAAATCACATGAAAACTCTATCCCACAATGGTATAGAGAATGAGATCTTTCAAATAATGATCATATACATATGTGCATCAAACTGTAGAGCCTGAAACAATATGAAAGTATAGTTTGAATTTGAACTGTAGAGTATGAAATCTGGCCTGGAATCTGAACTGGAGAATATGAATCTAACATGTATAACTCTACATAACCTCCCTTCCTGTCATACCGGTTGGAATAGATGCCATCGATCAAGTTGGGAGAAGCCATGAAGATGGGGAAAACAAAAGCTCAATAAGCCTTCTCAATTTTTCTTACCTTTTCCTTCTTTTCTTGTACATTTTTTGTATGATTTTTTTCTTTTATATATAGTTTTTTTGTACGTTCCTTTTACCAAAATATTTTTTTTAAAAAAAGCTCAAGGACCAAAATAAAATTTTAGAATGAAGCCCAATCCGATTGGGCAAGAAATAAAGAACCGACATATGGTTATTAAAGCCCATGCATGGTGAGAGGGAAAATCAAGTTCCTCCTTTCTTTAGGGTTCCCAGTGGGGAAATCCATTCCATGACTCCTGTGGGTTTGATCAACGCTACTTCTTGCCAAAGATTAATGATGAGGAGGGGTTGCTATTGTTATATTAAGGAGCATCCTTGATCGTCGATGGTGCTGGAGAGGATTGCATCTCTAGTGGTATGCGCCTAGGGGGCCTGACTGTAGGGGACATCTATCGGTGTTTGGTTTTACACGAGCAACACTCTGGGGACGTGTCTAGAGGAGGCGACATCACATGATGTGAGGTCATCACTTCTTTTTCTAGGGAACACCTCTGAGTCATTGCTTGGAAGCTTCGCATGGAGGAAGGGTCTGGAAGCCTCGATGCTAGAGACCTTGATGCAGTGGCGATCTAAGAACCCATCAAACTCATCGCTTGCTGGAGGGTGTTGGCGATCAGAGAGATCCTATATGCTAGGGTTCGGATGGAACTGTGGCATATGCTTCACCGATGAATGTCCCGATTTGCTGTGGATATAAATAGGTTACATGAGAATCTATTATCGAACTTGCCATCATCGAGGAGAGGAGTATTCCATGGAAACTATTGATGATATTTCTTGAGTTTGCTGAACTCAACCTTAGTGCCCGAGAACGGTTGATGCTGCTGCTTCAATTGCTATCATCAACATCATGATTGACTTCATCTTGGAACCAAATTTAGTGATGACCAACCATGAAAAAATAGTGTTTCAAAACCCTTGGGACCATTGCCTGCAGATGCTACTGCATGAAATATTTTAAGTTTTAGAAAAACCCTAAATATATTCTCAAACTCAAATTAAAACTTCAAATCATTTCCTGGAGATCTAGGGTTTCATGAAGAAACCCAATACAACATATCTACAACTGATCTGTATTTCTAAAACTGGCATTGAATATGAACATTTAATAAATCTACATGAAAATTCAGAATTGGATTGCAGAATTTCATTATCGATGATGCCATAGAATTAGGATGTCAAGAAACTCTAGAATTAAATCTCGAATCTCGAACAAATAACGAACATAAAATAAATCCTCGCTCAGATACCATGTTAGAAATAACAACGCAGAAGCGTAATATCAAAGAGAAAGAGTAAACATGAATACCATGACTTTACGTGGAACCCTACTCCGTGAGAAGCGTGATGAAATCATGGGAGAATGCCTCAAAGGACGTGTGTTTTCATATTCACTTTCTTCACCGATACAATGAGTGCGGGGCTTCTTATATAGCCCCACCGACTTACCGGAGTCCCACTAACATGAGATGTGGGACTAAACATGTAGATATGGCAGTTAAACCCTAGATATGGTAGAGGGATCCAATTATCCATATCTACAATTATGCATACTCCAACAATGTGGATAATGAAAATTTCGTATGTTAATGAATATAACTTGGTGGTTAGCAACAAATTTAAGAAAAAAGAAGATATTGTTTCTTGTTCTAAAACTGCAAGATCTACATCCAATGTTAATAGTTTTCATAACAATGGAGCACCTCAGTAGTTAAAAAATTATCGCATCTGTCGATATTAATTAGTAATTTAGCACCCACCGAGAGAATATTCTAATTGTTTTGAAAAAAATCATATCCAATCCTGCAAATTTTTCATGATCAGATATGATTTTGATTTTATATTTATACATTATAATTTATTTACATTTAAATGTTTTAAAAACAAAAAACAATAGATTTAAAGAAATATTCCAACACCATTATCAGGAGGAGGAGATCCATCAAAGGGAGTAAAAGGGAATGGGAAGAACCACAAGGGGATTGTCTCCCCATCTGAATGGCAAGAGTTGAGACAACTAAGCAAGGATCTTATTAAGCATCTTGGTATTTTTGTGAATGTTGCCATTTACTTGTATCAATTGTTCTTGAGTTGATGCCAACTCTTCCTGTTTACCTCCATAATAATTGGTGATGATAGCGATAACACAACTACAATAAACATGACCAGGATGATCTTTAAGATATATTACTTAAAATTTATCTTCTAGTGTAGTTGGAGGAGTCAAAGCTAGGTACCATAAGACGATGCACATGTTGCAATCATTGAATCATCTCCTCCTAATTAAAAATTAGAAAATCTAAATTGACCAAATAAAGTTGTGAAAAAATTAAAAAAATATCCATAAGCTCTTTGGTAGCTCGCGTCACACCATTCCCGACCACCATTCCCACTCTTATTCACTAAAGGCCCGTTCGGTAGGAGAATAAACAGGAATAAAGATGGAGAATAAGGGGAATAAGGGTCTATTCTCCGTTCGGCTGGAGGATAGGAATTAAGAGAATAAGGTGAAATAAAGGTAGGTAAGGTGGGATAAAGATAGGAATAAGAATGAAATAAGATGGAATAATGGGGAATAATCGTACCACTGCGAACCGTCTCGGGAGGAGAATTGGCCCCTTATTCCAGGGCCCACTAAAGTTTAGATGCGATTAGAATGATGCCTTCATTGCTTCGACTCTCAGTAAGAGTATAAATAAATGATTTTTTTTATAAAAAAGTTTACAAGTATTTAAATAAATGCAATCAAACTTCATTTTTCACTACCCCTCCATCCGTACCCATGTTTGTGACCAGGTTGTTTCTTTTAGTTGGCCTGATTCTTGGAGGAGGTGGAGGAGGTCTATAATTAACCATTGTAATTATAATGTACAAATAAAATAACTATAACTTAAATTAATAGACATATGACAGAATTTATCCAGTTGTCCCCCTTTTCGATTTTGTAATATCAGATATGTCTCTCCTTTTTTGCGGCATCAGTTGTTTCCCTACCTTATTGGGTAATTAACAGTTGTGACCATAGGGTTAGTAGTCTCCATCCATTGCCTGCTCAAACAAATATTATCTCACGAGTTCAATTGTAACTGGAAAGAATAAGAGTATAAGTGCACTACAATAAAATTGAGCTATAGTGACGGGTTTTCAAAATCCGTCACTAAATTAGCCGTTGTTAAGTATATAATGACGATATTATTCATTGCGAAATGAGTTTTCGAACTCAAAATTAGCAACGAATATCATATATATCGTTATATCATTAGCAACAATCCATATAACGACGCTTATCCGTTGCTATTTTTCAAAATATCAACTAATCGTTGCTATTTTTTTTTTCAAAATTTAGTGAGGATTAATTAAAAATTTGAAAAAAAGCACCAGATAAGCGTCGCTATGTGGATCGTTGCTAATGATATAACAACATATCTAATATTCGTTGGTAGTTGTGTGTACGAAAAATCATGTCACAATGAATAATGTCGTCGTTATATATTTAACAACGGCTAATTTAGTAACCGATTTTGAAAAAATCGTAACTATAGTTCACTTTTTTTGTAGTGGTGTAATTTTATGAAAATTTTAAGGGCACGACTGTAAGAAAATTTTACTAAATCGAGATTTCATTTGTATAAATATGACTTGATTTATCAGTGATGGCAAAAGTTAGGGAAAGGTACAAGTGATAACTAACCAAGGACAATCAAGTGTTTATCCTTCGGCCGCAACAATAACCTACATCCATTGTTCCAAGGGTAGCTGAAAAAGTTCATGACGAACTACGGATTTGTTACTACATCGAGTCGTACCTATATAAGTTTAAATTTATGGAAAATAAAAAAATAATCATATAAAAATACATGTGTATTAAAAATCATTAATTGTTTACCATCAGCCACCGTGCATTCTTTGTGGCAGCCAAGTTGATCCTCTCCTCCTTGTGTCTAGCACTAAAATGTGTGATCATCTCACCTGAATAATTAAAAAACTAACTATTTGATTAAACTATCAAATAATAAAAATAAAATAAATATAAAAATTATATATAACGTGATAAGCATCATCATTGTCCGATTATATGGTGTTTATCTTTTATATCATAATATCCACAGTTTTTATCGGAATAACCCATACATGATTCTCATTATCCACAAGATAGAAAACTTGATCAGCTTGACGTGCTAAAACAAATGGTTCTGTTATTTGAAGGATTATCTTACTCGTATCTAGACTTATGTAATCGAGCCGAGAATCTAGATTGATCATCGATATCTTTAAAGACATCAAACCATTCACATTTAAACAAAATAATACGACGATCATGGCCAAAAGATATCTCATTAATTTCGGTCATTCTGTCATACTAGCCAATATAGCCTGATCTAAGTATAATTTTCACATACATGTTCATATTCATAAAACTAACGATATTTTTTATACTATTTTGCATTTATCCTCCTCTAACTCATTGTATAAAGAAGGGATTAGAAACTAACAACTTTTCTTAAAACAAACGAAATTCTTCAGATTTTATACGACTAAAAACATTTTTTAAACTTTTTTAAAAATCTTTCCATTTGTACTGAACTTACCTAGAAATCTTGGTTTCATTAGCAAGATATATCGTCAAATTAATCATAATATCAAAAGTACCCACAGATGAATTCTTTGTAACGAACATAGTGTGATCATCCTAAATATCTAATAATTTGAGATCCAGATGGTTGCACAAATGAACTTAGAAAAATATCCGATATTTATGCTCCGATATAGATAACTGTAACGATCATTGAATAATTAGGGGAAAATATACTTGCATAAAGTCATGGCAATCATAAAGCGTAACATCGCCATTTTTTGTTAATAGCTATTGATATCCCATCATGTATTTTCACAACCTTTAAGTATGACAATAGTTGTTTACTTTGATTAGATCTCACTATCACTATTTAATCCCTTTACATCCATATTTTCATGCTACTTGATCTGATCGGTTGTATTGATAATATATAATTTGCTATCATGGATGTGGATGAAATTGAATTTAATGATGTTATCAGTTTAGTCCAGGCATAAAAGGTGTTGGAATGGCCATTGATATATACATGCAACAGATGGTCGCCATCTTAAAGGTATTTTGATATCGAGACGTATAATACAAATACAAAAGGGATTTTTATCCGGTAGACCCTAAAATCTTTGTCAATTACTTCCACAATCTTTGAAATAACATAATTCCCTCCTTAACCCGGTAAACTTGCTAACTCTTACCCTACAATTCTACAAATCCTGTGGTTAACCTCCATCCATTTATCCGTTAAAACTAATCAGATTTCGTTATATTCTTTTACATTATACCCATTTTATTTATCAAATTTACATTGAATACCACTCCACTAAACTTTGAAAAGTGGTCCAATCTTCTCTCCAACCTCCTTCTCCCGCTGTCATATCCGTCCCCTTTCCTGAGGAATAGTGATGGACGCTGAGCTGATCGTCGGTCGACCTCACTCGACAGCGTCATGGTGACTGACATCTGCCCCATTTCCGCGTCATTGAGAACGGAAGCTAGTAGGTCTTCTTGCAGTCTCAAGTATGACTCGACCTAAGGGAGAGGGAAGCAGCTTATATGACAGGTTTTCCTATAGTTCTGACTCCTGTCTGTGTTCTGGCTAATTGATAAGGGCATGGACGGCGAGAAGGTGAGGGGGGATGGTATCTGAGAACTCTTATCTGCAGACCAGGTCACATGCTCTCTAAAATGGAGCTGGACTGGTGAATTATTAACTAGTAGAGCAGTGCTGGCGAGAACTCAGAGGCGGACCACTCCACTTGCTTTTTGGACAACTTTCTCGATCGAGCATGACCGGGGAAATCCGGATTCATCAAGCTATATATACTATCAGATCTCTCATTTTCTCAGGGCGGGAGTCGAGGGGGTTCGTCTGCGTGCAAGAAAGATGATGTGAAAAGACCTCTTCCAAAGAAGCTTCGAAGTGCATGGGGGAAGGCCACGCGCTCTGATCTTGACTTCAGGCAAGAACTGCACGTCGGGGGTAGGGGGACCTAGTGTGCACCTCCGGGAGAACTCTTTGGGTATGGGTTATACCGAAGAGAAATAGAGAAAGTCCCTCCTACTCTTCTTTTTTCTTTGGGAGACTAAACAAGAGAATGAGGTGCTCCCCCACCCCTTTGTTCTTTCTGCCGGTGAACGTGCATACGCCAAAACACGGAGTGAGCTTCTCCAGAATTGAGGAAACTCCAATCCCCCACCGACTCCATGGGAAGATCACCCTGCTGCGACAAAGCCGACACCAACAAAGACGCATGGACCAAGGAAGAGGATCAACGCCTCATCTCCTACATCAAATCCCACGGCGAAGGCTGCTGGCGCTCCCTCCCCAAAGCCGCCGGTACTCCCCCCCGTCCCCTCCTTGCATGACACTCCCTCTTCTTACCTCCTCAGCCTGGAGCAGCAGCGGTGGCAACGTCGTGATGTAAGTGGAGCGATCGACCACGCGGGACGGCATCAACCTGGAGCTGTCCATCAGCATGCTGTCCCATCGGTCGGCTGTGTCGTGTGAGTCACCTGCTAGTGCTCCCGAGAAGGAAGAAGGCAAAGGTGGCGGCGTTTGCCTGTGCTAACACCTGGGTTAGGGGAGGGGTGCGGCTGCCAGTCCGGTGCAGGCAACGTGTTCAGATATTTCATGCCGTTGGGAGGCGGGCAGCAAGTAGAGTAGATGTTTCTGCCCTCGACTAGTGTTGGGAACAATTTGCATATTCTTTCATTAATGGCCGTTATGAGATGATCTTTCTTTTCCCACTGATTAAATTGTGCCTGAGTGTAGTCGTGATTGGCCAAAATGGATGTGATTTACCTCCGATGGTGTGGTTAGTTGCTGGGGGAGGACGTCATCTAAAATGCCGGTTTTCTCTAACCAGATCTGAAAAGTGTTGGAACAATGATTCTATTTGTAAATCGAGCAGGAGGGGGAGTTGGGTTTCCTCCACCTTGGTTGCCAATGAGAGACACACCACGGAACAAAGCTGAGGCATCCATGGTTGTTGTTGCTGCTGTCCCCTGGAGAGGAAGTTGTCGAGGTAGTTTACTGCAAGGAGAGTTGTCTGAGCGGTGAACCCCAATCGAACAGAGGCCCTCACGAGCAGATATTTCGGGCTTCGTGCAAAAATACTCTCGAAAATGGGTTAATCACGGACAAGTCCAAGATGAACCCTTCTCCTATGGTTAAATTAACCCAAGCATTTGACTCAAATGAAGTTAAAACTAACGGTAGGGTCAGTGGGGTAAGACGGAGCAAGTTTGCAGGGTCGAGGAAGGAATTATGTTGTTTCAAAGTTCGTAGAGGTAATTGACAAAGATTTTAGGATCTGCCGGGTAAAAATCTCGATACAAAATAAACATTTTCGATGCATGTAACTTTATTGTAGAAAAATGATTTTCTTGTATACACTAACTTATCAGATTGAAGTACAAAAGGTAAATTAGCATGTCCACTTTGAATACATGGATAAAACACACAATTTGCATTTACATGAAAGTAAGAAAACATGTTATTTTGGTCGCATAAAATTTAAAGCTTACAAATCACCATCTAGGATGGAGCATTGGGCTCGACCCGACCCAACCTGAGAAATCCTGACTCGAGCCCATCAATTTTTCACGGGCCTTGGGCCGGGTCGAGGCTCGCTTTTTTAGCAAACTGAGGACCCGGGCCCGATCTAAGGCCCATGTGATCGGGCTCCGATTATGGTCGGGCTCGGGTTCGGGTTGGGCTCAGCCCGCACGTATTTTGATTCCATGAAGTTGCACTTTGATTCCAATTTATTGTTATTGATGTAATTCATCCGTAACACATGAATATTGGATGTATTGTTATGATATAACATTACTATTCATGGATGAAGGAAATATTGGATGTATTGTGATTATAAATCCATATACCCTAATTCGATTCTAACATGATATTTTGAAACACGAGGGTCCGGGCCCGGTCCATTTGTATTTCGGATTCGTACTCGGCTCGGTTCGAACATAATATTTTTGAAATATGAGGGCACAAGCCCGGCCCATTTATACATCGGATTCAAGTCAGGCTCGAACTTTTGCGGGTCAAATCAGAATCGAGTCCAAATCAGCCCGACCCAATGCTCCACCCTATCTCCCATCCCTTAACTAGAAGATAGGGACAAAATTAGGCAAGAATGAGAAGATGTAGAAAAGGACATTTCTCCGCAGTGGGGGTCCAATCCCTATCATGCTACCGTGGATGCAACCCAAATTCCTAATCTCTTAAAAAGAGATGATGTTGGTCCTCATCCATCACTTATGGACCCATGTAAGCAATTGGGTGACACCAACTTCCTCATAAACGGGATTTTGACCAGCTTTAATTGATACCAAAGTTAGGCTAGGGTTAACCATATATCAGAGTTCTCTTATTTTTAAAACATAGCATATATTCCTCTCTTCTTCTTTGCTTATAGGTTTCAATCCTCCAAATCCTCTTGCTCCTCTCCTAGCATCCCCCCTAGTGCCCCTTGTCAACATTCTTATCACCAGCACTCGACTCCTCCCTCTGTCACGCTTGATACCGCTTATAACACTCTTATGCGATCGACACTACCCCCAGACGCTCTTTTCTCCTTCTTACATGTTCTTCCAAAGACTTGCCAGTGAAATTTTCATTTACTCAACAATTCTTGGTAACAAATGATTGGTCCGTTATTTGATGGGTAGGATTGAAAATAGTAATTATCGATTCTTTTCAACCCCTTTCATCAATGATCTTCGTTTTATTGACATGCGATTAATAAGTTCTAATGATTCTAATAAGAAACACCATTTCCCCCAAGCGATTACAAGCGATATATGGTGCAGCAACAAAATATGCTGACGCTCATGATCACCGGCTCTTCTTGTCCTTAGAAGTTGCAGTGCCTATTTTAAATGATTTATCTAGAAGGAAAAAGGGAGCCTACACTTGAGGTGTGGGTAACTCCCTACATCTGGTTCTTTTTTTATTATTTTTTGAAATGAAACATTGGGAGAATTAGATCACCACATGGTATCATTCTAAGTTCAACTTAATTAACAATTTATCTCATCTCCATCAAGACTATCAAATTTTAACGGTCTTAAAATTACTGAAATTGATCACTTCTAGATGAACATATTAAGAATGCTTGTTTTGCATGATACTTGAAGCATATATCTCCCTCAATATATTAAGCAAATCCCACTAAGATTTCCTTCATAAAAGTCCAAAATAATGAAAAAAGGACAGATGCAGGGAGTTACCTATACCTCGAGTGCATGCTCCTGGCTCCCTATCTAGAATATAATAAAGAAATGCGAGTAAGATTAAATAAGTGGATCTTCATTTATCATATTATATATTTTATATTATCACACTCAGAAAATCATTACAATGAAAAATGCTTGTGGTAACGACTTTATCATGATAGAAACTTGTGGCAACACACAAAACTATCACCAGGGGCTTTTTAAAAAGGAAAATTATAAACCGATTTTAAAATTATACAAAAGATTGCATATTATAGTGGAATAAGAGCAAATATCCTTATATGGAATCATGAAGTGTATTGTCGCGCAACCAAAGCATATCAAGTGTAACCTCATGTGATGGATAATTACCAGTGTTACCCCCAAATAGTTTGTAACTAGATGACAACACATGCCTCCAAGTATCTTGCTAGGTAGCACAAGCAATATCATTACTTTACCTTTTTTCCCATGCCCAAGAAATCCCTATAAGAGGAAGCACTTTCGTCCTTTGTCCTCTTCTCCACTCTTGAGAAAACCCTAAGCTCTCAATCGACTTCTCCGAATTGGCAGGGTTGGATGCAGTGGCGATGGTGGCAAGGTGATGATCAATGATCTCATGAGTATGGTGATCGGTGATGGGCATATTACGATGGCGATAGGTTGTGGATGAATCGAGGCATAGACTGAGGAAGCTGGCAAGGTAGAGGCAGAGGTGACGATGATCAATGGTCGTAGGCTTATGACGATAGGCGATGAACACTAAGTGGTGGCAAAGGTGAAAAGCATGATGCAAGGGTGGTGGTGATCGATGATCCACACATCAGGGACAAAGGGCGGAGCATAGGATCGATAGGAGGTAAATGGAATACAAGGATCTTGGGTCGTGAGAGAGGAGAAGGATGGAGAACAAGGGTGGGGCAGGAAAGCACATGAGTTGTGTGCGGTGGTTGGAGAAACAAGACAATGGATGCTGGTAGAGGTGTTCATCGGTGGATGTTGATGAGGACAGAGTGTGAAGGTGGGTGAAATGAAGGGCATAGAGCAATGAATGTGGGCGGGTGGAGCATGATTGCAGTAGGTGATGGAAGAGGTTATAAGCGGATGAGCAGTATGGAAATCAAGGGCAAACATCTATGGACAAACCATTCACGAGGTGGACCCTATGTATAACTTGAAGGTCATTATTGAAGGGCGAAACACGCGGATACTAGGTAAGAAGATTTACATACATGCAATATCACCCTCATCCGATACTTTGAAAATCTTAGTAATCTTATTAATTTTAGTAACATGATGGTCATATATATATATATATATATATATATATATATGATTTTTTTAGCTTTTTGATAAGTCCACAATCGGCTAACTTAAATTAGACTTGTTGTAATACAGTAAATTACAGATCAATCAGAGCCGAACGGGAATCTCCGTGAGGAGTGACTCGGCTAAACATCTCCTGGATAAGTTCAAGGTCCAACACAAGGATAACTTATCTAGATAGGTCCTAAACTGTGTAATTAGGTTACTCTAAGTTTTTATCAAGGTCAGGGGAGCAAAACACTACAACTTGCATGCCTGGTTTTTATGGGATTTTTAATGCAAAAATTAAATATGTTATAAAATGGGACGAAATGCAAAGTAATGCGCAAGACACATAAACAAATAAAATCTCACAATTAAGCTCATGAATAAATAATTTATTAATTTAAATTATCTAGCATCAAGATGATGCAAAATTATGTCAATTAATGCATCAATTTCAATTTGTGCAAGATTAAATTTGAGAACATATCAAGTTGAGCACTTAAGACTATAAAGCTCCTTAATGTGAGGCTACATCAGGGATTGATATTTAAGATCAATCAAGCAAGGTTCCTGATTAAGTTTTAGTGAGCTTAAGGTAAATCAAGAGATTTTATGAAGCATTAAATTCACGAGCATGCAATTTTAATATACATCATGATATAAGGCCCATTTTATTCTCTGAATTTTTAATTCAGTCTCAATAGAGCAATTAAGAGTTCTATATATATCACATGAAAGAGCAGAACATGACCTTTAATATAAGACAAATTTCACTAGTTTATAATCTAAAATGCACAGCAAAATATTAATGAAGACATGGGTATACCTATAAGAAAAAATCCATAAAAACATAATAAAAAGGTTCAACACAAGAATGAAATGAAATATATACAAGCAGTTTGGGTTCACATGCAATATAACCTACGTGAGGGGATAAATGGAATTAAATAAGTCGATGGGGCTAATATGCAATTTATCCAGGCAACACGTGCTCTGCATGTGCTAGACCAAAATGCAATTCTTCAAAAGTTGGGCCCAAATACTGCAAATATCCCTGTCATATGAGGTAAAGCACGTGGGGGCTAGTCCTTGGACACTACTCTAGCTCGGGCAACATGTCATGACTTGGTGACATGTGGGTAGGTTTGGGCGGCCTAAACCTCCAGTCTGAAGTGATGCTTCATATGTCCAATCGCAACCATTAAATCAGATCCAAGAGATTTAATCCAACGATACTTATAGGTTCTGGCTGCGCCCCCCTCCTTAGTGCACGATGACACCTAGTAGAGATCTGGTAAAAGAGGATGTGCTCCTCATCACTCAGATACTCGATCTAAAGGTCGAGGAAACTTCCTCAAGCCCAAGAGGAGAAGCTGGGGGCCCCAACCAGCAGTTGCACTTCATGACATGTTTAATCGACCACTGATTGTCGGAGGAGAAGGAGATCAAGAGAGATCTGGTAAAGGTCTGGCCATTGAAGTCCCTGCAAGTTTAGATAACAAATCCCAAAGGAGGGGAATCTACGGAGATGGGAATGGGGGCAAAATGTGGGCTATGTCAAAGCGAAAGGGGCGTAACCCTAATGGGTCTCCTCCCTTGCAGGGAGGTGACGTGGACCAAGGGTGACAAAGAGATGAAGAAGCACTGGAGGAAAGAGATGAGATGTGCGAAGATGTAAGGTGGTCAGTGAAGGTTGAGGTGCTATGAACGAGTGAAGTAAGTGTGTGGGGGGGGAGTGGAGGAATTAGGAGAAAAGTAATAGGAAGATTACCTGAAGGAGAAGATGATTGATGAAGGAGGAACAAGAAAGGTGTAAACGGGCATGAGCGAAAAAGGAATCGATTCCCTAGTCGTTGCTTGATGTAGCCGAAATCGAGTGCGGTCGTATTGACTCACAAGGCGAGTCAACAGTCGGTGTATTGACCACACTAAATAGTGACCAAATCAACAATTAACCCACACTAAAAATCAATAATTAGAAATAAATGTGGAGTTAAAATTTATTTTTAACTCTGCACAAATGGTGTATAGTGTCAAGTATGCAGAGAGTTCGAACACAGGGAGCAAACAGTGTAGCACAAGCAAGTGAATGCACAAGTGAGTTAGTGTGTGAAGTGTCTACACTAAGCAAGCAAGCAACTACAATTTTTGTGGGTTTTTAATTTTTAATTTTTTTATTTTTTATTTAATTTTTAATTTTGTATTTTGCTTTTTGATTTTCTGATTTTTAGATTTTGTATTTTATATTTTTTTATTTTCTTTTTCAATATTGGAAAGTAAATGCAATATAGTAAAAGGCAAGGTGGAATATTTATAAAAATGCACAAAAATGCTCAAAAATTCAGAAATGAAATGTTTTTGGTATTTTTGAGGTTTTCTACTATTTTTGTGATTTTTGGGGGTTTTTCAAGATGTTTTTGGTATTTTTAAAGTCTGAAATAAGAGAAAACAGTGGAAATGAGGCTGGCTGGGAATAAAATGCAAGTTAAAAATACCAACCAGTAGCAAAAATATTTCACACTATTTTTCTAATAAAAGTAACAAAATAAGTGACAAACAGAAGCTGAGTTTGTATTTTTTGGATTTTTCTACTATTTTATATATTTTTTTGAAGTTTTTAAGTGTTTTTAAATTTTTAATGTTTTTCTTTTGAAATTTTTAGTGATTTTTGGACTGACACTACAATAGGATAAAATAGACACTATGTGAATTTTTGGGAATTTTTGGGGGTGTTTTACTATTTTTTTGGTATTTTCTAAAGTAGACAGTACACAAAAAGGTTGTTTTTGATTTTTAATAAATATCAAAATAAAACAAAATCAAAAACTAAAATATGGGCGTCAAAGTACACCTATCCAGAAGCTTAGTCCTATTTTTGTGGAATTTTTGGAGTTAAAATGATATTTCAAATAAATCCAACAAACATCCAAATATTAAACAAGCCTGGCAGGGGTATATGTGCAATATTCCAAACATCCAGGGGCTAACATGCAATTTTCCACAAAATATTACACTATATATTCAACTTCTGGGACCAAAACGTAAATACGAGATCCGCCTGGGCACGCCTACAAATTACCCACCAGGGCGCGTGACTTGCACGCGCCTGGGAGGGACTGAAGTGCAATTTCACAAAAGTCTGGGGGTTAACATGCAAAATACCCAGAAGTATTACACGTGCTACTAAAGTTTTTGTACTGAAACGAAATACCCAAAAGACCAAGGGTGCCTCTGCAAAATGCCCGCACCTTCACGTGAACTGGTCACGTGAGGTGACGTGGCGAGGACCTAACTGCAAATATCGAAAGTCTGGGGTCTCTTATGCAAATAGTACAAAACTTTAACGCTACAAACGAAAGTTTGAAAACTAAATATTAACTACAAAAGTTGCGAGGGTGTCGATGCAAAATACCCTCGACGCGGCGCTCTGATGAAGACGCGTGGCGCGCATCCAACGGTGGGGCGACGAGGCGCGATCCAGCGGCTGGGGGCGACCCACTTATACACGTGGCAGCACGAGAACGGCCGATGACGCTTCGACGATGCACGGCCCTGATTAGATCCTCCTTGGCTGATCGGACGGTGGAGACTGGTGGAGATCCAACGAAGGCTGTGCGATCTGGGACTCCTCCTCGATCCAACGGCTGGGAAGAGGGTTGCAAGAACGGGGAAGAACTCCGGCGAGCCGAGGTTCTCCGACCTCGATCTTCCTCCTCCGGTGACGATAGGTCCTCAAAATGGACCAGGAGCTTCCTGGAATGGTCTTCTATCTCCTGGGGGTGTCCAAAATCCACGGGGAAGCCCGTGGTGCTCTCGGGCAGCGGGCGGAGCTGGAAGGCTGCTGCTGCTCCGGCGAGCTCCAAAACTCTCCTCCAGGCGCGCGTGAAGTGGCTTGGACCTGCGAACAAAGTCAAGGGGTCCAGGGCAAACTGCCTGGACCCTCGGATGGCCTTGGGGATGGTCGAGTCGAAATGGAGATGCACGGCCGGAGGTGCGCTCCGGCCAAGGTGCTTGATTGGGCGATTTAGGCGATGGATCTTCGATTTTTTTGGGTGTTTGTAAAGCCTAAGCTAACAGGAACCTAATGCAATAAAGAAATGGCGAGATGGAAGCCCTCGATGGCCGGAGCCAGAGGAAGAAAGTTACCTCGACGCCAGCGGTTGGCGGAGGTGCTGGAGCCGTCCTCGACCTCGGACGCCTTGGCTGAGAGGCTCGCGGCGAAGCTGTCACCTCCGGCGAGGCTTGGAGCGCAAGAGAGGCGATGAGGGGTGGACCAAGGGGACTCAAAATCGATTTGAAAATGGGGGGTTGGTTTTATTTGGTTTGACCCCCGATGGCAGAGGTCCAAAGATCGAGATTTCTGGGGCGATTCAGCGATCCACACCCCCATGTAATCAATTGGCGGGCAAGAGGGATGAACGAGGAGGGATTTTGCAGAAGGAATCGAATCGAAATGGTGCAAGTCCGCTCCTCGAAAAAATGGGGAAGTTGGGTCAAAGATAGGGCTGTCAGAGGCTACATGAGGTAGGGTACCTAGTTGACCGAGGTCAACTAGGGTTTGCACCTGGTTGGTCCACGTGGACCAACCAGGAAAAACCCTGGAAAATATGTTTGTTAATTCAATTAAAAATAGTAAATGGTCGAATTAAATAAAAGTTATAAAATAAAAAATGTTCAAAATTTTATGTAGTATTTTATTCTGATTTTTATTTATTTTTATGACATATATTTTTACAAGTCACCTTTTTAACCCTATATAGGTATAATACCTATGTGCTTTGATATTTTATTTTATTTTATGTATTTTTAATCTTATTATTTTTATTTATGATTTTGTAAAATTATTACATACTTTTATATACATACTTATATTTTCATTTTATTTTTCTGAGATGTTTTGTATGTTTAATAAAATACAATTGCATTATATACAGGTATAAGTATGTATGGTACACCTATGTATTGAATATATACAAGTATTTTATTTTTATTTCTCTTTGCATTTTATTTCAATTTTAATGCACATATATACTATAAGTAATATGTACAAAATTATAAAAATATAGAAAATTAATAAATAATGAATAAAGAATAAATTGAATATTTTATTCAGTATAGGTATACAACAGGGGTCCAAAACTCAACTTTCAAACCGTAGCTCCGCCAAATGCGAAACCACCACCATTGGATAGATTATTTTATTCTATATACAATTAAAGGTGAGTACACTGCATTTGGATTTGTCGTTTGTGAGATACGGGTCTGGGAGTTATGATGTGGAGGTTGCATATTAAAAATATATTAAAATTACTTTAATTAGATATAACTTTTAATAAGCTATTTAATGAAGGTGGTTGCATATTTTTTGGAGTTATGATGTGAAAGTTATATTTTGGACCCCTATTGTATAGTTATACCGATCAAAATATTCATTTTATTTATTACTTATTATTTTTTTATAATTTTATATTTTTAAAGTTTTGTAAATATTATTTATAATGTATACATATTAAAATAGGAATAAAACACTAAATAAAAAATTAAAATAAAATATACATAGAAAATTCAAAGATGAAATACCTATATCTATACCTATAGAATAAATACACCTAATTATTTAAGTGTATATATTATATTAGAAAAATGTAATAAAAATATATTTAAGTGTATGAAATTAGTTATAAATATATAACAAAATAACTAAATTAATAAAATAAAAATACAAAATAAAAATAAAAATAAAATGCCTAATATATAGATGAATATACTTATAAATAATACCCTAAAAACTAACTTGTAAATAATAAGCTCTAAAAAATAAATAAAAATCACAATAAAATTCTTTAGAAAATAATAAACATTTTTTATTTATAACCAAAAATTAATAAAATCATTTATTATCTATTACATAATTTTTAAATAATTCTAGCATGGTTTTTCCTAGTTGGTCCACGTGGACCAACCATGCTTCTGCGTCAGTTGACCTCGATCAACTCTTTGACTAAGGTCTGCTCCCAATCAGACTACCGACTAGGTCTTCTTCTCAGATTTATCACGGCCAAATCTACCATTTGATGGCACGTTCTTCATGACTTTTTCTCGTCGTGCATCCACCTTACACGCCATCAACATTCCTCGAGGATTGGAGTAGTGATACGCTTGATATTCTTCATTCTTCGAGCCCTGTCGACCACCTTGTACATATGCCCCCTCACTTTTCTTCCTCTGTTTGATCCTCTTTGACCTAGCTAGGCTTCGTCTTTCTTGCACTCCGGATTAGAGATGGTGACAGGGTCTCCTCTAGCCAGGAAGGAGGCGTCGTGCGTGGTCTAGGGGCGGTCTCCACCACCTTCGCCAGCCATCAGCGTTGAGGTTCTTCTTCCTTGGATCCGGCCAAGTGAGGTCCTATTTTCTTTCTTTTTCTTGCATTTTTTGCTTAACCCTAGCCTTTGATATCACCCTTTTCCCTTCGCATCTTAGCCAATCAGTCACCTCGTCCGTCATTCTCCTGAGCTCGCTCCGACGAGCTTCACTCTCACATCCCCCACCTCCATATCACCCCCAAATGGGTCGAGGCACTTCTCCCTCGACCCCCTAATCCTTTTTTACATGTCCAGGAGTTGAGTAGCAGTCGGAGCTCATTTTGGAGGTTCACCGAAGTACCTGGAGCTTCATTGCTCCAGCGACCTCGTGCTTGCACTCCGGTCGATGCCAGATCTTTTTGGAGCTTACAACAATTAGTGGACCCTAGCAGAATGCCAGGCACCATTTTGGAGCAAAAAGGAGTGCCAGAGAGGGGATATTTCGTCGGGGGAACTTCACATTGATGGAGTTCTTCCCCATTCATCAACCTGCCCTCGTCGTCCTTGGATCGTGAAGGTGCCCCAGATCGAGCAGCCTCCGTTGGATCATGCCTTGTCATGATTGTACGATCCGAGCCGTCGATCCGCAAAGGGGTATCGATCTTCCCTACACCGCCATGTGGCGAGTGATGGCCCATCAGCAGTCGGATGCCCCCTCCGCTGGGTATTTTGCATTCATACCCCAACGATTTTTGTATTCAAATATTAAGACTCAATCTTTCATCTTCCATTTAATATTTTTGTAATATTTGCATAACCCCCCTCAACTTTGTTATAATGGCAATTAGGGCCACGCCACGTCACCTCACGTGACGCTTCACATGAGGGGGCATTTTGTAACGGGACCCCTGTATTTTTGGGTATTTAACATTAGTATAGAAATAGTTTTATTATGTTATAAATTTGTGGTAAAATTGCAAACATGCCCTCAATAGTTTTGGTAATTGCATTCGGGTCCTTGCTAGTAAGACTCACGTGTAACGACACTTGAGCTTGGCTATTTTGCTAGTAAGCCCTCAAAGTTTTATTTATTTACCTTTGGTCCTATAACTTTTTGAGGATGTTAATTATTTTTGGAAAATATGCATATTGGTCGCTATGCTTTATTTTTATTACATTTAAACCCTTGCCAGCATTGTATTTTCTCTTTGTTTCTTATATTTATTTAATATAGTTACATTGCTTTAAAAAATCTACAAAAATAGGTATATGTTCTTGATTGCACACACATTGACGCACATATTTTATTTTTTGCTATTATGACTTTATATTATTTATTAAAAACTAAAAACTTCTTGTTTGGTCTTTGTTTGCACTAGAAAATACATAAAAAATATAAAACCTTTTTAAAAAATTCCAAAAAATATATTTTATATTTATTTACCTATTTTACAGTTTCAGACCAAAACTTATTAAACATACAAAAGGAACCCATAAAATTAAAAACCCTTAAAACCTTTTACAAAATATAAAAAATTCTTAAAAAATACAAAATAGTGTTTTCTGTCTTATATTTTTCTCTATATTATTATATATATTAAAATTAATTTGGAGAATTTTTGCTATTGTTTACTATTTTTCATCTCCATTTTAATTTCAGGTATTTATCTTACCCCTGTTTTAGGGTATTTTTTGAATTTAAAAATATATAAATATTAGAAAAATTTCTTAAAAAATAGAAAAACAACAAAAAATTATTTAAACCCCCAAAAGATTTTATTTTATTTATTTTTCTTATTTTTGTTAATTTTTATATCAACACTAGTTTATATTGTATATATACTCTTTTATATAGCCTTATATCTATATATTTTAAAAGAAAAAGAAAATATAAACATATAAAAATATAAAAAGAAAATACAAAATCAGAAAATTAAAAATCAAAAATACAAATTTATAAAATAAAAAATTTAAAAATTAATAAAACCCCCCAAAAAGGAACATATAAACAACTACATCACATTCACATTTTGTGCAATTCATTGCTTGATCTATCCTGCTTGTTCCCTGTGTTCGACACTCTACACATACTTGCACATATACACATCCTCTTTATAGAGTTATAATAAAATTTAACTCTGCACTTGCTTCTTATTGTTTGATCATCATTGCGGGTTAATTGTTGATTGACCTAGGTTTCATGAGCGGTTGCCTCAACGACTACATGGTCTCTCCTTGTGTAGACTACTTTAGACTCTCGCAAAATCCGAGTTATCAAATGGCGCCACTGCTTGGGATAAACAACACATAGATTGGATTTTAATTGATGGTGTGAATTTGGTCTATATTTTTCCTCTATTTACTTTCTCCTTTATTTGATATCATTTTGAGTTGTCTAACCCCTCTTTTTGTAGACTTTGTGCAAGGTACTACAAATCAAGGGGGGCACTTTACTCAAGGTCCCTGTGCACCGACGTGAAGCTGGCTTCAGCTTGCCGACCCAACACTAAGGGAAGTTAGAGAATTTTTGAAGACCAAGCTCCATTTATTTTATTGTATATAGTTTTGTAATTTAAGTGAGAGAGAGCACTTAAATTGTAATAATTGAGGTATTTTAGACTCTGGACATTCGGTCCCAATTTCCAAGTGTTTGTTCACTTGGGGGTTTACCGCAGTTTTTCGTGTTTTCTTTGCATGTGATTTATCCTTAGCTTTAGGATTGCTTGACGATAGATTAAGACCAAACACTTAACAACCATTGCATGCTCCTATAGATACGCTTGAAATTAGTCAAATTTTGACTTGCTTCTCACTTAGACTCGAAACCCCCGCACCACGAGAGTTCTCCATACAATGCTTGCATAACCATTGTTATGGGCATCGGGGAGACTCCAAGACCGGACATCTAGGTTCCATTCTAAGTTATTAGCATTGGTGCTTCATTATAATAACAATTTCTGAACCTAGGACAATTTCATAGGCTTGCATTTGTATATATAGGTTTCAATTCTGTTGAGCATCTTTGCATGTAGAGTGCTGGAGGCAAGGTGAGCATTTACGCTTTAACATTCATCATTGTTTTACCGCTTGCATTGATTTTCTGACTCTCCATCTGATTTTGACAACCTAGGTGCTAAGTAAAATTGATTCCTTATTAGGCGCACACATTTCTCACTAAAAATCCAAAAAAGTGATTACAAATAAAATTGGGACTTTTAATATTACTTGACTCTAAAAAAGACCAAAAAGAAAAATCTTGTCTTAGGGCGAGTAATCTCCTCATTGTCTTCGTTTTAATTACTCGCGTACACACTAAGGACTAGTACCAAAATCCCATTCAGCCTTGTACGTGTTTGTACAATTTTTACTTCTTACCTAACTCTAAATAGAAAAGATAAAAAGACCGAGCTTTCACTGTCTCTACCGAGTTGAGTAGGTGAATAGAGGGGTTTATTATGTGTGAGTTTGATTGTACTTTCTTGTTTGTATACTAGATCGTCTCTATGCATTTGTGCCATTTTCTCACTACTCTTGACTTGACCATCGTGCTCTCCCGATTATTTTCTCTTGTTTCAGAGAGGACCGACTTGAGTGATTTTTATCTGACCTTCATGGATCCCTTGTACCCTTATGTTTGTCTACCTCCCTTTTTCCAGGAGGACTTTGCTCCTGACTTTTGTACATATCCAACTCAACCACTGATTCAGACCTCGGATTTTTATCCACCTCCACCTCTACATTTTCCTTCACATCCACCCGAGATTGATCTATTGGAGTCATCTTTCACGATTTCTATGATTGAGAACTTGAACCAAATGCTGGAGCAAATGAATTCGAGGATTGATGATCTTAATAATTTAAATAAGAACCAGAATGTTGCTCCACTATTTGAGGATATGGATTCATTTGAGGATTTTTATGAGAGATTGCAATCCCTAAAATACAAAAAATAAGCAAAATTTAAAAATACAAAAAGGATTTGAAGGCACCTGGTTGATTCAGATTGTGAGGAGAGTGCCCACATGCCAGATCATTTGCCCACACAATCTTTCACATCTTATCCCACCTTTGACCCTGAGGATGCCGTTGTACAGACTGCTCTTGGCATTCTTCATATAGATGATGATTCCGATCTCCTCCCTTGTATGAAGGAGATCCAAAAATTCATAAAATTGTTGACTGAACCTGAAGTGATGGCCGCTATTCATTAGATCATTGATGCCCCACTTCGCCAGGCCATGACCTAATTATCTACCCCTCATCATAAGAAGAGAAAGCAGAGGAACATATTTGAGCATCATATCTTGACCATGGACACTACTCACGCCATCGCCCATCGTCCATCCTCTAGGAAAAGGAACACTGTCACACCTCTTGTGAGTTGCACCATCTCTGACCATTTATGTGACAACACTCTCTTTTATGGTGGTGCATCAATCAATATAATACCCTTATAGTTGGTACATTCTATTCATCTTGGGCCTCTCAAGAAAACCAGGATGATTGTTCAATTTACTGAGGGATCAATAAAGAGGTCGAAGGATATTCTTGAGAATGTCATCATTTTGATTCAGGGCATGAGCTTCACGACAGATTTTATTGTATTACCCATGGAGACCTCCACCCCTGTGGAGCATCCTCCAATAATCATGGGACAACCCTTTCTCACCTCTGCGAGAGCTGTTATAGACTACGGATCAAGAGAAATTTGCTTCCATTCTGATTTCGGGATCAATGTGTTGATCACCACACCTACCACGGACCAGAGACCCGCACCCCATGAGAGCGTGCCTGTGTTAGCCGACACCGAGGCCTATGATCTATATGATGATATCAGAGTGACTTTCTTTATGACCGATGATGAGACCAGAGAATTTCTCTCCAAGGAGGAAGACTCAGAAAGTGTAGACCTTGGAGTTTCCTCTTCTTGTGATCAACGATGTGTTGACAACATCCGCGAGATTTGCACAGTCGACACCATTGAGCGGAGGGTAGATATTGATGAGACTAAGGGTGAATTCGATTTGGTTGCTTTTATTCAAGAATTCGAGCCTTTTGATGAACATGATGATCCGATCGAGACTCTTGAGGATGAACATGATTCGACTACTTCCACTGATGAGTTCGTTCCTTTTGATTTTGACCCGGATGAGACCTTGCAGGACGACCTTGACTTCACTTCTTCCAATGAGGAGTTCATTCCTTTCGATATCAGCGAGACTCCTAAGGCCAAACCTAGACACACTACTTCTACTGACCCGTCCGTGCCTTCTCACTTTAGGACCACTGAAGAGTTTCACCACGGCGATCCTGATCGATTTGTGTCATCTGAGGATCCTAATGTCAATCTACACCATATAAGATCTATTCCTCAACGGTCCTGCAAGAAGGTTCGCTTTCAACCTTCTTGATCATTTGTATATCCTTCCTGTTGTACATTCACATTTGTTTACCTCAGTCCATCTTCCGTACTTCTCATCCACCCCATTAGGACGTACTTTGTCCTAAGTATAGGGGAGTCGACGAGTTGAGTGTTCATTCGTCGTTCCTTTTCATCACTCCTGTTGTTGCTTATACTTAGGGCTTCTTTTACCCTAAGTATAGGGGGGAGTGATGCATACATCCTCTTCTATCTTCTTCCATCTTCTGCTCTCTTTTCTTCTTTTATTCTTTTCCTTTTCTATTTTCTTTTTCTACCTAAAATGTGTCACCCCTTTTATCAGTCTTCTATATTTAGGACGCACTTTTTTCTATGTATAGGGGGGTTTGCACCCCGATTGCTTCCATTCTTTTATCCTCTCCACTGTATCCTCTTCTGGTCTATACTTAGGGATATCTTACCCTAAGTATAGGAGGAGACAGTCGGAGTATGATTTGTCCATTCCCATCCTTGACCCTCCCTACTTTGTGTACAATGCGATATACCTAGGATTATTTGATCCTAGGTATAGGAGGGACAGTCAACTTCTCATTCGTTTATTCATTGATTCATTCTTTAGACTTTTCTATACTCAATACGAGTTATGTCTTCTTTTTTATCTTTAATCTATGAGGAACATAGCTCAACCTAAGTATGGGGGGGGTTGTATATATTGCATATATACATTATCCATAACTCGTACTTTCATATTTTCTTAATAATCATGGCTAAATGTACCTGTAAAATACATTAAAAACACTTAATAGAAAGATGTTTATCATTCCATAAATTCTTTTTGTATTTACTGACTAATAAATCAGGTAAAAATGCTTTTTTTTCAAAATGTTTGAAAAATAGTTTGAAAATCTTTTTGGAAAATCTTTTGAAAATAATTTGGAAAACATGTTGTCAAATATTTTCAACCATTGACAAACTGTTTTGTTTGGAAAAAATATTTTATTTATGTGAAATAAAAATGTTTGAAAAACTATTTGCAAATGTATGGAAAATGGTTGCAAAAATATTTTAAAAAATATACACACTGTTTGAAAAACTTTTGCAAAATGATTTTCAAATGATGTACATGCTTGTAATAACTCGTTGCAAAAATTATTTTGGACTATAGTTTTCCATAATTATTTGTAAAATGATTTTCAAATAAGTTTAAGGAATATTTGTATATCACATTAAAATTATTTATATACATCTATAAATCGACCACTTACCCCTTGCAAATTCTTAAAACTTAATTCTTATAAATATAAGATATATCCCCGTGTAAATATTTGTACCTAGTTTTTTGGCCAAAATCTTTTGTTTTTCAAAAATCCCAAAAATATTTGCAAAACTGAAATCCAAAAAAATTAGAAAAATATTTTTGAAAATACAAAAAAATGTATATGCGTCATCTTTTTCAAAAATACCTAAAAACTTCAAAATATTTAAATTGCATCACAAAATATTTTTTGCATTCATGTTTATCGGAGTAAGTTTGATAATTTAACAAGTCTAAGTAAAATCCAAAGATCGGAGCTTGGTTGGACCTTAAATTTGCCTAATAAGAGGAACCTTATAGGAGCTGGAATTAAAGTACTTCAGGTCTAGTTGACTTAATTCTTTGAGGATCATGAGACTTGGTTCAATGGACTCTTGACTGCCTAAGTAGAGTATTTCGGAGCGCACACATGGCTCTTATCGATAATGACCTAACTTGGACACCTGCACCTTTCATTATCACCTGCACCTTTCACTTGGTCTTCCTCTAGGGGGGGAAGTGAACCCCAACCCATCCAGTGACAATGAACTCTAAAGACAGGAGAGTGTGGGTTGCAATAATGCTTCATAAAAGGGTAGTCTACTGGCTCAAGAGGAAAAACTCCTTATGTAAATGCTATTGTAAATAGTATTTCAAAAAGAAGTAAAACTTAAAAAGTGGACATACTTGTTTAAAAATAAAATGCCTGTCAGAGTGTATATATTCGTAAAATCAATAAGCAAGCTTGAGCTTCAAAAGTCAAAATATGTGAGCCTGCAGATGGATGGCTTGACTACACTGGTCTTGCATCCTAGGATTGGTTGCTACACTGGCTACCGTCCATTCTTCTCTTCACCCTCTCCTCTTGAACTAGTTTTCACTTGAACATAGAAGGGAATACCTTGATCCTCGAGGAAGGAGTTGCTGGATTGGGGAATCACTGGGTTGTCATGCTGGAGAAGTCAGTCTCTATGTCATTTCAGTTGGGGAGATCCACTATCACATACACTGTGCGAGTCAGATTCATAATCGTAAGGGTTTGCGTATGAGTTGAAGTATGCTGACCTGGCTATTGAGAGGACTTGGGCTGAGTTTTGGGATTCTCGAAGGTTGTTGGATTTCAAATCCGATTACAATTAAGGTTCCGCCCACATTTAAAATTCCAAAGGTCCGACTTAAGCTCCAAACATTGATTTTGTGAAGACAAGTTTAATAATTAGACTAAATCCAATTTCTTTCTTTTTCCTTTCTTTATTGTATTTTTCTCTTTTATGCACTTATTGCATAACTGTTTGCTAAGGACTAACAAAGACAAGTATAGGGTGATGATGAATCTTCATTTCATCATCTTTATTCTATAATTTTGGCCTTAAAAACCCTAGTAAATGCGTGTAAATAACCTTAATTTAGGCATTTTAGCATTGATACATCATTGTGTAAATAATGTATAAAATGCAGTTTTTAAAGCTAAAATTCTAGAAAAAATAAAATAAAAGAAAAAGAATAAAATATTGTATATATTTTATGATCCTAAACCCTGAAACCTAGGCTTCTCGATGGCTAGGTCGACAAGGAAAAAAGTAGGGGAGATAAGAGCCAAAATACAAATAAAAATCCCTTTTATTTTATTCATTTTTATTATTTTTGTGTCCTTTTTTTAGTTCTACTCTTTATACCTCAATAAAGAAATTTTGAACATAAAAGTTGTAGATAATAAAATATAGAGAAATACAAAATTGATTTTATACAAAAATAATATACAGATAAAAAGTTACACTTAGAATAAGATTTCAAAATCTCAACTTCCCAGACCCATATCTCTCAAATAAAAACTCAAAATATATCAAAATTACTTCAATTGTATATAAATTTTAATAAGCTATTTAATGAAGGTGGTTGCTTATTTTTTGGAATTACGGTGTGCAAGTTAGATTTTGGACCCTTATTGTATAGTTATACCGATTAAACTATTCATTTTATTTACTATTTATTATTTTTATAATTTTATATTTTTTATATTTTTTTAAATATTATTTATAATATCTATACATATTAAAACAGGAATAAACCACTAAATAAAATATTAAAATAAAATATGCATAGAAAATTCATAGATGAATTACTTATATCTATACCTATAGAATAAATACAGTTATTTATTTAACTGTATATATTATATCAGAAAAACATAATAAAAATATATTTAAGCGTATAAAATTAAGTTATAAAGAAAATAATAAACTAAATAAATAAAAATAAAAATACAAAAATAAAAATAAAATGCCTAAATGTATAGATGAATATACCTATAAATAATAACCTAAAAACTTGTAAATATTAAGCTCTAAAAAATTAATAAAAATCACAATAAATTTTTTTAAAAAATAATAAATATTTTTTATTGTATAACCAAAAATTAATAAAATCGTTTATCATTTATTAAATAATTTTTAAATAATTTTTGGCATGGTTTTTCTTGGTTGATCCACGTGGACCAACCAGTTTCCGCGTTAGTTGACATCAGTCAACTCTCTGACTAAGGTCTGCTCTCTATCATACCTAGTGACTAGGTATTCTTCTCGGATTTATCGCGGCCAAATCTTGCACCATTTGATGTCACACTCTTCATGGTTTTTTTTCCTCGTGCATCTACTTTACACGCCAGCAACTTTCCTCGAGGGTTGGAGCAGCGATACGCTTGATATTCTTCATTCTTCAAGCCTTGTAGACCACCTTTTACATATGCCCCCTCACTTTCTTTCTCCGTTTGAACCCTCTTTGACCTAGATAGGCTTCTTCTTTCTTGCGCTCCGGACTGGAGATGGTAACAAGGTCCCCTCCAGCCAAAAAGGAGGCATCGTGTTGAGGTTCTTCTTCCTTGGCTCTGGCCAAGTGAGGTCCTATTTTATTTCTTTTTCTTGTATTTTTTGCTTAACCTTAGCCTTATGATATCGCTCGCCCTTTTCCATTCGCATCTCAGCTAATCATCCACCCTCGTTCGTCATTCGCCTGAGCTCACTCCGACGAGCTTCACTCTCGCATCCCCCACCTCCATATCACCCCATAACGAGTCGAAGGCACTTCGCCCTCGACCCCTTAATCCTTTTTTGCAGGTCAAGGAGTTGAGTAGCAGCTTGTCTCGTTTTGGAGGTTCGCTAAAGTACCTGGAGCTTCATTGCTCGGGCGACCTCGGGCATGCCCTCCGGTTAATGCCAGAGCTTTTTGGAACTTCCAGCAATAAGTGGACCCCAGCAAGAATGTCAGGCTCCATTTTGGAGCAGAAAGGAGCGCCAGAGAGTGGAGATCTCATTGGAGGAACTTCGCATCGGCGGAGTTCTTCCCCATTCCTCGAACTTCCCTCGTCGTTAGATCGTGAAGGTGCCCCAGATCGGGCAACCTCCATTGGATCGTGCCTCGCCTGACTGTACGATCCACACCTTGTATCTAATCCGTCTTGTCGATCTGCGAAGGGGTATCAGGCTTCCCTGTGTTGCCATGTGGCGAGTGATCCCCCATCAATCGCTGGATGCCCCCCTGCTTGGATATTTTGCATTCACACCCCAGCGATTTTTGTATTTAAATATTAAGACTCAATCTTTCATCTGTCATTTAATATTTTTGTAATATTTGCATAAACCCCCCTCAACTTTGTTATAATGGCAGGTAGGTCCATGCCACATCACCTTACATGACGCTTCACGTGAGGGGGCATTTTACAGCAGGACCTCCATATTTTTAGGTATTTAGCATTAGTCCAAAAATAATTTTATTACATTATAAATCTGTGGTAAAATTGCATACATGCCCTCAATAGTTTTGGTATTTGTGCTCGGATCCATGCCAGCGCAGCTCACGAGTCCCGACACGTGAGCTTGGCTATTTTCTCGGTAAGACCTCATAGTTTTGTTTATTTTTGTTTGGTCCTATAACTTCTTGAGCACGTTGACAATTTTTGGAAAATTTTCAAGTTGACCCCTGTAATTTATTTTTATTACATTTAAGCCCTTGCCAACATTGTAGTTTCTCTTTGTTTATTGTATCTATTTCATATAGCTACATTGCTCTAAAAATCTACAAAAATATGCATATGTTCCTGATTGCACACACACATTCATGCACATATTTTCTTTTTGCAATTAGGACTTTATATTATTTATTAACAACCAAATACTTCCTGTTTTCTCTCTGTTTGCACTAGAAAATACATAAAAATATAAAAACTATTTGAAAATTCCAAAAAATTAAACTTTATATTTATTTACTAATTTTATAATTTCAAACCAAAAATTATTAAAAATACAAAAGAAAACTCATAAAAATTGAAAAAACCTAAAAACCATTATAAAAATATAAAAATTCTTAAAAAATAAGAAATTTAGTGTTTTCTGTCTTATGTTTTTCTCTATATTATTATCGATATATTTAAATTAATTTAGATAATTTTTATTACATTTAATATTTTTTATCTCCATTTTAATTTTGTGTATTTATTTTACGCATGTTTTAGGTATTTTAACTTTAAAAATATATAAAAATAATAAAATCTTTTAAAAATACAAAATAGTAAAAAATTATCTAAAACCCAAAATTATTTTATTTTATTTTTTTCTTATTTTTGTTAATTTTTATATCAACCCTATCCTATATATTATATATATACTAGTATTACATATATATTTTAAAAGAAAAAGAAAAATATAAAAAGATAAAAATATAAGAAGAAAATACAAAATCAGAGAATTAAAAATCAAAATACAAAATTATAAAATCAAAAATTTAAAAACTAAAATTAAAATCCCACTCGAAAAAGGCACATATAGACAAATACATTACATTCACATTTTGCGCAATGCATTGCCCGATCTATCCTGCTTGTTCCATGTGTTCGACATTATATACATATTTGCACCTATACACATCATTGTTGTAGAGTTATAGTAAATTTTATCTCTACACCTACTTTTCATTGTTTGATCATCATTATGGGTTAATTGTTGATTGACCCAGGTTTTGTGAGGGGTCACCTCAGCGACATCGTGGTATCGCCTTGTGTAGACTACTTTAGACCCTCGCAAAATCTAATTTATCAAGGGGGTTGAACATCGTGGTATACAGATGGCTAACATGAGTGAGGTAGGTTAGGTCTTCAATTAGGATCGATCGATTAGTGGTGAGAGCGAATGAAGACATGGAGAAAATGGGGTCATCATGGTCGGTTGGTGAGTCATGTTACTACTTAAGAGGGGAGTGGAGGTTGACAATGAGTGACCATTATCGGAGCTGGAGATCCAATGATCGAGGGAGTGGTATGATTGGAAGGCCCTAATTGCATCTAATCAAGTTGGTCAGATGAGCGAGAGAGGAGCAAGGGTGTATGGTCCAGATCATATCCATCAAGCTGGATCTGGCGATGGAGAAATGATGCATGTGAGAGAGAGACCAAGGCACGTGGCTAGTTGTGGGGGCACCATGCGGTCCAATAAGAATTAAAAGAAATGATAAAATATTATTAAAATACAAATAAAATAGTTATAAGCCTCAAATAAAAAATGTTAAACATGAAAGTTGTAGATCTCTTCAATATATATAATTTTATATTTTTTATAATTTTTTAAAGTTGCATGTAGAATCCAAACACAAAATACATTAATTGCATATAGGTATATTTGTTTAAATATTTTTAAGTAATTAAAAATAGTTTTTTAAATTTCTTTTATGACTTTTTTTAATTTATAAATAATGTCCCAATAAATATGTAAACTATTAAACTAGTTTTTATAGATTTTTTAATAATAAGAAAATACATAAAATTAATGTACAACGATATTTTTATTTATGTATAATAATTAGGGTTAATAAAATACATAGGATTAGAAGTTAGCAAATTAAGATTGAATCTTACTAAAAATTTTAAGTGAGATGGAAAATAAATAATATAATGATAAATCACAGATTTATCATCCCTTATACTTAAACCTTGCTTGTCCTCGAGAAAATACAAAATGAATAAGTTGGATCAATCCTTGACTATGTAAGTAAAATATTAGACTTATTTTGTTAAGAAATCTTGATTTTAGTGATTCTAAAATTCTAATATGAACCAAGTTCTAATAAAAAGGTATCCAACGTCTCTTATCATCAGAGTCTCTCTGTATACATACAGAATAAGGATATGACATGTAGTTGACATATCTTATATTGCCTATGTTAAATATCGTGTATTGTCGTGCGTTAAAATTAATGTGTAGTTTCGTTGTAGGTGCGCAATCGGAATTCGTTAAGAAATAATGATGACACGAAAATTGAGCAAGTGAGATAATCAGGTATTAAATGGTCATCGCGACCTTAATCACTCGGTTGTGTCAATCAAGAAAAAGAGACCACCAATATAAGATAAAATCAAATCAAAATCAATAGCGGTCTTGCTATTTTATTAACCTGGTATAGCGACCAGGGTCGAACACAAGGAGCATGTGATGGCCTTGCGGCCTACGAAGTAGTCAAAAAGAGTCAAAAATAAAGAGAAACTATTTTTGGTGGATTTTTAAGTTTTTTTAAATTTTTTGGATTTTTAATTAATAAGGAGAATAAAAAAGCAAAGGAAACAACCAAGTTCAAGCAATTATTTAATGCATCAAAACTCAGTCAAAAATTCCAATAAAAATTTTTTGTGTGTGTTTTATGTTTTTTATTGTTTTTGGTGAATTTGTGGGATTTTTCTGATCTTTATTTTATTTTCTAAAAATGAGACAAGGTCAGAAAAAGGAGGTACTGTCCAACCGAGCTTAAGTGACTTAGATAAAATATTTAAAAATCCCTAATAAGCCTGGAGGTAATTTTCCGGTATGGAGAAAGAAACAAGGAAAATTTAGGCACCTTAGTTATTGTTTTTGGATTTTTAGATTAATTATTAGAATTTTTATAAGATTTTTAGTGTTTTTCAATTTTTATGAGTTTTATATGATGAAAAATGACCAAACTTGGTCAGAAAATCAATCAAGGCAAAATACACAGTAGCTAATTTTTATGTAATTTTTTGAGTTATTTTAATTTTTTTGTGATTTTTCAAATCAGACAGTAAAGAAAATGCGTATTTTGATTTTTTAAAAATAGCAAATGAAAGCAAAAATGTCCTCAAAAATTCTAGAAAATTTTACAACATGGTAGGAGCCATGTATCCAATTTTCATGAAATTTGGAGTTGATTTGATATTTTATTCAAAAATAAGAAGTAGGTACTGTGCACAGGGACCTGAGTGCAAATACCAAGAGTTCTGGGGGGTCCGGTGAACAGTTCCCAAGAAAACACGCACGTAGCGCGTGCCTGAGGCACTCAGGGACCTAAATGTAACGAAAACTAAGTCCTAAGACTATTTGGTAACAGGTACCAAAAGTCCAGGGGCTTGTTTGTAACTTACCCACTAATATACGCACATGCACAATTAATTCACGCACAGGGGTATAAAAGCAATTATCCAAAAGTTTTCATTCATTTCAGAACAATCCAGAACTACAGGGCTAATAATGCAAAATACCCAACAAAGCACGTGTCGATGCACGTGCTACACCATATACAGGGGTATAAATGCTAATAAAGTAAAGTGTAGGGTCCAATGTGCAAAAGTACCAACGTAAATAAACTTCTAAAAATATTTACAGGACTAAATGCTAAATAAAATAAAAGGCAGGGCCTAAGGGTAAATTACCTTTATTAATGAAGCCGTTGGATGGGCGCCACGTGGTGAGTCAGACGGTGAGGGACGACTGGCGCTCCAACACTAAGCTCCTCGCACGGATCTGACGGTCCAGGCGCTGCCACGTAGAAGATCAAACGGCGGATGGAGGCGGTGGTTGCATCACGCTGGACCGACGGTGGAGATCGACCCTCAAAAGATCTGGTGGTCGATGCTGCTCCTCGAATGGACGAACGAGATCAAATCTGGAGCTCGGGGTCGATCGGACGGCGGAGAGAGATGGAGGACGAACTGGCCTCCGGTGAACTTCGCAGAGGTCGTGACGGCGCTGGCCTCCTCCTGGGAGCCCTCTGACGATCGGAACGGGAAGCTGCGGGCCCTCCGCGTCTGTTGAAGGTCTCCGATGACCCAACCGAGCTCTGGGGAGCTCCGGCAAGGTCGGCGGAGACGGAGCTGCTGGACCTGATGTCCAAGCCCTCAGATGGGCTTGGATAAACCTGCAAAATGCACCAACAAGCTCGCGGGTCGAGGGCAAACTGCCTCGACCCCGTTAGGCGTGGTGAAGGCGGTCGGGGAGTCGGTGCGGGCGAGCTCCGGCAAGGGTGTGGACGGAGGAGCT
Organism: Ottelia alismoides; assembly: GCA_037367405.1. NCBI lineage: Eukaryota > Viridiplantae > Streptophyta > Magnoliopsida > Alismatales > Hydrocharitaceae > Ottelia > Ottelia alismoides. The sequence goes on from JAZKJV010011221.1 coordinate 260,350, forward strand.
CGAACCCCAGCTCCTGTGCGTGCTGGGTTGAATGGAAATGCGGAGAATGTGCGCGGGAGGAAGGCGGAGGCTATGGATCAACCCGATGGTCGAATGGGAGGCGGACGTGATCGGAATCGACGGTGGTCGGCGACGAAGCGAATTGGGGGTAATCGGAAATCAGAGAAAAGGAAAAGGAACTGGGTCTACCTGGATGGAGGAATCGACTGGGAAGGAGCTTGTGCAGATCCTGGTCCTTGCCTCGAGGAGCGTCGACCTCCGAGGCTCAAGCTCCTGCTCTGGGCGGAGCACGACGGTGGTGGATCGCCAGATCAGTGGCCGCTTGCTCCCTCCTCGCTGCAACACCTGCTGGAGCAAGCTGTCACTCTCGCCAACACGGTGGAGGTCACAGGTGGGTGAAGCAAATGAGCCAAAGATGGAAGAATAGGGTGGCGGAGCTCGAGCTTTATACAGTGGAAGGTCCGGGAAGATGTGAGCGGGTAGGGCAATGGGATGCGCGGATCCCGAGGTGGATACCCTGGCGTGGGTCTCGGATGTGGCAGGAATGAATCGGACCCGGGGTTTGGGCGAGAAGTGATCGGGTTTAGGTGCGAAAATTAAGGGAAATCGGGTCGGGCCCCTAAAACCGTGGGAAGTGGTCCTGGTGGGGGAGTTTATCGGGCGGTCAACATCCCCGTGGACCAATGGAAACAGGCCACGTGTAAAATATTTAGAAATTCAATAAAAAATAACAAATGGCCGATTTATTAAAAAGTCAAAACCATGAAATATTTTTGTTTTATTTTTTTCTATTTTTTGGTGATTTTTAATTAATTTTTCAAAATAAAATGAGGTATGTACATAATATAGCTATACAAAGGTATATGTACAATATGTGGTTTTTAATTTTGATTTTTAATTTGTTATTTGTATACTATTTTATTCCCATTTTATATTTTATTTATTTATATCATAAAATAAGGAATAAAAAGATATTTTTATTTTATTTTTATTATTTATATACATAGGTGAAATAAATAGATATGTACATACATATACATAGTATATTTACAATATTATTTTTTATTTTTAATTTTGTTATTTTTATTTTGTTTTTGTTTTAATTTATTTTATTTATTTACATCATAAGACATAGAATATGTACAAGGTTTTTGGGAATTAATTTTATTTATTTATAAGGCTAAATAAATATAATATGAATGGACTATATACATGGTGACTATGTACATGAGTGATGTTTTTGTTTTCTTTTTAATATTTCTATTTTTATCTTGATTTTATATTTATAAATACATACATATATTTACAAAACAATTTTAGTCTCTTTTTGGGAGGAAAATATTTTTATTTTATTTACATATATATTTACACACATGAGTCCCTATCTCCCTCTACTTTGGCTTTTATGCGGTCAGGCCCATGCTGACCCCTCCCTTGGGTTAGGTTGCTCAATATTTATTCTAAATATTTCCCTCTTTTTCTTTTTACTCTTTATTCTTTTATTTTTGCACAAAAACATGCTAATTATTAAACTTTATACAATGCACGCTTTTGATAATTATTTGTATTTACATGAATATACATGTATTTGCAAAGGTTTTTGTAGCTAAAATACAAGAATAAAGAGTGATGAATGGGTATTCATCAAATAACCACACGAATTTTTTTGTCAATTTTAATCAATGCGTTTTTTTATTTTACTTGAACAAGTTCCAAGGTCGAACACAAGGAGGCAAAGGAACAACCCAGAATTTTGTTTATTAAAGTTCGTGCATGGTTTTCGAAGCGGTCTTTTTTTGGATTTTTCATGTAATTAGAGATGCAAAATGCAATTTCTTCCTATTTTAGGGACTAAAAAGAAAATATCGATCAACAATGTCCGAAAAATATGAAATTTATCCAACATGATAAGTATGATGAAATGAATGCATTGTAATTTTTTTGGAATTTTTGGGTGTAAGATGAATTTTTTATGAGTTTTTAAATGCAAACAAAGTGAATTTTAATATTTAATTATAACAAATACTAAACATAATTATTTTTAAGGGAAAAATTATCTAAAATCTATCACTACGTGACAGATCTCAAAAAAATCCTAAACATAAAAAATATGAACTTTAATACCTAAAAAATCAGATATTGAAATATGAAAAAAGACTTTTACAAAGCAAACTATAAATACAAATGCAATTCTTTTTAGGCACAATGTTAAACACAATTAATTCAATAATCCGTGATTTTTCAGGAATTTTTAAATCAATGGTTAATTAATTATAAAAATCTGAGCACAAAATGAGCAAAATATGTAGTTTTCCACAAAAAGATTAATTATTATTAAGCACAAGTCGCAAAAATGTCCACAATATGTCAAGATGTAGAGAATTAATTGACAAACATCATGCTATTTTTGAATAATAAAAATAAGCAACATAGAGGTCCACAATAGAGGGGGAACATAGGGATATAAATGCAATTACAATATTTAAATAAATATAAAAATGCAGAGCATGGATGAAAATGTAAATACCTAAATGTCAGGGGGATGGTGTGCAAAATTTCCACCAGTCACGTGCAATGCACGTGACTTTGGATGAAGCTGGACTGCGTTGTAATTAGACTAAGATTGAAGGTCTCCTTCGCAATTCACCCTAAAGGTCACGTGCAATGCACGTTACCCCTGGAGATGACTGATGTTCTCCCGGCGCACGTGTCTGGCATGCGCGTGGGAGCCTTGGGGTTGGCGCCCGGCCGCTTGTGTCTCTGGTGGAAAAGGCATGGGCGGAGTGAGCTGCTCTGGAGCTCAACGACAGTGGTTAGTGGCGGTGCAGGCTTCTGATGCGGAGGAGGCAGCCGACGAAGAAACTCGATAGCTGGTGGCGGTGGAGGCATTGGTTCCGACCAAGGGGCTCTGGGCGAGGGCAGTACTCCGGTGGTTCACGGCAGAGCAGCACCGTAGGGGACTTCTGGCTTGCGAGTGGAGAAGGATCGTCAGGACATCGACGGTCGAGGCGGAGATGATTGATGAAGATGGAGTTGTCATTGATGGTGGTTGTCGGAGGAGAGTCTTGTAGTCGATGAAGAGGTCGTTGGTGTCGAATGGAGTCGGAGAAGCATTGTAGATGCAAATGTCGTCAGAGATGGAAGCGGTGGCCGGCGTTGGAGTAACATTGCCGATGGAGGTAGTCATAGGCTCGACGGAGGTGGACATCGGAGCTGAGGCAGTAGGCGCTAGGGCCATTCTGCAACGAGACGACATGTCTCAGACCTCGTCTGAGAAGAAGAGGTTCGGGCTGTCTCCCCGAGCCTCGTCTTTGTGTCAGCAGATGAAACTTGAGGGAGTCGGCGACGGTACTTACATAGGGGCTTGAGGGCCCGTCAGATCAGGAAAAGGATCGGAGAGGGATTCACGGGAGATCGGGGAATGGAGATTTGATCGGGATCGAATGAGGGTGGAAGAGGAAATCATGATCGGATTTGGAAGGCGGCGTCGGATCTGATTAAGGAGGAGACGAGGGTGGCCGCGAGATACAGGGGAGGGCAGCATAGCAAAAGAGGGTAGCGGCGGCGCAAATTGGGAAAGAGGTTAGAGGTTGACGATGGGACCCAGTCGTCCGATCGACCGAGATTGGATGACCGATATCGTGACACGTGGCGGAAAGATAGGGGGGCACGAGAGCAGCACGTAATGGGGACATGCGCAGGAGGCACGTGCCTCGCACGTGCTTCTTTTATTTTTTAAATAAAACGAATAATAAAACCCTTAAAAATGTCTGATACGTGGCGGCTCCAGGAGCTGCCACGTGTCAGCCCCATAAAATTCGAAAAATAAATACACAGAAAATAAGAAAAGCAATAGTAAATGACCTAGGATCAAAAAAGTTTCTTCACAAAAATTGCTCGTCTCGATGAGATCTATAACTTTCTTGAGACATCAAGACCAAAATCGATCATTTATATGAAGTGATATTTTTAGGGTATCCCATGTACATTGAATACCTTAATTTTTGGGTTTATATTTTTTTGTTATTTTTAAACCAGATAAAAATTCAGAAAAAATATGATAAAATCAAACATAAATATTTACATATTAATATATTCTTTTGGATTTTTATCGAGTGAGAAAAAGTAGAAATAAAATAAAAGACGAAAAAGACCAAGTTTGTACAGACAATTAGTGATGACTCGGACTCAGTTACTTTATTTGATTTCAAGCTCAGTTTGGATTTAGATTTCTGCATATTTTAATAAAACTTTTATCAAAGAAGACAAATGAAAAAGAAATAAAATAAAATATTTTAATTATGTACATAAAATAAAAGGTCAAAAACTGTTAAAATACAAAGTACAAAAGAGGCCCAAAACACAACTTTCACATTCGAGCTCTGATTCACTTGAACTTGGTCTTGTTTTGAAGGTATTTGAATGTACATTAGTTCAAAAGTGAGTACGATCAAAATGAACACTGATGTGGAAGATATGAGGGTTTTAGTCCGGCAATCCTAGGTCCATTTATTTAGGTTAGTGATTTTTTTTGTATTTTTCATTTATTCTTGTTAGTGATATTTACACAGTGGAAGTGGATTTGGGTCTTTTAGAGTTAGCATGAATTAGTTAAAAATTAGGGTAGTTAGGCTACTCACATGTCAATTTTGGCTGGGATTTTTGGCTTCTTATTTTGTGCATAAATGAGTGATAAAATGCAATTCTTATTAAAACATGCATGAATGCTAATTATGCAGAAATGTCAATGATTTTGAGAGATTTCAGCTTAATTAATGAGATTTAGAGTGATGAATATGAGATTCATCATCCTCCTATTCTTAAACCATGCTCATCCCTGAGTATCAAAAGAAATGCCACGAGGTGAAATGAAATTGGGTTCTATACCAAGAGCATGAGCTGAAGGTGAAAATGAAACTAAACTCGACCTTTAGATTATTAGTTTGGCGGAACTTCTGTGAGACTTAGAATTTTAAAATCAATAGCCTTCAAGTTCTACACATCATTATCACAGTTTCGGCTCAGAAGTCATCTTAGATCGATCCTCCTCCCAAAGCATACCCTATGGACATTGAACAATCGACTCATGTGTCTGAAAGATTTTAGCTCTTCCCATCCAGAATGCTGGACTACCATACAAACCTCCTCTCCAGTAACTCGTCCAATGATATCTTTGAATCGCTCCCATGCCTGATGGAACGACTCATGGGAGTGTTGCGTGAAGTTCGCTATCTGGCTCCTCATCATGTTGGTTCTCCCAAGAGGAAAATATTTACACAAGAATATGGACCTCAGATCGTCCCTTATAGAAATCTCCCTCCCCAAATGATTCAACCAATAAATCTCCTTATCTACTAAGTCAAAGGGGAAGGCTTTGAGGCGTGTAGCCTCCTACGCAATGTTAGGGTATGTAGTCGTACCATAAATCATCTCAAGCTGCTGAAGAAAGGTAAATGGCTCATTTATCATGTTATCGTAAAATTTGGGAAGTAGTAAAATAAGATGTCCTCAAATCGTACGGACCCTAATCCGGTGGCAAGTGGCAACTAAATCCAATGTTGTAACATGCTCGCTCCAGGGTCGTACTCATCACGTAGTGTAGCCATGGGAACTATTGTAGCTGGGTTCCCTCCTATAGATCTTAGTAGCAATCTCGGCTCTCAACTCTTCTTGGACTCTAAACTATTGTTGAAGTTATACACTCATCTGCTGCAACATATCTAGAATATCCACAGTCACATCTGATCCGATATCATGTCTTTCATCAACTAATCTCACCTCAGTGTGTCTCTCCTCAATCAGTGCCTTTCCTCTCACCATGGTATCAATCAACTTCTCAGGAAAGGAAACGACCTCATAAGCAATCAATGAAAAATGTACAAGAGAAGAAAGAGAAATGTCGAGGTGAGGGTCGTCCTCGACTAAAGGGCTGGGAGGCGAACGAGTCTGGGTCTGACTCACCTCGTGACTGGGTGAAACTGGCTAAGGAAGAGGGTCATCCCGAGTCAGTGAAGACGTATGCATTATGATAGAAAATCCGTGGCTCGCGAAGTCTGAGTGTAAATATCGTCGACACGTCATCTTCGATACCACACAATAATGATCGTAAGAGTTTGATTGTTTATCTTTCCGTTTTAGTTAGGTGATTCGATCAGTTAGTTAAAATAGACTCACAGGTGGTGTCGCCCTGTCACCTAGTGTACGTCTTCACACTCCTCTAAACAATGGAACCATTTGCCTAGGATGTCAAGTTATATCGGGCCCAAGGAAAATGTGAAACAAGGTACACCAAAACAACTTTCTATGGTTAGAGGCAAGTGCTTGCAATTGTGACCGTGTACCGGAAGGTGATACACGAGTACTTAGAGCACAAGTCGAGGGATTTTGGGTTCTTGTCATTAGGGATACGTCCTTACCCACTCCGTCTGGAGGTAAGTACCTACAACAATGAGGGGATTTCTCTCCCAAAGCAATTAAGTTCAATTAATTTTTTTATCAAAGTTTTAAAAAAAATCTTTTTTTTTATTTTTTTTCACTTTTTGGTATTTTCAACAATACTAACGGGAAGTCGATTTTCCATTGTTAGTGAAAAATGTGTCGCACTGAGAGAGAATCGTAGAATGGAGCGAAAAATCATGATGTATGCGAAGATAGAAACCATATTTGTCTCCATCACTCTGAAAGCAAGTGATACACATAGAATTGAAAACCTAATTCTAATGCATGCAAAAAGTCGATAAAACCGAACCCTAAACAGATAGCTCTAGTGTAAAAATGGGTTGATTTTCGAAAATCATCTGATTTTTACGCCTAAGTGTGGATTAGCGTAGATGGTTTTATTATAGTAATCTAATCAATTAGGCGTATACTCCTAAGCATCATGAAATAATGAGAAATAAATAGAAATTCAGGAAAAACCAAAAACCACAGTGAGGTCCCCCCATGTGCATCAACACTTAGCGAAACAGACCCTGAGAAGAAGTGTCAAAGTCCGGTATGGGATGTCTTTGATGGATCCATTTCTATAAAATGCACAAATAGGCAAGTGCCCCTTCATCTCTCACGAAAGTAGAAAAAGGGCCAAAGCCCTAAACTCTCAAAGAAAACAGAAAGTCTCTCTCGCAGAAAATAAAAAATGTGTCAAGCTGACTTGCGCTACTCCTCTACAACCGGTGTATAAAGAGAGAGCCTGGTCTCTTCTCTCTCAATTGAATCAGCTTCCAAAGAAACCGGTTGATCCTATATGCCTGCACCACTCGTCAGTACAGGAAACAATGCAAGAAAACAAAGATAAATCCCGAGAAAAAATAGAAATTGAAACGAATATCAAAACAAAGAAAAAACTGAGAAAAAATAGGAAAACAAGAGATGATGAAAACCGAGAAAAATAAAGAGAAGAAATCGAGAAAAATAAAGAAGAAATAAAATTCACAAAAAAAAAACTCAAAAATCTAAGTATGACTGCACCTCCACGGCAACGACGTCATTACGAAAGCAATGTTTTGTCTTGCAGTTAAAAATGTCGGTTGTAGAAACCACATAAGAGAAATAGATTTTTCAAACAAAAAGCCAGAGACTAGAGAGAGAAGATAAATAAAAGAATAGAAGACTATATATATATATCTTTATTCACTAATTATTAACCAGGTAAGTGTCCTTGGGTTGAATACAAGGAGGCAAAAAGTATACTCAGATTTTTGAGATTGAATGTTTTTGTAATTAATTTTTCTTTTTTCTTGAAAAGGATTATTTTTGAGGTTTTCATCTTTTCTTATTTGTATTCAATTTTTAAATTTGCAAATTTTTATTTTTAAATTTTTATTAGATTTAAAAAAAATAAATTTGAAAAATAGTAATACAATATAGTAGGTAGAATATAAGGTAATATACTATTCTATGTAATGATTAAAGTGATGAAAAATGAATTGATTTTTTTCCAAAATGAAGAATAGATTTTGCAAATGATATACAATACAATAGATGTAGGTGAATATAGAATAGGTGATACGAATAAAACCGAGACACATGCTCGCAAAGACACACAGAAATAAAACTCAAAATGAGATGAAATTCGACAAATCAAAAAGCAACGAATAAGCGATGGAAATACGTGAAAATAGAACAAAACCTCGCCAGGGTAGTTAGATAACTACCTTATAGAAATCATCACAAAATATAGTCTACAATGTCCAATGTTCACAATATGTAGAGGGGTACAATTGTAAAAGAAATATAAAGATGTCTATGCAAATTGGTCCCTGGTCAGGGACCTAAATGAAAGAAAAAGAAGTTATGTTACACTTAGGTCCCCACTCGAGGACCTAAATGCAAATAACTAAAATGTTTGAGGTGAATTGTAATTACGAGAAATGCATAGGGCTCTTTATGCAAAAACTACTGCTTTAAGATGAGAGACTAAGATTAGAAGGTATGGGCGGATGCTTTCCGTTTGATGACGCCACATGTCGCAGAATTGTGTGACTTGGCATTCTTGTTGTTCTTCCCTAAATTGGGGAAGGGTGGTGGCGATCTCGCTTCAAATCGATGATCAGTGGTTGTTGGTAGCTTGGCGATGATGCTCTGGTAGGGCTAGGAGGTGATACCTTCCCCTTCGAGCTCCCCTACAATGAGAGATGGTCGAAGGTCATGAACTTTTTAGGGCTCCCAAGTCCGAAGTTGGATTCCATATGTTCTTGATAAGTCGCAATTGAGCGACGTGAGATACGATGCCAGCTCTGTATGCTGCTCTTGGAAAGCTCCAAGCGATTGGTACACCTACACATAAGAATCTAAGGCTTGATTCAATAAGAATAAGCCCGGGGTTGAGGTGTTCTTACTCATCACAAATGGATTTAGCTATGAGGTTTTTCAGGTCAAATTTCAAGCAGATCTGAGTCAAATTGAATTGGAATTTTGCATGGAATCAGAAGATCGATGATTAACGTATGTAATTAGGTGATTAACTACACTAAAATGGTGGGAAAATCGAGAAAGAAAAGTAATGTAGAAAGGAACCTGTGAATGGAGGATGTCAGATGCTCTGGTCGTCACTCGATAGATTGGTTTCCCAGAGCTCTATACGGCGATGCGACCACGATACAAGGCGGAGAAGGGCTTGGATCGGCTCCACTGAAGGTGCTTCTTCGACACAAGGGCGGCTCCTCCGTCGTCTGTCACCCGAGGTGGAAGTGACGAGGCTTGAAAGTGATGGATCGGTCAGGTGTTCTGTTGCTGGAGTGAGTTCAGATGGTTTGACAAACTTTGAGTAATTATATAGTAAGGATGGCGAGGGATTCAAGATGATCCAATGGTTGTCCTGATTCAGTATAGTTAGGAGAAGAGATCGGATGTGTTATATTAGATTTTAGGTGTGAATTAAAGGGGGAATAATTAGGTGAAGATGGGTTGTTAGAACAGAAGTAACAACTTCCTGAGGAGGAAGAAGCGTTGCGGTGCTGACACGTATACCACAATAATCAAGAAATTAAATACATTATAAATTATGTATTAAAAAGTAAATAAAACTATTTTAAATAAGTAATAAATGAAAAATATTAATAATTAAATTATCTAAATTAAATGTATTTTCATAAAAAAATAATATGTATTTTATGAGATATAAATATAATACTAATATATAAAATATTTGATAAATATCTCTTTCATTTTGAATTAGATATTTTAATAAAAAAATATATTATTTTTATATTTTAATCAATATAATAAAAAATTAGAGTTATGCAGTTTTTATAGATTTTAATAAATTTATGATATATATTAATAAATACATGTATATATATTACAGTTCAATCTTGACTATTATTTAGTGTTTTCCATTTACTTAAAATATAAAATAATGATTTTATTTTTGGAATTTATTTTGTAAATAATCTACAAGATCATGAAAATAATTTAAAAAGTAAAATCACACGTTCTATAAATAATATGTGCAAAATAAAATATATAATCCAGAAATCCAGTTATCATTAGGTCGAAAAACTGATTTTTTACAAACATACTTTGATTTTAATGATTAGAGAATATTATTTCACGAACTTTAAAGGTGAGTAGAGTGAAATTGGAGCTGGTATGAAGAAATTACGAGGTTCGAAAGTTGGGAAATTGATAATTGTAATCCAGATTTCTTGGCATATATATTTGAATTTTTTATGTTTTTTATATCTTTACATACATTTTTATAAACACGATAGAAAAGAGTTTAGTGACAATATGTACATATGAATTAATTACAATTAGTTGAAGATTGTATATAAAAAATAAATAAATTGAATTAATGTACTATATATAAGGTTAATTATTTTTATATTTTCTTCCTTATCTCCCCCTACTTTTTTTATTGTTAACAATCCATGCGGACTTGATCTCGGGGGTGCGGTTATATAAATATATTTTAAAGCTATATTTATATTTAATTAGTCATTCTGTATAATATATACATACAATATGCATTTCTTTCTTTTCTTTATTTTTATTTTTCTTATTTTTTTTGTCTTTTTAGTGTATAAAAATGCATCTTTATTTATGAATGAGACTTTTATAAAAAATAAAAATTAATACATATTTACATGTATTTGTTAAGGTTTCTAAGATAAAATACGACAGAAACATTAATGAATCATGGATTCATCAAAAAGCACGGCTAAATTGATTGGTGGACGGACACTACTCCTAAGAAGACCTACCCTTAGAACCCGAAGGAAGGACTTGCTCTTATACCACTTGTAGAATATCCCAAGCTTCACTTATAGAATACTTGACTCGAATAAAGATAATGTATTGTATATTGCTACTTGAAAATACAATACAAATATGTACAAACAACAAGCACTCTACTCACTTGACACAGCAATAAAACAATCAATCTTCTCTCTTTTTCACTTTCATGATGGCTCTCTTCAATACTTAATGTTTCTCCCTTGATTTGATGCCTCTCCTTGATACCTCCACACAATGGCCCCTAAGGCCTATTTATACTAGTGCCCCAATAGCCTCGAAGAGTATGGAATTATCTGGAATATTGGAGTTGAATGCATTCAAGAATATTCTACAGAATTGAAGTTAACTCATATTAAGAAATCTCTAGATAATTGGAGCTAAATTAATTTTAAAAAGTTCTAGAGAATAAGAGGCTCATCTTTTAAAGAAAAATCTAGAAACTTGAAGTAATTGCTTACTCAAAAAATTTCTAGAACTAAGAGAAGTCGGTGATGTTTTTTTATTTCAACATATAAATGTGACACCAGTAGAGAATTGGGGTCCAAAATTAACTATTTGCTTCCATTTGACTGTTTTAATATTAAAAGGATCACAACGACATCCTTTTTAAATTAGGGTTTGTTTGGTTATTGGGATGGACTAAGTTGGAGTAAACTCATGTGAATATGAATAATAGCTGTTCGGATGGTTACAAAAGTTGAAGAGAATTGATAAAAAAATATGGTGCAATGCTACATTGATTTGTAATGGATTTCGAAAAGAGAGTAAAAGGGTTATAGAGACGGCAACGTGGGGGAGAGAGATGATGATACTTTTTCCTTGTAGGTCCTGCTGCACCCATATCGTTGATCACCCATATCATATGCGAGCTTCCCAACTGGACAAACCTACCGGTCTGCGGAGAATCCAACCCATCTAAGCCACCGCCATCCTTCATTAATGACGGTGTCTTCTTTCTCATGCTGCTTCTGCTTCTGCTCCTGCTCCCTCTGCTCGTCTTGTCTCTGGTGATGATTATGTTGGCCTTGACTCCCACCTGAGCCCTTGTTGGAAACCACCCTGGAGATCCCGCCAAGGTGGGATCTTGATGAGCCGGGTCCTCAATTTCCTTCAAGATCTTCGGTACCCACTTCTTGTTTGGCCTTCCCGCACCTTCTAGGGTGACCCCACAAGAGAAAAGGAGGGAGCGTGCTTCCCTGCACTTTCCTCTGCTCTCTTTTGGTTAGCAAAGTGGTCGGTCAACTTTGTGCGCCGTGGAAAGATGGAAGGGGATCCCAAGACGAGGAGCGCGAAGAGGGCGAGGGGAGGGGCGGATATGGCCTCCTTCTGCTCAGTGGACGGGTGCGAGTCGGATTTGAGCAAGTGCAAGGAGTACCACAGGAGGCACAAGGTGTGCGAGGCACACTCCAAGACACCCGTGGTTCTCGTGCGGGGTCAACAGCAAAGGTTCTGCCAGCAATGCAGCAGGTAAATCCGGATGCATATTCGGCTGCCCTTCCTTAGTGTTTTGCTTTATTTTTTTTTGTGGGTATCTGATTTTTGTGAAGATCTTGAAGGTGGTAGTTATTAGTTCGTGGAAAAAGTTGATTCTTGAGGCGAATTGGTTTAGTAGTTTCAGTTTGCTTTGGTTTGCTTCAGGTTATGGTGCGAGCTTTAGGATCTTATTTTCTGCAGTAAAATCGTGGTCTGATTTCAATGGTTTCGAATTTTTCTTGAGGGATCACTTTGTATTTCATCCGTTTGTTTGGATCTTTGGTTTTGTGGGATGATGGCTGTAGGTTTACTGTTAGATGATGGAGCCTTTAGTTGAAGATCAGGTTTGTTGCGACTTCTTAGATCAGATTGAACTGTCCTGTATATAAACTTGTAGTTGTTTGACCGGTTAGAGGTGTTGACATTCGGTCAGAAGAATCATATAGATTTCATGATTATTTAGTTTTGGTTGGTAGGTGATGAGGGTAACACTCTCGTGATACATGGCAGCAACAATATGCCTAGGATCAACCTATCTAATCAAAAGAATCTACAAGCCCAGCAAAGATCCTCAGGCCGACCCGGCCAAAGCAAGCCGAAACCTGAGTGAATATGTAACAACCTAATTAATCGTATCTCAGGTCTGCCTGGTCGACTAGTTTGTTCGACGATCCAAAGGATTGCTGGAGATTGTCATCAAATGAATGGATCATAATTCTATCTTGCCGACCATTGAGTTAACATCCAAGAATCCCGGCGCTTCCCAAGGGCCGTCTGACAGAAAAGCAATCAGAGGACCACAGTTCAATCATGCCAAAAATTGAGTTGACACCTGGAAATCTTGGCATCTACAGAGAATCGCTTGACTGACAGAAGGAATGAAGAAATATTGTGTATAAGGAGAAGATCTCCCCTCCTTAAGGAGGGAATAAAAGTTGAATTCTTAGACCGCCAGACATTGACTTCTCAACTCTCACAGAACGCAGATCAAACAATCACAGAACTGAGCACGAAATAACCGTGACACAACATTTACGAGGTTCATCTGTCCTTAACTGAGCTACTTCCTCTTCGGCAATGGTAAATTTCTCTCTAATGGTGTTAGTACAGCAGAACAAAAATAAAGATATTAACCATAAGGGTGGCACTCACGGGAAAAGAACTCTCATGCAAGAGAATTCCCCTAAACGGGTTGATCCACTAATCCCAATACAAAAACGACTCGTAATGTAAATGTTGTTTCAAGGTAGTACCCTTGAGCACCCACAAGAAGAGGGCGCTCATCTACTTTCTCATAGACCTTCCCTTAGGGTCGTTGACCAGTGATCGAGATCTTTGGTTTGGGACGGTAGGCTTTGCTTGCCGGTGACGTGTGGGGGAGGTCACGTAACATGCTGTACAACATACCAAGCATAACAAGTGAGTTATGATTCAAGACATCTAAATAGCATCTCAGTGATTTGGAGAACCCCGCCTCTTGCCAGGATGTAAATCCAAATTGGGTGGAACATAGTAAGAAATCTCGTGTTGTATGATTGTGTTTGATTCTTTTATCATAGATTATTCTCTACTGAACCATATCCAATATGATCATCGGAGGAGCTTTCTTGATTTATTTGGTGTTGCTCTTGGGAAGAAAATTTTCATTATCTAGCCACATACTATGTTTAAGAGTATATGGGGAAAAGGGGGGAATGCCAGAAGCGGAAGACCAAAAAGAGAATCGCAACAAAATCAACCCTCCTAGGAAGAATCCCGTCGAGCTTCCTCTACACATTCGCAAAAATTAACTAGAGTGCAAGTTGCCAGCACTAGAGTGTGAACCTCAAACACCTTTCCAATCATTGAGAAAGGGGGAGAGTGGGAGGAGGGGGTGTTCATGCCAAAAGCATTAGATTCAAGGATCAAATGAAACAAAATAAACCTGAATGTAGTGAAAAATAGAGAATGCAATAGAATAAATTTTATTCATTGGTTAAGGTTCCTCATATATGGTCAAACCCTATAGTGCATTAGGTAGCAATTACAAAATAAACCTTGAAGGGCTACAAAGGGAAACATAGAACACGGAAAGAAACTAAAGGAGGAAAAAGAATGTTATGACTATATTAGCCAATAATGTCAATACTCTCCCTTAAGGTAAAGCATATCTATCGATCATGTCCAACTTGGAAGTCAACAACTACATCCATTTCTTTGGAAGTACCTTGGTGAATATAGCCGCAAGATGGAATTCGATGAAAATATGCGTAGTAGTAATCTTTTATCCTCGTACTACTACTTGAATAAAGTGACATTCCATTTTAGTATGATTAGTCCTCTCATGGAAAACATGATTAGTAGCAATGGATATTGCATGCTTGTTGTTGCAGGATACCAAGTTCCTATATAATGAGACAAGTTAGGTATTCTCGCATGTGGCTTGAGCTCTTGCTATGTATTTTGCTGCTGCATTTTATCTTGAAATAATGGTTTGTTTCTTGGTTCCCATGTAACAAGGTTCCCGCCAACAAATATGGAATAAATAGTAGTGGACTCTCTCCTCAGGAGAACTAGCACAATTAGTATATGTATAAATGGTAATATTAGTGCGACCGTTACCCATATAAAAGAGGTCTTTTCCTAGAGAGTCATTTAGTATCGAATTTGATTAAAAGAACATCATGCCAATGCCTATAGTGTGACTTCTCCATATATTAACTAGCTCTGCTCACGTCATATGATATGTCTGGCCTAGTGACAATAAGATAAAACTTGTCCACTAGGCTTATGTACGATGTAATGTCTTCAAACACATGATCTGTATAGGTAGCATGCAAGCTTGCGAACATCGGTTGACTAGGCCATTTAATCTAATGGAGGTTGGGACTTGACTAAGACTTATTAGTCGTTAGTCAGCCAACTGACTAGTTGACCAAATTAGTCGACCGACTAGGCTAATTAATTGGTCATTTTTTTGCAAATAGACTATGTCATTTTCTTAATTTCTTATTTTTTATAAAACAAACTTAATCCATGGTGCTTAATGTTTGATTATACTTCAATTGTTTATTTTATTTCTTGATGATAGTATAGAAAATATATAAATTTATGTAAATATATAGGAACATATCTATAAAAATAATTTATATATTTAAAATAGTTAAAAAAATACAAAATCGACTAAATCTAACTAAATCTGTTTAGTCGTTTGATTGTTGATTAATCCTTAGTAAGTGACCCGGTCAACCGGGTACCGATCACTGACTTTTGCAACCTTGATAGCATGTCTCTGTAAATATACTGGAATGTCTGATGGTTTGTATGGAGAAAGGATGAGAGAATACAATAACTCGATTTATTCAAGAAGTCTAGGGGTTCTTACATGGATCGGAACCCTAGAGAACTCATAAATGGGAAATTACATAAAGAGCTCCGAGGGGTTACAACTAAATAAGATAAAACATTAAGCCATCTTTACCACTCCCCCTCATGTTGGAGCATATCTATCGATCATACCCAACTTAGAGATTATCCACAGATGCTCTTCTTTGTGGAGAGCTTTCGTGAATGCATTTGCAAGCTGAAAGTCGGTCGAGATGTGTGGAGTAGTAATCTTTCATCCTTGCATGTGACATTATGAACAAAGTGGCAGTAAATCTCTATGTGCTTGGTCCAGTCATGAAACACAAGGTTCTTAGCAATGTATGTAGCAGATTTGTTATCGCATTATACAGCAACATGAGTAGCGACAACTATACCAAGTTCTTGTAGAAACGATTGTAACCAAGTAATCTCACAAGTAGCTTGAGCCATCGCCCTGTATTCTGCCTCTGCACTGGATTTGGAGACTAAAGTTTGCTTCTTGCTTCTCCAAGTGACAAGATTTTCTCCAACCATCCTAGCATATCCTGTAGTGGAGCGATGACCCTTAAGGGCAATAGCATATCTACATTAGCAAGTGCAGCTACATCAGTGTGACCATTGGTCTCATAGAAGAGGCCTCCTCCTGATGATTCCTTCAAGTAGCGTAGGACCCGAAGAACATCCCGTCAATGACTATAACGTGGTTGTTCCATGTGTTGGCTGGTTTTGCTTACAACATATGATATATACAGCCTAGTGACAGTAAGGTAAAGTAGTTTGCCCACCAGGCTTCTGTACCATGTAGTATCTTCAAAAACAAGATCAACTAAAGTAGAGGGCTTCCTCGATTCTGCATGGATACCAGAAGTTTTTTTCAAAGTCCAAAAAGGGGGGAATCACGTAACGGTGCCCGCCCCATTATATTAAAATTATATAATAAAACAGACCCGGTTACATAATCCAAGATTCAAGCAATTGCTTGTAATGATAACAGACATTTTCACAATAAAAACGCATCCTTGAGAACAAAGTCGCATTGTGCGCAAGCCAAATGGCCCAAAGGGCGGCTACCGGAACCAGAATTTCCCTCTTTTGCCTTTTGTGCGCATCATACATAGAAGCCCAAAACGAGTCGAAGTCGAGAGTATGCAACCAGTCCAAGCTCACATCAACCCAGATAGGAGCCGTTATGCGGCAACGGAAGAACATATGATCTAGGGTTTCAATTTCCGTACCACACAACAAACAACGATCAGACACACCCTCAAAAAGTCTATAACATCTATCACGAGTCATAATACGCTTCCTCCTAACTAGCCACATGAAGAAGCCAATCCTCTCAGGCATTCCCATTGTCCAAATAAGCCCACAATCACGAGTGACGCTGTCCGAAACAGAATGAGGCGGATGACAAATAGCTCCATACGCCTTCCGGACCGAGAAGGGCATGTCCTTCCATCTCCAATGATCCATCCCAATGGAGGGCCTCTGACTCAGATCCCCTGATCTGTCGCCAAGGCAAACAGACGTGGAAAGCGACCACGAAGAGGCCCCTCGCCCGTCTAGTCGTCCACCCAAAAGCCAAACAGCTCACCATTCCCCACAACAGGGCAAAACAACTTGTGAAAGCAAGGCATGACCTTCAAGATCCCCTTCCAAAAAGCCGATTTCTGCTGGCACTGATGCCGCATTAGAGGATACGCATTGTCCACACCATATAGATGCCGGGCCAGGTTGCAACAAATCCCCCCATCACTTCCCTGAATCCTGCCCACCTACTTCAGAAGTAAAGCCTCGTTGAGCGTCTCCAGATTCTTAATCCCAAGACCCCCGTCCTTCTTAGGTTGCACCACCGTCTCCCAGTCTACCAAGTGAATCCCATGCTTTTCCTACCCCGCCTTACTCCATAAGAACCTGCGCATCAGACGCTCTAGTCGCCTCACAATACCCTTTGGCAACATACGAGAGGAGAAAAAATATACAGGGATTGCCGAAAAAATCGTCCTAATAAGCACAAGTCTGCCACCACGCGAGAGCAGAGCCACCTTCCATCCCGAGAGCTTCCTCTCCATTTTCTCAATGACAAACAACCAATCCACCAACCCGATCCTACAATCCGACAGAGGTATACCAAGATAGTTAATGGGAAGGGAACCGCAAGCAGTACCAAGCTCCATGCTACAAGCTGCAGCCATGTCATCAGTCATACTGAAAGGAATAACCTTGGACTTGTCACGATTCAAGTGAAGACCATACATCTCAGCAAAAATCTCTAGAGTAATAGCAGTGACCCCGCCCACCTCCGTCCCACCCTCTATGAATAGATAGTGTCACCCACATACTGCAACAAAGAGATGGAAATCCCGCTACCAGAGAATCCAGATACAGCCCGCACCTCTGAGCACAACCAACCATGCACGCAAGCACATCTGCAACAACCACAAACAATAGAGGGGTCAAAGGGCACCCCTGCCTAACACCCCTCTGAGGCTGGATGAAACCCCCCCAGGGCGCCCGTTGATCAGAACAGAGAAAGAAGCTGTGGTGACGCACTGTTTCATCCACGCAATCCAAACCTCCAGAAAACCTCTCTTAGATAATGCCGCCCACAAAAACCGCCAGTCCATAGAGTCGTATGGCTTAGCAAAATCAACCTTCCAAAGCAACGCATGCTTGTCGCTACGCTTCCACTCACAAATGATCTCCGCAGCCAATACTAGACTGTCGCCAATCTGGCGCCCAGGAATGAACGCAGATTGAACATGCGAAATAAGATGGTTAAGCACCTGAGAGAGTCATGTAGCCAGCACCTTAGCCACGATATGATAAATTCCGTTAGAAATAGCAATCGGCCTAAAATCCTCAATATGCTCTAGAGACCTCGTCTTGGGAAGAAGGAGAATTAAGGCCCTATTCAATCTCTCGAACCCTGCGTTGCAGCAACAAAATTCATGAATACTCCAACACCTCATCTCCGAGCAAGTCCCAAAACTCCTTGTAGAAAGAGATAGGAAACCTTCAATGTCAGGCGCCCCATCACAATTAAGGCTCCAAACCGCCGCCTTCACCTCCTCTTTCGTGATCGGGGTGACCAAACTGCCTGCATGATCCTCAGAAAGACCCTGTGCCCCTAGGCCGTTCCAACGCCATGGTCTAAACACACCTCTCCTAGAGAAATTTAAAAAATGATCAGTAATCGCGTTTCTCATCTCCTTGTCCCCTTCAACTTTAACGCCATCAGCAATAATGGGTCTGAAGTTATTGAACCGACGGCGGCCACTAGCGACAGGATGGAAGAAAGCCGTATTAGCATCATCCTCCTTCAACCAAGAGACCCGTGATCGCTGTCTCTATTCAATAATCTGCTTCTTGTCCTCCTCCATCACCACTCTTAACGCCAGATCCCTCTTCTTTAGTTCATCAGCGAGCAACTGCCTATCATCCTCCAAAACATCAAGGGTACGAATCTCGAGTTCGGCGGTCGTCCTCCTAGCTTTCTAGACATCCCTAATCTCCCTCTTGTATTGACATAGCTGTTGACGAAGCCTCGTGAGCTTATACGAAAATCTCCTCGCTGTAGAGCCAACCACCGGTATGGAAGTCCAGAAAGAAGTAACCAGCAACCTGAAGGATTCCTCAAGCATCCATGTCCGTTTAAAACGGAAGAAACCCCTAGGAGGGATCGAAGATCCCGAGTCCCATACCAAGGGAGTGTGATCAGACCGAACTCTGGGCCTAGAAGAGACAAAAGAACAGGGGAAAAGATCCATCATCTCCGAAGACATGAAGAAGCGATCAGTACGCGACCGGGAAACATAGTTTCTCCATGTATACTTTGTATCCGACGCATCAGCCACCTCAATCTGCAATTCATCCATCAATTCCACAAAATCAACGGACCCCAGATCCTGCCCACGAGCAAGGTGACATTGAAATCCCCACCAAGAAGCCAAGCACAATCAGGGAACACAACACGAGCAGCTCGGATGTCCGCCCACAAGTCACCACGTGACAGCTGTTGGTAGGGCCCCTAGACACAGCTAAAGGCAAATAGAGTCCACATGGAAGCACATTCAAGCAAAACCGTAAGCACGTGAGAACCTCTCACCTCTACCCTAAACATGAAGGCCGAGTCTTTCCACACAAGAATAAGACCCCCAGACGCCCCACATGCATCTAGAGTCCTGAATTCATTTATCCCTCTCAAATTGAAAGAACGCCACGTAGCCCTATCACATGCACCCAATTTTGATTCCTGTAATAAGATGACATCACAACCCCATTCCACGGCCTGCGCTCCAAGGGTTCGCCTCTTCTCCGGGTCACCCAGACCTCTGATGTTCCATGTTAGGATCTTCATTGAGCACGAGCTTGATCACCCAAAATATTTACCGCCCCCACAGTTTTTGCTATCATCAACTTCCGGTCAGAGACCATGTTCATTTCACTGCTCGAAGGTCTTTGTTTCTTTTTCCTCCTGTACTTCTTGCTGCCGCCTCTGCAGATGCTCGCATCAGAATCCGGGGCAGGCATGGTGTGATCTCCAATAGAGATAGCAGCCACAGGTTCCACCACCCCACAAATATCCCCCCCCCCCCAAACATGTAGAGCCATTGGAACAGGGATCAACCAAGGATGGAGTCAAGCCCTTAAACCTCAATGGACGACCGGGCCTACAAAGCTTAATCTGGTCCGGGAACCCATCTAGGTCGATAAGCGAAATTACGCAACACGTTTAATGGCAAGATCCGAAACCAAGCACTGGATGCCCGAACCTCGGAACTCTTAAGCGGATACCTTAAGTCGGGTCCGGATACAAGAGCTGCAAGCGAAGAAGAGTCCGACCCAATAAGCCGCCACCTATTAGGGAGATGAACGACCCTTTAGACACCATAATCAAAGACAATGTTTCATAACCCCGAGAAACAGGAAGTTGTATCGAATTCGCACGGAGTAATTCCAGACCATCAACGCTCTCCGCGTAATTCGAGGCGCCAATCACCTCCGCAGATATCGACAGAACCGGATCGACAGAGACAACTGTATCTCCAGCATGCAGGAACCCATTTCTTCCCTCCTTCGACAACGGTGGCGGAGGTTGTAGACAACGAACTTCGATCGGGAAGAACTGACCTCCAGAACGCAGCAAGACAGTATGAGGACGAGGATTTGTATCCTCAAAGGTGTCAACCATGACGATAGTGGAATGAGGGTCCGACCCGGGTTGACTGCCATCTGAAAGAATCTTGCAAACAACTCCAAAGTCCCTGAGCAGGTGTCGAAGAACATCCGGTTTCCGAGAAAGGAAAGGGACACCTCGGAGCTGCAAAACCCGAGAGATGAGATTCATCTCTCCCCACTCGGAGAAGTTCGACCACCTCCAAGCAATGTCACTTCTTCCCCTGAGACGTAGAAGCCGCTCCGCCTACGATACCAAAAGACCACGAACACAACGGAAACCAAGCAAAGAGACATCGTCGGAAATCTCTTCACTGAACATGAGAAACAGACTGGCCCAAACCGACTTTAGCGAAAGAGATTCCTTGTTCTACTCCCCTACCAACCAACTGACATCCTTCGCTTCCGGGATCCCATCCATTGAGCCCGCGTTAACACCCTTCATGATAGAAGCGAATGATCGCGCCGTCGACGTCGTTGGAGGGAGCGAGTCTCCCCCAGAGCCACCTCTCCCGGTATCCAAACGAGCATCCTTCAACTTCACATCTCGCACCAATGCGTGACAGACATCACGACGGTGGCCCACACCTCCGCACCGAAAACATCGCGGCGGCAACGAACACTCAGGCGTCAGATGCCCCGGAACCTGACACCTATAACACCTCCTCCCACGCTTGCGATGCGTGATGCGCTCCCACCCTTCATCAGCCTTCGACTTCGCTTGACCATGTGCTTCACCCGATCGCTTCCAACGCGAAATCCATCGGAAATCGATCGCGCAACAGTTTCACGACGTCGCCTCTCGCCCGTCTCCCGCATACCCCTTATTCACGACACCCACAACATCCCCCACTTACATTCACCTGGATACCAGAAGGCTTGTGATGCAGCGTGACCCCAAATATAGGGCCAAATATTTATTTAATTTTAATTGTCAATTTTATTTACGTTTTTAGGTTGTCGAAATTGTTTAATTAAATAATTGAGATCGCATGTGATCTCAACGTTTATTTCGTAGATTTTAATTTGAATTTGGGTCAATTAATTAGTAGAGTCAGTTTAGGAAAGTTGGTTGTCAATTTAAATTAGTTTACTATTTTTGTAAACCCATCTCTCCTATATAAAGAGAGGGTAGCCATTGTTTTTATTGAGTCAAGTATTGATAATCAATTGGGATTTTTATCTCTCTCCTCTCTATTTTCTCTTCTCCCTCCACGCGATCTCCGCGGTTCTCCTCCTTCAACCTCTCGTTACCGACGAGTTCTTCTTCTTCTCAACCCCTCATTTTCTCCACCGATATTCCACCGTCAAATTATTTTATCTTTTATCGACGCCGCGAAAGCCGTTTGCATCATTAAAGCCGTTTGCATCAATTGATATCAGAGCATGGATATTGAGTCGTTCCTACGATTCAACGATCCCGTGGCATATTGGCGTCTCAAGCTTGATCTCAACCGCGTATCTTATGGGCCGCAGGCGCGTTCGCGTCAACGGAAGTACAAAAAGCGTCTTACGGCATCCTTGAAGGTCCAAGCCTGGCTGGACGCGCTAACCGACGAAGATCTCGCCGGCCACGACGAGAAGCTCGCTGTCCACGAAGAATCCGCTGCTGTCCAGACCATTTTAGAAGGAAAAAGCGACGAAACAGTGGCTGTACAGGCGATTTCAGACCTGCAAACGCCACCGGAAACGACTCCGGCACCATCTACGACCCTTCCGCAGGTTCCCGAGGCCGGCCAGAGCATCGCCGCCCTACCGGCAGTCCCTCCCGCGGCGCCGGCAACTCCAGTCCCCTCCCCAGCCTCGCCGGAGCCGGCCCTAACCCCACCGCACCTCCCCTCCCCGCAACCCTCTCCTCCCCTTCACGCCGCTTCGCCCAGCACCCCTCCCTCCCGCTCCAGCTTCTCCTCCACGCCACCTTAGGCCCCTCGCAGCGCCGCCTCGACACCGCAACCCCCTCCTCTCCCTCGCGCCGCCTCGCCCAGTACAACCCCTCCTCCAGATTCTTCCCGCGCCGCCCCCTCCCCACTGCCGCACCGCCTTGTCCATCGCCCCCTCTCTCCGCGCCGCCCCCTCCCCATTGCCGCGCCGCCTCGCCCATCGCTCCCTCCCTCCAGACTCCCCCCGCGCCACCTGCGAGAGAGATCGAGCGACTCCCGCCGGCCCCAAATACTGCGCCTCCCACGGAAAACCCTAACGAAAGGGGCGGCTATCACGGGATGCCCATCCCATGGAATGTGGGGATGGACATTAAATTGGGAAAATTGCAGCAGTAACTCCCCAAATTTCTCTATTTACAGAGGGGTCCAGAGCAGTATGAAAAGAGAGAAAAAGAAAGAGGTGCGAAAATTGCGTCAACACCCCTGGCGGCCGAAATCTTTGAAAAACAAGGCTGTAATTGGAAAATCAAGGGTTCCTCCTTATCCAAATAGGACTAGGCCCTTGGGTTTTCCCTATTTAAGGACCCCATGGCTTCATTCCTTAGCCACATCTCCTCTTCTCCTCTCCTTGTGCCATTGCTTTATTATGGCTTCTCCAAGGGCCATATTCTCCATGCCGCACCAATTTTTTGAGTATCATGGGGAGAAGACGACGATCAAGACGACGCCACCGTGCGCACCGCATATGTTTTTCAACCACGGCAACCGCGCCTCTCCCGCCCGCACATGGATCCCGCCGTTCGCTCCACATCAGTTCTTCCAGAAGACGACGGAATGCGTCGAATCATCTTCCAAGCCTGCAGTTCACGCAATTCGTCAGGAGCCGAATTTTTAAAGCGGTGGAGAGTTGATGCAGCGTGACCCCAAATTATACGGTCACATTTATTTAATTAAATAATAATCAATTTTATTTACGTTTTTAGCGGACGTATTGGTCTAATTAAATAATTGAGATCGCCTGTGATCTCAACGTTTATTTCGTAGAGTTTAAATGTAATTTGGGTCAGTTAAATAATTTAGAGTCCAATTAAGGTGATTAAAGGTCAATTAGGATAAAATTAGTTGTTAATTTTGATTTATTTACTATTTTTGTAAACCCTCTCTCCTATATAAAGAGAGGGTAGCCCATTGTTTTATCAGTCAGTTATGAATTAAATATTGAGATTTTTATCTCTACCCCCTCTCCTTCTCTCTCTCCCTCCACGCGATCTCCGCGGTCTTCTCCTTCAACCCCTCGCATTCCCGGCGAGTTATCTTCTCCAAACCCCTCGTTCCGACGAGTTTTTCTTCCTCTCAACCCCTCCAATTTCTCTTCTCAACCCTTCTATTTCTTCCACCAAATTTCCACCATAAAAAAATATATTATTTTATCGACGCCAAAATCTATTTGCATCAATTGGTATCAGAGCATGGATATTGAGTCGCTCCTACGATTCAACGATCCCGTGGCATATTGGCGTCTCAAGCTTGATCTCAACCGCATATCTCATGGGCCGCATGCGCGTTCGCGTCAACGGAAGTTCAAAAAACGTCTTGCGGCATCTCTAAAGGTTAAAGCATGGCTGGACGCACAAATCAACGAAGAATCATCTGTCAACAACAAAAATCAGGTTGCTGCAGCTGCTGTTCAACCCGATTTCGAGGCAAAAAGTGAAGGTATTTCCATTCTAGATGAAGATTTATTTGATACAACTCCTGTGCAACCAAACAATGAAGACAAAGGGCCAATTTTTGACAAAAGCGCGGAAGAAGAATCTGATTTCGAAGTCGAAACGCTTGCTGTTCAGAATGTTTCAGATCAGCCCCCGTCATCAACGGCGGCCCCAATGGCAGTCCCAGCCCCTCCAACGGCCCCCCAGGCCGCCCCGACCCTCGCCGCCCCACCGGCGGTTCCTCCCGCAATCCCGGCGACCCCATTCCAGCCACCTTCCCCACGAACCTCCCTCGCCCTAGCCCCATCTCCAAACCCGCCGCCTCGGGCTCCCCACGGCCTCCCCAGCCTCGCCGCCTTTCCCACCGCTCAACCGCCGCTCCCACCTCTACTGTTGTTGCCCCCAACCCCATTCCCCCCTTCCCCACGTACGCCTGCCCATCCCGCCGCACCCCTCCTCCTCCCCACGCGCACACCGCCACCCATTCCCCGCGCACCTACCCATCCCGTCGCGCAACCCAGCAGCGCGCCGCCGCACATCGGCCGCCCTGCGCCCCACTCGCATCCCCGGGCGCGCCCACGAGCGCGGCACTCCCTCCGATCAGGCCGGCCCACAGCAGTCGCGTCGCTCCTGTGGTTGCGGATCACCGACTCCGCGCGCGACCGCTTCTTCAACCTCAGTGCCGCCGTCGTCGAGATTTGAGAAGGAAAGAAACCATAAAGGTGGGGGATGCCTCTTCAATCGGATCCCTTGAAAGTAGGGATGAAATATTTTGGAAAAAATTACAAGTAGCCCCTCCTCATCTAAGTTTTTACCTAATGGTCCAATTGAAGGATAAGTTATGTGATAGAAAGATCTTAAGTGAAGGGGTAGAATATTTGCAACCATGCCCTTCAGTGGAAAGGAATTATAAACGTAACATTGAAAATGATCAAATTGGGAAGTTTGGAGCTACAATTCCAGATCGAATTCTCCACCCAACGGAACGAAGGTAACGCAATTCGTCAGGAGCGAATTTTTTAAAGCGGTGGAGAGTTGATGCAGCGTGACCCCAAATATAGGGCCAAATATTTATTTAATTTTAATTGTCAATTTTATTTACGTTTTTAGGTTGTCGAAATTGTTTAGTTAAATAATTGAGATCGCATGTGATCTCAACGTTTATTTCGTAGATTTTAATTTGAATTTGGGTCAATTAATTAGTAGAGTCAGTTTAGGCAAGTTGGTTGTCAATTTAAATTAGTTTACTATTTTTGTAAACCCATCTCTCCTATATAAAGAGAGGGTAGCCATTGTTTTTATTGAGTCAAGTATTGATAATCAATTGAGATTTTTATCTCTCTCCTCTCTATTTTCTCTTCTCCCTCCACGCGATCTCCGCGGTTCTCCTCCTTCAACCTCTCGTTACCGACGAGTTCTTCTTCTTCTCAACCCCTCATTTTCTCCACCGATATTCCACCGCCAAATTATTTTATCTTTTATCGACGCCGCGAAAGCCGTTTGCATCATTAAAGCCGTTTGCATCAGCTCGCATCCAAGTAATCTAGCCTCAGTTAGGATGTCCAAGCAATACTTCCTCTGTGAGAGGTGAAGTTCCTCTGTAGTGCGCATCACTTTTATGCCAAGAAAGTAACGAAGTTGACCGAAGTCCTTCGTGACGAAGACCTTTTAAAGGAAAGCCTTGGTCTCTAATATGCCTTTATCATCATCACTGTGACAACCATATAATCAAGATAACTGCAAGTATGACAATACTATCAGGTTGTATTCTGATATAAGCAAAGTAGTAAGATGAGTGCTGATCTCAGTAGAGAATTTGTCAGACCACGCTCGAGGACTCTGCTTTAGGCCATAGATTGCCTTGCGAAGTCGACACACATACTCCTCAACTTCGTAATTAGGAGGCGACATCATGTAAACCTCCTCCTTAAGAATCCATGAAGGCATTCTTCACATCAAGCTAAAAGATTGGCCATCTCTTTTTTACAACCACTGAAAGAATAGTGCAAATAGAGCCCATTTGCGCTACTGAGGAGAATGTCTCAAATTAGTCAACCCATAAGTATGTGTAAAACCTTTAGCAATGAAAAATGCAAAAAAAACCTACTTAATTTGTTGAGAATTATTTGATGTGTTGTTTCGTTGCAGGCAGGTAAATCACAATTTGTGAAAAAGATCACTTAATTAATGTTGATCAATTCAATTAAAAGCGGTTGAAATTATTTTTTTACTTGGGCAAGCCTAAGGTCGATCACAAGGAGGCAACCATCTCCTTAGGTTAGTTTTCAAATCGCTTAGAAATTAGTTTTTCGGAGAAGATTTTTTGGGAGTTTTACATGCAATTAATGAGGGAATACAAATTTCGGCTAAGTTTAAGGGTCAAAATGCAGTTTTTCAACCAAATCAATTCCAAAGATCCTAAAGCTGGGCCAAAATGTGGATAGATTTAATAAATAACAAAACTTAATATTTTCAGAAAACAAAATTATCTTAGATGTATCTAATTTATAGGTATCTAGGAAAAAATAGATTATAAAAATATTAAGTTTATAGGCAATTAAAATTCAGTTACATAAACCACTAATTAATTTATTTTAAGAAAATCAAATATGAAAATGAGATGATTTTTGGGGACATAACATAGGACAACCAATGTTATTAGGTGTGAATTTTTCAGAATTTTTAGAGCAATAAATAATTTAATACAAATTTCAGAGCTCACATCGGGTAAAATATGCAGTTTCTCGCCAATTTAATATTAATAAATCACGCTCACCAAAATACATTCATTTCACCACATGATATAATTAATTGTCCCAAGAAATGTAATTTTTGGAATTAAAAATAGATGCCAAACGATTGTCCAAAATAATACTCAAAGTCAAGGGTATAGATGCAATATTGAAAATGAAAATAAATAACAAAATAACACAATGGAGGTGCTTCTTTAATTACCTAAACCCGCAATGTTTATGCTGCAATTTATTATAGCGGAAGCATGCAATGCACATGCGTTCTGAAGGTGGGGGTGTGGATGCAAATTTCAAGAGGTACGGGGGGTGGCAAGAGAAATGCCCACTGAGAGCGTGCTGTCCAAGTGATGACAGCTTTGAGTGATGCTTCGGGTAGGGCTTTGGGACTGCACCTACACGTGGCGCACCACTGTGGCTCGGTGCCACCGAGGCGAGGAGGCTTGGACGGAGTGTGCGTCGTACATGATCTCTTCAGGACTGCCTGATCATCATCGGATGATGGCTGCACCTCTTCTCCGGTCTCACTCTCTACTTGGACGGTGGCTGCATCGTCGGACGAAGGAGCGCGTGGCTTGGAAGATGGTTTCGTGTTGCAGTTGAAAAGAGGATCTTCGGTCTCTCTCTCCTATTGTCGACACACGACTAAGTAGATGGATCGATGAAGCTCGTTGAAGGAGGTCACCGTCGGGTGCTGCTTTTGGATCTCTGGGCGTCACATGCCCAACACTGGAGAAGCGTACGGAGATGTAGCTGAAGTTTGAAGGCCAAGACCTCCTGTGATTCTCGAAGGTGTGCTGTTGATCGAGAAGAGAGATGTGATGGCGACTGAAGGTGAAGATTTGAAGCTGCTAATGACGTGAGTGGAGCTCAGGGCATGTCTTCGAGCTTGGATGTTTAATCGATGAAGATGGAGGCGCTTCCCAACCTGCAGATGGGTATATGATTCTCGAGCAACACAGCTCGGAAATGGTAGTTGAAGTGGCCAAAGCTCTACGGTGGGTGGCGGATCCACACAATTAGTGGCGATAAAGTGAGGGTCTGAATCGGTGCGATGAAGATGAGGACCCAATGGGCATGGTTCTTTGCAAGAATCAAGTAAGCGATTAGTATTTTGGGTGTATAGAGGGTAATGAGCAGAAGTCCTGTAGCTCAAGGTGGGGGATTAAGGACCAAAGGCAATGGATACATCTGAGAGATAGAAGAAGCACTGGAGGGAGAAGAAGAGGTGAGGTAATCGTCGGTCGGGTTGGGGTTGATTTGGATCGGAAAGAGGAGTGGAACAAGGAAGAAGGTGTAGTACATAGAATAAAGAAGAGCTTAAAACATGAAGAGAAACAAGGAAGAGGATGTGTGATTACCTAATCAGTTGCGTGTAGCTTGCATGGGGTTGGAGGATGATCCTCTGGTCCTCGCTCGACAGTACGGTATAGCTGGAGCTTAGCAAGCGTTTGAACGAAGCTTGCTACGACGTACTGGTTCATCGGATCTCGCCGAAGGTGATGAAGGCTCTCACTTGAAGGAGGAAGGAGTCGACCCCTATCATCGACGATTCGTCTTGAGCTCTCTCTCTCACTTTAAAAATTGGTGGATGGTGTCGGAGCTCGCAGTAGTTTTGAGGGGCTACAATTAGGGCTTCGTCGAGGTAAGCGACGAGATGGAGACGTGAAGGAGAGGGTGGAGGCTACGTGGAGGGAATAGCTCAGTCGTGGGCTTTGGAGGGGAGGAGCAGCGAAGGCGGAGAGAGGGCGTTGGCCTCGCTTGGTCGAGAAGTTCGGAGTCGTTAGGAGGAAGGGGATGAAGTTCCTGGCTGTTCGATCAACCGAGATCGAATGACCACGGACATGACACGTGGAAAATAAGAAAAGAAAAAGATTAAAAAGGAAAAAATGAAAATAAAATAAAAAGGAGGGATTACTTAAGACCGTTGGATGAAGGGCTCTTCATCCAACATTCAAGAAAGAGGGCAGCTGAGAGGGGTTAAGTGGAGGGCATGTGGCAGCTCCAGGAGCGGCCACGTGTCCTCCCTACCAAAAATCAGAAAATAAAAAAATAAGAATAAAATAGCAGATGACATCAAATTAAAAAGTGATCTTCATGAATGTTGTTCATCTCAAGGAGGTCTATAACTTTTGTGAAGAAACCAAAATCAAAAGAAATCATATGAACAAAGTGTATTTTTGGTGTTATTCTATGTACATAGAATACTGTATACACTTTTTACGATTTTATGTATATTTAAATAAGAAAAATTCAAAATAAAATCAAATAAAATATAACAGATATATTTGCAAATTAATTATTTTTTTGTGATTTTTAATAACTAAGACAATAAAGAATTAACAGAAATGGGACTTATGTACAAACCATATATAGAGACTCACAATGATTCATTTTCTTTGATTTTTTAGCTTGTTTAAGGTTTGGATTTTTACACACTTTATTAGAATACGAATCAAAGAAAATAAATGTAAAATAAGTGAAATCGAAAGAGTTAATTATATATATAAAATAATAAGGTCAAATTGATCAATATATACAATATGCAATGTGAACTCAAAACCCAAGTTTCACATATGAACTTTGATTCTTTTGAATTTGGTCTTAATTTGTAGATAATTGAATGTACATTAATTCAAAAGTGAGTAGGGTTCGTAAGAGATTACATGTGAGAGATATTTGACTTATGCAGTTTTTGTCTCAAAACTAGGGTTTGGTTTTATTTGTCAAATATACAAGTTACCATTTTCTAATATTTCTTCTTTGTTAATGTTAGTATTATGTACACAATGGAGTTGATTTTATTGGATTTGGAGTTAGCATAAAAAGAAGAAAAACATTGGGAAGTTAGTTAATATATAAATGATTATTTACACATTATTTCCGCTTCTTATTAATGCAATTATGAATGTTAAAATATAGATATTATTTACACATGTATGGATGCTTATATTGCAATAAAATGGTTAAATGCAATTAATCACTTGGAAACAGAGCTCATTTTCGGCTTTTAAAGTGATGAATCACATATTCATCAACCAACCAACCAACCGACCGTGCTTTTAATTTGTCAATGGACCCGTCAAGTGACTGTTTGATTGTGACGAACTTTCTGCAAGCCACAGTACAAGCTCCCATGTTCCCCTGGATGTGAGAGCATCCATTTCCTCTTTCATTGCTTGTCACCAACCATAATATTGTAAAGCACTGTGATGATCTCTGGGAATAGAAATAATCATGAAAGTGTTGGGAAAAGAGAAAGACTTGTTTATTCATTGAGCCCCATGCTCTCTTATATATGGAGAGACCTATTGGCAAATTACATAGAGTAGGCAGAGGGAAAAGAAAATAGATAAAAGGATACATAAACATAAAATATATCTCTACACTCCCCCTCAAGAAGGAGCATAGATATTTATCATGCTAAACTTAGATGAACACTTTTGGAAGGAACCTCTAAGTAAGGCTTTGGTGAAGATATCTGCCATCTGGTCCCCTTAGCTGACATGAGATGTAGAAATGAAGCCCTTCTGGATCATGTCATGTATATAATGGCAATCAACCTAAATATGTTTTATCCTCTCGTGGGATGTAGGATTATTAGCGATGAATAAGGCATCCTGATTGTCTCATTTTAGCGATATGGGAAGATGAACATCTATATGTAGATCTGTCAGGACTGCACGAACCCACATTCTTATGTACATGCTTGTGCCATAGATCTATATTCAGATTCAGCACTAGATTTAGCAACAACAGTTTGCTTCTTACTTTTCCACGAGACAAGTGAATCTCCAACAAATATATCAAATCCTGATGTGGACTACCTGTCCTTGGGGTACCCTACATAGTCTGCATCTGCATATGTTGAGATAGTAATAGTGCCTCCCCTTTTAAATAGAAGTCCTGCACCTGGAGATGATTTAAGATACCTTAGTATCATATGTATAACATCCATATGTACCTGACGAGGTTGTTCCATGAACTGGCTCACCTGACTACTGCAAATGAAATATCGGGTTTGGTAATGGTAGCATAAAGAAGCTTTCCCACCAGTTCCCTGTATCTTCTCCTGTCAATCTCATCAGTATCATCATTATACAATTTCGTGCTTGGATCCATGAGAGTAGTAGCGAGTCGACATCCAAGTATACCAGTGTCACTTAGCAAGTTAGTGACATATTTTCTCTGAGTCATCACAAGCCCTTATTGATTTCTGGCGAACTCCAATCCCAGAAAGTATCTAAGAGCTCCTAGATCTTTGGTGACAAATTCACGACCCAAAAATTCTTTCTCCCTCTTTATTCCCTGCATTTCATCTCTTGTAATAAGTATATCATCCACATACTCCATAATAGCAGTTATACCTCTGGAGGTTCTCTGTACGAAAAGAGAATGATCTGCATTCGATCGCATGAACCCCTACTTCTCAAATAAATCTGAGAGCTTCTGTAACCAGCTGTAGGGTTCTGCTTAAGGTCGTAGATTGCCTTATGAAGTCTACACATCTGTGATCACTCCCCCTCAGCAGCAAACCCCGACGGTTGCTACATGTAGACTTTCTCCTGAAGATCATAGGCATTTTTGACATCCAGCTGAAACATGGGCTAATCTTGAACCATAACAACAGATAAAAGAATCCGTAAGGTAGAATGACGAGCAACTGGAGAGAATGTGTCAAGATAATCTACCCCGTACGTTTGAGTAAACCCACGTGCAACCAGTCGAGCCTTGTACCAATCAATGCTACCATCTGTATTCTTCTTCACTATAAAAATCCATTTTCAGTTCACTATAGATGCCTCAGTGGGAGCTGGGACAAGGCTCCAAGTACCTCTCGACTGAAGGGCCGCCATCTCTTCCTCCATAGCCAGATGCCATCTATTATCTGATAATGCCTCCTGCAACGTTTGTGTTATGTCTACGACAAATAAAGCAACTGCAAGCCTCCTGAAGTCTCCTGTCAGACACTTAAATGTGACATGAGAAGCTATCGGATGTGAAGCATAAGAACGCTTCTGCTTCCTAAGAGCAATAGGCAAATCAAGTTCTGCATCATCTATGCCACTTACCCGATCATCCTCCTCTTGAAGTAACCCCTGCTGAGAGATACCGTCAGATCCATCATTAGAAGTAGTGTTGTCAGAACAAACCTGGAGCGTGCTGGATGATTGACCATGATTATGAGTAGAGGCAGGCCGTCGACTGTAGTGAAGTGGTAGAGGTGGAACCAGAACATTTGGAGGTAGGGCTAGTGGAGGTAATGGTGAAGGTGGTAGTGGAGGTGGTGGTGTACTCGATGATGAAGGTGGTTAGTTCATGGGTGGAGGTGGTATATAGACCTCATCATCTGAATCCGAAGGTGTCAACCTGTCACTTGTAGGAGAAAAGTACATGACAGACTCAAAAAATGCGACATCTGCAGGACTAACATAATACCTCATGCGTAACGGATCATAGAAACGATATCCCTTTCGAGTCCTGGAATATGCGACAAAAACACATTTGACAACTCTAGGAGAGAGCTTGTCAATCCCTGGATGCAACCGATGGACGAACGCAACAGACCCAAAAACACAAGAGGTAAGAGAGAACAGCTCCTTGTCAGGAAACACAAGGGATGAACGAATCTTCTCCCCTAGTATCGATGAGGGCATACTATTAATAAGGTAATATGCTGTAAGAACTGCGCCACCCCAGAATGAATGTGGTGCATAGCTCTGAATAAGGAGGGCACGAGTGACATCAAGAAGTTGACAATGCTTTCTTTCTGCAACCCCGTTCTATTGAGATGTGAGCACAAAATGTTTGATGAAGAATGCCATGAGATGAAAAGAATTGAGGGAGTACATGAGTACAGAATTCAAGAACATTATCAGTCTGCACAAATTTAACAGGGTTGGAAAAAACATTCTGCACTTCTTTAATAAAATTCATAATAGCATTGCCCGCTTCTGATTTATTCTTCAGCAATAACACCCAGGACGGACGACTGAAATCGTCCACAACAACTAAATAAAATCTGTATCACTGATGATCGGGAACACAACTAGGACCCCAAATGTCTACATGGAAAAACTCAAAAGGGGTGATACTGACTACTAGGGAAGACAGACTGATGGTGTTTCCCTAACTGACACGCTTCACAATTAAATGACGATCGGGGTGAGATTTGAGGAAGGGCTTGACACAATTTTGGAAGTGGAAGATGATCGAAGTGCAAATGCCATAGGTAAGGAGAGACCAGTCCAGTAGAATGAGAGGATGCTCCAGCATATGGTGTTTGGACCAGTCGATAAAGCCTTTCTGCTCACGGCCACTGCCAATCATTCTGCCCGTAAGAATATCTTGAAACACAAGAGATGATGAATCAAATATTGCTCGACAATGTAAATCCTTAGTAATCTGACTAATTGACAGCAAATTCATTGAGAAATTAGGAGCAGGCAACACATTCTGCTAGCCCGACCCGACCGGTTAAGCCCGGTCCGAACCTGAACCCGTTTAAATTTGGGCCGGACTCGGGCCCCAAAAAAGAATCTGTTTCTAAAACGGGTCTGGTTCGGGCTGAGTATAGCTTGACCAGAACTCCGGCCCGAAAATCTGACCTGATACCCCGAAAGCCCGATCCTAAACCTATATAATAATTATAATATTAGTTTAACTCTAATCCCTCACGGCTAACCCCAACCCAATCCCCCTCAAACCCTATCTCCACTATCCAACGATACTACCATGCACCATCATTTTAATGTTTTAGAAAAATTAAAATGTATATGAAAAAATCAAAAGTTTTTGAAGAAAAAATCAAACATTTCAGAGCTTTTTTTTTTATCAAAATGCCATAGAAATATCAAGATTTTTAGATTTATCACAAGCTTTTTAAAAAGACATTTCCATATCATCCGTTGGATTATGTATTTAAAAAAATCAAAAGTTTTTTAAAGGGAAAAAGTTATTGGGTCGGCCTGGCCCGAACCCGACCCGTTTAATTTCGAGTTAGGTTCGGGTTCGGGCTGGCCCACCTAGATTTTTTGGTGCTGCGACCTGGCCTGAAACCCGAAAAAATAAACGGGCTCGGGTTCGGGTCGATGCCTAGCCTGACCCGCCTGATCCGATAATCAACCCTACATTCTGCAGCTTCATAGATGGCGTCAAGGTGATCTCCCCCTGTCCTGTGATGGGAGTGAAGGATATGGTTAGATCCTCAAGCGCATCACGGAAGCGTAATCGTCGTATCGGATACGACGAAGAACGACTAGTCGTACTAGTTGTTCTATGCAGCAGAAATTAAATTTTTTTCATGTGACGAAACCACATGATCCAAGAACACTTCTCGGATCGTTTCGTCTAAACCACAAACAAGTATTAGGGTTACCTCTTGAAGCGTGGTTGTGATCGAGTCTCTAAACAAAGAGACCTCCTGTCTCAAGTCCGATCCGTCGGAGGAGACGCTTGCGAGCGCGGGGATGAACCGCGTGCTTCTCGCAATCCATGTTGATGATTCAAGCGGCGGATCTCCTGATCTCGACACACGAGATCCGACGTCTTCTTCACGAGCAGGGCACGCCGAAGTAGACGGAGATCCATGAGCAAACCGTCGGGCAGCATAAGGATAACGCTGCGGCGATGGAGAACCACTCTAGGGCATCCATGGAGGACGACCATGAGAGGGAGAGAGAGGGCTGACATGTAGAGAGAGAGAGATT
This sequence comes from Ottelia alismoides, assembly GCA_037367405.1. Classification (NCBI taxonomy): domain Eukaryota; kingdom Viridiplantae; phylum Streptophyta; class Magnoliopsida; order Alismatales; family Hydrocharitaceae; genus Ottelia; species Ottelia alismoides. The sequence goes on from JAZKJV010011221.1 coordinate 295,134, forward strand.
TGTTGTCTCTTGTTGTGTGTGCAAAGAAGAACAAAGGGGTGCCTCTTCTTTTATAACATTTTGGGATCCATGGATCTCAATCCATGTGACAACACAAATCCAATGGTTCACATTAATTTGTGTTTCTTTCAATGGTCATGATTTGTTGCTAAAAACACAACAACAATTAATTTAATAAAAATCAAATATATAATAAATATAATTCGATTTATATCAAATCAATCTCCATTGGAGAAATAGGAAGGAGGCAAGCCTCCTTCCATAAGGGGGGTGGACGACCATGAGTCTTATAAGGACTTGGTGGCCGTCCCCTCTCCTTAATAGGAAGGGAGCCTCCTTTCCATATCACATGAGATTGCATTATCTCATGATTCTCTCCAATATTTGCAACAACTTTTGTTGCAAATTATTTCACAAAAAATAAATCCAATTTATTTTGTGAACATTGCAATCATGCCATTGGAAATTTGTGAATTATATTCACAACCTAAAATAAAATGTAAATTACATTTTCAATTTAATGTCCAATGTGAATCCAATTCACATTAACATTTAAATAACAAATGTAAATTACAAATAGCTCTCTCTTATATATTATAAATCACATTTATAATATATATGACTTATATGGATATTGCTATCCACATTATTCATATCCATGATAATTAAATCACATTTAATCATCTTGGATCTCTATTCTCTTGTTTTCAAATAATATGAATCACATTCACATTATTTACATCTTTGATAATTAAATCACATTTAATTATCTAAGATAACTCTCTTTATAATATGAATCAAATTCATATTACTCATAATAATTAAATCACATTTAATTATCCATTTTCTCAATGCTTGGATACATATATCAACAATAGAATTATCCATGAAATCCTTCAAGGATAACGCGCTTTCTCCGCAGATACTTGGAGATAAGGACAGGGCGATTGTATTGTTCCATGTATAGTGACTTGGATATTGAGATCTTATCTCAAATCCAGATTGCGGGCCTCCCATAGATTCTTGATTAAATCAAGACCGCAAATCTAATCTTCTTATTGCATCTAAATCACATTCAGATCAATGTCCAACATTTGGACCAAGATTAGATCACTTCTCTACTGAGAGGAGTCACTAAAATCAAGACCCATTTCATCACTCCCTAGGAATGGAAGCGTCATGGTTATACAATCGTTTATGATCACATCACCCTCAGGTATTCCCAATACTTGTACATCCTGCATACTGGAAGACTCAGAATAAAACCGAAGTATTAGATCAACTTTACACTGTCTACATTTGGATTTTTATCAGTAAGTTTCTCATTCGATCATTGGGAGTCGGTATCGATCATATACTTTCCAAAAGCATATATCATACCTAGGTCTTGATCATATACTTTCCAAAAGTATATATCAAACCTACAAATTCAGTCAAGCTTCCAAAGAGAGACGACCGTGCACGGAATTTGATTCTTCCCAATATCTCATGAGTGAGCTTATGTCTTCCGGTTCAATAGATGAACCTGTATGATCTCTTTGAGAGATCGTATTACTCATATGCCCTTATATGCACACCAGCGCGCCGGTGTATAGACCTTAGTTAGGTCATCAACCTATTGGTCTGCCAAATATACATACTCAGACATATAGTAACACATCTGTGTCCGGTCAGAGGATGCGTGCCTATATCATGACAGCATACGATATAGGACTTTGGTTATCTCGATCTCGTTAAGTCAACACTTTGAACTAACTAATCTGACACCTCCGAATCTCTATTCCTATGCAGAGAGCCTGCATCAAGAGGTCGGTCAGATATCAGCCTTTAGAGATAAGGATTGCCATCTCCTACTTAGGCTGGAGATCATCTCTTAACAATCATTTGACGGTGCTTGACGAGTCCTCAATCTAACTCTTTAGATATTCATCCAAGCACCAGCCTCTATGATTCAACAGTTGAATCAACAACTGTATGATCATCAAGATGGCCATGGTACATAAGCCTAATTGTACTAAGGGTCCTATTATGCAAATCATTTATTCTTCATATCAGATCAGTGAATGATATTTGTAATAACATTTATTGCATAATGGCTCGCCGTGGGCTCGCATTTCCAACAAGGAGAATGAGTCCCATTTGCTGTGACCACTGTCTTTCCTTGAGAAAATTGGTTGTAGGTTATGAGATCATTTCTGTCTCCACACAAATGATTTGTTGCACCGGAATCAATAATCCATTCTGAGACATCTGAACTATGTCGAGAAGTAGAGATATGAACACTATTTGAGATACTAGCTCCTACAGTAGCAACAACATTCGAACTGTTCTTTGAGGCAGGTGACAGATTACTGGTTGGGGGCATGATATCTTGCAGTCGAGACACAAGCTCATCATATCGTGAATCTGATGTGGGTGGAACGCCGTGGTGCTGAGTCTGCTCTGCTACTCGTGCGGACACCGAGTAACCATCTTTTAAGTATCATGTATATTCTATACGACCAGAACGATGATAGTAGGTACAAGGTGGTCCACGTCTGCGTCCACCTCTACCACGAGGTCTCCGCCCACGGAACTGAGAAGTACCACCTCTTCTACACGAGGCAGCCATGGTAGATGAATGTGGCATTGGAGCAGGAGTAGAGATATTGATTCAGCTCAATCTACGGAAGGCTTCATCCATGGGAGGAATGGTAGCATTTGCCAGAATCTGAGAAGAAGCGACCTCATATTGTGAATCAAGAGATAAGCCAAAAAAACACCAACCATCGTGGCATTCTGGTACATCTTTAGCTGCTCTAGAGTAGCTGTGAGAGGCATGAAGCTGTGAAGCTTCTCAAACATTCTCTGCAAGGTAGTGTAGGCAGCATGTAGGAGATGACCATTCTGCTTTATAGTGAAGTTGTCATGCTGAAGCTGTAGTATTTTTGTCTCATTTTTGGCTTGTAATACGTGACCGCAAGAATCTCCCACATAACTTTGGCAGTGGGGTAGTGCAAGACATTGTTCGCAATTTCTGGTATCAAGGTACCAGACAACCAAACATGAGCATACACATCATCAACCTCCCATGAGGCATACAACTGTGTCTTCTCTATCGGCTCTTCATTGGTAAGAATATGCTTCTTACCCATCAACTTCATTAGGCGCATGAGCTGCATGGCCCTCAACTCATAGTTCGACACATCCATCTTTATTATTGGCGGGACCTCTGAAGGCGCAGGTGGTGGGGATATCTACCTTGCTTCTTGACATGTCGACAAGAGAAGACTAGTGCTGTAGACAAGATGAACTTTTGTCTACACCGATATAAAGGGTATTGGTTGCATATGTAGACTCAAGCAACCAATTCCATCAAAGGTGCGGTGGCGACCCCTTAAGGAAGGAGGGGTAGCGGCAACTCCTAGCGAGAGGCGGTGCCGAGAGGGGGCAAGACCGACTGGAGCACGACGTTGGCGGCCTTGCTGGAGGGAGGCGGCCTTGCTAGGGCACGTGAGACCGACTGGAGAGGCGGAGTAGCTTCGCTAGGGCACCAGTAGGGCACGGAGGTGGGACCAGTTGGAGATGGCGACGGTCCCGCTAGGGCACGATGGCGGCAACCCCGCTGGAAGGGTGAGCGAGACCGCCTGGAAGGGTGGGCGAGACCGGCTGGAGGGCCTCTCGACGGCGATGACCCCTAGAACGACGACACACAGAGAGAGAGAGAGAGAGAGAGGACAGTGCATTAGAGTTAGAGTTAGGGTTAGGTATGAGAGCTCCGACCTAGGATCGTCGCTCTGATACCATGTTGGGAAAAGAGAAAGACTTGTTTATTCATTGAGCCCTAGGCTCTTTTATATAGGGAGAGAATATGAGAAAATCACATAGAGTAAACAACAACAACAACAACAACAAAGCCTTTTCCCACAATTAAGTAGGGTCAGCTACATGGATTCTTCGCCTCCATTCAGATCTATCTTGGGTTAATTCCGGGCTTATATCCATAAAACTAAGATCCCTTCGTATAGTTTCTTTCCAACACTTCTTGGGTCGTCCTCGCCTTCTCTTTACATGCTCAACTCCTAACTGGTGCATCAGCTGATCTTCTTTGCAAATGACCAAACCATCTTAAGCAGTTTTCTCGCCTCTTATCCTCGATCGGAGCTACACCAACTTTCTTTCTGATTGCATCATTCCGAATTCGATCTTTACATGTGTGTCCACACATCCACCCTAGCATTTTCATTTATGCTACAGCCATTCTCTGCTCATGTATATGGTTCACATGCCAACATTCAGATCCATAGAGCATAGCCGGTCTCACAGCTACTTTGTAAAACTTTCGTTTAATTTTTAAAGGAATTTTCTTATCACAGAGAACAGCAGAGGCTCCTCTCCACTTTGGCCACCCTACATTTATTCTATTAGTAACATTTTTTTGAAAACTTATTCTATTAGTAACTCTCCATCAATTTCCCCATCATGTTGCAAAATAGATCCCGGATATCTAAAATAATCTCTCTTCCGAATGTTATCATCACCAATCTTCACCTCGATTCCTTCACCATTGTTTCCATCAAAGGAACACTCCATATATTCTGTCTTAGCCCTACTTATACGAAATCCTTTACTCTCCAACTCATGTCTCCAAACCTCAATCTTCTCATTTACTCCATCTCTAGTCTCGTCAATCAACACAATATCATCAGCAAATAACATACACCAAGGTAACTCATCTTGAATGTGACTTGTCAACTCGTCCATAATCAAAGTCAAAAGAAATGGACTCAAAGCTGAACCTTGATGTAAACCAATGTTGATGTCAAAATAGCCGCTCTTCTCAGAAGGGATCCTTACACAAGATAAAGCCCTATCATACATGTCCTTTATGAGGTTAATATATAGGACAGGTACTTGTTCTTCTCCAAAACTCTCTATAATATCTCTCGTGGGACAGAATCATAAGCCTTTTCTAAATCAATAAAGATCATATGGAGGTTCTTCCTGTTAGCTCTATAAAACTCCATTGTTCTCCTCAGCAAATGGATGGCTTCAATAGTTGAGCGACCTGGCATGAATCCGAATTGGTTTTCTACATAAAGTATTTGCATATCTCCTGTCAGAGCATGATATGCTAGAAGAAGGGGTGAAATGAGAAATAGAGTGAAAGGTACATTACCTCTTAGTTCTGCGGAGAGTTATGGGGAGCTCTTGAGGAGCATCCAGAGTGGCAATGGTGGAAGAAAATCCAAAGGAAAGACTACGTAAAGAAACTAATTTATTTAAAGAAGGTAAAATTTGCGGAAATGTGGTATCGATGTCCATTAGGGTCATAGCAGTTGTAATCCTTCTAGGTGCAAAAATAACCAAGAAAGACACATTTGATCGCCTTAGGTGACAATTTATCAACAATATGAAAATTATGGATGAAAGCTGTACATCTAAATATTCTTAGAGGTAATGGGAATGTCGACTCATTAGGATAGAGTAACGCGAAAGGAGTAGACCTCTTTAGAATCAAAGATGGGACCCTATAGATAAGATGGATAGTAGTAAGAACAACATCACCCTAATAGATTTTCAGAACCTTCATCTGAGTGAGAAGGGACTGCGTAATGTCTAGAAGATGTCTAAGTTTCCGTTTTGTTGCCCCATTTTGTCTGAGAGGTATACAAACATGATATTTGGTGGATAGTTCCTTGGGAAGCAAAGAAAGTCATCAGGTCATTTTGTGTGAATTCTAAAGCATTATCAGAATGAAAAGTTTGAACACAAGTGGAGGAAACGATTTTGATGTACTAAAAGAAATTATGTAAGATTTTATTGATCTCCGAATGTTCGTTTAACAGATAGACCCAAGATGATTATTATAATGATCAACAAAAAGTAAAATATTTATGTCCACTCATAATACGAATATGACATGCTCCCCATATATCACAATGGACAAGAGAAAAATGAACTTTACGACGAGGATCAACGTGTGCAGGGAAGGATGCTCGATGATGTTTCTCGAACTGGCATGACTCGTATTCAGAGGGCTTCGACGTAGATAGTTCAGGGAACATCATGGAGGTAGCCTTGTGATGAACCGTATTTTCACCTCTTTAAGAATAATCTTGAATTGTAATATAGGAGGTGGAAATAAGATTGTCAAAAACCACCATTTTGAATAGGTGGAAAATTTTGCTTGGTAAGTGTACCAAGTTCGAATTCAAGGAACATCGATTCTTCGGTTAAATGTGTTTAAATTAATCTAAGTAATTAAATCATTTGCAATAATAATTTTTATGTCAGAAAATGATGCAAAAAAGAAATAGTAAAAAAACAAATAAAACAGAGGGAGAGAAAGAGGAAAAGATATGTCGTGATGATTTTTATTCTCAATAAAAGCGATCAATGAAATCCTTGAATTAATTCATAGATTTGATAAAGTTCAAGAAACATTAATAAATTATAATCCAAACATGTAGGTGATCAAGTCATTTATAGTCAAAGATGATCGAGTTAGGATAATCGTCAAAATTCCTGCAATTATCAAGAATATCAAATAGATTTTAAAATCAAGAGCTCCAAAAATGATTCATAGATCCTCGGTGATATTCGAGAAAGCCTTATCAATTAGGATCCATATTTGCATGCCAAAAGATCAATCATGAATACAAAACCCTTCTTTTCCTATAATTTAATAATTCCTGGAAGTACAATTTTAATCCATAAGAATCAAGAAATGAGTACTTCAATTTTCTCAATTTAGCCCCCATAGAAATATATCAAAAATCTCCAAATCGAATTAAAGAATCATCAATGAGAAGCTTGCACAGATCCATATACTCTTTAAATAAAAATTCAAATAAATAGACCTCTAATCTGTTGACAAATTTCATAAAGGGATAGAACATGAAACACACTTCAAAATGGCATGAAATTCGTAAAGTTTGAAATTCAAAAGATCAAGATATTCAATGTCAAAAATCATGGATTAAAATGCAAGAAAACATGAATAATTATATCAAAAGTAACCCTGAAGGGACATATCTGCAATAATGGAAACCAAACCGGCAGGGCTTGGATGCAACAATCTTTAGTGGGTGTGTGCTCTACGCGTGAGAGGACCTGTATGCAATATGCAAAAGTCGGATGGGTGTAGCTGCAAATATTTCCCTCCCACATGCCTCCTACACGTGATGACTAGGTGCGGAGTAAGGGCCGGTCTCGGGCGTATACGTAGCGAAGAGATGAGGCTTTGGCGGAGCCTCAGGAGTCCCGAGCTTATAGATGCAGGTGGAGGCTCGGGCGATGATATGGGTTGTCCGATCTGATAAGATCAAGGTTGCAAAAATCGGTAGTCGGTACTTGGTCGGTTGGGTCACTGACTAAGGATTAATCGGCAGTCGGATGACTAATCGGATTTAGTCGGGCTTTAATCGGTTTGATTTTTTTTATTATTTAGAATATATAAATCATTTTTGTATGTATATTCTTATATATTTACATAGATTTGTACGTTTTTTATATTATTATAATGAAAGAAAAGAAGAAATTGATTTAAATAAAACATTAAGCATATTAGAATAAGTTTGCTTTAAAAAATAAAAATATATATGGTATCTTCAAGCAAAAATCGATCAACTAGTTGGCCTTAGTCGGAATTAGTCAGTACTCGGTCGGCCACCCCACCGACTAGACTAGTCAGACCTACTAGTCGGACCAGTCAGGGGATTTTTACAACAATGGATAAGATCTAACATGCCAGATGAAGCATGTAGATGGACAGCGGATGGCCTGCAAGCTTGATTAGGTGGTGACAACTCCTAGCATACATGCACTGGAAATCCTCCGCTGCGACAATGTCGGAGGTGGTGAGGTGGGGCTCTGTCTTCGGAGGCGGAGAAGGAGAATGGAGGTGATGTATTCTGTCCGATCAATAAAGGAATAGTGTACCTGCGGGGTTAGTATGCAAGGTAGGGGCGAAATGTGGGTAAATGGAGGCCCAATTACGCCTCAAGAAGTGGAGGCCTTAAAGTTCCAGGTCTGAAGACCCAGATGCAGAGCTAAGTGTGGGTGGTCGTGGAGAAGAGGAGAGGTGATGGTGAGGAGTCGGAAAAGATTGCGGGTTTGAGGAGGAGCCGATGCGATGCTCAGATGGATAGGGGGTGCTACAAAGGAGGAGATAAAATGGAATAAATCAGAAAAGGGCGAGATTTGGGGACTACCTGGAGTTCGACGGAGATTGAAAGTGCGAGGCGGAGCTGGAGGTCCTGATGTCGGAGACAGAGGATGGTGAAGGAAGCGAGTTGCCTATGGGCGGAGCTGAAGCGCATGGTATCTTCGCTCTAAGGGCTCCGACGAGGGAAATCACCAAGCTCTGCTGCTGCGTGGAGCTACTACACAGTCGAGGGACGACCGCAAATCACACCAAACCTTCACCTCGTCATTGCCCATCTAAGCTCTTGATGCTGTTGTCACTGGTAAAGAGAAATCATGGTTGGAGGGTAAGTTTTTGCAAAGGCAGATGATCTCTGGAGATGGTGTGAGCTGAGTTTTATAGGAGATGAAGGAGTAACGGCTGGAGGAGGAGCATTTTGGAGATCTGTGAGGAAGTGATCGTCGATGGGGGAAGCTTTGATGAAGAATGAAGCTTCATGCAAATGAGCTTTGATGAGGGGGATTCGATGTGACGATGGGTAACAGATGAAGGTTGGGTTCGAGTTTAGGGTTTTAGGTGGTCAACGATGTAGTAGGAAGGCGAGAAGAAGAGGATTGGTAGGTAATCGAAGCAGAGATGAATGGAGAGGCGAGGGGTGATCAACGAAGGAGGCAAAGAATTCAACGGCACGGGGCGGAGAGGAGGAAGAGTTGGAGGTAGGCGGGTGATGGTACATGTGTCGTTTTATCTGTTGATATCCAACGGTGTATGATGGGTCATGTGGGGCACGCACGAGGAGGAGGATGAGGCATGGGTTGATCAAGGTTGTTGGATCGAGATCGATCCAACAACCCAAAATGTGGGTGCTAGGGGACAAAATACTTGGACCAGGTCAAGGGTGCGGTTGAGGTGGTGCTGGCGTGGACGAATGGTAGATGGCCACGCGACATGAAATGTTGACCATGCTAATAAAGTGGAAGAAAAAATAAAATAGAAGGGTCAAATCAAGAAGTTGTCAAAATGAAAGTTGTTCTCGATTAAATCTACAACTTTCATAAAGGATTAAAAAGCAAATGACGTCATTTGTACAAAATATATTTTTTATAGATATTAATTTGGCGATTAACCCTTATAGTTTTATATTTTATATTTTTTGTATTTTAATTAGGTTTTTAATTAGAATAATATATATGCAATATATACGTAATTAAATTTTATGGATTTTTAATAGGTTAGAAAACTGTGAATCAAAAGTCAAACCATAAATACACAGATTCAAACTCTTTTGTTTCTCTGTGTTTTGTGATTTTTTGGCTTTTAATTCTTTTTGCCATGTTAGTTAACAACTCAAAGAAAGTAATAGAAGAAGAATTAAGAAAAAAGGTGATAATTTACGCATAGAATGATAGGCTCAAGCCAGGCAAAATCAGGGTTATTTATTTACACATTTTAGCGCAAATTTCATGCACTGTTATTGACCGTTAATTAACACATTTAGGGGTTTTTCTTAGTGATTTCTTAATAGGATTTTTCTAAAATCTTCCTATAAAGTAGATGAATCATGATTTCATCACCCCATATACTTAGCTTTTTGCTCATACCCGAGCATGTTGAATGGGTTAGAAAGTTGAATCCCTGACTGTGTAAGCGCTGATACAAGACTTGAAGACCAGTCCACGAGTTTCAGGTGACTTCTAAGTCTAACCAAATCTCATCCAAAAGGAACTCAACATTTCTAGTCAGTGTTCAGGAAATCAGCCGAGTATATCGCATACTCGGCCGCATACTCATACTCGGAAGCCTTAGCGCTCCGAGTATGACCAAATCGGCCTCTAGGCGGGTCAGGCCGCTTACTCGGCCGAGTATACCGTATATGCGGCCGAGTATGCGTCTGATTTTCAAATGAACATTTTTTAAAACCTTAATTTAAACTCGCACACCCGACTTAACGCTCTTTCAATTGATGTTTTTGCTCATTTGACTCTATATTACTTTTTATCCCAATAGTTTTGTTCCTTGTACCATCAATTCTTTATTATTATAATCAAGAGATATAATATTTAGATGATATTAACATGATATTAAAACATTATTTATATTTTTAATAATAAAAAATACCAGACCGCATAAAACCGTATATTCCCCGCATACTCTCCCGCATACCGCATACTCTCTATGCAGTGACCCCTCCGACTGAATACCGCATATCGCCTTCCTGAACATTGTTTCTAGTTATCAGACTCTCATAGATACATATATGTATAACATGTATGACATAAATGTGTTGATTCTATTTTTCCGCGTAGAGTCTTTTCTTCTCCCCAAGCTCTAGTCTAAGAGGCTCTCCTAAGGTCCTAATCCTTGACTCTGGTCCAATGACCGAGTTTTCCATTAATTCACCGCCTCTTTAGTTGTCAGACTTGAAAGTGTAATGGTGATCAAACCAAGTATTGAGGAAGTAGGATTGTGTCATTTCTTTTCTCCTTTCATTGGAACAAGTATGAGTATCTCTCGGTTGTCTTATTACACATACATATATTTTTGGTTGTGATTCATCATGTCCGTCAAGAGATTTTGGAGTCATCGGCACTTGTTTTTCTGGGAATGCATCGAGGTGTGTCTCTTTTGAATATATGTTATATCTTCAACATCCAGACTTGTATCACTATACGATGCAGAGCCCTTTTGGGTGCTTGTCCGGCTTGTTTGGCCTAATAGCTTTGATCCAAGTGAACACTTAGAAAAAGTTGGGAGCGCTCGCCTTTGGTGCAAGCTCTTTAGCTAGCTCCACTGCTTTTACCAAGTTGACGCATGGTAATCCACATTTTAAGGCTTTTATGCACACTGACACCTAGATTAAGTCAAGATTAGTATAGGGACCTTGTCCCTATAATGGCTTATGCACTGATACCCAGGTTTCATGAAGTGGTCCTCAATCAAATCCCATCCTCAGGAATCACATCCGAACATAAGTCTCTCATCCTAGTTTCTTAGGAAAAACATTGACTCATTATAAAGATTATGTCACCGTGAAGGTGTTGTGCTGGTCATATTCCTTTAAGCTTATGAGATTTTATATGTAATATAGCACATATATCTTCTGATTCGGAATGTTGAGTAATTAAGTCTTTGAACCCTAATGGACAAGAGTGATGCAACTTGGATTCAAGTGGCACTCTAAACCAAGTAGTCTGGAGTATGCAAATCTCGTGTGGAGTGAAAGTTTCAGGGATAAAACCTTAAATTAATTCTTTTGTTTATGTTTTTTTCAGAGAGTGAAATAATGACCGGTCATATTCCTTTAAGCTTTTGAGATTTTATATGTAATATAGCACATATATCTTCTGATTCGGAATGTTGAGTAATTAAGTCTTTGAACCCTAATGGACAAGAGTGATGCAACTTGGATTCAAGTGGCACTCTAAACCAAGTAGTCTGGAGTACACAAATCTCGTGTGGAGTGAAAGTGTCAGGGATAAAACCTTAAATTAATTCTTTTGTTTATGTTTTTTTTCAGAGAGTGAAATAATGACTGGCCTAAATTCATACGATTAGTTGCTTCTACTTTCAGCCAGTATGGGTGTAAGTACGGACCGTAAAACGACTACCTGTGTTATGTCAGGATGGTGCCTTACACGTTGCCCTTTAACCACCCAATCTGCTAAGGGAAGCTGTAGTTCCCTCATTGAAAAGTAGCTAGTCGTTTTTAAATTCCTTAGTTAAAATTGAACTTAGAAAAGTTTTTAATTTTTTCAAAAAGTTTGTTATACCCCCTAATTTTGACAGAAAAATTTCAAAACAAGGTATTATATATATATGTTAAAATTTGTATAATATACATATTATACACAAAACTCTACTTATACCCAATTTTTGATTGAAAACAGTTAAAGTATGAGCTATGGGTAAAGTATGTAGCATATATAAACACCCCCTATACTTAGCATGCGTTATGTCCCCATGGCACAAGGTGGAATGAAGACGTAGCTCGTACCAAGCATAGTTGAGTGACAAGAATCGGAAGTCAACTCACCCCCCCTATACTTAGGCTTTTGAGGGCCTAAGCGTAGTTGAAGAGCAAGAAATGAGGCGGTCGAGGATGAGAAGAAAGAATAGAATGAGGTATACATAATGATATCCGTCCCCCATACTTAGGCTCAGGTTAACCTAAGTATGGCAGAGTAATCACTGGTGGGGGCCGAATGAAGCGAGATGAATGTACAAGGGGTCAAGGAGGTTTTCTCGACAAACCTTCTTGCAGGAGTGTGGTGGGAGAGAATAAGGAGATGGAGAATGGGGTGAAGAAGAAGAATTCCAGCCATCATCAGAGTCATCCTCAGAAGAATAGTAGTCACAAGCAGATGATCTCCAACTATTGTCACCTAAAGGTAGTTATCCTTTGATAAAAGTTGTACTGATCACGCTTACTCGAATTACCACCTCGGAATCCGAACTTGATGAGGAATCCTCGGAAGTCACTTGGTTCCTAAGATCCAAAGTGACTTTCTTAGTCGATTTGTTTCTATATGAAGTAGTGGGAGGAGGAAGGTCAGAGTTCTTCCCCTGCCATTAGTAAGTGGTCTGGAATATGTGCAGCTTATGTGTTCCTTGTCGGATGAATCAGGTTGTTCATTGAGTGAGGTCATAACACGTCTCATGGTAGTATCCTTAGTTTGATTGGGCATTGTAAGCTCATTCTTGATGGTAGTATGAGTAATGGCTGGGGATGATGATGTCACCTTTTGATGTTCCTAAGATTTGGTGACATAGGAGATTTCGATAAGGGGCTAAGGACAATTTCCATTTGTAATCATGTATACCTCTTGTGATTTTGAATCATTTTCGGTTATGTCACCATTTATCGGCTTGGTAGTCTTCTCGTTAGGCTTCCCTCACAGGGTTTGCATCGGTGTTTTAGGATGAGAGATCTGATCATGTAAAGTGTTTGACTCAGTGGTCTCCTTTTTGTCACGGCTATCGGTAGCAGGTTGGGTTGTCTCAGGGTATGGTATGCCATCGAGGGCTTGTTCATTGTGGTCCAAGTTCAGGAATCTTATGTCTTGAGTCTTACAATCGTTACTCGTTTTAGCAGAGGCTAAGAACGACTTCCCAAAATGATAGGATACTCAGACAACTCTCCTTAGTGCTCAATGTCAAGGACAATAAAGTCCACTCTATGTTTGTCACCTCGGAAGTTTACGGTGACTGAAACGATTCCTCCTGATCTTTTCTTGGATCGATCATGGAGTTGAATGATCACCCTTGTCTTTTTGAGTTGTTCGAGTTTGAGTTGGTCAAATACGGACTTTGGGAGGATGTTTAGCGTGGAGTCGTCATCTAACCGAACATGAGTGAATATGGCATCCTCGATTTCACACGTGACCCGAGTCAACCGCTTCACTCAATAGATTTTGGTTCTCTGATTCTCACCTTAAACTTGCCATAGAGATGATGTGAAATTCAGTTCTTGATTGCTTCTTGCCCTTCTTTTTAGGTACTAATCGGCTCTTCACAAATCTCTTAAGATCGAGCACATGCTCTATGGACTTGATTAATGGAATCTCTAAGATCAATTTATTACAAAATGCATCCATTTCAGAATTATCCGTTTTTTGAATTTTCTAGTTTTATATTTTTTGATAGTTTTGGTGTAATGGTCAATAGGTTGCTAAGTGGTCATCAGTGGTTGTATATGAGTGTGTGGCACATGATGTATCTCGGGTTCGCTTGGTGGTATCCTCATTTCTTCTTGACTTTTCATTGTTTGGATGCCATTATATATTTGTTCAGTTAAAGCATCTGCTATATAGTTGTTTCGAGCAATGTCCTACGTAAGTCTCATGACTTGGGATTGAATAATCATACTCTGCAGAGCTTTCTTATTGTTTTCTTAGTTTCTATTTCTTTTGTCTTCTTGTAATTTGCCCAATAGGTTCCTCTCCTATATAAGAGAACCTAGGGCCTCTTATTGACTAATTCATTCTTTTCCCTCTACATGGTATCTGAGTGACGATCCTAGACCTGAGTTCCCGTATCCTATCAAAACCCTAACCCTACCCGCCCACTCGGTCGTCGCTCACCGTTCGCTGCCTCCTCTGCGGGACACCACCCACAGGCCGCCGCCCCCTACCCCTCCCCTTCGGCAGCCATCTGGGTCGCAACCCCCCCTCCCCCCGCCATTGCACGACCTTTCTAGGCTGCCGTCGACCACAACTTAGCCTTTCTAGGCTGTCGTTGGCTCTCACGTGCACCTCTGCGGACCGATCTGCGATCTGAATCGATCTGATTTTGATCGAAAATGTCATTTCAGACATATAAATCGCGTTTTCCGGCCCTAGCGAGCAGCGGAGATCGATGAGGATGGTGGTATAAGTTTGCACGCACAACCAATCCTCCGTATATTTGTGTAGGCTCGTTCATATCAGTCTACCCCCAGTTGAGTTCTATGTTTGGTCGTTTTAACATCATGCCAGGGAACAAGGATGATATTTTTTCGCCCGGAGCCTTCAAGGGCCTGGCTCCCATCGCTAAGATGGATGTAACCACCTATGAGTTGTAGTCCATGCAGTTTCTCACCGTCATTCAGTGCAACAACAAGGAGCACATCATGACAGATCCGGATCCAACAGATAAGACTAACGCAAATGCTTCTTGGAAACAAGATGATGCGTATGCGCGTGTTTGGCTATGTGGAACCCTCACCATAGAGATAGCCAACGATATTCTAAACCAGCCCACTGCCAAGACGACGTGTGATACTTTGGCTTCCACCTATGCTCAAGCGAAGAATGGTGCCAAGATTCTTCAGCTACAGTTTGATATCTACAAGGCCAAGCAGAATGGTCATCCTCTGCACGTGTATTAGTCTTTACTCCGTTGCATGTTCGAGAAGCTTCATAGCTATATGCCTATTACAACATCTCTAGAGCAACAAAAGTCTTATAGAACTCCGCAATGGTTGGATTTTTCATGGCCGACCTTGATACATAATATGATGCATCACGTATACAACTTCTCATTGGAGCTACCATACCTCCCATGGAGGAGGCCTATAGCCATCTCAGCTGGATTATCATGCCTTCTACGGCTACTCCTCCAGACTCTTCAACTATGGTCGCTTCTCGTGGCTGAGGAGGGATGACCCAGTCCAGAAGACGCACCCCTCGTAGTAGAGGCAGGGGACGTCTGCGTGACCCTTGCACCTTTTGTTGTCGGCCGGGACATGTAGAGGATACATGCTACCAGAAGCATGGATATCATGCTTATGTTCGTGCGACAAAGCAAATTGAGCTTTCATATACTCTTGCTTCCCATACCGATCCTCGCATGGATGATATTGTATCTTGTATTCGAGAGATCATGACTCTTGTTGCAGGAGCCATCACTACAAATATTGCAACCATAGCCAGAGCCTCTTCGAGCTCCTTAGGTATCGCTTATGCTTTCACTGGTAGTACTGGTGCAGGTATGGCATAGTGTATTATAGACTCTAGTGCTTCCCACCATATGTATGGAGACAGAGTGCAATTGAGGTCCTACAGGACCATACTGCATGGTAAATGGGTTGTCATTGTCAATGAAGACCAATTACCCATTATAGGACACGGGGAGATGCAATTGACGTCGTCCATGCGCCTTCAGAATGTTTTATATGCTCTTGAGTTTTCAGATGAATTTACTTTCCATTAATCAAATTACTGTTTGTAGGAAAAGGCTTTGTTGTTGTTGTAGTCAAATTACTAAGGTTCTGCATTGTCATGCCATTTTTGATGCTTCGTCTCTTATGTTTCAGGACATACTCACTGGCAGGGTGATTGGATGTGGTCATGAACAATGGGGGATTTATAGACTGGTCAACCTCCTCATGCTACCGTTTCTACTATACTTACTGGACCAATCTCACCATATCTGTGGCACATTCTTTTTGACCACCTTCCTCTGCAGAAGATGTGTCATATTCTCCCTCAGATTTCTATGAGATCCTCTTTCCCGTGTGAGGCATGCCAGATTGGGAAGCATCACCGTTCCTTCTTTTCATCCCATTAGAGTTGGAGCAATTCTCAGATATTTGAGCTCCTACATTTAGACATTTGGGGTTTGAGTCGTGTTCCTGATCACTAGGGACACCGTTTTAGTCTAGTTGCTATCGATGATTTTTCTAGACTTTCCTGGATTTAAAGAATAAGTCTGAGGCTGGATCTGTGATCAAATAATTTATTAATGAGATAAATAATTTTTTTTTGCAAAAGTCAAATACCTAAGATGGTTTGGACATTTGCAAAGAAGATCAACTGATGCACCAATTAGGAGATGCGAGTGTTGGGATGTTGAGCCGGCTAAGAGAGGGCGAGGACGGCCCAAGAAGTGCTGGAAAGAGACCATACGCAGGGATCTTAGTTTTGTGGATATAGGCCCAAGATTGATCCAAGATAGATATGAATGGAAGCGAAGAATCCATGTAGCTGACCCTACTTAATTGTGGGAAAAGGCTTTGTTGTTGTTGTTGCAAAAGTCAAATACCTTTGTTCTGATAATGCCTGAGAATTCTGCACTTTATAGCTTTATGAGTTTCTTAGATCTCTTAACATTGTTCACCATACGTCATGTTCTTATACTTCCCAGCAAAATGGTGTTGCCGAGCGCAAACATCGTCCCTTGATGTGATCAGAACCTTGTTGATATAGAGTCGTTCTCCTCATGCTTACTGGGGCGATGCTGTCCTCACTGCATGCTATCTGATGAACTGCATGCTCTCGTCTGTGTTGGGAGAGAAGATTCCTTTCTTGATTGCATTCCCGAGAAGGTTCTTTTCTCCCTTACACCTCGTGTTCTCGGTTTTGTTGCATTTGTTCATGATGTCTTTCCAGGTCGTGACAAGCTCTCTCCCAGAGTTGTCAAGTTCATTTTTGTCAGTTACTCTCATACCCAAAAGGGGTACCGCTGCTTGATATGCTCAGGCGGAAGTGTAGAGATATTTCTAGAGTTTATGTACTCTTCTGTTATGTTTATTTTCTTTGTCCATCTTATGTAATTTACCCATATGCTTTCTCTATATAAGAGAGCCTAGGGTTCTTTGGAATAAACATTTTCTCATTCTTTTCTTCCAACATGGTATCAGAGCCACCACCCTAAAACCCTAGCCACCCTTTCCTCTCCTCTTGTCGGAGCTGCCACCTTCTCTCCATCATCTCGCCAACGCCGCCACCCTCCCGCCGCCCCTCCTCCCATTGCCTCTTCTCCCTCCGCCCTCCTCCCGCCGCCCCCATCGCCATCTAGACGCCGACGCCACCCCCTCCTCCCCACACCACCCTCTACTCGGTACCACCCCCGTCTCCTTCTCTCTGTCGTTACTCATGGATTTGAGTGCATAAGTTTACATATGCACTCAAATACTTAGATGTTTATGTAGACATTTATTCCTTGGTCTACAAACTCTAGTTCTCCGTCTCTGGCATCAATGTCAGAAAACAAAGTCGACATGCCCTTCATCGACGCTTTCAAAGGTCCAACGCCCATAATCAAGATATATGGGACGAATTACGAGCTCTGGGCGATGTAGTTCATGAGTCTCATGAAGTCCAGTGGTATGAAGCACATTCTTACCGAAGATGAGCCGGTAGAGAAGACTGGGGTTTATGCCTCATGGGAGGCTGATGATTCGTATGCCAAGGTCCGGCTTTCAGGCACATTGACGATGGAGATTGCTAATGATGTACTCTATCAACCCACTGCTAAGGCAATTTGGGACATCCTTGCCACGACATACTCGCATACGAGAAATGAGACCATGATCATCCAACTTCAGCATGATATATTTACGATCAAGCAGAATAGCCGGCCTCTGCATTCGTTATATACATCCTTGCGAGGGATGTTTGATAAGTTTTACAGTATCATTCTCCGTATGACGGCCCCTGAGCAACAAAAGACGTTTCGAAATGCTACAATGGTGGGGGTCTTACTAGCGGTGCTTGACCCGGAATATGATGCGGCTTGCTCGCAGATCTTGGTGGATGCTACTATTCCTCCAATAGAGGAAGTGTATCAAAGGCTTAGCAGAATCACAGTTCCCTCTACTGCTATTACTCCAACTCCTTCGACGATGGCAGCTTCCAGAGGCAAAGGAGCCTCTTCTTCTTTCTGTGGTTGTGGACGTTGTAGTCGAGGTGGCCGCTTCCGTCAGCCATGCACCTTCTATCATCGCCCTGGTCATATGGAGGATACATGCTATTCTAAGCATGGTTTTCCTGCATCAACCCGTGTAGTCGAACATGCTGCGCCTCCACATCCATCTACTTCAGATCAATGGTTTGAGGATCTTGTCGCCAGACTCCGTAATATCATGCCTCCTGCCTCTACTGACTCTCCAGGAGGTCACTCAGACATAGAAGCTTCAGCTTTTGCCAGTACGTCAGCCCAAGCTAACACATTAGGTAGTGCTTATGCTTTTAGGTCCTTTCATTGTTCTGATGTTTCCGAATGGATTATGGACTCCAGTGCGACACATCATCTTTATCGAGACAAAGATATGCTTACATCATACATGGAGGTTCCACTAGGGCGATCGATAGTGATAGCAGTTGGGACTCATTCCCCCATCATTGGACAAGGGGGGATCAGTTCGAATTATTGCATGTTGACATTTGGGGTCTGAGTTGTGCCTCTGATCACTAGGGACACATGTTTTCCGTAGTCGTGGTTGATGATTTCTCTAGATTGTCATGGGTGTGTCATTGAACAATAAATCTGAAGCAGGGGATGTAATAAAAAATCTTATAAATGAAGTTCAAAATGTTTTTTCTTCTACTGTAAAAATTATGCGTACAAATAATGTCTTGGAGTTTTGTACACGTGCTCTTTCACAGTTCTTTTTATCTCCGGCATTATCCATCAAACAACTTGTGCTTACATCTCAATAAAACGGTGTTGCAGAGAGAAAACATCGTCATCTTCTTGATATCACTCGGACTTTACTTATCCAGAGTTGTGCTCCTGTGTCTTTTTGGGGTGATGCCGTCCTTATGACGTGTTATCTGGTGAATCGTAGGCCCTCCTCCGTCTTGGGTGAGAAAGTTCCTCTTTCAATTGTCTTTCCTGACAAGGACTTGTTCTCCCTGACTCCTCGTGTCTTTGGCTCAATTGCTTACGTTCATCAGCTCACTCCGGGACTTGACAAGCTCTCACCTAGGGATGTCAAGTGTGTGTTTCTTGGGTACTCTCCTACTCAAAAGGGTTACAGATGCTATGATCCTGTGAACAAGAGATATTATGCAGTACCGATGTCACCTTCTTTGAGTATGTGATGTATTTTTTGCCTACAGGTGACAAGTTGACTTCCTCTAGTACTGATGATGAGATTTATGTGCCACATCCTCTTCTGTGTCCGTATGTTGACATACCAACTCCTGCTTCACCACCACCTCCACAACCACCAGTACCACCTTTACCGAAATTTTGATACCCGTCGTCCGATCCCTGGTCACGGAAGTTATCATTCATCCACCACACCCCAGTTATGTCCAGGTGATATTACTAACGATGGGACTGAAAATGTGCAAGTGCAGGGATCTTTGCAGGAGAATAGCGTACTGATGGTACTGTTGATGATTTGGATGTACCTATTACCTTAAGGAAGCCGAAGCGGATGTGTGCATCCTATCCACTTGCTTTACAGGTTTCATTCCATCGCCTCACTGGAGTTTCAGAGGTTTGCTATGGCCTTATCTACCGTGGAGATACCATAGGATTATCAGAATACCTTGAAGGATAGCTGCTGACGTTTAGCCATGGAGGAGGAAATGATTGCTCTGCGGTCTCATGGTACATAGAGCTTGGTTTCTGCTCCCCCAAGAGCTTCTTTTGTAAGTTGTAAATGGGTATTTACTGTCAAATATCATGCAGATGATAGCCTTGATCGTTACAGAGCAAGGCTAGTGGCAGTCTATTCACTCAAACCTCTGGTGTGGATTATATGGACACATTTTCTCTGATTGCTCGTCATTCCACTCTACATGTCCTTTCAGTCGTTGTGGTACGAGATTGGCCCTTGTTTCAGCTTGATGTTAAGAATGCCTTTTTATACGGGGATCTGCAGGAAGAAGTCTACATGCAACAACCTCCATGGTTTGCTGCTGAGGGGGAGTGTCTGATGGTATGTAGAATTCACAAGGCCATATACGGTCTTAAACAAAGCCCACGGGCGTGGTTTCAGAAGCTTTCATGCCTAATTCAGAAGTAAGGGTTTAAAAGATCAAATGCTGATCTCGCTTCTTGGTCTTCGACCCCCTCAGTCACTACGAGCGCCTCCCGATCAGTGTTTTCCCAGAAGACTCCCAGAGATACTGTCGTTATCATGGTATATGTTGCTAAGGATCTTGGTACCCTACGATATTTTCTGAGTTGGAATTTGCTAGAAATGCGCAGGGCCTTGTGATGACCCAAAGGAAGTATATTACATACATGCTTGTTGAGACGTGCATTATCGGTTGTTGACCCTCGACTACTCCCATGGATCCTAGTATGAATTTATATGAAGATGATACAGAGGAGGTTGACATGAGAAGATATAGAGAAATTGTGGGAAAGCTTCTCTATTTTACTATCACTAGACCTGACATCGCTTTTGCTGTAAGTCGGGTGAGTCAGTTCATGGAACAACCTAGACAAGTACATATGGACGCCATATATATGATATTGAAATATCTAAAGTCGTCTCCAGGTGCAGGACTTTTATTCAGGAAAGAAACAAATATCTCTATTTCTACATGTGCTGATGCGGATTATGCAAGATGCCCTAGGGATCGGAAATCTACTTCAGGTTTTGCAATGTTTGTTGGCAGTTCCTTGGTTTCTTGGAAAAGCAAAAAACAAATGGTGGTAGCTAGATCTATTGCTGAATCTGAGTACTGGGCCATGATATTTGCAAGTATGGTGATGATGTGGGTTCGAGTTGTATTAGAAGATCTGCATATAAATGTACCTCTACCCATGTAATTACAATATGACAAGCATCATTATTTATTGCTAATAATCCTGCATTTCATGAAAGAACAAAACATATTGTGGTAGACTACCACTATACCGGAGATATGATTCTAAAGGGCTTGATTTCTACTTCCCATGTCAGTTCAGGAGAGCAGACTGTAGACATCTTTACCAAGCCATTGCTCAGAGGACCATTTCAGAAATGTTCTTCCAAGTTGAGCATGATTGACATCTACGCTCCATCTTGAGGGGGAGTGTAGAGATATTTCTAGAATTTATGTACTTTTTTGTTATGTTTATTTTCCTTGTCCATCTTATGTAATTTACCTATAGGCTTTCTCTATATAAGAGATCCTATGGTTCTTTGGAATAAACATATTGTCATTCTTTTCTTCCAACAAGAAGTACTTTGTCAGTGATGACATCACTTTCTTTGAGTTTGTGATGTATTTTTCTCCTACAAGTGACAGGCTAGCTTCGTCTGATTCTGATGTTGAGATCTACATGCTTCCACCTCCTACTGTCATACCACCACCTCCCTCTACTCCTACACCACCACCACCACCTACACCTGCTCCTATGGCTCCACCTCCTACCGTGACTCAGTTTTTGCCACATGTTTTTACTCGCAGGTCTCGCTCGGTTCCCCTTGCTCACAGGTCTTGCTCATCATCCAGCACGCATCTGATATATAATGAGCACATTCTTTCTACTGATGGCACTATTGAGTTATCTGTGCAGCAGGAATGCAGGGTTCCATATAGGATGAGCAGGCCCTCTTAAGAGCCGAACTCGCAGGTTCCGGACTTGGCAGATGATCTTGATGTACCGATTGCTCTGCGTAAGCCGGAACGTACGTGTACTACTTATCCTCTCGGAACCTAGGTTTTTTTAAGCAAACCTGTCTAAGAATTTCAGGAGATTTACCTTGGCACTATCAGTCGTGGAGATACCATAAACATATCAGGAGGCTCTTCAGGACAATCTGTGGAGGTTAGCCATGGAGGAGGCGATGGCAACGCTACAGTCACGTGATACGTGGAGTCTTGTTTCTGCTTCAGTGGGCGTATCCGTTGTGCGATGCAAATGGGTGTTCACTGTGAAACATTGTGTGGATGGTAGTGTGGATCGCTATAATGCGAGACTTGTGGCACATGGGTTCATTCAGACACATGTGGTGGACTATCATGATACTTTCTCTCCTGTTTTCAGACATTCTACTCTTCGTATTCTACTTTCTGTTGCTGTGACACGAGATTGGCCCCTTTACCAGCTTGATGTGAAGAATGCCTTCCTTTATAGTTGATGCAGCACAAAATTAAAATATAGGGCTTGATGTTTTTATTTACGTTTATTTGAATCGTCGCATTTTTATTTAAATAAAGAGATCGTATGTGATCTCGAAATTAATTAGTCAGTTTAAATTTAATTTTCGAATTTTGAATTAGAGTCAAATTAGGATAGAGTCGATTTGAATTTTAATTCAAATCAATTAGAGTCAATTAGGATCGAGCGGGATTTTAAATTTGATTTGCTTTCTATTTTTGTAATTCCACCTCTATTATATAAAGAGGTTGGTAGCCTATTGTAAAGATTAGTTCAGTTGATATGAAAAATTGAGATTTTATTCTCTATCTCTCTCTCCTCTCTCTCTCTCTCTCCCCTCACGTGGTCTTCACGTTTCTTTTCTCCATCCCCTCGTGTTCCTGACGAGCTTCTCCTCTCAACCCCTCCATTTTCTTCTCTCTCTCTCTCTCCCCCCTCTCTCTCTCTCTCCCCTCACGTGGTCTTCACGTTTCTTTTCTCCATCCCCTCGTGTTCCTGACGAGCTTCTTCTCTCAACCCCTCCATTCTCTTCTCAATCCCTCCATTTTCTTCTCCACCAAAATCCACCGTCAAATATTTTATTTTCCGCCGTCGCCGAAAACCAATCCGCATCAATTGGTATCAGAGCATGGCCTACAGATCGTCCTCACGATCTGACGATCCATCCAGACATTCGCGTCGACACGCGACGAAACACCATCGTTCGTCGGAGCGAAATTGGGAGATTCGACCAACAAGCCATAAGGAAATTCTCCATCAACAGCCCGAAGATCAAGCAATTCGTCGGGAGACGAATTTTTTTAAGCGGAGGAGAGTTGATGTAGCACAAAATTAAAATATAGGGCTTGATGTTTTTATTTACGTTTATTTGAATCGTCGCATTTTTATTTAAATAAAGAGATCGTATGTGATCTCGAAATTAATTAGTCAGTTTAAATTTGATTTTCGAATTTTGAATTAGAGTCAAATTAGGATAGAGTCGATTTGAATTTTAATTCAAATCAATTAGAGTCAATTAGGATCGAGTGGGATTTTAAATTTGATTTGCTTTCTATTTTTGTAATTCCACCTCTATTATATAAAGAGGTTGGTAGCCTATTGTAAAGATTAGTTCAGTTGATATGAAAAATTGAGATTTTATTCTCTATCTCTCTCTCCTCTCTCTCTCTCTCCCCTCACGTGGTCTTCACGTTTCTTTTCTCCATCCCCTCGTGTTCCTGACGAGCTTCTCCTCTCAACCCCTCCATTTTCTTTTCTCTCTCTCTCTCCCCCCCCTCTCTCTCTCCCCTCACGTGGTCTTCACGTTTCTTTTCTCCATCCCCTCGTGTTCCTGACGAGCTTCTTCTCTCAACCCCTCCATTCTCTTCTCAATCCCTCCATTTTCTTCTCCACCAAAATCCACCGTCAAATATTTTATTTTCCGCCGTCGCCGAAAACCAATCCGCATCAATAGTGGTCTATAAGAGGAGATCTACATGCAGCAACCACCTGTGTTTGCTGCTGAGGGAGAGTGTCAGAAGGTTTGCAGGCTACACAAGGCTATCTATGGCCTTAAGCAGAGTTCAAGAGCATGGTTCTAAAAGTTCTCGAACTTGATAGAGCAGCAGGGGTTTATGCGATCGACTGCCGATCACTCCTTGTTTGTGCAGAGGACCCAGAGAGGTACTATTGTCATTCTTGTTTACGTTGATGACATTATTGTTACAAGGGCTGACGAGCAGGGCATTTAAGGTACCAAATACTTCTTAGGTCAGCAGTTTGTGACCAAGGATCTTGGACGTTTACATTACTTGATTGGACTGGAGTTTGCTAGGAACCAGCGAGGTTTTGTGATGACCTAGAGGAAGTACATTACAGATCTTCTTTCAGAGATATGTATGGCAGATTGCAGACCCGCTACTACTCCTATTGACCCGAGCTTGAAGCTTTATGATGATGACACTGAGGAGGTCGACAAGAGGAGGTACAGGGAGCTTGTTGGCAACCTACTATACGTGACTATTACCAAGCCCAACATATCCTTTGCCATGAGCGAAGTGAGTCAGTTTATGAAGCAACCCGGACAGGTACATATGGATGCAGTCCGTATGATTCTGAGGTATCTGAAGACATCACCTGGTACATGACTTCTTTTCAGCAGAGGCACATCTCTTTCAGTTACAATATGTGTAGATGCAGATTATGCTGAGTGTCCAAAAGATAAGAAGTCTACCTCAGGCTTTGCTGTGTTCATAGGGAGTTCCCTGATTTCATGGAAGAGCACAGTATTCAGAAAAAACGGTCGAGTAAGCCGCATACTCGGTCGCGTACTCGTACTCGGTAGCTTTGTTGATCCGAGTATGATGAAACGGCCATGTATGCGGGTTGACCCGCATACTCGGCCGATTATACCCCCTATGCGGCCGCATACTCGGTCGCTTTTCTGATAGAACTTTTTTATTTAATTTAAAATTAAATAACCCCACCCACATAAACCCCGCATACTCCCCGCTTAAAACCGCATACTCCCCATATAAAACCGCATACTCCTCGCATAAAACCACATACTCTCCTGTTGTAGTCCTGCATAAAATCGCATACTCCCCGCATACTCTCTCGACTGAGAATATTACCTTAATATTAAATATTTATTTATATTTTTAATAATAAAAAATACCAAACCACATAAAACCGCATACTCCCTGCATACACTCCTGCATACCGCATACTCTCCTACATACTGCATACTCTCTATGCAGTGACCCTTCCGACTGAATACCGCATAACGCCTTCCTGAAAATTGGAAGAGCAAGAAGCAGACTGTGGTTGCCAGATAGAGTGCTGAATCAGAATAAATGGCCATGGTGCAGGCTAGCACAGAGATGATGTGGGTAAGATTTGTTCTTACTGACCTGACTATAGAGGTGCCTCTTCCTATGCACCTCCAATGTGACAATCAGACTGCTCGTTTCATTGCCAACAACCTAGCATTCATGAGAGGATGAAGCATTTAGAGATGGACTGTCATTACAATCGTGACATGATGCAGAAGGGTCTTATCGCCATTACTCATGTCAGCTCTGGCAAATGTTCTTACTAAGGCCCTAAGCAGAGGGCCTTATCAGAGATGTTCCAAGTTAAGTATGATCGATATCTATGGTCCAATTTGAGGGAGAGTGTTGAGATATTAGTTATCTTTCTTATTGTTTTCTTATTTTCTATTTCTTTTGTCTTTTTCTTGTAATTTGCCCAATAGGTTTCTCTCCTATATAAGAGAACCGTAGGCCTCTCATTAATTAATTCATTCTTTTCCCTTTACATACTCTACATGTCGTAACTCTGGCATGTAATCGTGACCAGTATTCGCGAAATCAGCCGCACGGGCCGCATATGCGGCCGCATATGCCCGTGCGGCATGCATACCACACCGATTACTTGAATCAGTGCATTATGCGCCCTCCCCGCATATGCCCCGCATATCTTGCATATGCCCCACATACTGTTCCAGCAGCTCCAACTTTTCAATCTTCTCATTCAGGTCCTTAATTCCGTAACTCTGCCTCTTCATTCATTTGTGAGAATAAGGCGTGCATTTGTATACAATTGCAATGCTTTATACCATTATGTATATGCAACGTTTTATGTTTTTCTCATGTAGCGTTTTCACGAGTATATGCAATGTATCGTCGAATATTTTTTATATATGCTGATTGAGTTTTTGCTCATGTAGTGCATGTATATGTATTGAAATCTTGTTATTACGAATCATATAATGTGAAGTTTTTATGGTAAATGTTTTTTTGTGATTAAATATGAGGTAATTCAAAGTATATATACACATCCATCTAACATGAATCATTTTTCTTAGGTCTTCTTTAACTCCACTTAGATACATAACTTTAGTAGTAATGCCATTCATAGATAGTTTTTTATTTTTAAATTTAAAATTAGAAAACCGCTTAGAACCGCATATACCCCGCATATGCCCCTGCATACCGCTTAATCAATATTCGATGACCAGTCCGAACGCATACACATACTGCTTTCCTGAACCTTGATTCTGACTGGAGTATTGATTATTCTCTACAGTGGTGGTCGGGTCATGAGACATGTTTCCTTGGCTCTGGATCTCACTTGGCTGATCAAAGGAAAATTGGTTGTACTTAGGAAGAAAGTCAACCCGAGTAGGGGATGGTTTAATCAGTGAGTCATCCATTGTAATCGTAAATCGTGTTCCTCTATCGAAATTGGTTACTCTATTTCCATCCTCATATTTGCTCGCTCCATTGTGTTCATATAATATTCAGAATTTACGAGCAGTCTAGTCCAAGAAGTGAGGGCATGGGATGGAGTGTATGATGAGGGAAATGATGGCTGGGGAGAATCCGTCTCAAAGAGAGGGTTCTCTTGAAATGATAGAGAAGAAGATCAGGACATGGTCGTGTAAGTAGGACCCACAGAGTCTGGGTATGAATACCAATGTGCTGACATCTTCTAACGAAAAGGTGGAGAATGGACTGCGAAGCACGATTAGTTATTTGCAATTGTGTAGAGATATTTCTAAGTTATTGTACTGGTTTCTATTTCGTTAATTTATTGTCTCTGTTATCCATAAGACTCTCCCTATACAAGAGAGCATAGGGTCCCTTGGAATATTATTATCTCTTTTTTTCCTAACATGGTATTAGAGCCACGACCCTAGGCTGAAGTTCTCATACCTAACCCCGGCCTCTCTTCCTAACCCTAGCATCTCTTCTCGACTCTCTCCTCTCTCTTCGCAACTCTTTTCTGTATACCCTCAAGCGCCCAAGAGCAGTCCCCAGTGCCTATAGGCACTCACCAGCGTCACCGCCAGGGGTTCCCACGAACCCGCGCGTCACCGAAAGGTGTAGCTCTCTATAAGCAGTTCCTAACGCTCTAGGTGCTTCCCAGCGCCGCCGCCAGAGGTTCCCACGAACCCGCTCATCGACAAAAGGTGTCGCTAGGGGCTTTTCTCAAGCCATAGTGCCGCCAGGATTCACCGCCAGGTGCCGTTGGGGTGCCTTTCTCGAACCCTAGCATTGTCAGGACTCATCACCCGAGGATTCTCACTGCCCAGCACCGTCGGGTGTTGATGTAGAGGGCCTCTTTCGAGCCCTAGCGGCCGCAGGATCCATCATTAGGGGTTCCATCACTGCCTAGTGGGTCAGCATTGTCGATCGACATCTCGTAACGGTGCAATAGCCACACACAGGAGCCATTAGGCTTTCCATCGTGATTCTTTATCGTTGCCTAGTTCTGGTACGCTTGCCTGCGCATGTATTTTTGGTGGTTCTCTGTTGATATCAGCAACATTTTCTCCGTGATTTTAGCCATCACCAGTAAGAAGCTTTGGATTTAGGGGTGGCTGTGATATGAGTCTAACCCCACAACTCAACCCTCATATGATTGTTTAGACGATGGGTATCCATTGTTTATCATCCTCGTCATGCGTGATGTCAGAAAGTAAACCTAATATCGCCACCAATGGTGTTTTCAGAAGTTCAACGCCGATTGTCAAAATGGATTGGTCGAATTATGAGTTATGGGCCATGCAGTTCATGAGTCTCGTGAAGTCCCAAGGTAAGAAGCATATACTTATCGAAGAAGAGCCGAAGGAGAAGACAGGGACGTATTCATCATGGGAAGAGGATGATGCATATGCACATGTCTGGTTGTCCGGTACATTAGCCCTTGAGATTGCTAATTATATTCTTCACCAACCCACTGCCAAGGCTATGTGGGATATCCTTGCAGCCACATATTCCCAGGCCAAAGAATGAGATAGAGATCTTACAACTGCAGCACGATATTCATATGATAAAGCAAAATGGACGACCCCTTCACGCTCGCTACATAGCCATGCACGGGATGTTTGAGAAGCTTCATAGCTTCGTTCCTCTCACCGCCACTCCAGAACAACTGAAGACTTTTCGCAATGCAACGATGGTCAGTGTGTTTCTGGCCTCTCTTGATTCTCAGTATGAGGATGCTTGTTCTCAGATTTTGGCAGAAGCAACAGTTCCTCCCATAGAGGAAGTCTTCAGACGATTGAGCTGAATTAGCCTCCATCCTAGACTTCGGTGCCTCACTTGTCGGCTATGGCTACTCCACGAGGAAGAGGGGGCTCATCTCAGTTTCGTGGATGTGGACAATATGGTTGAGGTGGATGTGGCCGTGGACTGTCGTGCAGTTATTGCCACATACCAAGACATACAGAGGATACCTGCTACTCAAAGCATGGCTTTCTAGCTTCTGCTCGTGTCGCAGAGCATGCTCCGCCTACCACTTTAGTAATGATAGAGTAGAGATATGAAGAACTAGTGTCCCGTCTGAGGGACATAATGCCCCCAGTTACACCTCTGCGGTAGAGTACAACCCCGATTTTGCTGCCACAACAGGAGCAAGCACCTCAGGTAGTATTCATGCATCTACATCATATCATTATATATATATATATCTTTGGATGGATCGTAGACTCTGTGCGATACACCATTTGTGTGGTGATAAAACCGTGCTTACATCTTATAGACAGATTCCTCCAGGACGGACAATGGTGATCGCTGACGGGACTCATTCCCCTATCACAGGATAGGGGGAGATCACTTGATCACCTCTATGAGATTACAGAATGTTCTGCATGCCCCTGATTTCTCCATGAGCCTGTTATCTATTAGTCAAATCACTAAAGATTTAAATTGTCAAGCCCTATTTGACCCATTTTCTCTTGTGCTTCAGGACATTCTTAAGGGCAAGGTGATTGGTTGTGGTCGTGAGCAGGGTGGCCTATACCAACAGGTCCAGACCCCATATGCTGGAGTGTCTACCCATTCCACTGGATCCGTCTCTCTACCTGTGGAATTTACGCTTTGGCCATCTTCCTCTTCAGAAACTTCGTAGAGTTCTTTCGCAAGTCTCACCTCTCACAACATTCAACTGTGAGGCATGTCAGATGGGGAAACATCACCGGTCCGTGTTTCCCAATCGTCAGGGTCGAGGCAGTCGTTCTCCCTTTGAGTTATTTCATATTGATATCAAGTCGTGTCTCTGATCACTAAGGGCACATATTTTATTTCGTTGCTGTAGATGATTTCAGTTGCTTGTCTTGGTTCTTCTTGTTAAAGAATAAGTCAGAAGCTGGAAGTATCATTATCAATTTCATTAAAGAAGTGCAAAATTTTCTCTACCACTATTAAAATAGTGCGAATTGATAATGCACTGGAATTCTGCACACGTACTTTGTTCCACTTCTTCTCATCCATTGGTATTGTTCATCAGACAACATGTGCATATACCTCCCAAAAAATAGGGTTTCCGAGAGAAAACATCGTCACTTTCTTTATATCGCCCATACTCTCCTCGTTCAGAGTAATTCCCCTCACTCATTTTGGGGTGATGCAGTCCTCACCGCATCCTATCTAGTAAATCGAATGCCGTCCTCTGTCCTGGGTGAGCAAAGTCCATTTTCTCTTGTCTTTCCAGACATGATCTATTCTTATTGACCCCTCGTGTGTTTGGTTCCGTGGCATTTGTCCACAAGTTGTCCTCTGGTCTTGACAAACTATCTCCTAGGGCGGTTAAATGTATTTTTGTAGGTTTCTCCAGGACTCAGAAAGGATATCAATATTATGATCTGGTTCACGGAAGTACTATGTAAGCACAATTGTCACATTCTTTGAATCCATTATGTATTTTTCCCCATCAAGTGACTAGTTGACATCCTCTGCAGCAGACGATGAAATTTATATGCCTCCACCACCACCATCGCCACCATCATCTGATTCCACGTCCTCCTCTACATCCTTTCCACCTAACTCACCACCTTCTTCGACAGTCAACTCGATCCTACCACCACCAGTATTCCGATTTCTCCTTTACAATACCACTATAGTCGACGACCTGCCCCTGCTCTTGCTCATGGTCCATCATCTACCGTGACCTAGGAATGTACTGATGCTAATATTGGGTCAAATGATTTGCCTCAACAGGAAGAAGTGCACATGCCAGATGATCTCCTCACAGGTAGGAATGATGAAGATCTGGATATACTAATTGCTCTCAGGAAGCCGAGGCGTATGTGTGCTACCTATCCTATTACGTCTCATGTTACCTTTGATCGCCTGCAAGGAGAGTTTTGACGCTTTTCGGTGGTACTATCTACCATGGCTATACCACAAACATATCAGGAGGCGTTAAAAGGCGACCAATGGCGTCGTGTTATGAAGAAGAAATGATGGCTCTTCAGTCTAGAGGTACACGGAGCTTGGTACCGACTCTTCCTGGGGCATCCTTGGTGAGCTGCAAATGGGTCTTTACAATCAAACAGAATGCAGATGGCAGTATTGATAGATTGAAAGCGAGATTGGTTGCCAAAGGATTCACACAGACGTATGGAGTGGATTATCTTGATACTTTTTCCCCAGTTGCAAAGCACTCTACTCTACAGATTCTGCTATCCATAACTGTGATCTGGGATTGGCCCTTATTTCAACTTGATGTGAAGAATGCATTCCTGTATGGAGATCTGCAGGAAGAAGTCTATATGCAACAACCACCAGGGTTTCCTGTTGAGGGGGAGTGCAGTCATTTATCGACTTCATAAAGCAATATATGGCCTTAAGCAATGTCCAAGGGTTTGGTTTCAGAGGTTCTTACATTTATTTCAAAAACATGGATTCACTAGATCAAATGCCGATTGCTCTTTGTTTGTACAGAAGACAACTAAAGGCATGACGGTCATCATGGTATATGTTGATGATATACTTATTACAGGGGACAACACACAAGGAATCAAAAGAGCGAAGAAATTCTTGGGTCATGAATATGTTACTAAAGATCTTGGAACTCTTAGATATTTTCTGAGTCTGGAATTCGCTAGAAATTAACACAGACTTGTGATGACCCAGAGGAAATATGTTACTGACCTACTAAGCATCACAGACATGCTTGAGTGTCGACCAGACACAACACCTATGGATCTAGGCATCAAGATGTATGATGGAGACACTGAGGAAGTTGACAAAAGAAGATATTGAGAACTGGTGGAAAAACTTCTCTATATCACCATTACCCAGCCAAATATCTCTTTTGCTGTCAGCAGAGTTAGTCAGTTCATGGAACAACCTCGACAGGTGCATATGGACGCTATACATATGATATTGAGGTACCTCAAGTCATCCCCAAATGCTGGATTACTATTCGGAACAGGAGGAGATATTACCATCTCAGCCTGTGCAGACACAGACTATGCAAGGTGTCCTAAAAACAGAAAATCAACCACAAGATTTGCTATATATGTTGGAGGATCCCTTGTCTCATGGAAGAGTAAGAAACAAATTGTATTAGCCAGGTCCAGCGCTGAATCCGAGTATAGAGCTATGGCCCAGGCAAGCGCAGAAATGATATGGGTACGAGTCGTCCTTGCAGATCTACATATATATTCCACTGCCAATGACATTGCAATGTGACAATCAAGGTGCTTTATTTATTGCTAATAATCATACGTTTCATGAAAGGACAAAGCACATCGAAGTAGATTGTCACTATATTTACGATATGATTTAGCAAGGATTCATCTCTACGACACATGTTACCTCAGGAGACCAGACAACTGACATCTTCGCCAAAGCGTTAGCACGAGGATCATTCCAGAAATGTTCATCCAAGCTGAGCATGATTAACATCTATGCTCCATCTTGAGGGGAATGTAGAGATATTTCTAAGTTACTGTACTGGTTTCTATTTCGTTATATTTACTGTCTCTCTTATGTAATTTACCCATAAGACTCTCCCTATATAAGAGAGCCTAGGGTCCCTTGGAATATTATTATCTCTTCTTTTCCTAACAAATTACAAAGTCTTTGATGCACACAATACAAACACAAGTCAAACCCTGTTGTTCCACCAACTCAACGCTGTGAAGGCCGCAAGAGTCTAACTGATTATATTTTCAATTTTAATTGAGTGGTAAAACAATCTTTGAGAATTAAAAGTACGTGGAGGATATATTTTGGGCTCTACCCTAAGTGATAGAACTTCTACATACAATGAGTGGGTTGCTCTCCACCAGACACAAGGTTAAGTTTTATTCTAGTTTATTTATAGGTCACCTTGATTAGTAGTCCCGATTTTATTTTTGAGTTATCACTTTGGTCTTAAGTGAGCACAAAAATATTACGTCTAACGAACAAACCCAATTCCTTTAAATCCTAAGTTGTAAAAGTTGAGGAGGAGAGGATCGAAAAAGCCACTGCAAATGTGAAATCAATGATGCATGCTAAGAGGAAGACTTACAATGATTTCTCGCATTCTTTGTGCTGGATGTAAGACAAGGAATTTAAAATTTAAACTGAATGCTATGCATAGAGAAAGTCATCCTAAGAAGATAGTTCTATTAGCGGGAAGAAACTGAGTTTAATTTGGCTAAGTTTGAATCATCTACTAGTGCGTCTTAATTAGTGAAAAATGTGTGGCTTAGAAATCATGAGCACAATAAAAAATAAATATCTAAGCTAGCGCACGTGGACCTAGTATCTATGCCACTCAAGTCGGGTCCCAACCACACAGAAGTCATTGAAACATGCCCGACATACACCACATAAAGTTTAGTCATGTTTAATTATAAATAATAGGGGTTCAAAAAGTCCTATGAAAAATAAAAATTGCAGAAAAATTAAATCTAGCCTAACTCTCTCTCAGAAAAAAGTAAATAAACTTTTTTGAGGCTCCTTGAATTTTTCCTTACAAAAAATTTCTCTGAGCTATCTACGAAGAGAGATCACGTAGTTAGTATATGTAGTGAGATAGAGATGTAATGAACTAAGGAAAATTTAATGCAAAATAAATAAATGAAAGAAAAATGAAAGAAAATTGACACAAAAATCAACACTAGAAAAACTAATTGCACAGATCAATTTAAAACCCTAAAAATACATTGTTCCCCAACAACGACGCCATTTGATGAACCGTTTCACCTCTTTAAGAATAATCTTGAACTGTAGTATATGAGGTGGAAATAAGATAATCAAAAACCTTCCTTTTGAATAGGTGGAAAATTTTTCTTGGTAAGTGTACCAAGGTTGAACTTAGGAGACATCGATTCTTTAGTGGAATGTGTTTAAATTAATCTAAGTAATTAAATCATTTGCATTGATAATTTTTTTGTCAAAAAATGATGTAAAAAGAAAGAATAAAAAATAAAATAATAAAACAAAGGGAGCGAAAGAGGAAAAGATATGTGATGATGAATTTTATTCCCAATAAATGGGGCCAATGAAATCCTTGAATTAATTCATAGATCATATTTGATTATAAATGAGTTGATCACCTGCAAGTTTAGATTATAACTGATTAATATTTTTTGATAACTTTTAAAATCAAGAGCTCCAAAAATAATTCACATATCCTAGATGATATTCAAGAAAGCATTGTCAATTAGGATCTATATTTGCAGGTCAAAAGATCAATCATCAATTGCATATAAAATGATCAGATATAATGGAATTCAAAGCTCTTCTTTTCCTATAATTAAATAATTCGTTGAAGTACAAGAATACTTCAATTTTCTGTGGAAATAAATCAAAAATATCCAAATCAAATTAAAGAATCATCAATGAGGAGCCATAGATCCATAGACTCTTCAAGTAATAATTCAAATTAACAGACCTCTTATATGTTAACGAGATAGAACATGAAACACGCTTCAAAATGGCATAAAATTCGCACAATTTGGAGTTTAAATGACCAAGATATTCAATGTCAAAGATCGGGGACTAAAATGCAAGAAAACATGAATAATTCTATCAAAAGTAGTCCTGAAGAGACATGTAATAATGAAAACCCGACGGGGTTTGGATGCAACAATCCCTAGAGGGCATATGCTCTACGCGTGAGAAGTACCTGTATGCAATATGCGAAAGGCGGAGGGGTGCACTTGCAAATATTTCCCGTCCACGTGCCTTTTGCATGTGAGGGCTAAGCGCGGAGTGAGGGTCGGTCCTAAACATACATCTGGCGAAGCGACAAGGCTTTGGAGGAGTCTCAGGAGTCCCGAGCCTATATGTGCGGGTGGAGACTCGAGTGGAGATCCGGCTTGTCTGATTTGATAAGATCTAACGAGCCAGATGTGTTGTGGAGATGGACGGTGTTGTGTAGGCTTGATTAGACGGTGACAACTCCCAACGTACATGCTCCATTGGATTAAAATCCAAGGGTGCCTGCTCTTCATCTTCTTCGCAGGCGGTGGCGAGAAGGCGGGACTTCGATGAGGAAACTCAAGCTCCTCCCAGGTCCTGGAGTTCAGATGAAGGACCTCGAAGCTTGAGAAGAGTGCGATGAGGATGCCGGAAGTCCTCCGGAGCTGCGATGATGTCGGAGGTGGCGATGTGGGGATTTGTTGTCAGAGGCGGAGAAGGATAACATAGGTGATGTGCTTTGTCCGATCAATGAAGGAATGGTGTACTTGTTGGGTTAGTATGCAAGGCAGGAGTGGGTGAACGGAGGCTCAATCGTGCGTTGAGAGGCGGAGGCCTTAAAGCTACATGTTTGTGTAAGACTTTGAGGCGAAGCTAAGTGGGGGTGGTCATGAAGAAGAGGTGCCGATGAGGAGTCGGCGAAGATTGCGGGTTTGAGGCGGAGCTGATGTGATGCTCAGATGGACATGGGGTGCTGTGAAGGAGGAGATAAAAATGGAATAAGTAGGAAAAGGGCGAGTTTGAGGGACTACCTGGAGTTGGACGGATATCGGAAGTGTGAGGTAGAGCTGGAGATACTGATGTCGAATGCAGAGGATGGTGAAGGAAGCAAGTCGCTTGGGTGCAGAGCTGAAGCTCCAGGTATTTTCTCTAAGGGCTCCGGTGGGGGAAAGCATTGAGCTCTGCAGCTGCGTGAAGCTGCTACATGGTCGGGGGGGGACCATGGATCACACCGAACCTTCGCCTCGTTGTTGTCCGACGAAGCTCTTGATGCTACTATCACTAGCAAAGAGAAGTCGGGGCTAGAGGTTAGGTTTTCGCAACGGTGGATGGAGATGGTACGAGCGGGGTTTTATAGGAAATGGAAGAGTAACGGTGGAAGAGTCGCGCTTTGGAGATCTGAGAGATAGTGATCGTCGATTGGTGGAAGCTTTAATGAAGAATGAAGGTGACGTTTATGCAAAGGAGCTTTGATGAGGGGGATCCAATGTGATGATGGATAACGATTGGAGGTTGGGATGGAGTTTAGGATTTTAGGTGATTGACAACGTAGTGGGAAGGTGGGAAGAGGAGGATCGGTAGGTGGTCGGAGTGGAGATGAACAAAGAGTCGAGGGGTAATCGATGGATGATGTGAAGAATTCGGCGGCACGAGGCGAAGAGGAGGAAGAGCTGGAGGTAGGGGACGATGGTACATGTGTCGTTGGATCGTCTGAGATCCAACAACAGGGGATGGATCACGTGAGACGTGCGTGAGGAGGGTGAGGCATGGACTAATCAAGGTCGTTGGATTGAGATCGATCCAACGACCCAGAATGCATGCACTGGGGGACAAAAGAATTGGATCGGGTCAAGGGGGATGTTGAGGTGGCGCTGGCGTGGACTAATGGCAGAGGACCACGTGGCGTGAAATGTTAACTAGGATAATAAAGAGGAAGAAAATAAAAATAAAATAGAAGGAAGTGTCAAATCAAAAAGTGGTCAACATGAAAGCTATTGGCCTCGATGAGATCTAAAACTTTGATGAATGATTAAAAAGCAAATGAAGTCATCTGTACAAAATATATTTTTGTATATGTATTAATCTGGTAATTGACTCTAATATTTTTATGTTTTGTATTTTTAATTAATAGAGATTAATTAATATATATACAATATATACATAATTAATATGATTTTCATGGTCTTTTAATAGGTTAGAAAACACCGAAACAAAGTCAAACTAGATGTTGTATTTACAAAATATGCAGACTTAGGCTCTTTTGTTTCTTTGTGTTTTGTGATTTTTTTGGCTTTTGATTCTTTATGCCATGTTAATTAACAACTCAAAGAAAGTTATAAAAGGAGAATTAAGACAAAAGGTGATATTTTAAACATAAAATGATAGGCACAAGTCAGGCAAAATCATGTTTATTTATTTACAGATTTTAGCCCAAATTTCATGTACGGTTAATGATGTTTAAATAATACATTTGTGATTTGGTAAGAGGATTTTGCTAAAATCTTCCTATAAAGTAGATGTCAAGTTAATAGAGGCCATTCTTCTCATGTCCTTCACCAAAAATCTGCCTCATCCGGATGTCTTGAAAATAGCAATAGAACTCATAAAAAATAACCCTAGGGTTAACTTCGGTACATAGCTTCTGAACAGATAATAGACTAAGAGGAAACACAGGAGCACAATGAACTCCAGTCAATCGGAACTTGGAGGAAAACTCTACAGTACCAAGTTACCAACAACAGTGCTAGGGGAATGTGCCCCATCAGCAACCCGAACCGTCTTCATAGAAGCAAATGGTTGAGAACAGTTAAGTAGACTTCTTTATCTCGTCAAATGTGTGGATGCCCCTGAGCCAATAATCCTAGCAGGACTAGAAGCAGAAACCGATTTGGCTACCGTACCTAAAGTTGTATCCAAACTAGCAGTAGGAGCAAATGTATTACTATCACTTGTAGAAGTGATGGGGTTTTGTAGAATATGCCTTAGGCAGGAGTATTCATAAGCTGTAAAGGGTGCTTCTATTCAACCAAAATGCTGATCGGCCATGTCCTCTGCTGTATCATATGATGGTTCATACGAGGTTGTCTCATAGGCACTATTGGCATTGAGATGTCTAAAGCATTGTTTCAAGTTTCGCGAATTTTCGACGAACTTTCGGCGAAATTTCAGTTTCAACACCCTATCGAAGTCAAAATCTTGATATATACCCTTCCTTCACAAATCTAGGCAGATTTTGGCCGAAATTGGCGAAGTTTCGTCGAAATTTCGAAATTGTCTCGTTTTTTCAGCATCTCGAAACGAAATCGAAATCGAGATTTAAAACCTTACTATAAAGGTTGTGGAAGTCGACAATCGGTACTCGATCGGTAGGGTCACTGACTAAGGATTAATTGAAAGTTGAGAGAGTAATAATCAGATTTAATCAGGCATTAGTTGGTTTCAAAATTTTTTAATTATTTTAAATATATAAATCATTTTTTAATACATATACATATACTCATATATATATATATTCATAGATTCAACAATTTTAATATTTATACAAGCTTAAAAAAAGAAGCTATTATAGCAAAAAAAGGAAAAATGAAGTAAGTTAAGAACAAAATGTTTGATACATAACACGAGCGGATGTTAAAAAACAAATACAACATGTCAAAAAATAATACAAGTAGCAAGTGAGACAATCAATCCTCAATGTCATTATCCAATGCAAGCTCTTCTTCTTCATCGTCTTCTTCTTCTTTTATATATTCAAGATGTAACTTCTCATTCATCGGCGTATCATTTGAGCTGGAAGATGGAGCTCCCACGTCACGTTCACTTCGCTGGCTCCTTCTTGGTTCCAAATTCTCTTCGACACCACTAGCATGTGCTACAGTATCCTAGGTCAATTTGGAACCTGGAAAACCCAATGCCTCAAATTTCGATTTCAGTCACCATTTCGGTGATTGACCGAAACAAAATTTCGGCTGAATTTCGACGGAAATTTTGGTCAGTTTTTGGACAGGGCCCCCCAAATTTTGGTCGATATAGGCCATTTCGACCGAATTTCGGTCACCTACCGAGATCGAAATTCGACAAAAAATTGCCGAATTTCGCCAAAATTTGATCCCATGGAAAAACCTCCTCGTCCTGAGCATCGACATCTTCGGTCCATTCACCTAAGTGTGCACGATCACGGGACTAAAGATCTCTTTCTTTCTCAACTCGATGTTCCTGCAGGTTGGAATTGAAACACATGTACACAAGATCGTTCAGCCTCTTTGTCTCCAACCTGTTTCTCTTCTTGGCATGGATCTAAAGACCAAAATACAAATTTATATCAATTACTATTTTAATTTTTATTATTACTAATCAAACTATGTGGGTGGCGGAGTCATTACTGAGTCAAATGTACTCCATTTATGCTCACATCGAGAGGATGAAGACGTCGAGGTCAAGATCTTGATGGGCATAGCTTTTAAATGAGGAGTGCCATCTTTATGATTATACCACCAGTTAGCTAGTAAAATAGAGATTTGATTAAGTTAATAAAATAAAAGATGATTCGAATGACATGAATTGAAAGCGATGATCGAGATACCTGGATCGTACTTGCCATCATTTGTCATCCTTTGTCTCACAGCTAATGGCTTGCCAAAATCTCCGTGACCAAGCATGTATGCCGGAAGCTTGTCACTAGTGATTGCATCTTGTATATCCAAATTGGATAAAATCTTTCCATGCAATCCTTAAGACCTCTCTTCACCACTATTCGGATCACCACAAGACTCTGTGTAGAAGAAGAATGGGTTCAGATAATAAGTTGCTAGATGTAATAGAGTATCGAGCCTTCCTTTAGTCTTGGAGTTAACAAAGTCTACAAAAAAATTGTAAGATGACTCCACGTCATTGAAAGATGCAATTATCTCCCACTTGTCCTCTTCAAGCCCTTCGTAGACAAAGCTCATTGATGGTCGTCGATCTGCATCAACCACATGAAATAAACGAACCAAAGAAGACAACATGTACTGTGTGGTTCTAGAATATAGGGTTGTAGACTATGGAACTCGCTGCTTCTCTCCCTTCTTGGCCTTATACCATTTGCAGTTCATCCACTCTTATGAGGAAAACATCGCATAGATCCTAATCAGGTATTCGGGCTTTGGGCGTAGGGGCTTACTATTTTGACAGTAAGCTCTTAAACCCTAATCAGGTATTCAAGTTGGGCCTCCACAGAAAAAGAAAATTTCTAACTAGAAATCGGACGAGTAGTCGGTCGGCTAACCTGACTACTCACCTGATTAATCGGCCACACCCGATTATTATTTGATTTGGGCTAGTCGACTCGGTTACCCCGTCGAGTTGACTAATTGAATCAACTAATCGGGTTAGTCGATCGATTTTTACAACGGCGGGCTGTATGCCAAACTTTGTCTAGCAGCTATTAGATGGGTGGTTCCAATGCCTACAATGTATGCATGTTGGATACCGAGAAGTGGCATAATCACTTTCATGACTGCATCTAAAGTCACGTCATTGCCCTGATTCACGGTTACGACCACGGCTAAAGTCACGACCTCGTCCTCCCTGGAACCTCTGTCACTTTCTATTCTCTGTCGATGCATAGTGAGTCGTGTGTCTACAGATGGTATGTTGGAAGGACACTCATCAAATGTCTCGAGTTCCTGCAGACGATCAAAGATGATCTCAATCGATGATAGGGTGTCAGGTGTCAGAAACTGGTCATTCACAATCGCAGACATCGACAACAGTAAGGAGAAGCCCCCTCGGAGGGCTTTGCCGATCTTGTTGATGCGCGGGCGGCGTGCGAGGAAGTGGCCCAAGGGGTCTTGCGCGGATGCTGTGCGACGATCTAGCCCTAGTGGTGGCGGTGGGTTTTAGGTCAGATCACCGATCTAGGACCGCTGCTTTGATACCACGTGGAAAACAATGAAACAACACAATGGGATGATTTATTCAAGAGGTCTAGGGGTCCTTATATAGGATGGAACCCTAGAGAACTCAAAACTGATAAAATACATAAGTACCCCGAGAGGGGTTGAATGAACAAAAGAAAACTTAAGTACATCGCTAAAACATTTTCATTGAGATTGTACCTTAGGTCTCTTTTATAGTGAGTTTACTCGGGTAAACTTGTTACGAAGGATGCAACCCACATTTGTGTCTCGTGTTACTCTAGCTCTACCATTGCTTTCCTGGGTTGAAGTTAGTTGTATGGATCATATATTTTATTTATTATAATTATTTCAACCACTTTCAGATAAAAAAGCAACATATAAATATATTGTAATCATTAACTAATAAGTATGACACAAACAATATGACTTCACATTACGTTTATAATTCCAACCTTCTTAACTATACGGACGCCTACCATTCATAAATGGGTTATCCATCTTACTAACCTTATGACGTGTGTGGTAGGTCGTGGGAGCATGTAGATGTGCCTTAGGCATCCCTTGTTGCATCTCCAACAAAAAGGGGACTATAGAGGCGGAGAAGCTTATCTCGATCTCGAGTGGAGAAGGAGGTGATGTATAGATGTATTGGAGGGGGTTGCGGAGGTTTGGTTGCTGTTATTGGGGGGTACATCGTCAAGAAAAAATAACAACAATTTTGTATAGTCGACTAGTATTTTACACAATTGATTAGTATATTACATAATTAACTAATTATTTTACAAATTTGTTTTTTTACATATTATATTCGTGAAAAAAATCAATACAATAATAATAATAATTGACTTTTCATTTTATAGATCACCCTACAAAATCTATAAAAATATTTTGCATTTTACTTGAAATCATTGGGACGTACAAATGAGTTTGCATTTGAGTTTGCATTTTACGTAAAAATAAATGAGATATTACTAATTGATTTTTACTTTACAAAACGCCATACAAAATTTACAAAGAAAATATGAATTTTATAAATGAGCTTTTCATTGTGCATAACACGACATGTTTGAAAACATACTTAAGTTCTATAAAAGAATTACAATATATTTACAAAAAAGATGCCAAAATCATACGAACTAAAAATAATAATTCGAAATACTAAATGAATCTGGAAATTAAATATAAAAGCAAGATGACCATAATACTTTTTTTTTGGAGAAGATGGACTGAACCAATAGATTTAAATCTAATGGCCATGATGGGATTTCCTTGATTAGGAAAGACCCCTCAACAACTTTTAGTTGCACATAGAAAGTGGGTCTATACTTGGATTTTTTTTGGATAAGGACATTATGCCCGTGATTGTATCTAGAATTCTCCATATGTTGACTAACCATGATCATAACACATTGTATATCTAGCCTAATGATTGTAAGATACATAAGTTTATCCAGTTGACCTCTGTATCGCTTAGTATCTTCTAACATACCATCCTCAATGGTGAAATGGTGCTAAGATTATGCTTGGATGAGTGGTAGCTTACAACCAAGTAAGCTTGCATCATCTAAGATATCAAGAAAATGCTTTCTTTGTGTGAAAAAAGACCCTCAAGATGTACACACCTTTTAAAGGAAGGCATTGATCTCTAGAATCATTCTACTCCTAATAACTCGTAAAATTCAATTTAGAATGGTGAGAAAAATTGAAATGTTCTCATTTCTCAATGGATGTGGAGAAATTCATGGTTTTGAATGACCTTCGATAAACAAAATGCTTCCACAAAGTCAAAGAACAATGCCTCCTTTATCCAATATATCATTCCCTCATCGATGGGAACACCGTGGCGACATCAGAACTAATCTGAATCTGACAACACTGCTGAAGCCATTGAAGCCATCCATTTGGTGAGGAGAACAATGGAGATCTAAAAGGAAAAACCTCCATATGATTTTTATTGATTTGAAGAAGGCTCATGATTCTGTCCCACATGAGATATTGTGGAGAGTTTTGGAGAAGAGACAAATACTTGTCCTATACATTAACTTCATAAAGGATATATATGATATAGAGCTTTATCTTGGGTAAGGATCCAGTCTGGGAAAACTGACTATTTTGACATCATCATTGGTTTACATCAAGGTTCAACTTTGACTCCATTTCTTTTTACTTTGATTATGAACGAGTTGACAAGTCACATTCAGGATGAGATACCTTGGTGTATGTTATTTGCTGATGATATTCTGTTGATTGATGAGATTTGAAATGGAGTAAATGAGAAGCTTGAAGTCTGGAGACATGCACCGGAGACTAAAGGATTTCGTATAAGTTGGTCTAAGGCTGAATATATGGAGTACACTTTTGATGGAAGCAATGATGAAAGAATCGATGTGAAGATTGGTGACGATAACATTCAGAAGAGGGATTCATTTGGATACCTGGGATCTATTTTGCAACATGATGGAGAAATTGATAGAGATGTTACTAATAGAATAAATGTATGCTAGCTTAAGTGGAGAGGAGCCTTTTCTATTCTCTTTGATAAGAAAATTCCTTTGAAAATCAAAGGAAAGTTCTACAAAGCGCCATGAGACCTGCTATGCTCTATGGATCTGAATGTTGGCCTGTGAACCATAGGCATGTGTTGAGAATCGCAATAGCAGAAATGAAAATGGTAAGGTGGATGTGTGGACACACACGTAAAGATTGGATTCGGAATGATGCAATCGGAATGAAAGTTGGTGTAACTCTAGTCGAGGATAAGATGCGAGAAAACCGCTTAAGGTCGTTTGGTCATTTGCAAAGGAGGTCAACTGATGCACCGATGAAAACGACTTGAAAGTCATTTTCATGACTTCCGACAATTTCAACAAATTCTTTGAAATTTCTCCTTTGGACTTGTATTGAAACGAAACTCAAATCTGAAGTTTAAAACCTTGTTTGGATCTTCATGCTTCATTCACCACTAGACCCCCAAGACATGGAAATTTAGATTCACGCTCCTTCAAATGAGTGTCTTCAAATACACAATTACTTAAAGAGGGTATAACTTTGATCGAACCACATGCCATTAGTAAATTACAATGGATGCTATCTTCTTCGAAAGACTAATCATACTATTCGACCTCTTCCATTCATGGATTGTATGGGGTGAAGGTCACATGTGGGAAGATTTCAATATTTTAGAAAGAGACAGTCGTAGAGGATATGGTGAAAAAGAAAGGAACTATATATAGATAGGAGAAGCTAATGATGATCAGAATGCAAAGTAGTGAGCATTTTGTAAACAATACTAATCCCAGTTCATACTGCCTCCTAATTCCCAATATAAGTCATCAAGAGCATGCAACATTTTTATGTGAACTTTACTAATTTTGATATTGATGATGACCATGATCATGATATTGTAGTAGATGCACAAGTCAAGTGGAGGATTTTCCCATTGCCTACAAAAAATGTGCTAGATTGCCTCTCTAGATATTAAATAGTCAGATATGTGGTCTACTCTCATTTAAGTCCTATTTATAAATATTTTCTTGTTTCTATCTATATTTTCCCATTGCCTAGTGTTCATGGAGGACACGGTTTTGGGGATAGAAATGAAGAGGGAAAAGCCATCCTGGATTTTGCAACGACATATGATCTTTTCATCGTAAACACTCTCTTCAAGAAGAGGGAGGAACATTTAATTACTTATAAGAGTGGGCCAACTAGAACACAAATAGATTACTTTGCATTGAGGAGAAGAGATAGGATGTGTTGTAAAGACTGCGAAGTAATCCTAGGAGAGAGTTTGACAATCCAACATCGTTTGTTGGTCTTGGATGTACAAATGAAAGGGTTGGTAAAGAAAAGGAGGGTTTCTAAGATAACTAGAACTATATGGTGGAATCTTCCACTAAAGCAAGCGAGCTTCAGGGAGAAGGTTTTAGAAGACTTTTCTTGGGATTGTAGCGGTAGTGCAAACGAGATGTGGGAGGCGGTAGCATCTTGTATCCGAAAGGTAGCCAAAGAAATGCTAGACGAGTTAAAGGGAGGAGCTCCATGTCAAAAGGAGGCTTGGTGGGAGTGAAGGGGTGCAAGAGAAGCTAAAAATCAAAAGAGCTTGCTTTAAAGCTATGTCTAATGATAGTACAGAGGAAACTGTCACAGACTACAAAATAGCGAAGAAGGAAGCAAAGAAGGCCGTAAGCGAAGCTAAGTCAAAAGCTTATGAAGTTTTGTATAAAA
The DNA here is from genome assembly GCA_037367405.1 of Ottelia alismoides. NCBI lineage: Eukaryota > Viridiplantae > Streptophyta > Magnoliopsida > Alismatales > Hydrocharitaceae > Ottelia > Ottelia alismoides. Next base: position 339,389 of record JAZKJV010011221.1, read on the forward strand.
ATCTCGATTCTAAGGAGGGACAAAAGGATATATTCAGGTTGGCCAAAGCAAGAGAAAGAAAAACCAAAGACCTTTCTCTAGTGAGATGCATTAAGGACGAGTGCTTGTAACTCAGAAGGATATAAAGACTAGATGGGAGCAGTACTTCCATAAACTTTTCATTGGGGAAGGAAATAGAGATATCACTTTGGGTGATCTAGCTTGTAGTGAAAGTTACTTGAATCGTGCATGCTATAGACGGATACAAAGAAAGGAAGTAGAGGAGGCTTTGAAGGTTATGAGACCTGGAAAAGGTGTAGGACCAGATGACATCCCTGTAGAAGTATGGAGAGTTTTAGGTGAGCGTGGTTTGACTTGGCTTACGAATCTATTTAATATTATTTGGCGAAGCAAGAAAATACCTGAAGATTGGAGGAGGAGTATTGTGGTGCCTCTTTATAAGAATAAAGGAGACATTCAAAATTGTTCAAATTATAGAGGTATCAAGCTGATGTGTCACACTATGAAAATTTGGGAACGTATGATCGAAAGAAGGTTGAGGCAAATTTCCAATGTAAAAGAAAACCAATTCGGATTCATGCCAGGTCGCTCAACGACTGAAGCCATCCATTTGCTGCGGAGAACAATGGAGATTTATAGAGCTAAAAGGAAGAACCTCCACATGATCTTTATTGATTTGGAGAAGGCTTATGATTCTGTCCTACGAGAGATATTGTGGAGAGTGTTGGAGAAGAGACAAATACCCGTCCTATACATTAACCTCATAAAGGACATGTATGATATGGCTTTATCTTGTGTAAGGACCCCGTCTGGGAAGACTGGATATTTTGACATCAACATTGGTTTACATCAAGGTTCTGCTTTGAGTCCATTTCTTTTTACTTTGATTATGGACGAGTTGACCTATCACATTCATGATGAGTTACCTTGGTGTATGTTATTTGCTGATGATATTGTGTTAATTGACGAGACTAGAGATGGAGTAAATGAGAAGCTTGAGATCTGGAGACATGAGTTGGAGACTAAAGGATTTCGTATAAGTAGGGCTAAGACGGAATATATGGAGTGCACCTTTGATGGAATCAATGGTGAACGAAGCGAGGTGAAGATTGGTGACGATAACGTTCAGAAGAGAGATTCCTTTAGATATCTGGGATCTATTCTGCAACATGATGGGGAAATTGATGGAGATGTTACTAATAGAATAAATGCAGGCTGGCTAAAGTGGAGAGGAGCCTCTGCTGTTCTCTGTGATAAGAAAATTCATTTAAGATTAAAGGAAAGTTTTACAAAGCAATCGTGAGACCTGCTATGCTTTATGGATCTGAATGTTGGCCTGTGAACCGTAGACATGTGCAGAGAATGAATGTAGCAGAAATGAAAATGCTAAGGTGGATGTGTGGACACACACGTAAAGATCGGATTCGGAATGATGCAATCAGAAAGAAACTTGGTGTAGTTCCGATCGAGGATAAGATGCGAGAAAATTGCTTAAGATGGTTTGGACATTTGCAAAGAAAATCAGTTGATGCACCAGTTAGGAGATGCAAATGTTGGGATGTTGAGCCGGCTAAGAGAGGGCGAGGACGGCCCAAGAAGTGTTGGAAAGAGACGATAAGAAGGGATCTTAGTTTTGTGGATATAAGCCCAGGATTGGCCCAAGATAGATCTGAATGGAGGCGAAGAATCCATGTAGCCGACCCTACTTAATTGTGGGAAAAGGCTTTGTTGTTGTTGTATCTATATTTCTATCATTACTATGTCTCTTACTGAAGTCTGTGTTAATCCTATATAGATGAAAGCTATGCAGGAGCAAATGTGGGCTCTTAGAAAGAACCACAATATGGACATTTTGGACGTCCCTGAGAAAAACCATTTGGTGGGATTTAAATAGTTGCATATGTTATAGATGAAGGCATGTGAAAAAGTAGACATGTACAAAATATGGTTGGTGGCTAAAAGATATTATTATAACTTCGATATTAGCTACTTAGAAAACTTAACCCCTCTAGTAAATATGGACTTTGTGAAGATTATTCTTTTCCTTGTGTTTGGGTGGCTTCTGCACCAACCGGATATAAAAGACGCATTCTTTAGCGAGAACTCAATTGAAGAAATCTACATGCAAATACCACTAGGGTATAAGATGTTGCGAATCACGAAAGAGGAACACACACAAATGATCAATAAAGTAAGCGCGAAACGCACAGATTCAGAAGGTTCACCTATAACTGGGCTACATCCTTGATGCGATAGTGGACCTCTTCAGTATGTTAGAAGAATGAGAGTACATAGAGATTATTTAAAATACTAACTCTATGGAGGTTTATATAGTACCTCCTCCCACATAAATAAATCCTAAAACAAATAGGACTTCAAATCCTAAAGAAAACAAGACTTTCAATCCCAAAACAAATGGGACTCCGTCTGTAGGCTTAAATAGGATTCAAGGTATATCAACAATCTCCACCTTGAATTGAATCATCTGAGAATCTTTGGGAAGCTTCACCATGTGCAGGGTGACCAAAAGGGTTAGAATACAATCTGAATCTAGATGGATCTTTTAATCAATTAGGATCCAATAATATCCACCTTGAATAGCCCCATCTTGATTTGAATCCTCATATAGCATAACTGCTCCAAATCCAGATAGTAGGACTTAAGGCACTATCCTCATATAGCAGAATAACCACTGCTCCAAATCCGGATAGAAGGTTTCAAGGCATTATCAATCTCCACCTTGAATTGAGTCCTCAGATTGCATAACCACAGCCGCTAGACTCTATCGTCGCCTTCCTCTCCAAAGGGCTATTGCTACCTGTGTGCTAAAGGTTAAACCCATTCCTGTTTGTAACTCCTCGATCTTTGGATTGTGCGACGCCATCTTGCTTGATGATTCGGACGGCACCTAAATGCTCTGATACCGGTTTATTGCAAATTGTGGAAGCAGAACACGCACAAACGATCATTCAAGCAAGTATGAAAAGACATAGATTTACAAGATTCGCTCGTAATTGGGCTAAATCCTTGGCAGTGGTGATAATCCCTTTAATATGGTGGAAGAACTGTAGTACAGAGAGATGATTCAAAACACTAATCCTATGCAGTTTATATAGTACATCTTCTTACTCCAATAAATCCTAAAACAAATAGGATTTCAATTCCTAAAGCAAAAATTTTGAATCTCAAAATAAATAGGACTTTGTCTGTAGGCGTAAATAGGATTCAAGGCATATCAACATTCTCCACCTTGAATTGAATCCTATGAGAAACTTTACCAAGCTTCGCTATATGCAGGCTGACTAAAGGGTTACACTACAATCTGAATCCAAATGGATCCTTTGATCAATCAGGATCCAATAATCTCCACCTTGAATAGGATTCAAGGCATATCCAACGGAAGATAGTAAAGTGTTGTAAGTTCAAGAAATCTCTTTATATCCTCCAATAGTTACCCCATTTATGGTTGGAGTGTCTGTTCTTGTGGAGGGGTACAAACAACGAAACGTCAGTTATACCTTTATTGTCAAGTAAAGGCTTGATAAAGTCTTCTTATTGATTGTTATGTTGACGACATGATCATCACTGACTATGATAATGCGAGATTAATCATCTAGAAGCCAAAGATGCAACCACGTTCGAGATGAACGACTAAGGAAAGCTTCGGTATTTCATTGGCATCGACATGCCTAGATCTACATATGGACTAAGTAGATATGTTCTTGACAATCTCGAGGAAATATGAAATTTGGGATGTCGTCCTGCCATAACATCTATCTATTGAGGCTAATCATAAGCTTCGATTAAGGATGCGACACTAAGGCTACAACTTACCTTGCAAACAATCTTGTCCAAAACAATCACACCGAGCATGTTGAGGTATATCGACACTTCATTCGCAGAAAGATTGTGATGGTGAAATCTGCCTACTCTTTATAAAGTCTGAGAATCAACTGGTTGATGACTACATCAAGGGTATTCCCAATGCCCAGCATGAGATGAATATGAGCCAGATTGGAATGATCAACATCTACACAACTTTAAGGGAGAATGTTGAAAATAAAGTATTCGATTAAATGAACCTTGGGTGTGGATCTATTTAGTGGCATCCCTAAAACACCCCTCCTTGGTTCTGCAATAAAGAGAAGAATCTAGCCATTTATATGCAGTCATTGGGTCTTCCTTCATATTGGAAGGAGATCCAATCAATGACACACATGTAGAAACTATCAAAAATAAAACATGCGTATTCATGCAAGACAAGTGTTGCGAGTAGCAGAAGCAAACAAGCAAAAACCAAACAAGCAGACATACACACACATGGATTTATGAGGTTCACCCTCAATTGGGCTACGCCCTTGAGCGATGACAGTCGATTTCACTATATGTGGAGAAGGGAAATTATATAGGACGCGGGAAAACTTACCCTAGGGAATTTATATAGTACTCCCACTAGAAACAAATCCAATTATCTGAATAGAAAAGAAATTGTTTATATAATTTTGTTTAATAGAAAACAAATCCAATTATCTGCTTATTCGATGATGTTTTTTGTAAAAAATTCTAATTTGATTTTAGGGTTCATCATCCTGAGATATCATTTGTGAATAAGTTGTAACTAGGGGAAAATTTCATGAGATTTTTGAAGCTGTCAACTTTTCGATCATTGGGACGTTAGTAGAGGTAAATTCGCCTGAGGGGTACTTGTAGAATCTTATTCCACGGGACCCCCAGGTGAATATATATTTTGTTAAGTACCTCAAGGAAGCCGTGACCTCCATAGTAGGGAGCCGTCACTTGAAGTCATGGCTCCCACTGAAGGAAGTCGTGACCTCAAGTCACGGCTATGGGTTGAATATAGACAGAGGCACGACCCGACCCTCCCCCACGCGCACAGAACCCTCCTCTTGCCTGGGATTGACGCACTCTACATCGCCCCGGCCTCCCCCTCCGCCAGCATGCCCCCTCCCATGCCGCCACCTCCTCCCATTCCGCCCCCTCGAGCCGGTGATCGCCCCGTGTCTCCCACTCGCTGCCACCTCTTGTTGTGGTGCTCTGTGAGTGAACCCTAGCATTATGTGTTTATTGATTCTTTTGGGTTTGTATAAGCCACACATTGTGTACTTAGGAGTGTAATTTTTTCATGTGTGATTTTAATTACTCTTGTTTTTGAGTCAAAGCAATGGAAGTATTGTGTTTGTACCATGTTGGTGGAAAGATTTGTAAGGATGGCAAAGAAGTCAGATACGAGGGAGGTCGGGTGAAACCCATAAAAAATGGGATGGGTTTGACATTTAATGGATTGGTCGAGATGATTGCAAAATCATTTCGTCTTGAATTTACCAATGGTATAGAATTACATGTGTTTCACAGGATGTTGGAGAATAATGAGACTTTTTTGGTTGATGTGGAGTATGATGGTGACATTGATGATGTTTTGCACTACGCTGAGATGATGGGAAGCTCCTACAGACCAGTTTTATTTACTGACATTGTATGCACAAGAGCTCCTATGTGTATACGCCAAGCTGCGGCGACAACTCCAAGAACAAATGTTGTTTCTCGTACATCTGATGTGACCACATGTGGAAGGGAGATGGCGACAACAGTAAATTTGCCCCAACCTTTAGGACCCTCTCTGAACGACCCCATCTACAGTATAGGGGAGGACCACGATCCCGAGATTGATCGTATGATGGAGGATACCCCACATAACACTGATGATGGAATGGAAAATGGTGATGGAGAAATGTTGAACGATGAGAACGAGACTGTGCATGTTGAGTCTGGCATTCCCTTTTTATAACACACGAGGAGGTGATGGTTACATCCGTAACGGTGATGACGTTATGGGAATTCATGACGGATCAGATGGGTTAAGAAATGGGATGACCTTCAAGTCAAAAGAAGACTTGATTTGTTCAGTCAAGTTGTTTCACATCAAGCACCATTACAATTTTGAGGTGCACGAATCTGACCATCATGTATGGGTTATTTATTGTAGTGAGAAGAGCAGGGGTTGCCTTTGGCGGTTGCGTGGACATCGTCGCCCACTTGATGGCCTCTTTGTGATTTCAAAATTAGATGCACCACATACCTGCTTGCATCGGGTAGCAAACCAAGATCACCCTCAACTTGATTGCAACTTCGTGACACAGAAATTTCTGAATCAAATCAAGGTCTCACCAGCCGTGAAGGTTTCATACCTGCAGCAATCTATTTCTGATGAGGTCGGTTACATGGTGAGTTGTCGGAGGATATGGGATGCTAGGAGAAAGGGAATAGAAACAGTATACGGTGATTGGGCGGCTTCATACAATGAATTGTCGTACCTGTTTCGTGCATTGGAGACATCAATCCCAGGAACCATGACCGATCTCTATGGGGAACCTCTTGGTGGATATGAGAAGCTATTCAAGTGGGCTTTCTGAGCATTTGGACCATGTATCAGTGCATGGAGACACTGCCGACCTGTTGTTAGCATTGATGGTACTCATATGTATGGTAGGTACAAGCAGAAGGTACTCATTGCATGTGGAGTTGATGCAACAAATCACATCCTACCTCTTGCATTTGCCTTCATGAATGAGGAGGATGAAGACAGTTGGTGTTGGTTCCTGGAGAGAGTTCGACTTCATATTTTTGGGGATCGTATTGGTCCAATTCGCGTTATATCAGATCGCGCACCAGGAATTCGTTCTGCCATGTGGCGCCCAGAAGTGCAATTTCAGCCGCCCTATGTGTATTGGCATTTCTGTCTACGTCATGTTGCTAGTAACTTCGATGATGTCATGAAAAATCTGACAATGAAGAGTCTGGTAATGAGGGCTGGGAAGGCATATACACAAAGAAAGTGGACCAATTACATGTCAAGTTGAAGGAAATGGACGAGAATGCATGGTATTGGTTTGACACGCACAATTGCCCTAGAGATCAATGGACTTTGGCTTTTGATAGTGGACATCGTTTTGGGTACATGACATCTAACTTCTCCGAAAGTTATAACGCTGTATTGAAAGATGCAAGATCACTTCCAGTGGCAGCTTTGGTGCAGAAGACATATTACAATTGCATTCAATATTTCTACGACTGTCATAGTGAGGCAATGTCTCATCTTGCTCGTGGTGACTGATTCACCAAATACGTGACATGCTAAAGAGGTGGATGGATAGGAGCAACAACCATCGAATCACTCGAATCAGGGGTGCTCCTTTACACTTATATGAAGTCATCACAGGGCAACATATGGCACAACTTGGTCTAAAGGGCGGAAGGAAACATTCAGTCCTACTAAGTGACTTGTCTTGCACCTGTCAGAAATGGCAGGTCCACAGAATCCCTTGCTCTCATGCATGTGCTGTTCTAGCACATCTAAATATTGATGTTGATGAGTATATGGGCTCGTGGTATACATGGCAGTGTCAGCAAAACATCTGTGAAGGTGTCTTCTACCCCATTGGAGATAAGCAGGTATGACCAACATTCACAACAGAGAAAATAATTCCAGATCCAACAAGAGTACAATCTAAGGGTCGACCTAAATCAAATCAGATTCATAATGAAATGGACATGCATGAGGATCCTGTCCAACAACAATGCGGGGCTTGTCGTCAATTTGGTCATAGTCGTCGGCATATTAACCATGAGCCACCAAGTGTAAACAAATGTGGGTTATGTCGGGAGAGTGGCCACAATAGGAGGAAATGTCCAAACCGTACTACCCAAGGTTGTTTATTTTTTGATAATTGCGATTAAATTTTTTACTAGTCACTTCTCTTATTTAATTTTTTTACCGAGGGGACTTGTCTGTCCTGGAAGCAGAGAAAGCCGTGACTTGAGGTCACGGCTTCCTTCAGTGGGAGTCGTGACTTCAAGTGACGGCTCCCTACTATGGAAGCCGTGTCCTCAAGTCACGGCTTCCTTGGAGTACTTAACAAAATATATATTCGCCTGGGGGTCCTGTGGAATAAGATTCCACAGGTACCCCTCAGGCGAATTTCCTTCGAAGTTAGTAAGTTAGATTCACCGCCTTAACATTTTCAGGTGCATATTGGAGTTTTTTCATTTAATTTTCAGCCATTGCCAACTTTAACTTTGAAACGAGAATGATATTGTATGCCTAAATTGTAATTATCGTGAAATATTAACTCGTCATCGTTATTGTTGTTATTAATAATCTTTGTTCTTTTATTGATAACTGAGCGCCTATTTTACATGGGGAGGGGTTAATCACTTTCTTGCTTTGTTTCCCTTTCTTAAGGTTTCATTTGTTGGGAGAATTCGATGAGGTGAAGAGAAGCTGTAGGAAGCGTCTTGATGGGCACAATAGGCGCCGCAGGAAACCTCAGCTGCCCTCAATATCTGGTCGCATAGTTCCAAATCCTCATGGTTTGCATTTTTATCTACCTATCCTTCCTGCATCTTTCCTATTCAAGACTTCTTGTTTTTCCAAACACATATTCTGTATTTTGACATCATTAAATTCTGAACTTGTCTGTAAAAGTTGAATAGCCCTACTCGTTAGCTCCTTGATGCTGATCATCGTATTGAAATCTCTCTACAGGTTTGGGATTCTATGGACGTGCTCAAGCATTCTCCATCGCCGCAGCAATCCCTCCTAAATGTCTACCGCTAGCAAAAAGTGGGGAAAATTCCCTTTTCAAGAGCCATTTGATCATCAACTTTGACAACAACCAGCAACATTCTATATCCAATTATGGAGGAGGAAAGCAATTCCCTTTTCTACAAGATGATGGTTCCATGACAATCGACGCCAAAGAAATGGCGGTAGAAGATCCAGCTCTTCGATCTCTGGACACAATTTTGCCTCCTGAATGTGGCAACAATGGCACTAGCAAGACATTTTCTGGCAGTTTACCCCGAGTTCTCCATCCCAGCAGTGCTCCCTCTCTTCTGTCATCAATGACTCAGACCTCAACCTCCAACCTGTATCCCATCGTGCCCGCCATGAACCAGCTGCCGTTTGGTCAGCCTTCCGTTGGCTTGGACAAATACCATCACTCGCACATTAGTAATCATGTCTTGCCAACTACTTGTTTGGAGATAGAGAACGACAATGTTGGTGCTCTTTTGGTTCCTGATGCCAGTGATATCGATCATAGATATTCCAGCATTTTCCATGTGGGAGGAGGTGGTTCACCTGATGGGCCTTTGCAAGCTGTTCCTTTCTCTTGGTCGTAGAGTTTCAGATGCCGTGCTTACTCTATTCTTTCTTGATTTTTTAACTGCAAAATTCAGTCAGGTTCCAATTCGTCTCCTACGAAGCTGAAGGTGACAATCTCCATGGATTCAACTTTTTTGTCGTCAAGGCGGATTTACATGTCCGTTGACAGGTTCCTTTGGACTACTGTATCATGTTCCTTTCTAATGTTTTTTATTCCGTGACCATAAGATGGATATCACTGGTTAACCAATAAATATGCATTATAATTGAAGTTCTGATATTTAATGATTTGGACAGTTAGTTTATTCGTTGATATTACCATGAGGTGTTGCACAAGCAGTAAATCAAACTTCTATTTAGTGCAGCCTTTCGAATGCGACATGGACTTTCTGCTTGCTAAGATTGGAGTGTCCTAATTTGAAACGTCCAACATTGATTGTACTTCATGGTTTTCACATTTGTAGATGTTGGATGATTCTTCGAGATGCATTGTCTTAGCATGTGCCTCTGCTCCTGACATTTTTTATTGGGATTTTTGCTGACCATCTTCCTCACTTCTGCTGATATATATGTTTCTTTTTGTCTATGTTTTGCTTGTGGGTATACTTGTACTCCCCTTTCCTTTTGGACCGTACTAACTGTGTATACTTCTCGATCTGGCTAAATGAATCATTCTGGTTCTTTAGACTGCTAAAAAAACAGGTGCTTCTGCTATTGAATCCAATCCGCGAACTCAGAAAGTAAAGCTCAGGATCAAATCTACTTTGATTACTTTGGGATGGGGGGCATCTGACCATAAAGGATATGTTTTTTAGGGTCGACCTCTTGGATACCCACAATGCAAAGATTGATTGGTGCTGTATAACATCTATTATGTTTTGTCATTTGCAAAGGAGGTTGGTTGATGAACCAGTTATACGATGTGAGATTTGGAGTGTTGAGCTGGTTAAGAGAGGGCGAGGAAGGTTTAAGAGCTGTTGGAATGAGACTATCCGAAGGATTCTTAGTTATTTGAATATTAGCTCGTGAATGATCTGAATGGAAGCAAAAAATGTAGCCATCCCTACTTAATTGTGGGAAAAAGACTTTGTTGTTTCTCTAGGAAGATTGATTGGTGATGTATAAGTTGAATCAATCGAGTCGATCCAACTAGCATGGGGCAATTTGCTCATTGTACCCCCATGAACATTTTCAAGAAATAAAAGAGTTTGGTGTGAGGAGTGGATTGGTATGAGTAGTGGATTTAGGCACATTAATGAACACTTATATATCTTTATGTTTGTTTTTTCTCTTGATTTTGTTTCAACTTTTGTATTATTTACATGATCCATTCCCACTGGAGACATCCTTGGCTTAAGCTCGACAATGATTTCTAGACTTCAGCTCTAGACAATTGAAGATCCAAAAGTTTGGCTCCAGTTCGAGCTCATCGAGCTTGAGCTAGCTGAAAAGTTGGTTAACGAGCTATGATGCCTTACTACCCTGCGACCGTGGAAGAGACATGATGTTTGGTCTGTACTAGACCTTCTCATAGCCGCCCAAATCTAGAAACCCAATAACAACAATAATAAGTGCATACAATCATCATTTATACCATGATCAAAGGAAGAATAGTATATTAATATTCACAGTATAATTTAAGCACCATCTTTATCCATACGTGCGTGCGTGCGTGTATTATATGAGATTAATGAGACCGCCCCCTTGAGGCAGCCAACATGGTTGCTTCCGTGTCAGTTTCGGTGTTTTTTTTATTTTTTTTCAAAAATATCGCCATATATATTCATCCCTATATCCCTCCAATATGTCATTCGAATTTTGTCAGAAACAGAGCCTCCTACGGCCTCCATCCAGACAATTATTTTTTAATGGTAACGAGATTTTTTAAATCGATACCATCTCGATGGAGGCCGTAAGAGTCTCTGTTTCTGACGAAATTTGAATGACATATAAGAGGGATATAGAGATGAATACACATGATGATATTTTTAAAAAAATAAAAAAACACTAAAATAGGAGGTCGGGGCAGCCAAAGGGGTAGCCCCATTAAATCCTATATATATATATATATATATATATATATATATATATATATATATAGGGAATTTATCCAGAGAGCACTGTGCCCATTTGAATGGAATGAGCCCATCCTCACAGCCGTTGGATTACCAATATCAATCCCTAAATTTTAAGATTACGTCACAAGTCACAATATTTGGTGTCTATTTAAAAATGGTATTTTCAGACTTTCCAAATTAACGTCCGCTGATCTTTTCGTATTATGTTTGATATGGTCATTTCGAACATATTCTTGTTGATCTCGCGTGACGACCAAGCTTCTGAAATTGCAGGAGCTTCGTTCTTCGAAGGTATTTTTGTAGAACTTTTTTTAATCAATCGTTCGTTGCAAAATTTATGGTTCCTCTTATTTTTGCTCGTGAGTTGTCATTGTTGGTTCATATTATGATCTCAGTTTAATCGTTTGTTTTTATATTTTTGATTTCAGATTCAAACGCGATGCTCGATTTGTCATTGGATTTGGATCATGAAATCTCAGAAGAAATGATGAATGATGATTCTCGGTTGGATTTCGATCATGAGAACATCATATGAGAAGGAACGATGATGGATGACTATCAATTATATTTAGATCATGAAAGCAATATGATTGCTTAGAAGTTTACATCCACAGAACACAAGATTCTGTTGTTCCATCTTTTGAAAATGATATCATTAGATATAATCAGACAGTCTTTGTTTTAATATAAGTAAATTTTGTATTAATATCATTAACATGATGTGTATAACAAGTAACTTGTTAAATTACGTAAGTAACTTATATATCATCGTCCTATTTGTAAGAACGATAAGTAACATCTTATATATTGTGCGTAACATATTCTAATGGAATCGGTAACATATATACAATAGTCAAGTAAATAGTTGTTGCGAGATTGGTAATATCCAAACAATGGTTAGTAATTTACATTCATTTTATTATATGGTACATATTTCAGTAATATGAATACACTGGTCAAGTAAGTGCTTCTTGTGAAGTCAGTAAAACCATAACAAATGGTCGGTAATTTCCATATGTGTTATTAATTTGAATAGAATTGGGTAATTTAGAGATAGTACTCAAGTAATATATATACAATCTCAAGTAAATTTTTGTTGTTTGTTTAGTAATGTATATATCTATATCTTATAGCACATGTTTATATGGTACATATTTCAGTAATATGAATACAATGGTCAAGTAAGTGCTTGTTGTGAAGTCAGTAAAACCATAACAAATGATCAGTAATTTCCATATGTGTTATTAATTTGAATACAATTTAGTAATTTAGAGACAATACTCAAGTAATATATATACAGTCTCAAGTAATTTTTGTTGTGTGTTTAGTAATGTATATACAATTCTCAAGTAATGGCTATTATGAGATCTGTAATAATAAAATAATATCTTCAGTAACAATCAGAATGGGTTCAGTAATATGGACATTGTAAATAGTAAATATTGTATGGACACAGTAATTACATAACCAGTAATTGATGTATGGATATTAGTAACTATAACTTCAGTAACAATTACAATGAGTTCAGTAACATTCATAATGTGTTCAGTAACATTCAGTATGGACATTTGTAATTAGCCAAGTCACATTCATATGCATTGGGAGTTCAGTAACAATTACAAAGAGTTCAGTAACATTCAGTATGGACATTTGTAATTAGTAATTACCATATGAACGTTATAACTTCAGTAACATTCACAATACATTCTGTAATATGCATATTTGTAATCGGTAATTATTGTATGGACATTAGTAACTGACGTAATCAATAACTATAATCAGTAATTTAGAAGTTTACATATCTATACGTGGAATGATCATTCCATAAATAGATCGAATGCTGGCAATAATTAAAATGTGTATTTTTTATCTTACTAAAACTGACCACCTATTTTTATGGAAATGATTTAATTCGAATTCCTATTATGTTAATAATGCTAAGTACATTGCTATTACCAAAACCGTCCCCTTCCAAATAGAACCATCACATGCACGTGACGAGCCCACGTTTGGTGCTCAAAAAACCCCAAATGGGCACTGTGCTCTCTGGATATGCCCTATATATATATATATGGACCCTTTCAAATGAGGTAGGGTTTCACCAATTTTGTGGTGAGCCATCAACGAGATCCTTTAGATCATGATCCAGTGGTATGATGTCAAAAGGATATTTCCGTCCTTTTGTTTCGAATTTAATTGGATGTTCATTTAATGACGTTGGTGTCATTTTAGGCTCATTTTTATTAGGAATTTTTCGTTAATTCCTCTATTCACTGATTTCCAAAAATATTCTCAGCACATGCAACTTAATGCATGCATTTTGTAAATACAAATGAGATTATGTGACGCTTAGGTTTTGATTCCGTAAAATTCAAATAATATATTTTTCGCATTCCCATTGAATAGTTTTTTGTGAAATTATTATTTTAATTTGTAAATTTTATATTGTCATTTGTAAAAGATCATATGCAGTTGCAGTTTCTTCAAACTGCTTTGTAAATTTCATGTTTTATATATTTGCATGTCAACATTGGATCTTTGTAATTGGTTCACGTCTTTTTGTAGTTATTACACATTTCTTTGTAAAAATGCGCAGCCGCTTGGTAATATTTACATGGAACTCTGCAAAATAAAAGTACATTGTTAGAATTTGATAAAATGTAAAAAACACTACGAGAATGTATAAAATAATTCGACATATGTAGAAGCCATTCTGTGATTTGTAAAAAAACGAAAATTGTAAAAAAAAACAATTTTCGCGCAGCGACCACAGAGCGATATGCCTCCCTCTTCGCAATCATGCTCCCTTCTCCTCCTCCATTCGTTACCTTCTTCCATGTCATTCCCTCTTCTACGTACGAACGTTGTCGATAAATCGGAGAGAGAGAGAGAGAGAGTGAGGAGAAGGTACACCGTCGTTAACAAATCGATAGAGAGAGAGAGAATGTGCGTCCTCCTCCATACACGGTCGTTCCCTCCCTCATATGCCTCCTCCTCCACGCGTGAATGTGCATCATCACCGCCGCACACCTCCTATAAAGCCGTCCGATCCAACTCCTTGTGCCGCTGCCGTCTCTATTGCCTGCACGAAATTGAATTAGGTTTTGAAAATATGGAAGGTAATTGATGGAGATAAATGTGGATTTTCACATTCTATATTTAGAATGTGAAAAAAGACTAAAATATGTTTTCACGAGTTTAAAAAATATTGTTAATCAATCATTAATTGTAGCCGCATTATCAAAAATAGAAGGACGAGATTGAGGGCTCACCACAATATTGGTGAGACCCGACCTCATTTGAAGTTTCTCCTATATATATAGGGTAAAATGGGGCTGCCCCCATGGGGGGAGCTAAATTGGCTCCCCCGCCCCATTTCGTCGGGTTTTTTATTTTTTTATTTTTTATTTTTTATTTTTAAAAAATTCTTCCGTGGATTTTCATCAATATATCCCTATATTATGTCATTAAAATTTCGTGCGAAACAGAGACTCCTACGACTTCCATCCAGACGGGGTCGTTTTTAGCAATTCTGTTACCGTTAAAAAATCACTGTCTGGATGGAGGTCGTAGGAGTCTCTGTTTTGTACGAAATTTTAATGACATAATATAGGGATATAGTGATGAAACTCCACAGAAGAAATTTTCAAAAAAATAAAAAAATTGGGCGAAATGGGGCAGGGGGAGCAAAGTTAGCTCCCCCAAGGGGGCAGCCCCAGTTAACCTATATATATATATATATATATATATATATAAAGGGAGCCTACTCTCTGAAGTAGGTAACCTTACCTACTTCACATCCAATTTTTGCAAAATTTTTTATTTTTTTGAAAAATGCCACCGTGGATTTTCATAATTATATCCCTCTAATATGTCATTCAAATTTCATCAGAAACGGAGACTCCTACGGCCTTCATCCAGAACATGTAAAATACAGTAAATCGTTAAAAAATGACTGTCTGGATGGAGGCCGTAGGAGTCTCTGTTTCTGACGAAATTTGAGTGACATATTAGAGGGATATAATTATGAAAATCCATGGTGGAATTTTTGAAAAAAATAAAAAATTTGCAAAAAACGAAATGTGAAGTAGGTAAGTTACCTACTTCAGAGAGTAGGCTCCCTTTCCTCATATATATATATATATATGGAAAAAATGGGGCTGCCCCTGGGGGCAGCCAACATGGCTGCCCCCACCCCATTTTTCGGCGTTCTTTTATTTTTTTGAAAAATAAAACCATGTATATTCATCCATATATCCCTCCTATATGCCATTCAAATTTCGTCAGAAACAGAGACTCCTACGGCCTCCATCTCGATGGTATCGATTTAAAAAAATCCTGTTACCGTTAAAAAATTACTGTCCGGATGGAGGCCGTAGGAGTCTCTGTTTCTGACGAAATTCGAATGTTATATAGGAGGGATATAGGGATGAATGTACATGGTGTTATTTTTCAAAAAAAATAAAAAAATTTGCCCAAATAAGGCGGGGGCAGCCATGTTGGCTGCCCCTAGGGGGCAGCCACATATGACCATATATATATATATATATATATATATATATATATACACACTTCGAAGTAGGTAACCTTACCTACTTCACATTCATTTTAAGCAAAAATTTTTATTTTTTTGAAAAATACCATCGTGGATTTCATAACTATATCCCTCTAATATGCCATTCAAATTTCGTCAGAAACAGAGGCTCCTACGGCCTCCATCTAGACAGTCATTTTTTAACGGTCACAGATTTGCTGTATTTTACCTGTTCTGGATGGAGGGCATAGGAGTCTCTGTTTCTGACGAAATTTGAATCATATATTAGAGTGATATAGTTATGAAAATCCATGGTAGTATTTTTTTTTAAAAAAATAAAAAATTGCTAAAAATGGATGTGAAATAGGTAAGGTTACCTACTTCACAAAGCAGGCTCCCTTTCCTCATATATATATATATATGAGGAAAGGGAGCCTGCTTTGTGAAGTAGGTAACCTTACCTACTTCACATTCCATTTTTGCAATTTTTTATTTTTTTTGAAAAATACCACCGTGGATTTTCATAACTTTATCCCTCTAATATATCATTCAAATTGCGTCAGAAACAGAAACTCCTACAACCTCCATCCAGAACATGAAAAATACAGCAAATCTGTGACCGTTAAAAAATGACTGTCTGGATGGAGACCGTAGGAGTCTCTGTTTATGACATTTGAATGACATATTAGACGGATATAGTTATGAAAAATCCACGGTGGCATTTTTCAAAAAAAAATAAAAAATTGCAAAAATGAAATGTGAAGTAGGTAAGATTACCTACTTCACAAAGTAAGCTCCCTTACCTCTCTCTCTCTCTCTATATATATAGAGAGAGAGAGAGAGGGCATATCAGAGAGCCCTGTGCCGATTTGGGTTGTGGTGAGCACCAAACGTGGGCTCGCCACGTGTATGTGTCGGTTCTATTTGGAAGGGGACGGTTTTGGCAATAACAATGTGCATGCATTATTAATATAATAAGAATTCGAATTAAATCATTTCCTTAAAAAAAGGTGGTCGGTTTTAGTAAGATAAAAAATACGCATTTAAATTATTGCCGGCATATATTCTATTTATGGAATGATCATTCCACGTTTGGATTAGAAAAGATAAATTACTGATTATAATTATTGATTACGTCAATTACTAATGTCCATACAATAATTACTGGTTACAAATATACATATTACTGAACACATTATGATTGTTACTGAATTTATAGTTATTTTACATCTGTAATATTACATTGTACAGAGATCAATAATTCATTCGTGTTACTCAAGTAATACATATTCAGTTCTCAAGTAACTTTTGTTGTGGGATCAGTAATTAAGTATGTGAATTACTAATGTCCATACAATAAGTACTGATTACAAATGTCCATTTTACTGAAGTCATTTTGATTATTACTAATGTTATAGTTACTTAATACTTTGAGTCTTACTGAAGTACCTCTTATTTACTTATATAACATTTTTATTACTTATAATGTATCGAGTGTTACTGATAGCAATACATAAGTTACTGGTTACGTGATTTTTTATACTTATTCCAACTTACTTATTCCATTACCTTCTTTTACGTACAATTTATTATATGTTACTGATGCTTCTATATATCTTACTTGTTTTATTCTTTGTTTTGAATTACTATCAAATCACACCTTCTTTACTTATGTAGCCTATTTAATTACTTGTAATACGTCAAGTGTTACTGAAAGTCACACATAAATTACTTAATTATAGTTATATGGAGAACATCCAAATTTCATCTGTCTTCTAGTTCATTTAGATGATGTTGTTTTGCTCTCGCTCCTCGGCATAACAACAGCTTCTTCAAGACACCAAATTGTGCATTGTTCTGCAAGAAACAATAAGTTAATTTATATCCGTGAATAGGAAGAATTGTATAAAAGAAAGCAACTCAGCAATATACTCGCATCAGTAAGAATCATTGAATGACAAGTAACTTGTAATGAATTGTTAGTAACATTTATTATATGACAAGTAACTTGTAATGAATTGTTAGTAACTCAGCAATATACTCGCTTCAGTAAGAATCATTCAATGACAAGTAACTTGTAATGAAATATTAGTAACGTTTGTTATATGACAAGTAACTTGTAATGAATTGTTAGTAACTCAGCATTGTACTCAGTATATCTTCAAAGTAACACATTAAAAGTAACAATTTTGTCAGTAATAGTAACATAAAATATCTTATAAGTAAATTAAGTAGATATATTTGTAACTCAGTATATCTTCAAAGTAATACATTAAAAGTAACAATTGTGTTATCATTAGTAACATAAAATATCTTATAAGTAAATTACTTAAATACATCAGTAACTCGGTATATTTTCAAAGTAACACATTAAAAGTAATAAGTGTGTTAGCATTAGTAACATAAATATATCTTGTAAGTAAATTACTTAAATACATCAGTAAATTTTTATTGTATGAAATCAAAATACCTTCGAAATGATTCAATGGACTACAAATCATGTATCAAATTCAATCATACTTCTCGAATAAATATTGCTTATGATAAAAAATATGCAGTATTCATAAAATAGAAATGACTGAATTCATCATCTCACTCGTTTTGATCTTTGCAGAAATATGCAATATTCATCTTTGCAAATCCCACTTTCTCTTGATCCAGAAACATAACAAAAAATCAAAATATGGTCTATAATCAGTCAGATTCAAATCAAAATGTCCAAAAAAAATTCTTTCTACATACTATCAGATTCAAATCAAAATGCGAAAAATAAAAATTTAATCGAAATACAATACCTTGCATTAGATAAAAAACGATCGCCTCTCTTTCCATGATTCATCGCCTCACCTTGCAATTCGTTAGATCAAAAAATGCGAGATCAATCGCCTCTCGTTGATCTATCAACACACGTTTCCATAAACGTATACTATTTTAAGAATTGCTTAATATTTCCAATTAGCTTCTCTTTCCATTTTGATTATGGTTCCTATTTTTTAGGGATTGAGAGATACAAATCTGACGGTTGGAATTAGAGGCTCATCTCGTACCAAATGGGCACTGTGCTCTCTGGATAAAAATCCTATATATATATGGGTAAAATGGGGCTGCCCCCAGGGAGTAGCCAACTTGGCTACTCCCACCCATATTTTCCCTCATTTTTTATTTCTTTGGAAAATAAAAATATGTATATTCATCATTATATCCCTCTAACATTCTATTAAAATTTCGTCAGAAACAGAGACTCCCAGGCCCTCCATCCAAACATGGTCGATTTAAAAAATCCTATGACCGTTAAAAAAATAACGTCTGGATGGAGGGTTTAGGAGTCTCTGTTTCTGACGAAATTTTAATAGAATGTGAGAGGGATATAATGGGAGCATTGAGACGAATGAGAACATTAAGAGGTGGACGGGGGTCATCGAGGCATATAGATGTGTTGGGAGTAGCGGAAGCAAGTAAACACAAAAAGGAACACGCAAATCATGTACACATCAATTTATAAGGTCCACCCTTAACCGAGCTATGTCCTTGGGCGATGTTCACTATTTGTGGTAATAGGGAAAATACATAGGATGATATGAGGGATGGTTCAAAACATTTATCCTACAAGGTTGATATAGTATCCTATGCATAATAAAATCTTTGTAAATAGACATATTCTAAAATCTATTTGAACATACAAATTCCCAAACATGAGGTCTACAAATCTCCCCCAATAGAAAGAGCACATGGATCAGGAAACAAACAGAACATGGATGGATCCTCCAATTAATTATGGTATGGATAGATTCTCTAACCAAAATATGGATTGTACTCTGATGAATTAAAATCTGAAAGAATCTTCACACCAATTAAAATCTAAATGATCCCAATCAATTAGGTTTCACATCATATCATTCTCCATCGTGAATTGAAATCTTAGGCAACAATGCTAAACTCCACTATAAGTTGAATTCTCATATAACAAAATGAATAAACCATTGCTAGACTTCATCATGGGTTCAATTCTCAGATAGCAGAAAAACCATTGCTGGGTTCCATTGTGAGTTGAATTCTAATTAACCATTTCTGCATCTCATGATGGATTTAGTTTTAGATAACAGAAAAACTACAGGTAGACTCCATCATGAGCTGACTTCTTGTATAGTAGAATTTACCATTGTTAGACTTCATCGTGTGTTGAATTTTCAGATAGCAGAAAAAACCACTATTGGACTCCACATATGCTTTCCCCTCCATTGGACTAGTTCTAATTATTCGACACCGAGAAAGTCCAACCATTTTTTGTTTTGACTCACAGGAATTATAGATCCCTATATAATACAAAGGGTCTTCTCCTTATTACCTTGGTTGATGATTGCCCTTTCTTTGACCACCTATAATACCCCTACAACATTTTAATCACACCCATAAGAGTACAAGACTCAAAGAGATATAAGATTCTTTCTGAGGTGGAAAGCATGGTGAACTTTCACAATTGTCCTCACCATCCCATCATGCATCTGGAGCTTCATAGAACCTCCACCAAAGATTTTGCATGATGCATTGTTCTCCATGACGACATTTCAAACGTTGATATTCTCATATGTAGAAAACCAATCTTGATAAGTGTCATGTGATAGGAATGAGCTTGATAAAAAAATCCACATATCCTCGTCGTACATTTGAACCACGAAGGCGAGTATGTAATCATCTACAGAGTTGTCTCCTCCTTGAGGTAGAAGGACAATCGTGGTCTTTCCTTTCTTTTATGAATAGTCCCTTTTCTTGTGTCCAGATTTGGTGTAGTCATTGTAGGCATCATTCTGATTGATCTTCGATTCTTCTTTAGAATTTTGCTTTCCGTTGTTGGCATTGCCAGAACCACCATGACTCTTCTCATGAGTCATAACCACTCCAACAACTTGAGAGTCATGCTTAACGGCAGTCATGTGTTGAAGTTCATGCGTATGCAAAATGGTAGACTTCATCTAAGGTTATCTCTTCATTTCCACCAAAAAATTACTGAACAACAATTTTATATGAAGTGGAAGCGAAATTAAAGGCAACATCCTGATCTTCTATCTTAACTTATATGTTTCTTAAATTCATCAACAATATATTTAAGCGTTCTAGATGTCCCTTAAGAGAAGTAACTTTTTGCGTGTGGAAAGAGAATAGACATTGCTTCAACAACTTGCTTGTCAGTACCTTTTGTCATGTATAAACTTTCCAGCTTCCACAATGATCTTGTCCATCAAACATAACATGATCATTGAATGCATGTTCTCTTCCTGCACAATTAACTTGGAGGGATTGAGTGCATTCACCCTCTCCTGGTCCAATGGCACCTAGATGCCATGTTGCTTGATAAGGGATTGAACTCTTTCTTTTGTATGAATTTCTAGATCTTCATATTAAACGATGCCATCTACTTGATGATTCACATATATCCAATGCTCTAATACCAGTTTGTTATGAGCAGTGGAAGCATAAGCAAACAAACACTAATGGATCAATAAAACCACATACAGACATATTACAAGGTTTCACTTGTAATTTGGCTATGTTCTTAGGTAACAACGATCAATTTCACTATTTGTGGAGAAAGAGAAAATAAAGGATACTCCAACGAATGAACCAAAATACTAACATTACAGGAATTTATATAGTTCCCCATATATAATAAAATATCCACAAATAGATAAATTCCAAAATCTCTCTAAACTTGCAAATTTCCTAAATCTCCTTAATTGGAGGATCTCCAAATCTCCCCAATTGGAAGAGTAGATAGATTATGAAAGAATCAGAATCAGGATGGATCCTTTAATCAATTATGATATGGATGTATTCTCTAGTCAAAATCGGGTGGATACTATGATCAATGAAAATATGAAAGAATCTTCACACCAATTAGAATCTTGAAGGATACTAATCAATTAGTCAACAATTAGAATATTGATACCAACATTTTTCTAAAAAAAACTCGTATCAACATAGTGTTTATCGAAGGAGAGAGTGATGTTAGAGAGGAGATGTTTAACTGAATAACAAAGGGGACTTTGTCATGTCAGTTGGGTTGGCTAGGGAGGATTATCAATAAATAGTTTTACTTGCGATAGTAAGGTAAAGTCACACTTATGTATGTCCCTTTGAGAAATCAATTGATTGTATAGTTATAAAACAACTTCAACAAAAGAGATGATCGTTTGGTGATCGTACACTATAACTTTTGAGAGGGAAAATCATGGCGATCCCATCCACATGTTAGAGTCAATAGATGCATTTTTAGGACAGTCAAGACTATTTCCTCTATCTTCATCTACTTGGTTGACATCACAAGTGAGAGGGCAGGAATCAAAGGGAATGATCTTTTGAAGGCCTGCCTGTTATGAGGACATTCTAGGGGACACTAATTGAAATGAAATTTCCTCTGGTTAAGCCCAATGTGGATAATGTAATTCCTATTTTGAAGAGGTGGTCAAATCAACCAGTGTCTTGATTGATCCATTAAGATGGAGTGGGCACCTATAACCATATCATATGGTCGCTACAAAAGCTATGGAAGAGACGGATATGGCTTTTCCTTCTACATCTCAGAGTGGACATTGATGGAGACATGTAACAGATGATCAAACCCATTCCTTCAGGCTTCATCTAGCTGAGGGATGGCAATAATGAGGGGAAAGGGATTGGAAGGCATGGTCATTTGAAGGCACACCCCTTAAGGGCCTGTTTGGTTGCAGGGTTGGACAGGGTTGGGTTGGGCTGGGTTGAACTGGGTGAATAGTAATATGTGAGGAGGAAGTACCCTTGTGAATAGTAACCACGGTTGGGCCAACCCTGCCCAACCCTGCAACCAAACAGGCCCTAATTGTACATATCGTTGGGGGCGATTGACTAGATGGTTGTGCTCTCTTCTCAAGAACAAATATGGAAAATGTAGCAACTACCTAGTAAAAAAGGTCAAAATATCATGTGTCCCAAACAAGCCACTATGCTGGGATGGGTGCCAACAATTTTACCCTATGGTCACTACATGGGATGGGTTACTGTGTGTGTCCCCTATAACACCATTGAGAATGGTCGTTACGTGCATATTCCTTGTTGTCGTCTCTTTTATGGTATGTTTTAGTAGAGCATGCTTGATTAAATCAAAGTAGATGCTCAAACCTTGATACCTTCTTAATAAACTCATGCTTACACCTAATAGCATTATACTCCATAGACCAATGTTAACTATTAGAACAAAGTGTATTTTTAGTGTTTTTTCCTTCAACAAAATTCTGAATTAAATGAAGTTATGATATTTACAACGCTAAGTTCACCTTTATAAATAAAGTTTTATGATGATATGATTCCTACTTACAAGGATTAAAAGATATTAATAAAGTAGTGTATCTGGAAACTATTTATTGTAGGACAGTTTTCATAGAGCCACTAGATATCACAATTTACATATTCAAGATACTCATATAGAAAAATAGTTTGAAAATATTTTTTTGAAAAATCTTATGAAAATTATTTAGAAAATATTTTGTTAAATATTTTCAACCTTTGTAAAAAGATTTATTTGAAAAAATTTCTTTTCTTTGTGTGATATAAAAATATTTGAAAAATAATTTGCAAATGGTTTGAAAAATGGTTGCAAAAATGTTTTGAAAAATCTATATATACTATTTGAAAAACCTTTGAAAAATGATTTTCAAATATGTGTAAATGTTTGTAAAAATTATTTGTGCAAATATTTTATACTATAGTTTTCAAAATTATTTGTAAAATCATTTTCAAATAAGTTTGAGGAATATATACATCATACTAAAAATTCTTTATTATATATATATATATATATATATATATATATATATATGATCACATATCCTTATGTAAATTCTTAAAACATAACTCTTGTAACTATCAGATGCATCCCCATGTAAATATTTGTACCTAGTTTTTATCCATTTTTTTCAAAAATCTCAAAAACATTTGCAAAACCTAAAATCCAAAAACATTTGCAAAATTTTCTTGAAAAATACCAAAAAATGCATGTGCATCATCTTTTTCAAAAATCCATAAAAGTTCAAAACTTCAAAAATTGCATACAAAAATATTTTCTGCATAGCATCTGTATTTTTTGGATTGAGTTTGATAATTGAACAAGTCTAAGTAAAATCCAAAGATTGGAGCTTGGTTGGACCTTAAATGTGCATAACAACAGGAACCTTATAATAGCTGGAATTGAGGTACATCATGTCTAGTTGCTTAATTATTTAAAAATTGTGATACTTCATTTAATGGGTTCTTGATTGCCTAAGTAGAGTATTTCAGAGCACACGCATGGCTCTTGTTGATAATGACCTAACTTGAACATTTGCACCTTTCACTTGGATCAAATTAGTTGGAGTGATGAGGGGATTGGATTTGTCGGTATGAGACGCGCACAAGTGGAAACACTTGTCCTCATCTAGGGAGGGAAATGCACCCCAACCCATCCAATAGCAGAGACGTCTAAAGACAGGAGAGTGTGGGTTGCAATAATGCTTAAAAAGAGGGATAGTCTACTGGCTCAAGAGAAAAAACTCCTTATGTAAATGTTGTTGTATATAGTATTTTAAAAAAGAGAGCAAAAAACTCCAAAAAAGTGGGCATTCCTAATTGAAAATAAAATGCTTACCGGGGTGTATATATTTATATAGTCCGAAAGTAAGCTTGAGCTTCAAAGTCATATCATGTGAGCCTGCAGCTGGATGACTTCTGGTCATGCATCCTAGGATATGTAGCTACACTGGCTACCGTCCATTCTTCTCTTCATCCCCTCCTCTTGAGTTGGTTATCACTTTAACTTAGAAGGGATTACCTCGCTCCTCGAGGAAGGAGTTGTTGGATTGGGAAATATTGGGTTGTCATGCTGGATAAGTCAGTCTCTTTGTCATTTTAGTTGAGGGGAGCCACAATCATATATACTATACAAGTCAAATTAATAGTCATAAGGGTTTGTGTATGAGTTGAAGTATTCTGACCTGGCTATTGAGGAGACTTGAGCAGAGTTTTTGGATTCTCAAAGGATGTTGGATTTCAAATCTGATTCCTAATAAGGTTCCACCCTCACTAAAATTCCAAAGGTCCAACTTAATCTACAAACGTTGAATTTGTGAAGACAAGTTTGGCAATTAAACTTAATCCATTTATTTCTTTTTCTTTTCTTTTATTTTCATTTTCTGCACTTATTACAAAAGTGTTTGCTAGGGACTAGCAAAGGCAAGTATAGGGGGTGATGAATCTCCATTTCCTCCCCTTTATTCTAGCATTTTGTCCTTAAAAATCCTAGTAAATGCAAGTAGATACCCTTAATTGGCATAAATTAGCATTCATGCGTTGTTGAATAAATATTGTATAAATATTGTTTTTAATGACAAAATTATAGAATACAAAATAAAAAAGAAAAATAAGAAAATATCAAAGATATTGTTTGACCCTAAACCCCTAGACCTAAGCATCTTTATGACTAGGTCGACAAGGAATAAAGTCAGGGGAGATAAAGGCTAATAATTCAATAAAATTCCCATTTATCTATTCATTCTTTATTTAGTTTTGGGGCCCATTTTATTTTATACTTTTATACCTCAAATAAACAAACCTTATACATGAAAGTTGTAGATAATAATATATAGAAAAAGAATAAAACTGAATTCATACAAAAATAATATACTGTGTAAAAGATATACTCTGAATAAAATTCCAAAATCCCAACCTTTGAGACCCATATCTCTCAAATAAAAACCCAAAATATATTAAAATCACTTTAATTGTATATAAATTTTAATAAGCTATTTAATGAAGGTGGTTTCATATTTTTTGGATTTAAGGTGTGAAAGTTAGGACCCTTATTGTATAATAAACCCGATTAAAATACTCATTTTATTTATTATTTATTATTTTTAAAATTTTCTATTTTTTGAAATTTTGTAAATATTATTTATAATATATTTACATATTAAAACTAAAATAAAACCATAAAGAATACATTAAAATAAATACTTATATAA
Source organism: Ottelia alismoides (assembly GCA_037367405.1). NCBI lineage: Eukaryota > Viridiplantae > Streptophyta > Magnoliopsida > Alismatales > Hydrocharitaceae > Ottelia > Ottelia alismoides. Next base: position 365,210 of record JAZKJV010011221.1, read on the forward strand.
AATATATAAATAAAATACCAAAAACTATACCTATATATCAAATACACCTATTTATTTAAATGTAAATATTATATCACAAAATTATTTTAAAAATATATTTATGTATATAGAAATAAGTTACAATTTTATAAAATAATAAAATCAAAAATACAAAATAAAAATAAGACATTCTAATACATAGATAAATATACCTATAATTAAACCCTAAAAAGTAACTTATAATTAAATACCTCTAAAAAATAAATAAAATCATAATAAAATATTTTAGAAAATAAACATATTTTGTTATTTTAAAACTTAAATTTAATAAAATCGTTTATTATTTTTATCGAATTTACAATAATTTCAGAGTGTGGTTTTTCCTGGTTGGTCCATGTGGACCAACCATGTTGAGTATTGAGTTGACCAGAGGTCAACTCTCTGACTCACATGAAACCTCTGACACCCCTATTATTTGACCTCGATTTCTCCCCTTTTTGGATCTTGATCTTTCACCAATCCTCTTCGATTCCTTCTGCACTTTTTGGCATCGATCCTTGGTGATTCACAGCGGCATGAAACCTCGGGGAGATGATCGTTGATTTACCCGATCTCCCTCGATCTTCCCAGTCGACCATTCGCCCTACTTAACCTTTCCTCTATCCAACCGTAACTTTTTTATCCTTCTTCTGCCACTTTTGACCTGAATCCTAACCCTAGATCGAACCTCAATGGAAACGATGTTCTCTAGGGCTCGTTAGCGGCCTGATTTAGTGTAGAATTGAACCGATCTGCTACTCACCGCCACCTTGTCAAAGCTCCTACTTCTGTCTTCGATAGTGGTTTCTATCACTTTAGCCCTTTTTGGTTCTTTAACATAGTTTTAGCATAAATCTAGTCTTATTTTCGTTTAATCCCTGTTGGTGTCGTGTGTTTTCCCCTTTTGCAACTTCGCCAAAGCTCGTTGCTCTGCCACTGCACACTACTCTCCCCAAACTTTCTCTGCCTCGCGTACCGCCTCCATCATATTCCCCTTCACCTTCTGATCACTCGATGCACCTCCATCCATCTTGTTCTCGCTCAGAACAAGGTCGTCGCCTCTCCTCCACTGCCGCTCACCGAAGAGGCCCACATCATCAATACTCCGCTTCATCTCTCTGTCAGAAGCCATCCTTAGCTTCATTTTTGTTCCCCTAACTATCTTCTTCAGGAAAAGACAACAAAGGGGCTCTTTTCTAAATCCGTCTAACCACAAGGGTGTCCTCATGTACTCCGCCATTGTCAGACCATTCGGATCTCCCCGTGCCCTTTGAGCCATCTAGAGGATTCAATAGAGCATCAAAAGAGAATTGCGATAGTCAGAGGAGTTCCAGGTGCACGGAGGCTCAAGTTGTGGTCGATTCAATATCAAGAAAGAGTTCTTCGAGTGTTCTTCCTAATCCATCCATCATCGTCCGATCTTCCCCCGTTCTTCCAGCGCAGGAGTGATCGTCCGATTGGAAAGGGCCAGAACCGTTGATCACCCTTAGATGATCTAATTTTAGTCTTTGGATGCAATCTGGCATCACACAACAGAAGCATGCCACGCGATAAGTGGCCTCCGATCGTTGGATTGCGCACACATGGGTATTTTGCGTACTAGACCCATCGCTTTTTGTATTTAAAATTTGGATCTCAAACTTTCCTCCATGGTTTATATATTTTTGTAATATTTATAGGCCCCCAGACTTTCTATAATTGCATTTAAGTCCCCCGCCACATCATCTCACATGCCTATGCACGTGTGGTGGGAGCATTTTGCAGAGGACCCCTTGCAACTTTGTATATTTGTATTTAGTCCAGAAACTATTTATTGCGGTTGTATTTTTTTGGAAAAATTGCTCACTTTTGGACTTAATTTTATTTACGAATATACCCTTGCCAGGCCTTGTATTTTTGTTGCTTTGTTGTACTTATTTAAAATAGAAAATTTACTCAGAAAAAACTAAAAAAATAGCCTTGAACTCCTAGATGCATGTAGTTTCACGCCATACAATTCTTTTTGCATTTTAAGTCTCTTTAATATTTATTAAAAATAAAAAATAGCTTAATTTTTTGCTATCTAAGTATAAAATACATAAAAAATATAAAAAACTTTTGAAAAATAAAAAAATTTGTCTTTTATTAAGCTATTTTCCAACTCCAGACCAAAAATCCATAAAAATGACAAAGGAAAACTATTAAAAGTTAAAAATCCCTAAAATCATTTATGAAAATCTGTAAAATTCCTAAAAATCACAAAAATATTGTTTCCTATTTTATAAATTTATTTATATTATTATATATCTATTAAAATTTATTTGAATGATTTTGGACCTATTTTGATATTTTTACCCTTCATTTCAATTTCGGCTAGTTAATTAATCCCTGATTTAGGGTATTTTGACTTTAAATAAATAAATATATATATATATTAGAAAAATTCTTTAAAAAAAATAGTAAAAATAATTTAAAACCCAAAAATATTTTATTTCATGAATTTTGAGTACTTCTATAAGTATTTATATCTATCTTAGCTTACGTTGTATATATATCTTTAGATATTCTGTATTATATATTTGAAAGAAAAAGGAATCTAAAAATCCAAAAAAATATAAAAATATAAAATTACAAACAAAATGCAAAAATATAAAATAAAAAAATAAAATAAAAAAATAAAATTCGAAACCCACAAAATTAATTTTGGCTAAGTGTTTGATAAACGAAGCGTGCTTTGATTTTTTTATCTTGCCTGCTCTTGCCCATTGCTTCCTGTGTTCGACCCCTACTTGCTTGTCACTATACATTTTCAGTAGGGTATGATAAATTGTAACTCTTGCTCTTAATTGCTTAATTATCTACATTGGTTAATTGTTGAAATAGTAGGGAAGTTTGAGTAGTAGCATCAACGACAAGTGAAGCTGAATTGTCAGCTTATTTTAGCGAATATGATTTTCCTGACTTTCAAGTACCCCATTTCACCTCATCCGACTGTCATTCTCCACCAATAATGGCTAGCAGCCGCGCCTTTGCACCCATGTCTGTTTGCCTTCTTTGTAGTTGCTGAAGACCCCTTCTACGGGGTATCAACATCAGGAAATAGCTCGCAGGCGCCTTTGAGCTCTGGGACCCTATCGATGGGGCCTGAACCATTTGAGGGCTCCAACAATAGAGGATGATCACCTTCTCCATTTTGCACCGGTTGGGAGCATCTCAAGTGGCTGAAGACCTAAGGTCAACTAGATTGAAGCCTGCCCAGGCAAAGCTTCAACCCATTTTGTCCAGACCATCTTGCGACCGTCTGATAAACACGATTTATCATAGGTCTAAAAAGTTTGTCTCACACAAGGCGGAGACAACCGAGGTCGCCGCGGTGACCCACAATAAAATGTATTTAATCAACAATTAACCCACACTATAGATAAAAGAAATAGAAATAAATATGGAGTTAAAATTTATTTTTAACTCTGCACAAAATGTATAGCAAGCAAATATGCAGAGAGTTCGAACACAGGGAGCAAAGAGGGTAATTCAAATAAATGTGTGTGAGTGAATGTGTGTGGTGTCTACACTAAGCGAGCAAGCAAAGATTTTTTGGGGGTTTTTAAATTTTTTATTTAATTTTTAAATTTGTATTTTGATTTTTAATTTTCTGATTTTTATATTTTATATTTTTTTATATATATTTTTTAATTTCTTTTTCAATGTTGGAAAATATAAGCGAAGTAATAAAAGAGGTGATAATATATTTATAAAAATATGCAAAAATAACCAAAAATTCAGAAATAAAATCTTTTTGGTATTTTATAATTTTTTACTGTTTTTGTGATTTTTGGGTATTTTTCAAATTGTTTTTGGTATTTTTCAAATACTGAAATAAAGAAAAACAGTGACAAAGCTACTGGCCGGGGGTAAAATAGGAATTAAAAATAACCAACAACCACCAAAATTTTTCAAACTAATTTTAAAATAAAGATAATAAAATATAGAGTAAACAGGAACTGAGTTTGTAATTTTTGGAGTTTTATAGAATTTTTTTATATTTTTTTGAAGTTTTTATGTACTTTTGCATTTTTAAGGTTTTTCTTTTGAGATTTTTAGGGATTTTTGGATTGACACTAAAATAGGTTAAAATAGAAGTAGGGAATTTTTTTTGGAATTTTTCGAGGTCTTTTAATATTTTTTGGTATTTTCTAAGCTAGATTGTGCTAAAACAGAGAGTTTTTGATTTTTCATAAATATTAAAATGCAAGAAAATCAAAAATTAAAAATATGGCGTTAAAGTACATGCACACAGGAGCTTAAGTTTAAATTTTGAGAATTTTTGGAATTAAAATGATGCCCTAATTAAATGGATCAAGCAAGCAACAATTAAAGACCTGGCAGGGACTGTGTTGCAAATAGACAGAAGTCCAGGGGCATAGACGCGATTTTCACACAAAAATTATACTGCATAAAATATATTCTGGACCAAAAACCAATACCCACAGCCGCGAGGGCTTATCTGCAAAATGCCCACCCACGCGCGTGCAATGCACGCGCCTGGGGAGGACTAGATAGCAATTATACAAAAAGTAGGGGGCTGGATTGCAAAACAGCCACAAATTTTAGAATTGAAATGGAAAGTTTCTGAGCTAAACTTAAATAACACGACACCCGGGGTCCCTTCTGCAAAATCGCCAAGGCGCGCGTGACGAACGCGTGCCTGGCGGAGGACCTAGATGCGATAATCACAAGCTCGAGGGGGTTGTGCGTAAATATTGCAAAAGTTATACAAAGCAACCGAAAGTTTTAGCAGTTATAACAAAATACAAAAAATGCTCAGGGAGCTTTGGCAAAATTACCCAGTGCTAATGAATCGGACGACGGAGAGATGTGAACGATGCATGGCGCGCATCCGATGGCGAGCAGCAACGAGCGATCGAACGGCCTTGAGCCGTTCACTTAAGACACGTGGCGGCCCCCTATGCTGCGATGACGATTCGATTTGAAGGCCCAGGATTAGATCCACCAGGCGGATCCGACGGTCAATGCGTGGGCGAATCTAACAGTCCCTGCACCTCTGGAAGAACACGTCGTGATCGGACGATACTGGAAGGCTCGGGAAGAACAGGGCAGAAGCTCTGTCGCCCCGAGCTTTGATCGGCGGAGGAATGCGCTCCAGGCCTCCAATCCGTCAGCAAAAAGCTCCACGTGACTCTTGGGGAGTCCCTCGAACGCCCGACAACGTCAAAATGGCGTAGTGAACGCCGGTGGGCCGCCGAGGGGCCGGGGAAGAGTTGTGGCCCCAGGTACCTTGTCTTCCAAAAATTTGACTCCAGGTGGAGTCCCTTGACCTCCGGGACCTGCAAAGAACACACAATCCGATAAAGAAGGGTTCCCAAGGCCAGCTCAGGTATCTCGGGCACTGCACGAAGTGAGTAGGAGCTCGCCGGAGCAAGCTCCAGTGAGGTGGTGGCGAATGGTAAATGGCGGGGACTGAATAAAACTGGAAGGTGGAATAGGATTCTATAGCTACGGGAAGTAAGGAAAAGCAAGAAAATTAAACAAAAATGCCTCAACTTGGTCGGGGCCAAGGAGGAAGGGACCTCACGGCGGCGCGGCCGCCGAAGATGTTGGATACGCACCTAGGCTATGGGATTGCACCTTAACGAGGTGCTGGGATCACCCCCTGTCACCGGGGATCCCAGACGAACCCTCGGACGTCTCAACTAAGGCCACAAGGCGGTTCGAAGATCAAGGGGAAGAGGGTGGCTAGGTTTTGAAACATGGTGGACGTGGCTCAAGAATCGAGGTAGAACGGTCTACACAGTGGTCCTTTGCCCAAGATAATCACTGGGCGGGGTAGATGGGTCATAGGTGAGTAGGTTTGCAGAAGGGTGCGACCCCAAAGGAGGGAAGGTCAGTCCGCGAAAAACCCAAGAAGATGGGTGCTCGAGACGGTCCAGAAGGCATAGACCTGGGGTCAGGGAGTTGACCCCCGGTCAACGGATGGTGTGGCCTGATTGGGCCACGTCATCCGCAAAAAGACAAAAAATAAATAAGCACCTTGTAAATTAAATTAAAACTAGTAAATGATTTAATTAATTTTAGGTTATTTAATGAAAAATGATTATTATTTTATAAATTATTTTATGGTGATTTTTAATTATTTTTATGAGGCTTACTTTTACATATTACTTTTTATAGCCCTTTATAGGTATAATATCTATATATTTTAGTATTTTATTTTTATTTTGTTATTTTAATTTCTTTATTTTTGGTTATTATTTTATAAAAATATAACATACTTTTATACACATAAATATATTTTTGTATTATTTTTATGAATTGTTTTGTATATTTAATAAAATAGAAGTATAGAATGTACAGGTATATTTGTAGGTGAAATACCTATGTATTTTATTTACAAATATTTTTATTTTGAGTTTCCTTTGCATTTTTATTCTGATTTTCATGTACATAATTATTATAAGTAATATTTACAAGATTATAAAAATATAAAAATATAAAAAGAATGAATAAATAATAAATTGAATATTTTAATCTGTGTTGTTGTACAATGAGGGTCCAAAACTCAACTTTCAAACCGTAGCTCCGCCAAATGCGAAACCACCGCCATTAAATTGCTTATTTTCTTCTATATACAATTAAAGGGTGAGTTTGATGCATTTGGAGTTGTCATTTGTGAGATATGGGTCTGGGAAGTTGGGATTTTGGATTTTTATTCAGACCATAACTTTTTATCTATATATTATTTTTCAGTGAAATAAATTTTGTATTTTTCTTTATTTAATTATCTACAACTTTCATGTACAAAGTTTCTTTATTTGATGTATAAATAGTGGAACCAAAAATAGGCCCCAAAATAGATAAAGAATGAATGAAATACATTGTATTTGAACTGTGTTTCTGACCTTATCACCCCCTACTTTATTCCTTGTCGACCTATTCATAAAGATGCCTAGGTCTCAGGGTTTTGGGTCATAAAATATTTACAATATTTTATTCTTTTTATTTTCTTTTATTTATTCTATAATTTTGGCTTTAATTACAGTATTTTATACACTAATAGGATGCACATGCAGGAATGCTAAGATGCTCGATTTAAGGGTATTTACAGGCATTTGCTAGGGTTTTTGATGCCAAAATGATAGAATAAAGATGATGAAATGTGGATTCATCACTGTCCGATCAGAAGTGTGTCCTAGATCTAGCAGTTGTCATTGGATGAAGGAGATCCTAGCCGTCTGATCCAGTTGAAGGACTTAATCTCAACCATCCAACACAAAGTGATATCTACCACTAAGGAGGCGACACGTGGATTAGTGAATCACCAACACCATCGGATCCCGCATTTGGGGGTAATTTTACCTTATACCACCACACTTTTGTATTTTAATTTTTAATCTTTGTAATATTTACAAATTAATCCCTATACCTTTTATATTTGCATATAGGTCCCTCGCCAAGTCACCTCATGTGCCTGTGTCCATGAGGGGGCACATATTTTGCAGAAGGACCCTTGTATTTTTTTCAAATTATTCTTGTAATTTTTTATTTCAGTGTTAAACTTTTCAGATATTTTGTAAAGAGGACCTCATATTCGTTAGAAATCACAATTATACCCCTACTGTTGTTGTTTATTGAATATATTCTGGGTATTTTGCATTATTGGCCCTAGGTTTCGTTCAGGGGTTTGGGAATAGAGAAATACTTTTGTTAAATTACATTTAGGTCCCTCCTAGAATATGTATTTTATTTATTCTATTTTGTTCATAAAAAATATCATTTTGTGCCCAAAAATTCTAGGAAAAGTCTTTTAAGTATCATGATAGTTGACCAATAACATATATTTTTCCTAGGCCATTTAAAAATATTTTCAGATTTTTGAAAATTCGAAAACTTTGTATTTTTTCCTGTTTGCATTAGAAAATACATAAAAATTATAAAAACCTTAGTGTAGTTTGTAACTACAGACCAACAACCCCGAGAAAACAAAAGAGAACCACAAAAAAATTAAAATCTCCAAATTCCTCATAAAAATTAGAAAACATTCTAGAAAGTTAAAAATTATTTGTTTATGTTTCTAAATTTTGTTTATTATATTTACTATATATTAAAAATAGTTGGAAATTTTGATAATTTTAGCTATTTTTAAATTCCAAAACGGTTCGACATATTAATATAAGTAATTGTTTTGACTTTTTAATTCAATCATAAATACAGAAAAATTAATAAAAAAATATAAAAATATCAAAAATAGAGAAAAATATCAAAAAAATTATTTTCTGATTTTTGAGTACCTATAGATGTATATATAAATATAAAAGCCCTATTAGATATAACTATATTTACTTATATTAATATTATAATAATTACAATTAAAAATACCAAAAATATATTTTAAAACTTTAAAAAATAAGAAGGATTGTACTTTAGGGTATTTTATAGATTTTGACTTTATAATATATATTTAGTATAAATATTATTATCTCTCTCTGTATATTCTATATACTTACATTATAACTAATTAAAAAGAAAAAGGAAATTAAAATTAAGAAACTATATAAAATAAAAATTATAAAATTAAAGTAAATATATATAAAAAATCATAAAAATTACATATTTAAAAAACCACCCAAAACACAATAAAAGAGGCTAAGAGAACTTTTTTGGACTTAAATTTCTCAATCTATCTTGTGTGCTCCCTTTGTTCGACCTCTACTACTTATTCACTACAGATGAATATGTGATTCATCACTCTAAAAGTTGAAAATAGAGCTTTGTTCTCGAGTTGTTAGATGCATATTTCCACTTATATTACATAATTAGCTTTCATGCATGCATAAATAATATCTGCATTTTATCATTCATATTTGCATTAAGTAAGGAGCCAATTCACCTGTAAATACCATATTTTATACTAACTCCAAATCCAATAAAACCAACTCTATAATATATATTACTAACACTAATATCAAAAAATACTAACATGTAACATTGACCGATAAAACCCGAGTCCAAGTTTGAAACTATGAACCTTAAAATGTGCATATCTCTCTCTTACAGTATCTGATTAATGTCAACTTACTTTTAAAGTAATATACATTGAAATACCTTCAAAACAAGACTAATTTTATTAAAATCGAAGATTGTATGTGAAACTTGTGTTTTGGTCCCCTATTGTATATTGTACTTATTGGCATTTTTACCCTTTTATTTTCTCCCTTTGTTTGACCTCATCTCCATTTTCGATCAACATGAAACTTGTAGAGCTCATCAAGATCTACAGCTTTTATGTTTGAGTTTTTTAAAAATTAGACCATCTCCTCACTCTTTTTCTTGATTTTCTCCTGAATAACCTTATTGGGACACGTGGCTCTTTCTGGTTGAGCCACGTGGCCCGTATTTTTGAACGCCACACACCCATCATCAGCTGTCGTTGGATGGCATTCTGGAGCTCTCCATCTGCACCACTCATTCTCGCCCCTTTCCTAACCATTCGATCAACCACCTTCTTCATCACAACCATTCACTCCCGCCTCACTCTCCACTCACCATGTGTCGGTCTTATCAACCGCTCGATCCACTTATGATCCTCCATCAAGGCCGCACACATTCCTCGCATCTTCAGCCCTTCGATTACATGTCAGATCCCATCCCGACCTTCCATTCACGCCCATCTACCCTGGTGACACATGGCGCTATCTCATCCATCAATCAGAGTCTCCACAGATCTGATCTGAGCCGCATTCATATGCCCACCTCTCAGCCATTGGATCAAGAGATCCAACGACTAAGAGGCTGTCGTCTTCCTCCAGCCACCTCTTCAACCATGTCGCCCATCTTGCACACACCTCACCCCCTTTCTTTTTCCACCGCTTCTTTAGCCATCTTCACTACAACCCAAGCACCTCACGACCTACCCTGATCTTCAGTCTTCCTCGTGGGTCATCAGACTCATCACTCGCCCCACGATGTCCTCCCCCTTGCTCCATAATCATCCACTCAACCCACGTCTTCCATCACCAGACCTCCAAACTTTGTTCTATAAATACACTGCCGTCGCCTACCTTGACCTTTATCCATCGTCTACGAGAGAAACTCCAGCCCCTCACCATCACCGGTGACAACGTTGATCAAGTGAGTTGAGAGACAACGAGCGCAATTCCTCAAGGCATGATCCAAGGCTCCGACAAGCCTTGTTGCATCCAACCCGTTGTGTTTCTCGAGCTCAGGCATCTGTCGTCCTTAGAGTGACGACCAGGGCTCCACCAAGATCCTCAAATCCCAAGCAAACTCTATCCATCTCCGGGTATATTTCTTCTTCTTCTTTTCTGGCTCTTCTCATTTTCTTTGATCTTCCCTATATTAATTAGGTCTCCCTGTTTAGAATCACACTCCATTAATCATCTCCTTCGCTTCACCCAATAACCATCATCTTTGCGCATCCCTCTGATCGCCTGACCCCCTTCTCTGCTATTGACCCACATCTCCTCCGCTCGCCGGAGTTAGAGCACCGTCCCCTACTCCTCCGCTCGCAGGGGACTCACCTCACTCACGACACTCCACTCCACGCATGCTTCGTCTACAAGACTCAAACCTGCATGTACTCAAACGTTAATGGCAGGAGCTTCCTTGGCGAGTTTCGACTACAACATCTAAGCATCGACAACCTCTTCCAGGCCTTTGCACGGCTCGTTCGGATTTCCATCTTCATCGACGAACATCTAGGAAGCTTCGGGGAGTTCTAACGGGGTCGGGCAAGCAAGGCAGAGCGTGGAGACCCTCGTCAGAGCTCTGAAGTCGCCGCCACCACCGTGGCGGAGGGAAAAGATCAGAAGCTACATCTGTCGTTGGATGCACCTCCCCGGTGTTCATCCAACAGCCTACACTCGGCCACTTCGCCTTCTCTGCAATTCACAGGAGCCACCCGATCTCTGAGATCGGACGGTCTACAGTCGACCACGTCAATGCCCTAAACCTCCTCTCCGAGCCATGCTCGAGCCTCTCCTGACTTCAGCTTTGGGTTCAACCGAAGCTCCATAGACCGCCACGTGGAGGTTAGGCCTAAAGCAACATCCAGACCTCACGTCTCACGTGACCTGCACGTGTGAACGACAGAGAATTTGTAGCCATGCCCCTAGGAGTTCTGGAAATCACGTTCACGGCCCCGCCAGTCAACATCACGTGATGTGTACGTGACTCCGTGGATCATTTGCATCCATACCGTCATCATTATAGGTAATTGCAAGTCAATCCCGTCATCACATTTCTTTTTAATCAATTTAATTTTCTGTATCGCATCCATACCCTTGTGTTCGCATGTTTATTTAAACATCCATTTAGTGTCATTTTATCATTACAAAAATTACATATAGTAAAAGGACTCATATTTTATCACTGTGAATGTTGATTATATTTTCATGAGAAATGTTTTATTTAATATAATTATTTTTGTGGAAAATAACATATTTTGCCTACTGTCTGCTAGTAATTGATTATTAAATTAGTTGTTGCTCCGAAAATTACCAGAAATTCACAATAGATAGAATTTGAATCGTTCTACTTTGTGCCCAAAATCACATCATTTGCACGCATATCTAGGTAAAAATAAATTAATTGGTGATTTGTGTAATTCATTTCTAATTAATTCCTTAGCATTTTTAGAAATTAAAATTATGCTGGATATCTCTCACATAGACCTATCTAGGATAAATTAGTTTCCAAAAAGTATTGACATTTGGTATTTATTAAAATTAAAATTGCGTAAATTGTCATGCATCTATATTTTTGATTTACGCATCTATATTTAATTTATATATAATTCACTTTGAGTCGAAAAAATCCAAACAAATCAGGGTAGCTTCCTTTCATCATAATTGACATTTTGGCCAAGTTTGAGAATTTTTGGACTTAATTTGACCATATTCACATTTTAACCCTTGAATTTATCCAGGATTGCATTGCATTTTTAATTGCATAAAGAAACCTAGAAAAATATTCGCCTGAAGACCTGGCATCTAGATCGACTTTCAATTAATCTAAGGAAAAGGTTATCTCCCTGAGTTCGATCATGGGATTTCCCAAGTAAATAAAAATTGCTACTTGCGTTTAATTGATAAATTAATTAAAGTGGTTTTGATAAGTCCGATTTTACCCGACTACAATGACATCATTAAATTTAATCGTTAATTCGGTTGAACTAACAAGGGTAATTCAGGGTCTTTCAACTATATACATTTTTATTAGAGTTATAATAAAATTGAACTCCACATTTTTGCTTCGCATTGGTTGATTTATTGTGGATTGATTGTTGAATTAATTCAGGTTTTGTGAGCGATCGCTTCAGCGACACTGTATTCTCGCCTCGTGAGGATATTTTAGACCCTCGTAAAACATGACTTTTCACCTACCTCCTAGTCTATGGAAAGCCATGCCATTTGACCATGTAACTAATTCACATATCTTTATGGGCAATTACTGTCTGTAATGTGGATTCCAAGAAGGCCATTAAGAACATAAAGCTAGATTTGATTCGATTACTCGAATTCCACAACTATGCATATGATAACGGCTTGATGTGTAAGGAGAAGATCAATAAGTGGCATGACAAGCACATCCATCAAAAGACTTTCAAACCTGATTAGAAGGTTTGATTGTTCGATGCAACGTTGAAATTTTTCCCAGGGAAGTTGAAGAACAAGAGGACCGAACCTTTGTAGTGAAGCATGTGCGTGACAATGGAAGTTTTTTGATTTCTGGTTTGTCAGTCGATGCACAACCTTTCGTCATCAATGGACGTCTTTTGAAGCCTTATCTTGAGCATGATACATTTCTTTCTGTGGTTGATTCAATACAAGTGGTCTACCATGATGAACTTCAAGCCGCAAAATATTCATCAGACGAGTCATCCAAAAACATTTTTGATTGATTGATTAATCATTTTATCCTTTTCTTTTCTTATTTTCATTTTCAATTCTTTCATTCTACCGATAAGTTGCATTCATCCCATTCATCATTGCTATACTTAGGATGTATTTCATCTTAAGTCTAGGGGGATGAGTCACTACAAAAAAGGTGGGATTGGCGTGCACATAAAAGCTCGTTATGTGCACGCCTGGTGCACGCCCGAGGGATGGGCGAGCACATGTGCTCGTTAAGGGCGTGCTCGCTTATTTGAGAGTCGCCACGGCTGATGGGCGAGCACATCAGGACGCTATGTGCTCGCCCTCTCCCTGGCGGGCACATATGTGCTCGCCGATGTGATCGCCTCCTCTATAATTTGCGATTACCCACGGAGCACCGGGCGAGCACATGTGCTCGCCCATAGTGATTTCCAGGAATAAAAATATACAGGTTCGACAGGGTTTTGACGCCCCGTCGAACCTGTATACCCTGCCAATAAACCACTGCAGGTAGCTACCTAAGGGTATATATATAAATTATAGCAGTTCGTTGACTAAGATAACTAGCACTAACAATTGAAAGTCACACAATATACATGAATTCAGAAATAAACAATCTAATTTAACATCTAAATATTACAAAAAATCAAAGCCAACAAAGTTCATATAAATTAAAAGATGTGCTAATAGTTTAAAAAAAATACAGGTCCAAACCAACAAAAATTTAGTTCTTCTTTGATCTAAAAAATTTAGACATTAAACCCTGCTTTGATTTCTTTTTTTCCTTCTCTTTTTCTTTGAACCTCTCGTACATGCGTGCCTCTTCTTCAGGGTCGTTCTCCTCCTCCTCTTCGTCATCAGATTCAATCTCTTTAGGTTGAGATGCACGCCCTTGCGACCTATATTATATATGGAAGATATATATATCTATTACATGCATTTTGTAGATATAGAAATTTAAAAGTATTACTCATTCTATAAGAAGAATACTTACATGTACGCCGTGAACTCCTCTCGGAGCTTCGTCACCTGCTCCACCATCATCGCCATCTGCGACTCCATTGGAACTGTTGATTGGGACGGATGTGGTTGCGTGTGCGACGGCTGAGAGTATGCAGAATAGGAGTGACGATGTTCCTCCACATAATATGGAGGGAGACCACCAAGCGTCTGCTTCCTATTCGCCACAACGTCCCTCTCCTCCAACACCTTATAAGTTTTTCAATTTTTAATATAAAATTATATATTAGAAATGAATATAGTAAGATAATATTTATCAATATATACCTGCTTCCAGATCGTTTTATCAAATGGTGGTTGCTCTCCAGTTGGATCGACACCCCATTTTTCTGCAGATAGTGCCAGATAACGATCCTGAAATACAAAGTTTACAATATATATAAATAAGTTATAATATATCATTTAATTGTAAATAAATTGATAGACTTACCAACAATTGTCCTGCTTCAGGAGTGGACCATTGCGACTCTCCTTCTCTCCCACTCATGTGGGATCTCGACCACCACTCCTGAAAAGAGGGTTCCCTTTCCAACCTAGCAGCCTGAAATTTTTTTTAAGATCTATTAAAACATTGCATTATATTAAAGTAGATCTCCAAAAAATAATTTTAAATTGTAATACCATCTCCGCTCTAATCTGATTGTGGCTTTTAGAGCCACTGGTCGACTTAATCCTTTGTTTTTGGCGGTCTGTGTTTCCCGCCGTAGATCTTCTTCCAAACTCATCATCCGCAACGAATGCATCACAGAAATCGGCCCATCTGGAAGGATTATGTTATGATAATTGATTATTTTAAAAAGTGTAATATAAATTATTTGACAAGTATAATACCTATCCTCCGTACACCATGACGGCGGGAACCTCTTCATCTCCTCAAAATTCATCTCCTCGCATCCCGTCTTCGCGTGTGAGTCTCTCCTTGCCTTGAAAAATGTATCGCTCATTCTCTTTTCTGCCAAACGAATGAAGGCTCTACGATAAACCTCCTTCCCCAGACCAGTGCCAAGGCGAAACCTACTCTGAAAAATAATAACAATTTATAAGATACAAAAAACTTGATCAAAAAATTCTGTATCACTTCTTAGAAACATTTCTTACCAGAAACATGTCAAACAGTCTCTCCTGCTCTGCAGCAGGGATGCGACACCACCTAAATTGCATGGAAGTCAAGTGTGTCTTTATTATGTTGGTTATCTCCTTTGCCACCCTGTTGCTGTTCAAAAAATCCCTGCATTTACTAGAAAATTTAACTTTCATACAATTTATAAAAATTTGGAAAATATTTAATAATAAAATCTATAAAATTTTTACCTCCCATCAGCCGTAACCTCCAACAAAGGGTGGGACGCCGACGTCTGTCCAACTACAGTGGGTAAAGGCATGGATGTGCTCGGCCGTCCAGAAGAAGGAGAGTCAGAACCCATCGATGTCCGGGCTGGTATGGGGACCTGGACTGGGAATCCTGTAGGGGCTGCTGAGGTAGATGGCTCTCCATAGCCTCCTACGTAAAAGGGTGGCGGAGGATAACCAAGAGACTCGTAGTAAGCTATCACCCGGCGAACCTCGTCGGACTGTGAATCAGGAATAACATCCGGGGTGGGCTGCCTACTGGAAGAAGGTGTGTCTGAGGAAGAAGGACGATTGGATCTATGTGATCCATGCGCCCCGCCACGTCCAAAACCTGCCATGACTGTAATAATGATGCATTACATATTTATTATTTAAGATTTTAGTTAATTCAATTATAATTGTATAATAAAACTTACAACTAATCTTCATCACTTATTTCGGTGGGTGATGAATACCCATTCATCACTCTTTATTCTTCTATTTTAGCTACAAAAACCTTTGCAAATACATGTAGATATGTGTAAATACAAATAATTACCAAAAGCATGCATTGTGTAAAAACCTATAATTAGCATGTTTTTGTGCAAAAATAAAAGAATAAAGAGTAAAAAGAAAAAGAGGGAAATATTTAGAATAAATATTGAGCAACCTAACCCAAGGGAGGGCTCAGCATGGGCCTGACCGCATAAAAGCCACAGTAGAGGGAGATAGGAGCTCATGTGTAGATATCTATGTAAAAATAATAATAAAATTATATTTTCCTCAACCAAAAATATTCTTGTAAATATTTGTATATATTTAGAAACAAAATAAAAATCTAAAAAAATCAAAAATGCAAAAATATCCCTCCACCATGTGCATAGACCATCATTCTTTATTTATTTAACCCTATAAATAAATGTATTTATTTTCAAAACTTTTTGTGAATATTCTATGGTATATATTGTAAATAAAATAAATAAAAAGAATTAAAACAAAAATCAAATAAAAATAACAAAAATTAAAAATACAAAAATATCTTGTACATATGCCATGTATATAAGTGTACATATATATTTATTTCACCCTTGTATGTAAACAATAAAAATAAAATAAAAATACACTTTTATTCCTAATTTCATACTATAAATAAATAAAATATAAAATAGGAATAAAATTATAAAAGTAATAATTAAAAAAATCAAAAATCAAAAGCCCACATATTGTATATACCCCTATATAATGTAAATACCCTATTTTTATTTCCAAAAATTAATTAAAAATCAACAAAAAATAGAAAAAAATAAAAGAAAAATATTTCATGTTTTAAGTTTTTCTTAATTCGGCCATTTTCTACCTTAAAATAAATAAACAAAAAAAAATTAAAAGGCGGCTCCTGATTGGTCCACGGGGGATTGTTGACCCCGGTCAACTCCCCCGCGGACTCTTTCCTTTTCAAGAAAACGCGCACCGCCCCGACTTCGCCAATTTCTCCACGCGCCTCCAGCCTGTCGCCCACGCAAACCCCGCGCCCGGATCCTTCGCCGATCATCCGACATCCTCGCCAGACCATTCGTCGTGAGATCCACGCCTTCCATAGCCGCCGCTTCCCAACCCTAATCGGGCCTGCCGCTTTATATATTCTCAGCTCCGCCGCCTCCGCGCCTCATCTTTGGCCCTTCCCCTTCTTCCCAGTGAACTCCAGAGGCGTCGCGAGAGTGACAGCAAGTGATCGCCCTTGTTGCAGCGAGGCGAGGAGGCGGAATCCACTGATCCGGCGTTCTTCGCCGCCGTTGCTCCGCCACCAGCGTGAGCACCGAGCCTCGAGCCGAGACAACCCTTGAGGCTACGACCAGGAGCACCCCCTGCTCTTCCCCAGTCTCTCCGACCACCCAGGTAGATCTTTTAGGCCATAGAATAGCGTAGAATTAGATTTTTAGTTCACTGTTAGCGTAGCTCCGCCGTCGTCGCCAGCCACCTCCGATACCCCATCTGCCATTCCGACCCGACCATCATCTTCGCCAGACCTCTCCGCACCTTCTTCACCCCTTCGCCCAACCCAGATCGCACAGGATCTGGGAATTGAGCTCCTCCGTCCATCGCCTCGCCGGAGCTCGCCCATCTCGTCTCCCCGATCACCTTCACCCCGCCTAACCGGGTCGAGGCAGTTTGCCCTCGACCCGCGAGTCTCCTGGTTGTTTTTGCAGGTACATCCAAGCCCATCTGAGGGCTTGGACCATCAGGTCCAGGAGCTTCATCTCCGCCGACCTCGCCGGAGCTCTCTAGAGCTCGGCTGGGTCATCGGAGACTACCAGCCGCTGCGGAACGTCATCGCGGAACTTCTCCGATCTTCACGAGCAGCAGGGGAGGTCGGGAGCGTGCGCCTTGGGCCGGCGAAACTCGCCGGCCAAGTGTTCTTCCTCGATCCTCCTTGACCGTCCGATCATCCTCCCGCTCCAGTTTCCATCTGGGCCGTCCATTCCAGGAGCAGCAGCCACCGTCAGATCCGTAGAGGATTGATCTCAGCCGTCCGATGCACGAGGGTTAGCCACCTGCGCCCTACACCGTTCGATCCCCCACGTGGCGAAACCCCCGCCGTCGGATTCGCCCGAGGAGCTCAGCTGTGGAGCGCCCGTCGTTCGCCACCGTCAGATGCTCCACGTGGCATCCATCCAACCGCTCCATTAATAAAGGGGTAAATTACCTTAGGCCCCCTCTTAGTTTTTGCTTTATGCTTCAGTCCTGTAAACATTTTGCGTCTTTTATTTACGTTGGGATATTTGCATAGAGGACCCCGTACTTTAGTTTATTTGCACTTATGCCCCTGTGTATGGTTTGACACGTGCATCGACACGTGAGTTTTTGGCTTATTTGCATATCTTTGGCCCTTCCCCTTCTTCCCAGTGAACTCCAGAGGCGTCGCGAGAGTGACAGCAAGCGATCGCCCTTGTTGCAGCGAGGCGAGGAGGCGGAATCCACTGATCCGGCGTTCTTCGCCGCCGTTGCTCCGCCACCAGCGTGAGCACCGAGCCAGAATGGCGCCGTTGCCGGGGAGCACGGCTTTGTAGTCATTTTTCTATTTTTTCTCTCTCTCTCTATATTATAATTGTTTTCTGACATTCTCTCTTGGATTTTTGTGCGAGGTACTGCTTGGACGACTTGGAGTTTCTTTTTAGAGGACCCGCGCAGGAGGAAGAGAGAGAGGAGCAGGAATTTTTATTTTTGAGAGGGAGAGAGAACAATATTTTTGTAATAATTTAGGACTTTTGAACTGTGGACTTGGACACTTTTCGGGGTCTGTTTCGCCGAGTACCGGTGTGCTCGGGGGACCCATTTGGATTTTCGCGGCTTTTTCTACGGTTTTGATAGTTAGCTGCCTTTTCCGGTGTTTACGCGGTTTTTCTCAAGCCCCTAGATTTAGGAATTTCTCTTGCTTGTGCGGTAATTAGTAGGGTCCCCACACTTAATTGCTTGCCTGATCCTATAGATCGTTAATTGGACCTACTAAAATCATTAATAAAAATAGCCGATTCATTATCTTCCGTGGTCTACGTGCCGTAGCCTGCCCCGCAAGCGCTACTCCTGAACTCGACCTGTCGAGAAGAGGAGGGGTGGGCCAAGACTGGACTCTTTGGCTTGGAGGACCGTGATCGGTTAGACGGTTCTTGCGCTAGAAATTGCTCATCTAGGACTCGGTTTTTCCTCGCTGCACCATTTAGGTAGTTTAATTCTGTCTTTAAATTCTGCGCGGATCACTTGCATGTAGAGTGTTGGAGACAAGGTGCGCATTTCTTTCTCTGCATGCATCATTGATTTCTTCGCGCATCGGCTTTTTCGTCTTCTCCCTCTGTTTTAGGCTTAATCATCAGGAGAATCGGAAAATTCGTTAGGCCGCTTGTATTTATTTTGAAAAATTAAAAAAAAATAAAAAGAAAAACAAAAAAAATTGGGACTGGATAACACTATTGACCCTAAAAGACACTCACATTAAAAATTTGTCTTGGGGAGAGCAACCCCCTCCTTGTATGGTTTGGATGCGCGAGAGAGTGACCCGCACCCTAGGTAGAGCCCTCCGGTGCTATTTCTAGCTGACTACCGACTCTTCCGTGCGGGCCAGTCGGTTGGAGTAGCATCGGTTATCCTAACAGGTCACGTAAGCGCTCTGATATCTTGTGTGTTCACCCAATAAAATTGACAAGATAAATTGACCGAGCTTTCACGATCTTCAGATTGTGTTGCGTTGGTGAACCGGGGGTTTGCTTTGCGATCATATTTTCTCCAGATCCCATCCGCCCTACTCGCCAGATCAAGATGATGGGTAGACGATCTCTTAGGCAGCCTCTGGCTGCACCGCTTTCAGGCGTGTCTACTTCATCATCTAGGTTGGCCCGTGAGAGTCGAGACCAGCTCTCCGGGCCCGAGTACGATCCCACCCTGTTCTCCCTCGATCCCCTTTCTTTTGCTACTGAGAGACATGAGCCCGAGGAAGGACGAATTGATTTGACAGAACCTGAGTTGGGCTCATCTGATTTTGCAGACGTCACTATGGCCGGAGCCGGCAGTTCAGATCATCACCCTGACCAGGGAGCGATCAACTCCACCCTGATCGCATCATTAGAGGCAGTACAGAAGCAGCTACGCGATCAGGGAGCTTTCATGATTGAGATGAGAAGGGAGTTGGAGCGACTCAGAGAAGAGAGAGATCAGAGCGAGCCTGGGGACATTCCTGATGCTGATGCAGGGGCAGCAGCTGCCGCAGCGGCAGCCGCCGCCGCAGCGGGACCACCGAGACCGATGCGGGAGTTACACAACCCCGGATCTACACTGATGCACCATTGGGTGGTGGTACCTGCTATCGTGGGGGATTTCAAGTTCCCTCCGAACACCCTGCAGATGCTTCCTCATTTTCACGGACTTGCCACCGAGGAGCCCCACCTCCATCTCCAGGAGTTTTTGATGACCTGCAGCACTGTCCACGACCGTCATGTGGACCAGGATACGATTCGGATGATGGCTTTCCCTTTTTCACTGGCAGATAGAGCAGCCGCCTGGCTGAAGCATTTAGGGAAGTTTGTTTACACCTGGGAGCAGCTCCGCACCGAGTTCTTGAACAAGTACTATCCACTCGGGCGGACGAATGCAGCGAGGGCCCTGATCAACAACTTCTCCATGCTCCCTAACGAGCAGTTTCACGAGGCATGGGAGAGGTTCAGAGAGCTTCTGGATAGATGCCCACACCACGACATTTCCAAGCCGAACCTAGTTCAGAGCTTTTTTAGTGGGATGACGCCAGAGCTTCAGGGCCTGGTGAATGCTTCTTGCGGCGGGTCCTACTTTGCCAAGGACCACAACCAAGTCTGGGCCATCTACGAGGAGATGGCCGAAAATTACATGGTGATGTCCCAGACTCGGTTGTACACACAGAGATCTCAGCCGCCAGGACCCGTGCAGTACCAGCGAATAGCACGGGTTGATGCGGGTCCATCCAGTTCGTCCACAGTTGCAGCCGCACAGGCAGAGTCGGCCGCTGCGGACATGGGGATTATCAGCGAAAAGTTGGACCGCATGGAAATTATCGAGAAGAAGCAGTGCCAGGGCATAACTCAGATGGAGCAGATGGCACAAACTCTGAGCGACGTGAAGACCCATCTCTTGTGTCTTCAGGAGGCACAGACGGCTTCTCAGCCCCGTCTTCAGTCGCGAGGCGATTCCGGCGGCAGCCGCAGCTCGTCCCAGCGCTCCAGCTCCTTGCAGCAGCCTAGACAAGTTCACCTTGTACAGGCGGAGCCGTATCAGCAGCAGCAGCCCTCTTACCAGTCACCACCATCTCCAGAATTACAGATGGTGGTATATCAGCCGGATCAGCCTCTGGGAGTACTCCCACCAGCCCCGTACGATGAGGAACCGTTGATGGATGTCAACGGGATTTGGTATGACCGTCCTCAACCTGGAATCCGACGAGACCATCCCGGATTCAGGTGGGGGAATGGGGGTAACCAGTCCCAACAGCAGCCAGCCGGTCAGGGAGGGCAGTACTCCCAGCAGAGAGATCACTAGCAGCCCCCAGCATACCAGTCACACCAGCCATCATCCTTCGTATCTCGTCCCTACCAGCAGCAGGGACAGACTTGGAGACGTGAGCAGCAGGCTCACCAGCAGCAGCATCCTTCCTCTTACCCCTCTCAGCCGCAGCAGCACCAGGTCCAGCAGCCTCAGTACCAGAGAGGCAACCCGTCGGGCTCCCATGAGGGCCCCGCCTTGGATGATCTAGCCCGCATCTTCACAGAGCAGCAGGCTACATTTAGACGGGAGATGGACGAGTTCCGCCAGGAGATGCGGGACCTGATGAGAGGGAAGGCCGCCATCCCTGCACAGATCGAGCCTAACCCGAATAGCCTAAAGAGGAAATCTGAGCAGGTAGTTCACACTGAGCCTACCACTCCTAGTGACTTATTTGATGATACATCTTCGGATCTATTTGATGCTGATTTTGTCACACTTAGGAGCGGTAGGACCCCAGCAGGCGGCGGCGCCTCATCTGAGCTTCGCCACGAGGACACTCCAGAGGCGCCACAAGAGGAGGAGGAGAGCGGTACTGAGACCGCTCTAGACGATGACGGTGGTACTGATGCCACCAAGGATGCTGATTCCACCGGCGGTACTGAGGCCGCCGCTTCACCATATCGAGGAGGTGGTACTGACGCCACCAGCAGAGCCGAGCCAGCCCGCGGTACTGAAGCCGCAAGACGTCTAGTTGTAGAGCCAGCTAGAGGTGGTACTAAGGCCACCAATTTTCATTCTGATATAAATGTTATCTTTCCTCGTATGGATGTATCTCAGAACTTTATTTTGAATAAAGGAAAAGGTTTAGTTTCTTCTGATCCCACTGTGGTGTATGGTGCATGTGAGGATCCGGTCATCGAACCGTCTAGGCCTATTCCTAGTCCTTCATCTGAGAAGGACCCTGTGATCCCCTTTCCTAGAGCCCTTGAGTTGGGGAAGGGGAAGAAAAAAGAAAAAGATCCAAAAAAGAGAGAGCAGGAGGAGTTCAGCCAAAGCATGATAGACCGATTTCACATCCAGCTGACCCTCCATGAGGCTTTGCAGCACATCCCTCTTCTTCAGCGATCCCTGAGAGACAGGACCACAGTCAGGAGGAAGAAGAGGAACAACACCGCAGAGATTCATGTGTTGACAAAAGCCACGTGTTACGCGATCCAGAACCATCTGCCGACCAAGAGGCCAGATTTAGGAGCCCCGTATGTCAGATGTCAGATTAGTGAGCAGAGGTTCGACCGTACTCTATTAGATAGCGGATCGTCGATCAACCTTCTTCCGGCAACCCTTCTCGACCACTTAGAGTTGGGCACTCTTAGACAGAGCAGGACATACCTTCAGTTTGCTGATCGGTCTGTCAAGAGGCCAAAGGGGTTGTTGCGAGACGTTGTCGTCACGATTCAGGGTTTGCAATTCCCCGTGGACTTCGTAGTGCTGGACATGGAGACCCCTGACTCGTTGACCGATTCCCCCATCATCCTCGGTCGCCCGTTCTTGGCCACAGCCAAAGCGGTAACTGACCATGACAGTGGGAAGGTATTCTTTCGCGTCCAGGGCGAGAGTATACAAATAGAGACGGTTAAGGACCACAGAGCCAAAGATAGATCCCGCTCAGAGGGCAGTACAGATTCAGAGCAACTGACAGACGCAGAGCCAGACATCCACCAGGACTGTGATTTTGTGATCACAGATGATGAGGCAGCTTGGGCAGATCCTGTAGCACAGACCATCCTCTCATGTTCAGATACAGCTGATGCCGAGATGATAGCAGAGGAGAGTCTGGAGAGCACAGCCCTGGTTCAGGATACTATTGAGTCGGCAGAGTCGGACCTTGATCGCGACATGATTTTCAGTGACGGTGGTACTGATGCCACCGCAGTTGATACAGATCCCTCGGATTCAGAGTCTGATTGGGCAGATTATGATGATCAGATGCCAGACCTGGATCCACCTGAGCCTACAGATGAGGAGGAGGTAGAGGCAGAGCAGATCAGAGACAATGCAGAGGACCCGCCTTCTCCAGATCCAGTTTGTGAGAGTTCTTTATTATTTTCCCAGGCAGATTTGGCAGAAATGTCAGCATACACACATCTTCTTCAAAAGCCAGATTTGCCAGCACCCAGCTGTCCAGAGCTAAAGCCGCTCCCTACTTCGCTGAAGTATCGATTCCTTGCGGGAGAGTCTGAGATGTACCCAGTCATCATCTCTGCCGATCTGACTGGAGAACAAGAATCCCGTCTGATGGGGGTTCTTGAAAAGAACCGCAAGGCAATTGGATGGAGCGTAGCAGATCTCCATGGGATTAGTCCCTCGTTGTGCTCCCACCATATCTATCTCGAGGAAGGGGCAAAGCCGTCGCGTGAGTTCCAGCGGCGACTGAACCCCAACCTAAGAGAGGTTGTCATGAAGGAAATATCAAAATGGTGGAGTGCAGATTTTATTTATCCCATTTCCGACTCCAAGTGGGTTAGCCCCTTGCATGTGGTGCCCAAGAAGACGGGCATCACGACTGTGATCAGTGAGTCGGGAGAGGAGATCGCTACACGAGTACCCACCTCTTGGAGGGTCTGCGTTGACTACAGGAGACTCAACCAGGCCACCAAGAAGGACCATTTCCCCCTGCCTTTTATTGATCAGATCATAGAGAGACTGGCAGGGAAGAGCCATTATTGCTTCCTGGATGGGTACTCGGGCTACAATCAGGTGGCCATCGTTCCCGAGGATCAGGAGAAGACCACCTTTACCTGTCCCTTCGGTACATACGCCTTTCGACGCATGCCATTTGGGCTATGCAACGCCCCTGCGACTTTTCAGAGATGCATGCTGTCGATCTTTTCGGACATGGTAGGGGAGTGTTTGGAGGTCTTCATGGATGACTTCTCGGTTTACGGCGACGGATTCGATTCCTGTCTTGACTGCCTAGACCGAGTGCTCCAGCGATGTATTGCTACCCGCTTGGTTCTGTCTTGGGAGAAGAGTCACTTCATGGTGACTCAAGGGACGGTGCTTGGCCACATCATCTCCAACAGGGGCATGGAGGTTGATCCGGCCAAGGTTGACGTCATTAGAAAACTCGCACCGCCGTCTAATTTGAAGCAGTTACGGTCATTTCTGGGGCACGTTGGTTTTTATAGGAGATTCATTCATGATTTCAGCAAGATTGCCCGACCGTTGACTGACCTCTTGACGAAAGACACCGAGTTCCTTGTCGATGACAAGTGTCTTTCGTCCTTTGAGACTCTCCAGCAGTGTGTTATTGAGGCTCCTGTCCTTCAGCCACCCGATTGGTCTCTCCCATTCGAGATCATGACGGACGCCTCCGATTTTGCCGTAGGGGCAGTGCTAGGACAGAGGAGGGATGGAGTTCCATTTGCCATACACTACGCTAGCCGCACATTGGATTCCGCCCAGCGGAATTATACGGTCACAGAGAAGGAGATGCTAGCCGTAGTGTTTGCCCTAGATAAGTTCAGATCGTATATCATTGGATCTAGAGTGACTTTGTATACTGACCACACCGCCATCAGGTACCTCATGTCAAAGAAGGATGCCAAGGCCAGACTTACTAGATGGATCCTTCTACTCCAGGAGTTCGATATTGAGATCAAGGATAAGCCTGGAGTCAAGAATGTGGTGGCGGATCATCTCTCCCGATTAGAGCAGCCTGAGGATTCTGAGCAGATTGACCCCATTAGAGATACCTTCCCAGATGAGGCGATCCTTGCTATCGCCTCACTCCCGTGGTATGCCGATATTGTGAACTTTCTCGTTGCTGGGAAAGTCCCACAAGATTGGCCCAGACAGAGGCGTGAGACCTTCCTTGCGAAGGCCAAGTCCTACCACTGGGAGGATCCCATCCTTTACCACGGAGGGGATAACATCTGGCGTCGGTGTATTCCTCAGGAGGAACACCATAGCGTCCTCACTTACTGCCACAAGCTTGAGGCAGGAGGACATCATTCTGGGAGGAGAACGGCACAGAAGGTGCTCCAATCCGGCTTGTGGTGGCCTACCCTCTTCAAGGACTCTGATGAGTTCGTGAAGAGGTGTACTGACTGTCAGAGGATGGGCACTTGTGGACAGCGTGATATGATGCCGATGCAGCCCATTCACTTCTGTGAGGTTTTTGACGCATGGGGCATCGATTTCATGGGTCCATTCCCTAAGAGTCAGGGATTTGAGTACATTCTGTTGGCCGTAGATTATGTTAGTCGTTGGGTTGAGGCTATCCCCGCCCGAGCCGCTGATGCGAGGACAGTTTGCAGATTTTTGAGGAAGCATATCATCACGCGGTTCGGGGTTCCACGAGTTCTGATTTCTGATGGGGGGTCTCATTTCATCAACGACCAGGTAAAGGCCCTTGCTAGCGAGTTCAGCATAGATCATCGTGTTGCCACACCTTACCATCCACAGACGAATGGTCTAGCTGAGGTGTCGAATAGGGAGATCAAGAATATTTTGCAGAAAGTCGTCCGCCCTGACCGAAAGAATTGGTCACAGCTTTTGGACTCGGTCTTGTGGGCATATCGGACGTCTTTCAAGACTCCATTGGGCACATCTCCCTTTCGCCTCGTTTATGGCAAGCCGTGCCATTTACCTGTTGAGCTGAGGCACAAGTCACTTTGGGCAGTCACAGATATTTTGATGGATTCAGATGGTATAGGAGACCAGAGGCGGGCAGAGCTAGCTGCCTTGGAAGAGCTGAGAGATGCAGCTTTCTCAAGCAGCCTACATTATAAGGAAAAAGTGAAGGAGTGGCACGATTCTCACATCAGCCACAAGCATTTTGAGATTGGACAGAGAGTATGGTTGTTTGATGCAAGGCTACGATTATTCCCAGGGAAGCTACAGAGCAAATGGAAGGGACCTTACTTGGTCAGAAAGGTACACGATAACGGTAGCATTGATATATCTGAGTTATCTTCTGAGAGTACCTTTCGAGTGAACGGCCAGCGGCTCAAGCCATTTCTAGATCATGAGCCGCGGGACGTTATTGTTGCCACTATTCATTTTGCGTGAGATGTAGTCTCTTGACTCACATCTTTTGCATCTCACGCCTGATTTCCACTATTCCTCCGCCTGTATAGATCCAGTTATCCATATCATTCCATTCTTTAGTCCCACATCCCTTTTCTCATCCTACGATTATGCTATACTTAGGGTGTACTTTACCCTAAGTATAGGGGGGATGTCGGACTTGCGAGTATTCTTTTCATTCTTTCTGCTCCTGTTTTTGCTGCCTATACTTAGGGATATTTTACCCTAAGTATAGGGGGGGCAGACTCTGTATCTTCTTCACTCGGATTTCCCTTCATGTACAGCTTGCTATACTTAGGATTAGTTAATCCTAAGTATAGGGGGAGACCACCGAGTTCCTCTCATTCTATTCATTTATTCGTTCCTGTACTTAGCCATTCCTTTTCACTTCCCTTTCACTAAGCACGAGTTATGTCTTCTTCATCGCTCTTGATCACTCTGAGGACATCGTTCGAGCTAAGTATAGGGGGGGTGTGTATATATTTCATATATACTTTAGCCATAACTCGTACTTTGTGTGAGTGTGTTAATAAATAAAATGGCTAAAAATCACAAAAATTTAAAATTTTTCATGTACATAAACCTCTTTCATCCTTGCACATACATAGCTAGTGTACAAAGTATTTTTGTAAAAATGATTTCAAAAATCTTTTGTGTAAAGCTTGTGTAAATATTTGTGTATCAAAATTATGTATATAGTACAAAATTTTTCCAAAATGTTTTGAAAAATCAAAAGTTTGCAAAAATCTTTTGTAAATGCTTGTAAATGTTTGTAAATATCTTTTTGCAAAACTCGCACTTCATGCATCATCATCATCCATGATTTCAAAACATTTTTCAAAAATTTTGCATGATTGTAAAATATTTGTAAAAAGCATCTTGTGTACATATATGTATATAGTTTCTCCTGGATGAGAGTTGACCTTTAAACTAAGCCTGGAATTAAATTGAGAAATGGAGCTTGAAAAAGATCTTAATCCACTTAACTTTAAGAGGAACCTTATAGGATTTAGGTTTAAGGCTTTTCAGGTCCATAAGGACTTAATTCATTTGAGTCCACTAGGCTATGAGCATATGTCATCTTGATGAGCTTAAGTAGAACACTTAACAACACACGCATGACTCTTAGAGACAATGGCTTGACTTGCACCTGCACTTTACACATGGCTCTCCACGGATGAGGTGGTGAGGAGGCAGTTTCCTTTGGCTTGGGGTAGCATATGAGGGTAGTACTTCTAGGCGGAACCTCTCTTCTTCTTATAGTGAAGGAAGTGCACCTCAACTTGGTCTAGTGGTGATGAAGGCTAAAGACAGAAGCCGTGGGTTGCAATAAAGCTTCAAAAGAGGGATAGTCTACTGGCTCAAGAGGAAAATTTCTTATATATGCTGCACCATGTAGATATGTTGTACAGAAGTCCTTGAAAAAAAAATGCAAAAATGCAAAAAGAACTCCAAAAAAGTGGTGGGTCGGATTGAAAATTTAATAACCCCACCGGAGTGTAAATAGTCAAATAAAGCAAAGCTTATGGTATCCATGTCACATCTCATGAAGCTTGCAGCGGGAGACTTAGCTACACTGGCTAAGCTTCCAAAACTCTATACTTCTACCCCCTCTTCTTGAGCCGGTTGTACTTGAACTTAGAAGGGAATACCCCGCTTCTCGAGGAAAGAGTTGCTAGACCGAGGCATTAGAGTTACCAGGTTGAGGGAGGCTGTTTCTTTGTTACTTCTGAGGTAGGGAGCCACATATCACTTACACTGCATGGACAGATTCATGGTCATTAGAGTTTGTGTATGTAGACTTGTTCTAATCTGGTTTATTGAGGAGTCTTGTCCATAGATTGGTGGAACTTAGAGGCTGTTGAGTTTTAAGCTTAAGTCCAAATAAGGTTCCGACACATTAATAATCCAAAGATCTGATCGAGCTCCATATTTCAATTTAATGAAGGAAAGTTTAATAATTCAACTTTGATCCATGTACATCCTCTTTTTCTTTTTCTTTTTCTTTTTCTTTCTTTTTCACTTCTTTTTCAAATAAGTGTTTGCTAAGGGACTAGCAAAGTTAAGCATAGGGGGGTGATGAATACCCATTCATCACTCTTTATTCTTCTATTTTAGCTACAAAAACCTTTGCAAATACATGTAGATATGTGTAAATACAAATAATTACCAAAAGCATGCATTGTGTAAAAACCTATAATTAGCATGTTTTTGTGCAAAAATAAAAGAATAAAGAGTAAAAAGAAAAAGAGGGAAATATTTAGAATAAATATTGAGCAACCTAACCCAAGGGAGGGCTCAGCATGGGCCTGACCGCATAAAAGCCACAGTAGAGGGAGATAGGAGCTCATGTGTAGATATCTATGTAAAAATAATAATAAAATTATATTTTCCTCAACCAAAAATATTCTTGTAAATATTTGTATATATTTAGAAACAAAATAAAAATCTAAAAAAATCAAAAATGTAAAAATATCCCTCCACCATGTGCATAGACCATCATTCTTTATTTATTTAACCCTATAAATAAATGTATTTATTTTCAAAACTTTTTGTGAATATTCTATGGTATATATTGTAAATAAAATAAATAAAAAGAATTAAAACAAAAATCAAATAAAAATAACAAAAATTAAAAATACAAAAATATCTTGTACATATGCCATGTATATAAGTATACATATATATTTATTTCACCCTTGTATGTAAACAATAAAAATAAAATAAAAATACACTTTTATTCCTAATTTCATACTATAAATAAATAAAATATAAAATAGGAATAAAATTATAAAAATAATAATTAAAAAAATCAAAAATCAAAAGCCCACATATTGTATATACCCCTATATAATGTAAATACCCTATTTTTATTTCCAAAAATTAATTAAAAATCACCAAAAAATAGAAAAAAATAAAAGAAAAATATTTCATGTTTTAAGTTTTTCTTAATTCGGCCATTTTCTACTTTAAAATAAATAAACAAAAAAAATTAAAAGGCGGCTCCTGATTGGTCCACGGGGGATTGTTGACCCCGGTCAACTCCCCCGCGGACTCTTTCCTTTTCAAGAAAACGCGCGCCGCCCCGACTTCGCCAATTTCTCCACGTGCCTCCAGCCTGTCGCCCACGCAAACCCCGCGCCCGGATCCTTCGCCGATCATCCGACATCCTCGCCAGACCCTTCGCCGTGAGATCCACGCCTTCCATAGCCGCCGCTTCCCAACCCTAATCGGGCCTGCCGCTTTATATATTCTCAGCTCCGCCGCCTCCGCGCCTCATCTTTGGCCCTTCCCCTTCTTCCCAGTGAACTCCAGAGGCGTCGCGAGAGTGACAGCAAGCGATCGCCCTTGTTGCAGCGAGGCGAGGAGGCGGAATCCACTGATCCGGCGTTCTTCGCCGCCGTTGCTCCGCCACCAGCGTGAGCACCGAGCCTCGGGCCGAGACGACCCTTGAGGCTACGACCAGGAGCACCCCCTGCTCTTCCCCAGTCTCTCCGACCACCCAGGTAGATCTTTTAGGCCGTAGAATAGCGTAGAATTAGATTTTTAGTTCACTGTTAGCGTAGCTCCGCCGCCGTCGCCAGCCACCTCCGATACCCCATCTGCCATTCCGACCCGACCATCATCTTCGCCAGACCTCTCCGCACCTTCTTCACCCCTTCGCCCAACCCAGATCGCACAGGATCTGGGAATCGAGCTCCTCCGTCCATCGCCTCGCCGGAGCTCGCCCATCTCGTCTCCCCGATCACCTTCACCCCGCCTAACCGGGTCGAGGCAGTTTGCCCTCGACCCGCGAGTCTCCTGGTTGTTTTTGCAGGTACATCCAAGCCCATCTGAGGGCTTGGACCATCAGGTCCAGGAGCTTCATCTCCGATGACCCAGCCGAGCTCTGGAGAGCTCCGGCGAGGTCGGCGGAGATGAAGCTCCTGGACTTTTGATACTTGTTACCAATAAGTCCTCGGAACTTATTTTTCTTACATATAGGTCCCTGAGTGCCTCAAGCACGCGCCACGCGCGTGATTTCTTGGGTATTTTGCACCAGGACCCCTAGAGCTTTGGGTATTTGCACTTTGGTCCCTGTGCACAGTGCCCCCTTACTATTTTTGAATAAAATATCAAATCATCTCCAAATCCAACGAAAATTTGATACATGGCTCCTGCCATGGTGTAGGATTTTTGTAGATTTTTGAGGACATTTTTGATCTTGTTTGCTATTTTTAAAAATTCAAAAACATCTATTTTTGGCACTGTTTCACTTGAAAAATCACAAAAAAATATAAAAACACCTCCAAAAATTCTATAAAAATTAGTTACTGTTCTTTGTGTGTCGTTTGATTTTCTAGCCAATTTTGGCTATTTTTCATTGAGTAAAAACCCTAAAAATCTAAAAACACTTAAAAACTCATAAAAATCATATTAAATAATCCAAAAATCCAAAAACAATAATTTTGGTGCTCAAATTTTCCTTGTTTTCTCTAGTATACAGGAAAATTACCTTCAGGTCCCTTTGAGATCCTTAGATATTTTATCTTTGGGTTTTGGTCCCTGCTGGACAGTGCCTTGTATTTTCAGTACTGTTTGATTTTTAAAAAATAAAATACCCATCATAAAAATCTCAAAAATTCAACAAAAACAATTAAAAACCTAAAAAACATAAAAACAATTTTTCTTGAATTTTTGCTTGATTTTTGGTGTGTGAAATAAATTGTCAGAGCTTGCTTGTTTATACTTTCTTTTATTTTCTTCATTTATTAAAAATCCAAAAACATTTTAAAAATCCAAAAACCACTAAAAAATTAACTCTGAAATTTGACTACATAGTTTTTAAATCGTGCTCCTTGTGTTCGACCCTGGTCGCTATACCAGGTAAAAAGAATAGCGAAGACCGCTTACATTGAATTTCTTGATTTTCTAAGTGGTTTACAAATTTTTCTCGTTGACCGATTCCTGTGGTTGAGAACGACGACACTTTGATATTATTTATTCCTCTCTTAACCGCACGGAATTTCGGGTCATCAGTGGGATTAAAGGATATTTCTTCATTTTCTGAGTTTTCCGAGTAATCATTTCTGGAGTCAGTATCATCTTGTAAGTCAACACACAAAACTTCATTATCAGCCAATCGAATCGATTCGATAACTGGAACTTCTTCTGTTAAGTCTATTCTTTCATTTGTCGGTGTAAATGCTTCATCTATGTCATCTTCCTGATTACTAGAATCATTGGAGATATAACTTCGAGAATTTATCTTCACAACAGTTACTGTTTCAATGCCCTTTCTCTTCTTTGATATTTGTGGGAGATAACATACTTGATCCGCTTGAGATGCTAAGACGAATGGTTCAAATCTGCGTATAAATTTCCTTTGCACCACGTCGACAATGTTATTTCTTTTATCGAGTACTACACCTCCATTGGGTTCATATCAATCACACAAGAAAAGAACTACTTTATTCAAGCCTGGTATACTATATTCCACTTCTATAATCTCCTTTAAAATTCCGTAATAATTCAAATGATCTTCCTCATAACAAGATCCGCGAACCATCACTTCATGATTTTGAGTTGTCAAATATTTACCGGAATTTAGGTATGAAAACGATACCCATTACTGTAACATGAGTTGTATGATCGAAACTTATAAACATGTCCTTCTCCAAAATATTTTAAAATATGACAATAGAAATCACCACCGTCCAACTATTTTGATCGGTCTTTAAACCACGCTGGAAATTGATTTCTATAAGTGCTCAAAACTTCGTCATCTGAATACATAGGATTTTCCTCCATAATTTTCTGTCTAAATTCCCTACAATTTATAAGAGAAAAATATTCATTACTTGTAATGAATATATACATAAAGTAATTCAAATACTTACTGAACATATGGTGTTATTTCCTCGCAATTGTCTAATACGTACAACTCTGCAGCATCCTTCTCTTGTTTCGATAAGAAACGTTCAGTTGCTTTGCCTATTAGATGAGTGGATGGCCGAAAGATACTGATACAAGGTTCTTCATCGGAAGAAATTATCTCATTCCTCCTGCATCTATTGTGGATAGTCTCCACATCTTCTGGAAGATATCTTGCGCAGAATGTTGCGACTTCCTCATATATATATTGTGAACTTATACATCCTTCAACTTCACTTTTGTTTCGGACCTTTCTTTTAAGAAAGAACATAAACCTATAAGAAAATAGGTTAAATATTTAGTCCAAATAGTAAAGAAGGAATGACATTATAATACATTTAATTACCTTTCAAATGGATACATCCAACGATATTTTATCGGTCCTCCAACTTTTGCATCCCATGGAATATGAATCATCAGATGCTCCATCGAATCAAAAAATGAAGGCGGAAATATCTTCTCCAGGTTACACATAATCACAGGAATATTTTTTTTAAGATAATCCATCTCCATGCGGTGTATGCGTGACGAGCGTAACACCTGGAAAAATCTGCTTACATCTGAAAGTGCATCGATAATATTTTTGGTAACAATCCTCTGAACACTAACGGTAGTATTCTTTTCATAAAAACATGGCAGTCATGACTCTTCATTCCCTTAAATGTAAACTTCTTCAGATCGACCAAATTGGAAAAATTTGATGCATATCCGTCTGGAAACTTAAATTTACTTGTCCATTCACAAACAAGCTTAACTTGATTTCTATCTAAGGTATACTTTGCTTTTGGAACTTCAACACTTCCACTATTATGTTCCTTGATATGCAATTCTGGGCGATTACATATGAGTTGTAAATCACGACGAGACTTTACTGTATCTTTTGATCGACCGGTTACATTCATTACAGTGTAGAAGATGTTATCGAACACATTTTTCTCTATATGCATAACATCTAAGTTGTGTCGTAACAGTAACTTACTCCAATATGGTAACTCCCATAATATACTCTTCTTAATCCAATTATGACTGTCACCAAAACCAGGAAGGCTTTTTATTTTATCTCCATTTTCTAAGGCTGATTTTTCTAATTGTTCCAAGTATGATATATCCATAACCATATCTGCAAAGGGATTAATATTGTCAGCTTCTTCCACATCATTCATTCTGTCCTCGAAATTCTCACCATGCCTCCACCAAATCTGATATCCTTCCATGAAACCCATTCTATAAAGATGTAACTGAGTTTCATCTTTTGATCTCTTCCTCATTAGACGACATTTCTTACACGGACACAAGATAGTTCCATCTGAATCCACAATACGGGAACCTTGTGCGTAAGCAAATTGTATGAATTCCTGAACACCTCTTTGAAAAGCATCTGCTGTACGTCCATCTACTACACGGTTGTACATCCATTCTCTATTGGTCATATTTATGAACCTGAATAAAATGTCAAATCTAGGAAATTGAGGATATCTAAACGTATCACATTATTGAGATAAAAGATGAGAAGAGAAGTGTATTAATTATGTTATCACTTTAGCCCGTCCATAAGTATTCAAATTTACTAAAAGATGATCGTTGTCACAAGTATCTTTATTTCTAACGAAAATTCGGCAGCATAACCCTGCACCTCTCCCATTTACCCCATAAATCAATCGTAATTAATTATCAAAATAATCATATTAGTTATTATTTCAATAATAACTATGATTGATTTGGTATATAGAAGAGGAAGGGGTTATGAACCGAAATTCCATAAGAAATAAAGACATTCTGACACGGATCACCTTTTAGTAAATTTGAATCCTTACGGACCCCCTTAGTCCGGGACCTCCGAACTAAGGAAAGCTAATATAAATGTAATACTTTAAGCTTATTTTACGTCATACATTTGTATGTGCTACAAATGAGACTATAAAATAATCTTAAAATATTTATTCATTTATATTAACCGGGCAATTACGTATATTTGGCTGATTAACGATGAGGATATGGATAAGTGTGATCCTTATTTAGTGCCTAATACAGTGCTTGGGTCACTAAGAGTTAATAGGCACCTGCAAAAAAAATTCGAACATGCAAACATCAAAATCCACGACCATTGGTCTGGGATAAACATCCCAAAGTAAGTCCAATAGTGTTGTGAAAAATTAAAAAAATATAACACAATTAGAGGTGATCAAATCCTCCAATGTGTTACACACGCCACCCGTTGTGCAGGGCCACACACCACCCAGTGTGGAAGGACGCACTGTGTGTGAAGAATTTTGTGCGATTTTCTAATAATTAATGTATAGTATTTTAGACTTATCATAAACCTAACTATAAGTTAATGTGATATACTTAATTACAATAACTAAAATTTAATGTGATAATAAAATTATCACAGAATCAAAATTTTTGTTTGTAGTTGTAATTATCACGCATCAATCATTTTAACTTAAATAAATATCTAATTTAACATCCATTATATAGTTCTTATTCTTAAAGGCTTTGTATCTCCCATCACCCCTTTCAATGAATCTAGTGTTATGAAACTAGTGTTATGGCACTTCTCTATATTAACATTCTCTATTGTTATTAAAGTAGTCTTATGTCAATTCTCAATGAACCTAATGTTATGAATCTAGTGTTATGAAACTAATGTTTCTCTCATCCCATCTATATCAACATTCACCTACATCAATATTTAAGCACTTTACTTGTTGTGCCATTTCATCAAATACTTGACATGCCTATAATATTTCATCTATATTAGACATATATATACTCAAATCCAACAACAACTATATATTAAACAACTACATGAAGCATAAGCAACAAGATTAACAACTAGTGATATTAAGTTTAAGAACAAAACCATCAACAACATCAAAACCCTAATATCTAAAACAAGTATAAAAACTAATGAAATACACAAAAAAGAGAGAAAGGATGATAAGATATACCTAACGAAGGGTGTGTGTGTGTGAGATTGTGGTCAAACGGAACTCCCTCGACGCGGGCGCGGCCAAGCAAAAGTCGCCGGAGGAGAGGAAAATAGAGAAGAACTCGTGCAGGAATGAGGAAAGGGGGCGCCCGACGTTCTGTTTACGGGCGCGGGCGAGCACACTTATGTGCTCGCCCAGTGCTCTTTAGGTGCTCGCCAGGAAAATTACACGCGCCTATTCCATCGCGCCTTAATTTTCAACTGGGCGAGCACATTTGGGCGAGCACGTGTGCTATTAAAGTGCTCGCCCATCAACGAAAATATAACCGCGCCTCCAGATTCAAAAGGGCGATCAGGATGGCGAGCACATGTGCAACCTAAGTGCTCGCTCGGCTGTGGACGAGCACATGAGCTCGCCCAGTGCACCCCATTGTGTGCACGCCAATCGCGCTTTTTTTTGTAGTGAGTGTATTCAGGTGTTCATTCTTTGATTCCTCCCATGTCTCCTAAACTCTTCATATTTTGTATATACTAAGGGATATTTTACCCTAAGTATAGGGGGAGATATGATGAGTCGATAGTTCGTTTATTCGTTCCCACCCTTGACCCTCTCTGCATGTCGAATATGGTTGGCTATATTAGGATTAATTGATCCTAAGTATAGGTGGTTGGCCGACTTCTTATTCTTTATTCTTCAATCATTGCAGTATAGGCTCTTCTATAGTAAGTATGATTTATGCCTTCCTTTTCTCTTCAATCAATGAGGACATAGCTCAATCTAAGTATAAGGGGGTCATATATATGTTGTATATATTGTAGCCATAACTCGTACTTTGTATTTTCAATAATATGGCTAATTAATAAAATATTAAAACACACATAAAAATTCTTTACAATTACAGGTAATAAGCCAATTAAAAATATTTTGCAAAATATATCTCATCAGCGCGCCTACAAGTGCACTCTCGTCGGATCAGGCTTGAGTCAAGAGACCTACTCGTTTAGAGGCTATAGAGATCACAGCCATGTTTCAAGAGGTAAATCTAAACTACGATGATAACATGAAATGACATGAGAATGGTTCCCATGCCAAGTAGTTTCATCAAAAAAGTTTTATTATTCCATTACCACATCGACTAGTATGATTGGTTTACCTAGATTGCATATGATGCGATCTCCGTGCTTTCGTGATGCACGAGTTGATTTATTTAAATTGACTCCCTTCATTAATTTTACCAAGGAACTTGATAGACCAATGAAAGCACTACTATGTGATTTAAAAGCACGGGAACCACAATCGATGACAACATCCTCAAGTGAGCTGTATGGATCGCATCGAAGAAAAGCTTTAGAGAGAAGTCTACTCTTAACCTGGACCCTAAAGTCGTAGTTACACCAACTCCTGCAACCCTACCCTCAAGGCACCACTAGAAAAACATATTGGATGTGTGAGACTACAACAAGACAATATGCAATAAAAGTTATTGTAATTCACTCCTTAGTCTGAAAATGAAGAATAACTAATTTGCATAATAGGTCCCTTAGTATAGTTAAGGTTATGTATCATGGTCATGTTGATATCATACAGTTGTTGATCCAAAGGGTTGATCATAGAAGCTGGTTTAGGGTTGACTACCTAAAGAGTTAGATTGAGGACTCAACCACACTGTCAAGTGATTATCAAGAAGAGATCTCCAGCCTGAGAAAAAAATGACAATCCTTACTCCAAAGGCTAACATCTGACTGACCTCTTGATGCAGGTACTCTGCATAGGAATGGAGACTCGAAGATGTTGGATGAGTTAGGTCAAAGAGTTGATTTAATGAGATCATGATAACTAAGACATATGTCATACGTTGTCACGTATATATACAAATCCTCTGACCGACGACAGATGTATTACTATATATCTAAGTATGTACATTACGTAGGCCATTAGGTTGGTGTTCATACAAGGAAACATGAGTAGTCCGATCTCTCAAAGGGATTATACAGTTCACTACTGAATAGAAAAATATGAGCTCACTCATGAGATGTTGGGATAAACCCAATCCCAATGTTGGTTGTCTTGTTTTGGAAACAAGATAGAATTTGAAGGTATGATATATGCTTTTGGAAAGCATATGATCAATATCAACTCTCAATGATCGAATGAGAAACTTAATGATAAAACCTTAAAGGAGACAGTT
This sequence comes from Ottelia alismoides, assembly GCA_037367405.1. Taxonomy (NCBI): domain Eukaryota; kingdom Viridiplantae; phylum Streptophyta; class Magnoliopsida; order Alismatales; family Hydrocharitaceae; genus Ottelia; species Ottelia alismoides. The sequence goes on from JAZKJV010011221.1 coordinate 402,595, forward strand.
CAAATAAGATCAGACCTTCAAATTTATTCTAGGTCTTATAGTGTGCAGGATGTACATGTATCAAGAATACTCGAGGATGATGTGATTGATAACATGCTTTGCAACTTAAATTAAGTATGCAAATAATCAAGGGTCGCTGTAATCCAAATCACCAAGCGTAATCAATGATAAAAAAGTATATAAAATCACTTTAGCAGAAAAAGCAATCAATGGAATGTAAGCGGTCTTCGCTATTTAATTTACCTGGTATAACGAGCATGGTCGAACATAAGGAGCACGATTAAAAAACATAGCAGTCAATTTTTGAAGATAAAATTATTAGTGGTTTTTTATTTTTCAATTTTTTTAAATTTTCAAATAAGGCACAAGTCACAATATGCACAAGGGAATAAAAATACACACACTATACTCTTTTTGTATTTTTCAAAATATGCAAAAATTATTAGAAAGTTACAAGAAAATATATTTTTGGGTTTTACAGTTCTAAAATAATTTTGATATATTTTTCCAAAATTTTCCGATATTTTTGTGATTTTATAAAAATCAAACAGTATCAAAAAGGGTAAACAGTGCATAGCCTGGAGTAATTTACAACTTAAAATAATTAAATACATAAAATTCCTGGAAATGATTTTTATACAAAAATATACACAAATATCTACACACAAGAACTTAAATCACAATTTTTCGATTTTTCAGGAATTTCCTACAATTGTTCTAAGATTTTTAGTATTTTGCATTTTTTTAGGTTTTATAAATAGTTAATGCCTGAAAATTGGAAAGAAATTAAAATACAGCAAAATATGCCTAATTTGTTTTTTTGAAATTTTTAAAGAAATATTTGAATTTTTATGATTTTTCAAAGTCTAGACAGAGAAAAAGACTCTATTTTTGAATTTTTAAAATACCAAATAAAAACAAAACATGATGTAATTTTTATACAATGATCTGGGACACAGCAGGAATATTCACAATTTTTTTCAGAATTTATTGAGCAAGAAAAAAATTATTTCAACAAGATAAAGCATGCAAATCAAGTTTATAATACATGGACTTATTTGCAAATATTCAAAATTCTTGCATAAGAACAATAACAGAAATAAACTACAGGAGGAAATTCGAAAATTACCCAATTGATTACATGGAGAGCATGTGTTGTGTACAGACTGGGGCGTTTATGTAATTTTGAATACTTCCGGGCTCTAAGATGCAATTCGATAATTTTTAGTTCTCCCCTCTAGGTTTCCTTCTTGTTGTTCATTCTTTTCTTCTTCCAAACCAAGAGGAGGCGTCGTCCCCTTTTTCTTCTCCCACACAGGAGCGGCGACAACGGTAGGAGGAGTTCATGGAGGGGTTGATGGCGTAGCGGTGAGGCAACAGGGTTCTCTCCAGGTGTTCGGCTGAAGCGCTGACGGTTCCAGCTGGTGGGCGGCGACACATAGAGGGGATGTTGGCTGCGGGCCACCGACGGTCGCTTGCGGGGAGGATGACGGGGGATGCACATGCCTGTGATGCGGAGACCGAAGCTGCGGTTGTTGGAGAACGACGGATAGGCACAGCTGGGTCGCGGTCAGTGGGAAAGGCGGTGGATGCTGGTGAAGGGAGCGCGGGCGGTCTGGAAGAGTGGGTGGCGGAGGCATCATTGGGCTCATGGGTAGGGCTGCTAATTGAACTGAATCATTCGAATTCTATTAGGATTCGTTCGATAAAAATTCGAAAAACGTTCGATTCGAAACCAAATGAACCGAATTTGAATTTAACTTGTGGATTCGATTCCCAAATGAATCGAATCTGAATTTACCTGAATTCGTTCGATAATAATTCGATTCGATTCAATATTTCATATCCATACATATATTTATATATGTAACAATGTATTTATATATACATAGTACATACATATATATGCATATAATACATACATATTTACATATATACATGTAACAACCACTCTGGGTTGATTAGGATCTTTTCTAAATATTTTTGTGCAAGTAATTATAGCATAATTACATGAAAATGTTGGCATGTATCTATTCGAATTCATTTGTAAATAAAGAGATGTAGAAAAGAGTATATGAATATATATTCAAAAGCTACTACATTTCATTTACATTGAAAGATTTAGCTTTTGCATTATATCACTAAGAATAACATGTGCAAGCAACTAAAGACACTCTCAAACCAACATACTACTTTTATTAAGTGGTTAATTTAAAACTTATAATCATATATAACTCCATTGATATGATTTATCATGTTCACCCTTGACCGTTATGATTTTCGTACTCATAGTATCACGCTATACTGACGTGACTTGTCAATGCGTGACGTGTATATGCAACATTACACCCCCTAACGAGATACAATCTCTTTCCTTTCCTCTTTATAACCAAGTTCAAGTGGTCTAACTTCAAAATATTATGAGTTAGAAATACGGGTCCTTCATGCGTCGGTTATACAAAACATCTAAGTTCATGTCTTTACTTATTATTTTAGCCTAGTAACAGTAGCTTAGGTATGACTTACTTTGTATAAGTACAATAATAAATCTTAACATACTATTCAGAAATTTTGAGGCATTAAGAATATACAAAGAACTCTAAGCCATACCAAATATAATATGTGTATATATATGTATGTATGTATGTATGTATAATCCTATTAGTTAAAGATTAAATATCAAATATAAAAAAGAGTAAAAAATATTAGTCTTAAAATATAATAGGAAAGATCAAATGTTGATTGTTATTCTAAATCCTCACCCACACATTTATTTTTATGTTCCCACATTCCTTACACTGCCTTTTCCATTCTCCCTTTCATTATCTACCAAAGACCCTAAATACCCACGATAGATTATGATGACCTTTCTTCTATCATGTGAAAATGATGATTTTGCTACTTTGCATTCCTCCTTAACATTTGTCGTGATTTGAAATTTATCAAGATATATCCCCTTTGCTTTTTTGTTATCTTGATTCTTGACATGGCAATCCATGATGATTGTCATTGTCAAGGTGACATTTATCATCACATGAGTAATATACAAGTTCTTCTCATCATAATGTAAGTTGTTCCGTTGTACATCAAAAATTCATATATTTCATTTTCATGGCTCAGTTTTTGATAGTGAAGATCCTAACGCTTAACGAAGAAGTGTTATCTTCTTGCTACATTATTTTTTTACTATTCTCATTATTTCAAATAATAATATTAATTCATATCAACTTTTTGTATAAGTCTGATCTCGTCTTGCTTTAACATGTAATGATACTTATAATGTGTTCAGTTTTTTCGTCAATGATATTATATCTCTTTGATAGGCTCATATAATTATATTATATTTATACATTTTTTCATCATTTAGAAAAGAGTATATTTAGATTGTAAAAGACATAATAATTATAAAAATTAGGTACTTTTATCCACTATGATGTATTAGTTTGATATTTTCCTCGATTTTTATAATTTTTTTCAACTTAAAGTAATATACTTTCAAAATTATATTTATACAATAAAATATTTATATTATATTATTCTTCATATAATATTATTTATATAAGCTCTAACACATCAATTAGCATTCAAATTCGAAATAAAATGAATCGAATTCGAATATTCAGAACTTTAAATGAATTGAATCTTAATTTAAGATAGTGAATTCGTTGAAATTCGATTCGAGTTCGGATTCGAAACTTTTATAATGAATTGAATTAGAATCCTCATGGATTCGAATGTATTCGATTCGATTAGCACCCCTACTCATGGCCTAGCAGGCGAGAGACGGTGCTGAGCCTCGTGGGTGTCGCGCGTGGCGGTACGGTGGCATAACCATAATAACAATAACATAAATAAACTACATGATCAAATTCGAAAATTACCCAATTGATCATATGGAGAGCACATGTTGTGTCCAGAAAGGGGTATTTATGTAATTTTGAATACTTTCAGGGGCAAAGATGCAATTTCTCCAATTTTTAATCCCCCCTCTAGGGTTCCTTCTTGTTGTTCGTTCTTTTCTTCTTCTAAATCAAAAGGAGGAGTCGCCCCCTTTTTCTTCTCCCACATATGAGCAATGACATTAGTGGGAGGAGTTCATGACTGGGTTGATGGCGCAGCGGAGGGGCTCGCTCTAGGTAGTCGGCTGAAGCGCTGACAGCTCCACCCGGTAGGCGACGACACACATAGTGGTATGTTGGTTGCGGGATGCCAGCGGTTGCTCGTGTAGAGGATGGCGGGGGAGGCGTGCGCCTGCGATGCATGGCTGGGCCACGGTCGGTGGGAAAGGCAGTGGAGGCTGGTGGAGGGAGCGCGGGCGGTCTGGAAGAGTGGGTGGCGGAGGCGTCTTTGGGCCCGTGGGCTGGCGACCGAGAGAGGGTGCTGAGCCTCGCGAGGGTCAGGCGCGGTGGTGCGGTGGTGTTGGGGCGTGCGGGGCGACCTCCTGTTTTATTTTATTTTATTTATTTTCCTTTTATAAACAGGAATAAAAAAATTTAAAGAGAAACGGTAAACAGAAACATATTTTTTATATTTTTATTTTTTTAAATTTTCTTGCAAAACAAATGTTAGAAAGAAAACGTATATTTTTTAATTTCTATTATTTATTCCTGCAAAACAAAAGTTAGAAAAAGAGAACACTTTTTATTATTTTTTATTAGGTATGAACACGGGAGGACGCGAGCACGATAGCTCGGTCCCGATTATTCGAAATGCAAAAAATCAAACGAAGATGTGATTGGATGCGAATCCGCGAAATGGATGATGAACCCGGATCTCTGGTCACCGTGCATGACTAGAGTTGATGGATTATGTGACATAGAATGTGAAATGTAAGGATCAGAAAATGAGATGAAAATCGGATTCAGATCGAACATGAAAGTGGGATGGAGAATTACCTAAGATTAAACACTACAAACTACACCTTGAATTAGTATAGATGAAAGGCGAAAAATAAAGTGGATCTAACCTGAGGGAGGCGGGCGCCGTGATGGCCTCAATGACAACCAGTCTTCTATCACCGGATGGCTCGGGAGATGGGCTCCTCTATCGACCAATGAGATATTCGGGATTGAGGCTCCTTCTCCACCAAAGATTGATCAAGGGCAAATGAGGGAGGAGGAGCCCAATAAAAAGAGAAGAAAAATAAGAAAGGAAACAATGTACAAATAAGGAATGTTTTTATTTATTAATTAAATAATTAAATAAATTAATTAATTAAAAATAAAATTTTGAATTAAATCAAATAATTAAAAAAATTATTTACAAAAATTAATTAGCCACCTTAATGGTGGTTATTTAAGGTATATAATCATATCTTTATATACAAGGTATGTTTTCAAATCAAATAAATGAATAAATTAAATAAGTAAATAATTAAATCTAAATGTTGTAATTAAATTAATTTAATTAATTAATGTTATATATTTATTTTTTTGGTGATTTTTATGTAAGAAATTTAGTTGTATACAAGTATTATATACATATAGTATAATATACACATGTACAAATAAGGGAATTATTTTTAAACATTTTTAAAATTTTATTATTTGTTTATATATTTATTATTAATAATGAAGATAATATTTACAATTATGTACATTATATATAAAAAAATCAATGTGAATAAATATATACAATAAGTAAGCGGTAAAACTGCACACACCATCCCAGAAAATCGACTTTTCAACCATAACTCCAACAATTATGAAATTATAGCCATTTTAAAGATAATTTAATTTAGAGTATAATGGAAGTGAGTTTAATTCAATTTGAGTCTGTATGGAGGCGGAATTGATCTTGCAATTATCACTTTGCGGCTTTTCTGAGTATGATTATTTGTAATCTGTTACATTATTTTATTTTGCAATTATTTTTATTATTTACAAAACATTTTTATTTTGAACTTTTCTTTATAAAAATATTTAATTTGAGGTAAATTTATGTCCAAATAAAATAGTGTAAGTTTTATACAAATATACAAGAAATCTATGTACAAATTGTTTTTGGATTTTTGGATTAAAAGACCCGATCTCCCCTTACTTTGATCAGGTCAAGTCTTGACCTTCTCCCGGATTCGGGTCAGTCTGCATTTATTTCATAAATACATCCTTTATTTTTCTTTTCTTTTTCTTTTCTTCTTTATTCTTTTATTTGAGTATAAAAAGTGGTAAAAATGTATATTTAACAAATGCATGCAAAATGGTAATTTCATGGAATTAGTGGCTATTTGCAGGTGTTTGACTAAGGAAATAAAGCTAAAATAAAAGAATAAAGACGATGAATCATGGATTCATCATTCCCCTAGACCTTACCTTTGCTAGTCCCTTAGCAAACACTTATTTGGAAAATGAGTGAAAACAAAAATAAAGAAAAGAAAATGAAAGAAATCAGAATAATGTTGACTTTTAAACTTACCTTCTGGTCTCCTCAATAATTAAGTCAGAACAAGTCTACATACACTAATTCTTATGACTATGATTCTTTACTTGTACGGTGTAAGTGAAGTATAGATTCTCATCTCAAAAGTAGCAAAGAAACAACCTCTCTCAACAAGGTAACTCTAATCTCCCGATCTAGCAACTCTTTCCTCGAGGAGCGAGGATTTTCCCTTATAAGTTCAAGTACAACCAACTCAAGAATAGGGGATGGAGAAGAGAATGGACGGTAACCAATGTAGCTACATGTCCTTGGATGCATGACCAGTATAGCCATGTCATCTGCTGCAAGCTTACGAACATTTGACTTTGAAGCTCTTATTCTTTTTTTGACTTGTATATACAATCCAGCAAGCATTTTACTTTTCAATCAGGACTGTCCACTTATGGAGATTCTGCATTTTTTTTGAAAATATATACAAGGTGCAGCATGTACACTAGGCATTTTCCCTCTTGAGCCAATAGACTATCCATTTTTTGAAGCATTATTGCAATCCCATAGCATCCAGTCTTTAGACCTCAACATCGCCAAACCAGGTTGAGACGCTCTTCCCTCCATAGAGGAGGATGAGAGGTTCTGCCTAGATGTACTACCCTCGTATGCGACCCTAAGCCAAAAGATTATACCCCCTCACTACCTCCTCCTTGAAGAGCTACGTGTAGAGTGCTTGTCGAAGGTAATCTACGGTGTGAAAGAATCATGCGTTTATTCTTAAATATTCTACTTAGACTTATCAAGATGACATGTGAACATAGTCTTACGAACTCAAAGAATTAATTCATTAGAATCTGAAAAGTCTTAACTCAAATTCTTATAAGGTTCTTTTGAAATTACGTGGATTAAGGTCCAACTAAGCTCCATTCTCCAATTTTATTCCATAATTAGTTTAAATATCAATATTATCCTGAAAACTGCACATACGAATGCAAGAAATATGTAAAATGCAAAGAAAGCAAATCTTTTTGTGAAATAATTTCCTAATTTTAAATTTTTTATAGATTTTTGAAAAATGATACACATGTAAAAAGAGTTTTTTTATAAACAAATAGTTAGTTAAATATACAAGTATATACATTTTTTTAAATAAGGGTTAGTGATGAGTTACACATATTTACACTGGAGTAAGCCAATTATCTACAAGAATCAGATGAAAGGATTTACAACTTGAGTGATTTATACATGTATATACATATAATTAGATTTTTTATTTTTATATATCTATTTATTATTATTTATATGTGATGCATGTATTCCTCAAACTTATTTGAAACTAATTTTTACAAATAATTTTGAAAACTATAGTCCAAAGTAATTTTTTCAAACGTTTACAAACATTTGAAAATAATTTTGCAAACATTTTTCAAACAGTATATGTAGATTTTCAAAATAAATTTTCAACCATTTTCAAAACATTTGCAAATAGTTTTACAAAATGATTTTATTTCACACAAAGAAAAAATTTTACATGCCAAAATATTTTTAGAAAAGTTGAAAATATTTTTCAAATATTTTCAAATAGTTTTCAATAGATTTTTCAAATAGATTTTCAAACTACTTTCCAAATATATTTCAAAATACTTTAACCTGACTTATTAATCAGTATATACGAAAAAGAATTTTGAGAAAATATATGCATCTTTTCATTAGTTGTTTTTTTAATTTTACAAGTTTTTATACAGTATTTTATCCATATTAAAAATACAAAAGTACGAGTTATGGCTAAAGTATATAGACAATATATACGACACCCCCTATACTTAGCTCGAACTATGTCCTCATAGTGATCAAAGAGCTGCAAAGGAAGACATAACTCGTTCTTAGTATAAAAAAGTGAAAAGAATACTATACTACAACGACGAATAAAAGAATAAGATCAATAGAAGCTGGTGATCCCCCTATACTTAGGATCAAGTAATCCCAAGTATAGAAGACTGTACACAAGGGGAAAACTGAGGGTTAGAATGTATTGGGTTTACCTCCCCTATACTTAGGGTAAAATATCCCTAAGTATAGATAGCAAAACAGAGGTAAAAAGAATCAAAACAATAATCACAAGTCTGACACCCGCCACACTTACGGTAAAGTACACCCTAAGTATAACATAATAATGAGATGAAGATGGGGTGTTAGATAAAAGAATGTATGATATGGACAAATGTATCTATACAACTGTGAATAATGTTGAGGTGCCTCTCAACAAGCGATAGAGTTTACGCCCCTAGCTGGGCGCAAAGGCTAGGATAACGGTGTATCAAGGTTCATGATGATATCTATGAGGCGAATATTGTACTGTTGTCGCCATCTCGGTGAGAGAACAACAACGAACTCTGTAGATGATGACACCAAAGTAAACAATCAGTAGGGTGTCTGCTACCGGGTAAAGATATGGGAAGACGAAATCGAGCTACGGTAGCACAAAAGAAATCATCGGCTCAAGATATGAATGGAGTGAATGGATGGAGCCGAAAAAATCGAACTTGGAGAAGGAAGTATTTGTCAGGGAAATTTCCATGTCAATCACCATTTCGAATAAATAAGGATTATCAAGATCAAGAGACTCACTAAAAAGACTGATACCCGATGCATGTAATGTAGAGAAATCAGTGAAATTATCAAATACCTCAAAGATTGGGTCATCCTCGCGAGGGTCGTCGAGGTGAGAAAACTGGGACTCAGAAAGATCATAAGTATCATAAGACTCGATCTCATAATCCGACATGTCGGATACACTCCCTGAAAGTGAAATCGAGTACACAGGGTATGTGGCACCCTACCGTAGATAACCCTCGGGGAGTAATGCAAAATCATATGTGAGGAGAGCAGAATCAGAATCGAACTGGGGATCTATGCTACCAAATATAAGGCCTCCAAAAATGTATCGACCTCATCAAAAGGAGGACACATGGCTTAGAGACGGGACTAGCTAGGTCTGTCAAATCAAAATGGTGTCCCTCGTCAAGCTCTCTATGTTGAGATGGATCCAATTGTGTATCTGAATCTGAGAGGATCTTTTGAAGAATAGATACTGAATCTACTGGACATGGACACTGGAAAGACTGAAAGGATGGTTGAGATGTTGTCTCCTCCTCTATTTTTTGGGATACTAGCAAATCTAGAATCTAAGAATCATCGACGTGAAAGTGCGGAACTGGCTCAAAATCTTGTTGTAATGTCAACGGGAACTCGACCAATGTTCGGCTCTGGAAACTCACAGTGGTGGTCAACACGTCCGTCATATGAAATTTAGTCGCATCCATATCCTTTGATTGGTGTGTGTTGTATGAATCGGCATGAAGTTCCACACACTCAACTGGTGTCATCTCTCCCTCGTGTGTTGCCTTGAATAAATCATCTCGTGAATATGGAATGTATGAAAGTGTACCCAAGATGGTCTCAAATAAATCCATGTCAGGACCGTGGTATGAACCACCACACGAGGTAATGACTAATGTAATCTGCTCGGCGGTCATCCCTCTCATGGCAATCTGGACAAGGTCAGTCAATGAAAATCTATGATCCAGAAATCGCCTCAAAAGATCAAGTAACCTAACCATGAATCTCTCAATGGCTTCTGGGGTTCTACTGAAAAATCTCAAGTGCAAGACCACATCAACTCTGCTCTACTTGGGGGTAAACTCTCTACAAAAACTACATTCGAAGGTTGCCCCCATGTAAAATATTTCCTCCCCAACTCTCTGTGCCATCTCAAAGCTCTAGTCTGAAGTGAGAAAGGGAAGGCCATTAGCATCAGCTCCTCAGAAGTGACATATAGATATGCTCGTGATCCACAAAAATCCTCAAAGTCAGATATATGAATATAAGATTCCTTATGCACTCCCCCTGAAAACTTCGGCTGTAGGTTAATGAATTCTAAGTCCAAAATAAAGGGACTCAATGTAGAGGTATATTGTGCTTCTTGATCTGGGAGCTCATCCATCATTCAAGGATAGAAGTCATCTAAAGTTCGCATATGTTCCATGTGATCTCCTATGGAATGCACTCTCATCTCAGCAACGAAATCGCCCAGTCTCGTATCTGATCAATCTGGTCTACAAGGGCGTCAAGCACAACATGTCCCGAATGGGAAGGTGAGTAGGGAAAAGATGGGATGTCGGTCGGAGTTCCAACCTCCAAAGACAGTGGCCGAAAATGATGGGCATGAAGTGAAAAAGCCACAAAATCCGATTGAAATGGAGTGTCGCTCATCATGATGAGAGGAAAGAAAGATGATGAAGGGAGGGATGGAGGGAAGAGAGTGAAAGATACAGAAGGTGACTGATAATGATCCTGGGAAAATGAACATAACCAAATCACACCAAATACATCCAAACACAAAGAAAACCCTCAGTTCACCAACTCAACACAACTCTAACCATGAGATTTTGATCTTTATCTTTTCAATTTTAGAGTTTAATGATCAGACAAAAGTTGTACAAATACTTAGGAGGCTTAATGGGATTTGGACACTACTCCTTAGTGTATATGCGAGCAATTAAAAATGCAAAAAATGAGGGATTGCTCTCTCAAAATAATAATGAATCAATTATGTTTATTTTTAATAGTCAAGTTCAATTAGTAGTTCCATTTTTTTAATTTTTGATTTCCTTTTTTTTGGATTTTTTTCAAAAATAACGCCTAATGAATGTCTAATTTCTTGTTTGAATTATGTGAGTGAAATCAAGGGAGGAAATCAGAAATGTCAATGTGCGATGAAATACAATGATGCATGCATAGATAGAAAAAGTGTACCTTGCTCCAGCACTCTACATGCATTATGTTCCGCGCATAAAATTAAATACTGAAAGAAAACTAACTGTATGATGCACGAGGAAATCGGTCTTACACGAGAAACTTCTATTGATCGTTGAAGAATAATAGCTAGCTAATCAAATCGAGTTTGGAGTCTGATCTTGAGAATCACTCGGTGCCTGCCACAATGGGTCATGCTAGCATTGTATATTATTCTTCACGGTGTGTGGTCTCAAATTAAATTAGGTTAAAATTTTCAATTTATTTTCAGCAAGATCCAATTATGTTCTATAGGTACAGATAAGCAATTCGGTGTTGGGCCTTAGCTGATTACGTCACAATCAAAAAAATTCCTACATCTTGGGGCCAAATCCACGATAATCAAATATAAAGTAAGGTGGTGAAATCAAGAAAACACAAAAATAGCAGTGAGGTCCCCCAAGTGCACCGGCACTTGGCGAAACAGAACTTGAGTAATGTCCAAAGCCAATAAGAGTCTAGGTCTAATTATTACAACAATCTCAAAATGTTTTCTAAAATAGAACATCTGCCTCCTGCTCTTTTTCTGCTCCTCCTCCTGCGCGAGTCCTCCAAAAAGAATCCGAGTCGTCCACCAAGCGGTTCGTCGAACAAAATTCAAAGTAGACGATGGTCAGAAAATAGTTATAATATGTAGAGACAAATAAAATAAAACTAAAAAATGACTACAAAGCCATGCTCCCCGTCAACGGTGCCATTCTGATGACAAGCTTTGAAACTCGGGTTAAGTATGCAAATAATCAAGGGTCGTTGTGACAAGAATCACCAAGAATAATCAATGAGAAAAAAAGTATAGAAAACCACTTTAGCAGAAAAATCAATCAATGGAATGTAAGCGATCTTCGTTATTTAATTTACCTGGTATAGCGACCATGGTCGAACACAAGGAGCATGATTGAAAACCTTAGCAGTCAAATTTCGAAGATCAAATTTTTAATGATTTTTTATTTTTCAATTTTTTTAATTTTCAAATAAGGCAAAGTCACAATATGCACTAGGGAATAAAAATACACACACCACACTTTTTGTATTTTTTAAAATATTAAAAATGCTCAGAAAATTTCATTTTTTTTATTTTACAGGTTTTAAAGTATTTTTGACAATTTTTTTAATTTTTCTGATGTTTTAATGATTTTATAAAAATCAAACAATGTCAAACAAGGCAAATAATACACGACCTAGAGTAATTTGCAACTTAAAAATATTTTAAGTACCCAAAACTCATGGCAATGATTTTTATACAAAAATATACACAAATATCAACGCACAGAAACTGAAATCACAACCTTTTGATTTTTATAAAATTTTTGAGAATTTTTTTAATATTTTTAGTATTTTTGATTTTTTGGGTTTATAAATAGTTAATGCGTGGAAATTGGACAGAAATTAAAAGACAGTAAAATACACCTAATCTTTTTTTTGAATTTTTAGAGCAATATTTGAATTTTTATGATTTTCAAAGTCCAAACAAAGAAAAAGACATTGTTTTTTAATTTTTGTAAAATATTAAATAAAAATAAAACATGATAAAATTTTTATACAATAATCTAGGACACAACAGGATTATTCAAAAATTTTCACGGATTTATTGAGCAAGAAAAATATTTATTTCAACAAGATAAATCACGCAAACCAAGTCTATATTACAAATATTCAAAATTCTTTCATAAGAACAATAACAAAAATAAACTACAGGAGAAAATTCGAAAATTACCCAATTGATCACCTGGAGAGCACGTGTTGTGTACATACAGGGGGCGTTTATGCAATTTTGAATACATCTAGGGGCTAAGATGTAATTTTGCCAATTTTTCATTCCCCCCTGGGTTCCTTCTTGTTGTTCGTTCTCTTATTCTTCCAAACTAAGAGGAGGTGCCGCCCCCTTTTTCTTCCCCCATACAGGAGCGGTGACAGCGATGGGAGGAGTTCACGGTGGGGTTGATGGTGCAGCGGAGGTGCAGCGACGCTCGCTCCAGGTGGCCGGCTGAAGCACTGGCAGTTCCAGCTGGTGGGCGGCGACACACAGAGGGGGTTGTCGGCTACAGGGTGTCGGTTGTCGCTCACATAAAGGATGGCGGGGGAGGCGCGCGACTGCGATGCGGAGGCCGGAGCCGCGATTGCTGGCGAACGACGGAGAGGCGCGGTTGGGTCGCGACCGCGGTCGGTGGGAACGGCGGTGGAGGCTGGTAGAGCGTGGGCAGTCTGGAAGAGTGGGCAGTGGAGGCACTGTTGGGCCCGTAGGATGGTGGCCAAGAGACAGTGTTGAACCCCATGGGAGTCCCGCGCGGCGGTACGGTGGCGGAGCCCAGTCATGGAGGCGCGAGCGCGGTGGTGCTGGGCACGCGTGGGTCGACCTCTTATTTTTTAAATTTTTTATTTTCCTTTTGTAAATAGAAATAAAAAAGTTTTTTAAAACAGAAATGGTAAATAGAAACATATTTTTTTATATTTTTATTTTTTAATTTTCCTGTAAAACAAATGTTAGAAAGAGAAGATATATTTTTTAAAAATTTTTTATTATTTATTCCTGCAAAACGAAGGTTAGTTTATTATTTTTTTATTCGGTATGAACACAGGAGGACGCGAGCACTACGACTCGGTCTCAATTATTCAAAATGCTAAAAATCAATGAAGATGTGAATGGATGCAGATCCGCGAAATGTAAAATGGACCTGGATCTCCGATCACCGTACGTGACCGAAATTGATAGATTATTTGATGCAGAATATAAAATGTAAGGATCGAAAAATGAGATGGAAATCGGATTCGAATCGGACGTCAAAGCGGGATGGAGAATTACCTAAGATTAAACACTACAAACTACATATAGAATTAATTTAAATGAAAGACGGAAAATAAAGTGGATCTAACCTGAGGGAGGCGGGCGCCGTGATGGCCTCAACGACAACCGGTCCTCTGTCAGCAGACGGCTCGGGGGTTGGGCACCTCTATCGCCCGACAGGATATTCGGGATTGAGGCTCCTTCTCCACCAGAGATTGATCAAGGGCAAATGAGGGAGGAGGAGCCCAATAAAAAGAGAAGAAAAATAAGAAAAGAAAGAATGTACAAGTAAGGAATGTTTTAATTAATTAATTAATTAAATTTAAAAAACAAAATTCGGAATTAAATAAAATAAATAAAATAATTAATTTACAAAAATTGATTAGCCACCTTATTGGTGGTTATTTAAGGTATAGAATCATATCATTATATACCAGGTATTTTTTTCAAATAAAATAAATGAATAAATTATATAATTAAATAAATATATCCAAATTTTATAATTAATTAATTAATGTTAGATATTTTAATTTTTAGGTGATTTTTATGTAAGGAAATTAGTTGTATACAAGTATTATATACATATAGTATAATATACACATATACAAATAAGGAATTTATTTTAAAATAATTTTTTTAAAATTTTATTACTTTATTATTTATTTATTTATAATAATTAAGATAATATTTACATATATGTACATTATGTATAAAAAATAAATATGAATAAATATATACAATAAGTAAGTGGTAAACTGCACATATTACCCCAGAAAACCAACTTTTCAACCGTAACTCCAAAAATTATGAGACCACATTCATTTTAAAGATAATTTAATTTAGATTACAATAGAGTGAGTTTGATTAATTTGAATTTGTATGGAGCCGGAATCAGTCTTTCAATTATCACTTTGCGGCTTTTTCTGAGTATGATTATTTGTAATCTGTACATTATTTTATTTTACAATTATTTTTATTATTTACAAAACATTTTTATTTACAACTTTTGTTTAAAAAAAATTTAATTTTAGGTAAATTTATGTACAAATAAAATAATGTAAGTTTTATACAAATATAAAAGGAATCTATGTACAAATTATTTTTGGATTTTGGATTAAAGGACCATATCTCCCCCTACTTTATTCCTGGTCGATAAGGTCAAGTCTTGACCTTTCTCGGGGTTCGGGTCAGTATGCATTTATTTCATAAATACATCATTTATTTTTCTTTTCTTTTTCTTTTCTTCTTTATTCTTTTTTTAGTATAAAAAGTGGTAAAAATGCATATTTAACAAATGCATGCAAAATGGTAATTTCATGGAATTAGTGGCTATTTACAGTTGTTTGACTAAGGAAATAAAGCTAAAATAAAAGAACAAAGACGATGAATCATGGATTCATAAGCGATCTTAATCGGTGGTATAAATGTAACACTTACATTTCGAGGGAGTGATGAAACAAGTATGGACTTTAGTGACTCCACTCAATTGACTAGATATACAATCTTACTCCAAATGTTGGACATTTGTCTGAATATGATTGAGATGAAATTAGAAGATTGGATATTATCTTTACCTTGATCAAACATCTATGAAGTCTACTGTATATATATGTGTGTGCGTGTGTGTGTGTGTGTATATGAGATTTGATCTCACTATCCAAGTCACATACATCGAATATACAATTATTCTGTCCTTATCTTCAAGTATCCGTAGAAAACACACTGGTCCGTAAGAATCAAGGTTCGTCAAAGTTTCTCCTTCAACCTACATCGAAGCTTCATCTCCACATCCATCCACAAGGTTTTAGGCTCGTCGGAGAAGAAGGGGTGCTCGGAGGTCGGAGATATATGCGATTGAAACCTAGTCCGATTGAAGCCTACTTATTAAAATTAAAAAAAAACCATTTCTATAATATTCAAAAAAATGAAAGTACATATATTATTATATTATCCATCGTATATCCAAATATCACAAAAAGTATAAAAAGAAAATCTTAAAAATCACAACCCTCAAAATAATATAAAAAAATAATAAAAACCTAAAAATATTGTTCTCCATCGTACATATTTCTTTACTATATATAGTATTTATTAAAATATTTTTTGGAATTTTTGAGCCTATTATCTATTTTTAAATCCCAAAATAATTCAGCTATATTACTTTATCATTGTTTTGCACTTTTTAATCATTTAAAAATCCATTAAAAATTATCAAAAACATCATAAAAATTACCAAAAAGAGATAAAAAGATTAAAACACAAAAAATATTTTATTTTATGAACTTTAGGAATATTGAAAAATATAAAAACATATATATACTATATATATCTTATATTACTTATATGCTATATATTATCTATATAATTATATATATTATAGTTTAAAAATAAAAAATAAACCAAAAAATTGCAAAATTTAAAGCAAATATAAATTTAAAATAAAAATATGTATAAATACAAAACACTTAAAAATCCATAAAAATCACATATAATTAAAACCCCACATAAAAAATAAGAAAAATCTAAAAGGTACAAAATAATTATTATTAATTAACAATAATTACTAATAATTATACATATCCTCCATTGTTCTCAGTGGTTCGACACTTCACCTTACTTACCCTATACCAAGCTTGCAAAAGTCGGCCGACTAGGCCGACTAGTCGGCCCGACTAGTCGAGTCGGGGGGGTAGCCGACTCGACTAGGCCTAGTCGGCCCTTAGTCGGTCCACCCGACTAGTCGGGCCGACTAGTCGGCCTAGTCGGCCGACTAATCGGCCGACTTTTACAACAACCTTTTTTATTTTTTTTGTTTTTCACTTTTTTTAAAAGCAAACATATTCTAATACGCTTAATGTTATATTTAAAGTCAATTACTTCTTTTGTTTCATCATGATGTCATATAAAATGTACAAATACATGTATATACATACGAATATATGTATAAAAACTGATTTATATATTTAAAATAATTAAAAATTCAAAACCGACTATTGACCGACTAATTCCGACTAGTCGCCCGACTGCCGACTAATCCTTAGTAGGTGACCCCGCCGACCGAGTACCGACTACCGCTTTCTGCAACCTTGCCCTATACACATTTATTATGGAGTTATAATAAATTTTAACTCATATTTATTTTCATTTGCACGCGCACATGCGCAAACACACACACACACACATATTGTTGTGGGTTAATTATTTGCTGATTCGCATCGATCGGGTACCGAGAGCCGTGAGAGCTGCTGACATAGCGAGTGTTTTATCTACTTGTTGGACATTGTAGGCCTTTAAGACCGGACATAGGAACCTCAGTGTTGCGATCGACACCTACCAATTTGCCCTCCAGAGTTCGACACTCTACGTACTTGCCCTATACACGCATTTTGTGGAGTTAGAATAAGTTTGAACTCACATTCGCATTGCATTGATGTATTTATCATATTGTGAGTTAATTGTTGGTTGAACTGAGGTTGATCGCGCAACGATTCCTTGTCTAGATTGTTAGACAGGAGACCGGTTCTATCGGTTAATCAGTCACCTTAGCTTATCCATCAATGTCTTGATCTTTGGAACCGGTGTTGTTATTCTTAGATGAGGGTTTGATCACATCGTTTAATTCTCGGTATTCCTGATTCCTGCCTTAAACTCTCCTGTTTGATTGAGCGTTTGGAGATGCACTAGTTCTGCTTCAACGTCCAGCTTCCTGCCCGAGTTGTTGCAGACATTGTCCAACTGATATCGCAGTGGGTTCTATGAGAATACTATTTCCGAAAAAGGTTCTGTTAGAATTGCTATGTTTCTCCTATCGCGGCCCTCTGCCTCGTGGCTTTTTGAGTGATCTGCGTCTGCCTGTAACATCAAGCTTTAAACAGTTGACATTGACGTGCATCCAAGGTTTTTATGGGTTGGAATCACATGATGAGTCCAGGAGGCACGTCGGTCCCTTCACCTCTCCCTTCTCTCTCTTTCACGTCCACGTCTACGTCTCTCTCGCGATGCGCCAACATTTCGGTGGTCTCCACTCCATTTATTGTGCCAGACGAGGACAACCACCTCTTCCCTCCCGTTCTTCCCACTGCCATCTAAAGATTCTAAACTTTTTCTCATCTAAAGATTCTAAACTTTTTCTATGTCCACTTCCAACCAAAACCCTAATCATGAAAACTAAATAAATAAAGGAACGTATACTTTTATTTCTCAGTATTTTCTGATTTGATGAAGTTCATGAACGAAGAGAAGATACGGTAGTCGCATTCGCTTTCTGTTCCTCCCATCTTGTAAGCAAGGATATGAGAAAGCTGAAAGATGATCGAGATCGAGCTCGGCCGGAACTCGGTTATTCCCATCTTGCAAGCAAATTTGAGACTCCTGCAGAGATGGGGAAAAAAGGCCTTCCTGCTGGTTTTTTTCGGTAATAATATCAGGCACGAGTTACTAATGTGGCATGAATCTTATACAAATTTACTTAGGTTATGATTAAATCACACAGCCTCCTATAATGATATATTCTAATATCAAGTTTGCGACCTCTAGAGAGCAAAGCTACGTTCACTACCATTAACAGGAACAAGTAAATACGTCAAGTTTATGGTTCCGTATAGCTGCTGTCTTGAATCAAACCAAAGTAATTTCATGTTGAATTTCACAGAAAAAAATGGTCAGATTTCACAAAAATCAATTTCGATACTAATATAAAAGTATAGCATAACACAAACAGATCTATATCTTGAAAAAACGGATTAGTACGGATTGCAGTACTGTTCATCTTAAACAGATGTCGATGTATTATGGCTCTGTTTGGTTGTAAAATAGGCCCTGGAATAAGGGGTCAATTTTCCTCCCGACACGGTTTCCAATGGTACGACTATTCCCTATTATTCCATCTTATTTCACTCTTAATCCTATCTTTATCCCACCTTACCTACCTTTATTTCACCCTATTCTTCTTATTCCTATCGTCGAGCCGAACAAATAATAGACCCTTATTTTCTTTATTCTCCATCCTTATTCCTGCTTAATCCCGAACCGAACGCACCCTACGTATATGTCCAAATGGTTCTAAGATGAAAACCAGTAAAAGTTGTGAAAAATATATCTAAGATTTAATAGATATCTCACAACTAGTCTAAGTTGGAGAATCCATCCCAAGATGTACAACTCGAAATGATTCATTTTCCAACTTAACATGTTGGGCATACTGTCTTGAATAATTATTATAAAAAAAACTGATTATAACAACTTGTTGAGTTCAAATTCAACTGTATCTAACAACTTTCCAAAATAGTTTAAGCTCA
Organism: Ottelia alismoides; assembly: GCA_037367405.1. Classification (NCBI taxonomy): domain Eukaryota; kingdom Viridiplantae; phylum Streptophyta; class Magnoliopsida; order Alismatales; family Hydrocharitaceae; genus Ottelia; species Ottelia alismoides. Next base: position 421,897 of record JAZKJV010011221.1, read on the forward strand.
AATTTCGAATAGTAATCACAAATTGAGATATAATAATTAATTTTTATTATATGAAAATATAAAATAAAAGATAGATAACCTAATGCAGCAGCATACATGTCACGGTATCTTATATAGAGAGAGAAAGACAAAAGAAGGCTGCAAAAGCAAAGCTTACTAGTTTCTCCTCGGAAGCAGAAGCAAGAGGAGGAGGATGGGGAGGGGGAGGGTGGAGCTGAAGAGGATCGACAACAAGATAAACCGGCAGGTGACCTTCGCCAAGCGCCGCAACGGCCTCCTCAAGAAAGCCTACGAGCTCTCCGTCCTCTGCGATGCCGAGGTCGCCCTCATCGTCTTCTCCGGCCGCGGGAAGCTCTACGAGTTCTGCAGCACCTCCGCGTACGCATCCATCCTATCTCCCTTAAATATTTTGAGCTTTTACGCGTCAAAATACTCTCTTTTACTCTTTTCTTTTTCAATTTTTTTTTTGAGGAAGATCTGATGTTGTCTGAGCTCGACAGTTTTCGTTTTGCATCTGTTTCATACGATCCCGATCTTACGGCAGTTTGAGTTTGGTTCTTTAGCTGTCTTCTTGATCAGGCGCGCGGTTCGAACTTTTCTAGGGTTTCGATTCAATCGCGGAAATGTTTAGTAGTAGTACATCTGAAGATCGTGACTCTTGCGTAGAGAAAAGATAGGATCTGATCCGCAGTGAATGTATAGTGTTCTTCAGGGCGTTTTGCTCGTATGATTCAGATCTTAGGTCCTTTTTTTGGGAGGGGGTGTGGGGGTTTGCTCCGCTGAGATTGGAGATTAAGACGCGCGTTTAGTGTCCGTCGATCCTCGAGCTGAAGTGGCGATTCCTCGTATGATCGGAAGTTTCCGCTATTCTAGGGTTTCAATCGGTGTGTGCGTGCTTTGGACCTTTGGTCCTCCCTCCGAAGGAGTCCGCATAGGAACGAGCATTTCTATCAGTTGGTGGAAATATGAAATATATTTTTGAGATATATGGAAAAATACGTGTAACAATCACTAGTGAGGTTTGAAGTCTCAGGAATGACGAGAAAGGACACCATTTAGGTGTGTTCTATTTCAATAGAGATTTCGTTGTTCGTGTTCTGAATATTTTAAACCAGAACATCAATATCTCTAGATTTCATTTTTGTTCCAATATTTAAGGTAGTCATAAATACACTTGTCTGATTTAGTAAAATAAGAACATGTATTGCGTTTGCATCATGTTTAAACCAATAACCATATTAGATAGATATCCATATAGTGCTTGTAAGGTATCTATTGGTATTTCTATTAATATTCACGTTCAGAATTATATATATATATATATATATATATATTACGAGGAAGTAACAGATTTGTTTGAATCATGTGTATGCATATGGATAAAATGGGGTTGCCTCATAGACGAGCTAACTTGGCTCCCTCACCCTCATTTTCTTTTTTTTTTTGTAAAATGAATCTGTGAAAATTCATCAGTATATCTCTATATCATGTCGTTCAAGTTTCGTGAGAAATAAAGAATCCTACGGTTTCCATCTAAACAGTCATTTTTTAACGGTTGTGAATTGTTGAAATCGACCCGTCTAGATGGATGCCATAAGAGTCTATATTTCGCATGGAACTTGAATGACATAATATAGTGATATTCTAATGAATTTCCATAAATTTATTTTTAAATAAATTAAAAAAATAGGAAAAATATGGTGGAGAAGCCAATTTAGCTCCTCCGAGAGGCAGCCCCATTTTCTCATATACATGTGTGTATATATACGTACACAATTAACAACTTGGCATGTAGTTGATGAGAGGTGCTTGGTTAACATCCCAAGGATGAATCGAGATATACTGAAATAAATTTCCAAGATGAGCCTTTTAGTAATATTTTTGCCCCGGGGGAACAAGAGACCACACCGCAGCCTGTGATTTGGACAAGAAGTTGTTTGATTTATGGACGATGTATTTTGCTATAGATTGTACATATGATACTCTACATGAATGGTTGATTTTTCTAATGATAAGATTTACTGTTCAACCAATTATTTCTCGGAACATTCAAGTGAATAGACTTTTCGTAGTTTGGGATCCGATTTGTACGATGGCGAGATGGATGTGGATTGCTGTCTCCCCTGTTAGCGAAGGCCAAATGTTGCTTTGCTTCTCATTGTCCGAGGATTTGTAAGACCGAGACAGGTGTGTGGAATTTTTGACTTGGGGAGATCCGTTTTGTAAGACCTACATGCCACTAGTGTGAAAGACGCGCTCTCTGGATCCTCGAATGGTCGATGTTGTATAGAGTTGAAACTTTGATCCACGTGTTGCTTCCGTGATGCACCTTCCAACTGGTGCTTTTATTGAGCAGACTTTTGGTGTTTGATGAGATCGACAGACAATAGATGAGTTGAATGATGCTACGGGATGTTGTTCTTCTGTAAAATAACTTGCATTATAATCTTTACTGCCATTGATATGAACTAATGGTTTCTACATAAGTGAAAGATTGCATATCTGTGAACAAAATAACACTGGTTATTATGATAATTCTGATTTAGTTGTACGATTGCATATTTGGTTTTATTTTCCATTCCTGCTAAAGCTTTAGCAAGAATCCAAAGAAGTTGTCCGACTTTTACAAATATGGTGTTTGATAGCCGATGGTGCTACGTAAGTTTCTGATTTTCAATAGATCTGTCAAGAAAAAAAGGTTTACCCTGTTTCCATAATATGATCTATGACGAGAATATCAAATGTCATATAAGATTGGAAATCTCGATATAATAATATGAGGTCCCTCTGGAAATGAAAATTTAAGGAAATTTCAACGATTACTGTTGAGAGCAAAAGGATATTTTTGGTATTTGTTTAATGGAGTCCTCGCTCTGTAAACCCTAACCCTAAATCCTCCCTATATAAAGAGGATTAGGGGGTCTAATGACAACATGGAAAACTTAATCACCATTCTCCACATGGTATCAGAGCCTTAGGTTTCATCCTAGAGATCTGCGCCGCCTCTCCCCCCCTCCCTCTCTCGGTCTCGGTGCCCACGCCTCCCTTCCCCCACAGTTTCAAGACGCTCCTTCCAGTGCCTCTTCCGCTAGTGCGTCTTTTCCTTTTTTTTCTCCACTCTGGCATATGTAATATGTAATCTGCATATGTATTGAAATGAATATACAGAGAGAGAGAGAGAGAGCCGCATAATCACAATCAAACGACCTAGGTGACATCAATAGTACATTGCAGTCTCGCTAAAGGCTACGACAGACGATCCAATGACTTCCGAGGTACCTACGTCGGAAACCGATGGAGGCAATCATTCAAAAATGCCATCCTTCGAATCCATTCCAAAATTCGATGCCACGAATTACTCCATGTGGTCCCGGCTTTTCCTGATGATCGTTCGAGGGTATGATAAAGAGCATATCCTCCTCGAAGTAGAACCAACCAACAAGGTTGGAAAATACGCTACTTGGGTTATGGTTAGTGTTATCGATAGGATCGCTCAAGAGTTAGTCTACTATGAAAGTGCACACGACATGTGGAAATCATTGCTAGCGATCTATAGACAAGATAAAAATTCTACCAAAATGTATCAATCATTTCATGATTCAATGCATATGCGTCAAAATGGCTGGCCACTATCGGAGTATTTTTCCGCCCTCTAATCCCTGGTTGCAAGCTACAACGTATGTGCCCCTCTATGCACATGTCCCACACAACGGCAACATCGACAACATATGGCAACTATGATCTTCCTTGGCGGATTAGATCAGACCTTTGCAGTCCCTCGGGATCAGATGATCACCTCTCCCACTCTTCCAACTATGGAGGAATCATACAACACATTGTGCCGACTACCGACTGCTCCAGCCCCTCTTACAGACACTATGAGCCAAACGACGGCTCTGGCAGCATCCGGACGGAGTTTCAGAGGCAGCTACAGGGGAAGAGAATACGGTCGTCACTTGTAAGGAAGAGGGCGATCACACATACAGTGCACCTTCTGTCACAAAGTAGGACATATCGAAGATGTATGCTACAGCAAACATGGACGTCCAGGACCATCGGCTCGGGTAGAGACTACAGACATCGATGGAGGCTCGGTCGAAATCCCACGAAAGGATTTTGAAGATCTTATGCATCGGCTATCACAGATGAATACTAATGAGGCGACCACTTTTGGAGATATTGTCGCAATTGCCCAGACAGGTACGATTCTTGCATCTGCTAGCCATCACAATCACTTACAATGGTTTATTGATACGGGGGACTCCACCCACTTGTATGGAAACCCTCGACTATTCCGAGAACTTAGAACAACCCAGAAAAGGAAAACTGTTCAAGTTGCTGATGGGCGATCCTCACCAGTTACAGGTGTTGGGGATGTGCACCTCACCCCTACAATTGAGCTACATGATGTTTTATTAGTTCCAGACTTCCCGCTTAGTTTACTCTCGGTCAGTCAGATATGCAAAGAACTTCGCTGCCAAGTAATTTTTGACGCTACTACTCGTGTTTTTCAGGACATACTGACTGTGAGGACGATTGATACAGTCGTGAAGAAGGAGGCGTCTACCACCTTGAAAACCCCTCTGCCATGGTCGCCTATTCCAAAACTTCTGTCAACCAGTCATCCACTTCTCTCTAGCATCAGCGTTTAGGTCATCCGTCAGTACACAAACTTCTTCGGCTTATCCCACATATGTCACCCACGAGTACTATCACCTGCGAGGCTTGTCAAGTTGGGAAACATCATCGGGCTACATTTCCCTCATATGGTAACCAACATTCTACTCATATTTTTGATTTAGTTCACATGGATATTTGGGGACCCAGTCGGTATCCTGATGGACTTGGTCATCGTTACTATCTTCTCCTCATCGATGATTTTTCCCGAGTAGATTGGATATTTCTCTTGAAAAACAAATCGGATGCTACTAGTTTTATTATTCAATACATCGCAAATATAAAAACTCAATTCGGGCGAACTATTAAAACCTTTCGCTCCGATAATGGACAAGAATTTTTCTCTCATGACTTGCAGAATCTGCTTCTTAACCAGGGTATTGTACACTAAACCACATGTCCCCACACTTCTCAACAAAACGGTGTTGCCGAACGTAAACATCGTCATATCCTAGATACCACACGTACATTACTTCTCGCCTATAATGTCCCATCACTCAACATTTCTTATCAATAGACTACCATCTACAACTATCCATGAACAAATACCTATTGAGATTCTTTTTCCTAGTAAACCCATCTTTCCTATTCAGCCACAGGTTTTTGGGTGCACTGCGTTTGTTCATCTTCATGCACCGGGCAGGGACAAGCTTACTGCACGTGTGGTCAAATGTGTCTTTCTAGGATATGCTGCAAAACAGAAAGGCTACCGATGTTTCGACACACGATCACGTAAACATTTCGTAAGCGCTGATGTCACCTTCTTCGAGTTAATTCCTTATTTTCAAACTCAACAAAAATTTGCCCCTACAGTCTCTCCGTCGAAAACCTCACCTTCCCATTACCAGTTCCAACTCCCCAACAATCTCCCACTTATCCTTCTGAGCCAGTGCCACCTCCTCGGGTATGCTCCCCAACTCAGGATTTGGAAACTAATGTTGTTGTAGAGAACCCGGTGGAGCTCCTGATAGCTCAACGCCGCCAAGCCCGACAATGTCCGCCTGCCTATCGAACTAAACACCCGATCAATGTTTCATTGTCTCTTTCCAAACTTACTCCGGCCTATAAGAATTTTGCGCAGGCTGTCTCAGACACTATCATCCCAAAGAACCACATTGATGTACTACAAGATCCCCACTGGTTTCAAGCAATGAAAGAAGAGATGTCAGCTCTTGAGTCTAGAAATACCTGGACTCTAGTGGACTCACCGACTAATAATCATGTCGTTGGATCCAAGTGGGTCTTCACCGTCAAGTACTACCCATACGGTTTTATTGCATGCTACAGGGCTCGTTTGGTTGCTAAAGGGTTTACCCAAACCTATGGCATTGATTTCTTCGACACTTTTTCACCAGTCGCTCGTCTATCAACGATATGTATTCTTATTGTTGTCGTTGTTTAGCTAGATTGGACACTGCATCAACTGGATGTCAAAAATGCCTTCCTATATGGTGATCTTCAAGAGGTAGTTTATATGCAACAACCACCTGGATTCGAGCGACATGAGGAGTGTCAGAAGGTATGTCTTCTACGCAAAGCAATTTACGGGTTGAAACAAAGTCCTCAAGCCTGGTTTCACAAATTGTCAGAAGCATTACATGTGATTGGGTTCACAAGATCGTCTTCTGATCATTCCTTGTTCACTAAAAGGAGTCCGAAGGGCACGATAGCGATGCTGGTATATGTTGATGACATCATTCTTACAGGAGATGATTATGAAGAAATTGCCGGAATAAAGATGCATCTTGCAGAACAATTCGTGATTAAGGATTTGGGACCATTACGATATTTCTTGGGAATTGAGATAGCTAGATCAAGGCAAGGGTTGATAATGTCTCAACGAAAATACGCCACTGATCTACTGACAGAAATAGGGATGCTTGGCTGTAAGCCAGCACACATCTCTATGGATCCTAAAGGGTGGATCTTCGATGAAGGAGCACCAGAGGATGCTGGCAGATACAGACGCCTAGTGGGCAAATTGCTTTATCTCACTATTACCCGTCATGATATCTCAATGGCAGTAGGAAGACTAAGTCAGTTTATGAACTCTTCCACTATTAATCACTTTGAGGCTTGCATGATGGTACTTCGATACATCAATGGGAAAGGACTACTATTTCGTAAAGATAGCTACCTCAACCTTGTGGCCTACTCCGATGCAGACTATGAAGGATGCTTGCAAGACTGAACATCCACCACAGGTTTTTGCACATATCTGGGAGGAAACCTAATCACAAGGAGAAGCAAGAAGCAAGCGATGGTGTCACGATCCAGTGCTGAGAGCGAATATAGAGCCATGGCACAAGCAGCAGCTGAACTTGTGTAGGTAAAGTCTGTACTAACTGACCTCCATGTCAGGTCCAAGGATATTATGGAACTAAGATGTGACTACCAAGCAATAGTATACATTGCAAACAATCCCATGTTCATGAGTGCATAAAACATGTGGAGATCGATTGTCATTACACAAGAGATCTCATACAAAAAGGACAATTATGCACACGAGGTGTTACATCTACAGAGCAGACTGCAGACATATTTACAAAGCCATTAGCAAGGATCCAGTTCGAGAAATGTTGTAACAAGCTGAGCATGTATGACGTATATTGTCCAGCTTGAAGGGGAGTGTTGAGAGCAAAAGGGTATTTTTCGTATTTGTTTAAAGGAGTCCTCCCTCTGTAAACCCTAACCCTAAATCCTCCCTATATAAAGAGGATTAGGGGGTCTAATGACAACATGGAAAACTTAATCACCATTCTCCACAATTACAATGGAATTCTCGGAAATGGCTAAAAAATCATTTTGGGGTCATTTTCATAAATTGAGATCATCCAAATTATTAGAACTATAAGTAACTTACAAATACACATGTATATCACACATATCGCTCATCTATATCTCTTATATTGCACAATCAGCCATATTGGTCATATCGGTGTTAATGATGATTGTTGACGGATATGTATTAGAAATGGAGTTCATCCAAGTTCTTAAAATAGTATTTAACTTACAAATATATACTTATATCACACAAATTGATCATCTAAGATTCTCATATCACACATATCGATTATATTGTTGTTTATTTTGATTGCTAACTGATAGTTATATGATGAATATCTATTTCATCAACTTTATTCACTTATTTTTTTGCCTTAAATTCCTGGTAAATACAACCAAATACCATTAACTTTCTCGAAATAACACTTATTATTTAACCTGTAAATAATGTATAAATATTGATATTTAAACTAAAAAAGAATAAAGGAAAAGAAAAGAAAAGAAAAAGAATGAAGTATTGTAAATATTGAATGACTATAAACCCCGAGACTGTCAATATTAATTTGGTTGACCATGAATAAACTAGGGGGATATATGACCAATAAATGTACATAAATAAACATAGAAACCCTAATTTTATTAATTGCATATAGCTTAATATGCATCTATTTCATTATTTATTCTACACACTCCAAAAATAAAATCTCAACATGAAACTTGTACATATTAATGTATAGAAAATATAAAATTAATTTCCAAGAAAAATAATGCACAAAGTGACTAGGACATACAGATGAAAAAGCTATAAATTGAACATCACATATCAATATCTGCTCCATATTAACTCAAAATTCACCAAACTCTCCTTCATTATTCTAGAAATTAAATTATCTATCTAATGAAGGTGTTTCATTACAAATATACTTTTTCTTTTTGTGCCCTATTTTATTATATACATGCATATTCATTTTTTTATTCTTTATCTTTTTACATTTCTTATATTTTTATATATTTGTACATGTTATTTGTAGTAAAAATATAAACACAAAATAAAAACATTAAAAATATACTAAAATAAATGGTACATTAATATAGGTATACTATACCTATAATGTATATACAAATATTTATTTACATATGCGAATAAAATTAGAAAAATAAAGTAAACATTTGTTAATATGTATTTAAATATATTATAAATATATAAAATATGTAAATATAATAATAAAAAATTTGAAATAAAATAAAAATAAAAACTTAAAATAGAGGCATTTATACCTATGTATATACTTGTAAAAATTAGCACATAATAAATAAGCTTGTAAAAATAAATAAAATAACCATAAAATAATACATAAAATAAGAAATACTTTTTTATGTTTTGACTTTTAAATGATAAAATCGCTTATTATATTTGGAATTTTTACCACACAAACATTGTAAACTTTTTAAATTACATTCTTGACCTTTGAAACATGATGAATACCCATTCATCACTCTTTATTCTTCTATTTTAGCTACAAAAACCCTTTTCAAATACATGTAGATATGTGTAAATACAATTAATTACCAAAAGCATGCATTGTGTAAAAACCTATAATTAGCATGTTTTTGTGCACAAAATAAAAGAATAAAGAGCAAAAAGAAAAAGAGGGAAATATTTAGAATAAATATTGAGCAACCTAACCCAAGGGAGGGCTCAGCATGGGCCTGACCGCATAAAAGCCAAAGTAGAGGGAGATAGGAGCTCATTTGTATATATTTGTAAATACATAAAACTATATATTTTCCTCACCCAAAAATATACTTGTACATATTGTGTGAATATTCTATTAAAAACAAAATAAAAAGATAAAAATCACAAATTCAAAAATACTCTTCCTTCACCATGTGTATAAACCACATCTTGTATTTATTTAACCTTGTAAATAAATTCATTTATTTTCTAAAATTTTTGTAAATATTCTATGGCATACTTTGTAAATAAAATAAATAAAAAGAAACAAAACAAAAATTAAATAAAAATCACCAAAAAATAGAAAAAAATAAAAGAAAAATATTTCATGTTTTGAGTTTTCACTAATTCGACCTATTTATGCCCTAAAAAAATAAAACAAAAATCAATAACACGTGGCAGAGTCTGGTTGGTCCACGGGGGAATGTTGACCCCGGTCAACTCCCCCGCGACCCCTTTCCTATTCTGGACCACGCGCGCCGCGCCTTCTTCCCCGAATTTTCCCACGCGACTCCAGCTGTCATCCACTCAACCCCCGCGCCCAAATTCTTCGCCGCACATCCCTCTCCCTCGCCGGATCTCTCGCCATCAAATCCAAGCTTTCTATAGCTGTCGCCACTCAACCCTAGACGCCCGGTCACACTATATATCCTTCCCCTCCGCCGCCTCCGCGCCGCATCTTTGGCCCTTCTCTTCCTTCCCCGTGACCTCCATTGGCTCCGCCTGAGTGACAGCGAGCGTTGGCCCTTGTTGCAGTGAGGCGAGGGAGCGAAACCATCGATCCGGCGTAACCTCGCCGTCCTTGCTCCGCCGCCGGCGTTGAGCATCGAGCTTCAGGCCTTGACGCCCTTCGAAGCTACGACCCGGAGATAGCCCATCTCCAGCACAGTCTCCAGCATCCATCAGGTACCCGATTCGACCTTCCATTTAGCTTAATTTCCGATTACGCCCAATTCTCATCTCCGACGCATCTCTCCGATTCCGTCCACTTCACGCAATATCTCGACCCTCCGACCATCTCATCACCTTCACCGTGTCCCCACGCACCTTCTACGCACCTTCACTCAACCCAGATCGCACAGGATCTGGGAGTCGAGCTCCACCGTCCTCCGCTCGCCGGAGCTCTTCCGCCACGCCGCACCGACCACCTTCACCCCGCCTTCTTGGGTCGAGGCACTTTGCCCTCGACCCGCGAAGCTTCTGAACTTGTTTGCAGGTCAAGAGGAGGCTGTCTGAGGCTTCCCAACTTCGAGCCAGGAGCTTCTTCTCCGACGACCTCGCCGGAGCCTTCCAGGGCTCGGCCGAGGCATTGGAGACCCGTAGCAGCCGCGCAACCTCACGCCGGAGCTTCTCCGACCTTCAGGCGCAGCTGAGGAGGATCGGAGTGCACGCAGGAGGCCGGCGAAGTTCGCCGGCCATCAGTTCTTCGAGGACCCTCCAGAGCCGTCCGATGAACACCTCGCTCCAGTTCTGATCGTGGCCGTTCATCTGAGGAGGAGCAGCAGCCGTCGATTCATTTGAGGAGTTCATCCGGACCCTTGATCGCAGAGGAGAGAGGCCCGGAGCCCATCACCGTCAGATCGTCCACGTGCCTCTCCCTCCACCGTCGGATCAGGCCAGCGTTTCAAGAGTAAAGGCACGTTTGCATCTCCACCGTCCGATCACCACGTGGCGTCCATCTGACCGTCGGCTAATAAAGGGGTAAATATCATAGGGCCCCCTCGTAGTTTGTTAATTTCGTTTTAGTCCTGTAACTTTAAATTCACGTTGTTTATTTTCTGGGTTATTTGCATCAAGGACCTCGCACTTATTTTTAATTGCACTTATACCCCCGCCAGTAGTGAACCACGTGCGTCGTCACGTGTCTTTTTGGGTTATTTGCAATGTATGCCTTGTAGTTCTGGATGTTTTGAATTGAATGAAATGTTTTGTGAAATTGCATTTATGCCCCTGTGAGCACTGAATTTGCACATGTGCGAATTATTTTGGGAATTTTGCAACCATACCCCTGGGCTTTTGATACGAGTTATCAAATAGCCCTAGGACTTGGTTTTTATTACATTTAGGTCCCTGTGTGCCCCAGACACGTGCTTGGCACGTGACTTCTTGGGTATTTTGCACCAGGACCCCAGAACTTTTGGGTATTTGCACTTAGGTCCCTGTGCACAGTGCCCCACCTTTATTTTTGAATAAAATATCAAACGACCTCCAAATCCAATGAAATTTTGACACATGGCTCCTGCCATGGTGTAGGAATTTCTATGATTTTTGGGGACATTTTGGATTTCATTTATTATTTTTAAAAATTCAAAAACCCCTATTTTTGCTACTGTTTGACTTTAAAAATACCAAAAAAATATAAAAACTTAACCAAAAATTCTAAAAAAATTAGGACTTGTTGCTTACTGTTTGATTGATTTTCTAGCCAATTTTGGCTATTGTTCATCTCTTAAAAACCCTAAAAATTGAAAAACCCCTAAAAACTCATAAAAATTGTAGTAAATAAATTAAAAATCCAAAAACAATAATTTAGGTGCCTAAATTTTCCTCATTCTTCATAGATTATAGGAAAATTACCTCCAGGGTTGATTGACACTCTTAAATATTTTATTTTTGAGTTTCCAACCTTGCTGGACAGTACCTCTTCTTTGTTGCATTGTTTGATTTTTAATAATTATTTTATCCATTAGAAAAATTCCAAAAATTCACCAAAAACAGTAAAAAACCTAAAAAACATAAAAATCAATTTTCTGGAATTTTTACATCATTTCTTGTGTGTTGTATAAATTGTTGAAGTCCCCTTGTATTTACATTCTCTCATTTTCTCATCTTTTAAAAAAATCTAAAAAAAAAAAAATACAAAAACAAATAAAAACCAAAAAGAGACTCACTTGGATTTCTGACTACATCGTAGGCCGCAAGGCCAATCTGTGCTCCTTGTGTTCGACCCTGGGAGCTATACCAGGTTAATCTTATAGCAGACCGCTCCTTCTTGTGTGTTGATTGATTTATTTCTTTGAGTGGTTATTTTTCTGGATTGCTCCGTGTTTGTGATTGAGGTCGCAACGACCTAGCATTTATTTTACACCTTTACCTCATCGCAAATTTCGACGATCAGAATGGCGCCGTTGCCGGGGAACACGGCTTTGTAGTCAGTTTTCCATTTTGTCTCTCTCTATATTACTGTTGTTTTCTGACCATTCTCTCTCTTTGATTTTTGTGCGAGGTACTACGTGGAGAACTTGGAGTTACTATTTTGAGGACCCGCACGGGAAGAAGAGCAGGAAGAGAGAGAGAGGAGAAGAAAGTTTCATTTCAGAGAGAGAGAGAGAACATTTCTTGTTGTAATAACTTAGGACTTGAACTTTGAACTCTGGACATTTGTAACTTAGCGGGTCTGTTTCGCTGAGCACCGGTGTGCTCGGGGGACCCACTTGGATTTTCGCGGCTTTTATCGTGGTTTTCATAGCTAGCTGCCTTTTCCGGTGTTTCTCGCGGTTTTAGCCCCTAGATTTAGGAATTTTGATTGATTGTGACGTAGATTTTTAAGGCCCAACACCTAATAGAATATCTGTTCCTATAGAACGTAATTGGACCTTAATAAAATTCATTGAAAAAGTTAGTTTAATTGGATTTGAGACCACGTGCCGTGAGGAGTCACATACAGCGCTGGCAGGACCCGTTGTGGCGGGCACCGAGTGACTCCCAAGATCGGACTCCGGACTCAATTCGATTAGCTGACTATTGTTCTTCACGATCAATAGAAGTTGCTCATCTAGGATCCGGTTTTTCCCGCTGCACCATTTAGGTAGTTTATTTCTGTCTTTAAATTCTGCGCGGATCACTTGCATGTAGAGTGCTGGAGACAAGGTACGCATTTCTTTCTCTGCATGCATCATTGATTTCTTCGCGCATCGGCTTTTTCGTCTTCTCCCTCTGTTTTTGGACTTAATCATCAGGAGAATCGGAAAAATCGTTAGGCCGCTTGTATTTATTTTTGAAAAATATTTAAAAAGAAAAACAAAAAATTGGGACTGGATAACATTATTGACCCTAAAAGACACTCACAATTAAAAATTTGTCTTGGGGAGAGCAACCCCCTCATTGTTTGGTTTGATTGTGCGAGAGAGTGACCCGAACACTAGGTAAAGCCCTCCGGTGCTCATCTCGACTGATTACCGACTCTTCTGTGCGGGACAGTCGGTTGAGAGAGTATCGGGTATCCTAACAGGTCACGATTAAGCGCTCTGATATTTTGTATGTTCACCAAATAAAATTGACAAGATAAATTGACCGATCTTTCACGGTCTTCACAGTGTGTTGCGTTGGTGAACCGGGGGTTTGCTTGTGATCATATTTTCTCCAGATCCCATCCGCCCAACTCGCCAAGATCAAGATGATGGGTAGACGATCTCTTAGGCAGCCTTTGGCTGCACCGCTTTCAGGCGAGTCTACTACATTATCTAGGTTGGCCCGTGAGAGTCGAGACCAGCTCTCCGGGCCCGAGTTCGAATCCACCCTGTTCCCCCTCGATCCCCTTTCTTCTGTTCCTGAGAGACATGAGCCCGAGGAGAGACGAATTCATTTGACTGAACCTGAGTTGGGCTCTTCTTATTTTGCAGACATCCCTATGGCTGGAGCCGGTAGTTCAGACGATCGCCAGCCCGAACACTTTGTCTTAGACCAGGGGGCGATTAACTCCACCCTGATCGCGTCATTAGAGACAGTTCAGAACCAGTTACGCGATCAGGGAGCATTTATGATAGAGATGAGGAGGGAGTTGGAGAGACTCCGAAGAGAGAGAGAAGAGCCGAGCGAGCCGGAGGACATCCCTGATGCTGATGCAGAGGCAGCAGCCGCAGCAGCAGCTGCCGCAGCAGCGGCAGCCGCCGCCGCAGCAAGACCGATGCGGGAACTTCACAACCCCGGATCTACACTGATGCACCAATGGGTGGTGATTCCTGCTATCGTGGGGGATTTCAAGTTCCCTCCGAACACCCTGCAGATGCTTCCTCATTTTCACAGACTCGCCACTGAGGAACCACACCTCCATCTCCAGGAGTTTCTGATGATCTGCAGCACTGTCCACGACCGTCGTGTGGACCAAGATACGATTCGAATGATGGCCTTCCCTTTTTCACTGGCAGATAGAGCAGCCGCCTGGCTGAAACATCTAGGGAAGTTTGTTTACACCTGGGATCAGCTCCGCACCGAGTACTTGAACAAGTACTATCCACTCGGGCGGACGAATGCAGCAAGGGCCCTGATCAACAACTTCTCCATGCTCCCTAACGAGCAATTTCACGAGGCATGGGAGAGGTTCAGAGAGCTTCTGGATAGATGCCCACACCACGACATTTCGAAGCCGAACCTAGTTCAGAGCTTCTTTAGTGGGCTAACACCAGAGCTTCAGGGTCTGGTGAATGCTTCTTGCGGCGGGTCCTACTTTGCCAAGGACCACAACCAAGTCTGGGCCATCTATGAGGAGATGTCCGAGAATTACATGGTGATGTCCCAGACTCGGTTGTACACCCAGAGATCTCAGCAGCCGCCAGGACCCGTGCAGTATCAGCGGATAGCACGGGTTGATGCAGGTCCATCCAGTTCGTCCACAGTTGCAGCCGCACAGGCAGAGTCGGCCGCTGCGGACATGGGGATTATTAGTGAAAAGTTGGACCGCATGGAGATAATAGAGAAGAAGCAGTGCCAGGGCATAACTCAGATGGAGGAAATGGCACAGACTCTGAGCGACATGAAGACCCAGCTCTTGTGTCTTCAGGAGGCACAGACGGCTCCTCAGCCCCGTCTTCTGTCGCGAGGCGATTCCGGCGGCAGCCGCAGCTCGTCCCAGCGCTCCAGCTCCTTGCAGCAGCCTAGACAAGTTCACCTTGTACAGGCGGAGCCGTACCAGCAGCAGCAGCCCTCTTACCAGTCACCACCATCTCCAGACTTACAGATGGTGGTATATCAGCCGGATCAGCCTCTGGATGTACTCCCACCAGCCCCTTACGATGCGGAACCGTTGATGGATGTCAACGGGATTTGGTATGACCGTCCTCAACCTGGAATCCGACGAGACCATCCCGGATTCAGGTGGGGGAATGGGGGTAACCAACCCCAGCAGCAGCCAGCCGGTCAGGGAGGGCAGTACGCCCAGCAGAGGGATCACCAGCAGCACCCAGCACACCAGCCATCATCGTTCGTATCTCGTCCCTATCAGCAGCAGGGACAGAGTTGGAGACGTGAGCAGCAGGCTCACCAGCAGCAGCATCATTCCTCTTACCCCTCTCAACCACAGCAGCACCAGGTCCAGCAGCCTCATTACCAGAGAGGCAACCCGTCGGGCTCCCATGAGAGCCCCGCCAT
Organism: Ottelia alismoides; assembly: GCA_037367405.1. Classification (NCBI taxonomy): domain Eukaryota; kingdom Viridiplantae; phylum Streptophyta; class Magnoliopsida; order Alismatales; family Hydrocharitaceae; genus Ottelia; species Ottelia alismoides. The sequence continues at coordinate 437,459 of JAZKJV010011221.1, forward strand.
GGATGATATAGCCCGCCTCTTCACAGAGCAGCAGGCTACATTTAGACGGGAGATGGACGAGTTCCGCCAGGAGATGCGGGACTTGATGAGAGGGAAGGCCGCCATCCCTGCACAGATAGAGCCTAATCCGAATAATCTGAAGAGGAAATCTGAGCAGGTAGTTCACACTGAGCCTACCACTTCTAGTGACTCATTTGATGTTATCTCGTCGGATTTATTTGATGCTGATTTTGTCACACTTAGGAGCGGTAGAAGACCAGCAGGAGGCGCCTCATCTGAGCGACAACACGAGGATCCATCTAGAGCGCCAGATGAGGAAGAGGAGAGCGGTACTGAAGCCGCACATCCTGATGAGGGTGGTACTGATGCCACCCGAGATGCTGATTCCACCGGCGGTACTGAGGCCGCCGTTTCACCACATCGAGGAGGTGGTACTGACGCCACCAACAGAGCCGAGCCAGCCCGCGGTACTGAGGCCGCAAGACGTCTAGATGCAGAGCCAGCTAGAGGTGGTACTGATGCCACCAACATTTCTTCTGATAGAACTGTTGTCTTTCCTCGCTTGAATGTATCTCGGAACTCTGATTTGAATAAAGGAAAAGGTTTAGTTTATTCTGATCCCACTGTGATGAATGATGTTTGTGAGGATCCAGTCATTGAATCATCTAGGCCTATTCCTAGTCCTTCATCTGAGAAGGACCCTGTGATCCCCTTTCCTAGAGCCCTTGAGTTGGGGAAGGGGAAGAAAAAAGAAAAAGACCCAAAAAAGAGAGAGCAGGAGGAGTTCAGCAAAGACATGATAGACCGATTTCACATCCAGCTGACCCTCAATGAGGCTTTGCAGCACATCCCTCTTCTTCAGCGGTCCTTGAGAGACAGGACCACAGTCAGGAGGACGAAGAGGAACAAGACCGCAGAGATCCATGTGCTGACCAAAGCCACGTGTTATGCGATCCAGAACCATCTGCCGACTAAGAGGCCAGATTTAGGGGCCCCGTATGTCAGATGTCAGATTAGTGAGCAGAGGTTCGACCGCACTCTACTAGATAGCGGATCATCGATCAACCTTCTTCCGGCAGCCCTTCTCCACCACTTAGAGTTGGGCACTCTTGTACAGAGCAGGACATACCTTCAGTTTGCTGATCGGTCTGTCAAGAGGCCAAAGGGGTTGTTGCGAGACGTTGTCGTCACGATTCAGGGTTTGCAATTCCCCGTGGACTTCGTAGTGCTGGACATGGAGACCCCTGATTCGTTGACCGATTCCCCCATCATCCTCGGTCGCCCATTCTTGGCCACAGCCAAGGCAGTGACTGATCATGACAGTGGGAAGGTGTACTTTCGCATCCAGGGCGAGAGTATACAAATAGAGACGGTCAAGGACCACAGAGCCAGATCCAGACCCCGCTCACATGGCAGTACAGATTCAGAGCAGCTGACAGACGCAGAGCCAGACATCCACCAGGACTGTGATTTTGTGATCACAGATGATGAGGCAGCTTGGGCAGATCCTGCAGCACAGACCATCCTCTCATACTCAGATACAGCTGATGCAGAGATGATAGAAGAGGAGAGTCTGGAGAGCACGGCCCTGGTTCAGGATACTATTGAGTCAGCAGAATCGGATCTTGATCGCGACACGATTTTCAGTGATGGTGGTACTGAGGCCACCCTGCTCTATGGTGGTGCTGATGCCACCTTGTTCTCCAGTGGTACTGATGCCACTGAGTCTGATATAGATCCCTCGGATTCAGAGTCTGATTGGGCAGATTGTAATGATCAGATGCCAGATCTGGATCCACCTGAGCCTACAGATGAGGAGGAGGTAGAGGCAGAACAGATCAGAGACAATGTAGAGGACCCGCCTTCTCCAGATCCAGTTTGTGAGAGTTCGATATCATTTTCCCAGACAAATTTGGCAGAATTATCAGCATACACACATCTTCTTCAGAAGCCAGATTTGCCAGCACCTAGCTGTCCAGAGCTAAAGCCGCTCCCTACTTCGCTGAAGTATCGATTCCTTGCGGGAGAGTCTGAGATGTACCCAGTCATCATCTCTGCAGATCTGACTGGAGAGCAAGAATCCCGTCTGATGGAGGTTCTTGAAAAGAACCGCAAGGCAATTGGATGGAGCGTAGCAGATCTCCATGGGATCAGTCCCTCGTTGTGCTCCCACCATATCTATCTCGAGGAAGGGGCAAAGCCGTCGCGTGAGTTCCAGCGGCGACTGAACCCCAACCTACGAGAGGTCGTCATGAAGGAAATATCAAAATGGTGGAGTGCAGATTTTATTTATCCCATTTCCGACTCCAAGTGGGTTAGCCCCTTGCATGTGGTGCCCAAGAAGACGGGCATCACGACTGTGATCAGTGAGTCGGGAGAGGAGATTGCTACACGAGTACCCACCTCTTGGAGGGTTTGTGTTGACTACAGGAGACTCAACCAGGCCACCAAGAAGGACCATTTCCCCCTGCCTTTTATTGATCAGATCATAGAGAGACTGGCAGGGAAGAGCCATTATTGCTTCCTAGATGGGTACTCGGGCTACAACCAAGTGGCCATCGCTCCTGAGGATCAGGAGAAGACCACCTTTACCTGTCCCTTTGGTACTTACGCCTTTCGACGCATGCCATTCGGGCTATGTAACGCCCCTGCGACTTTTCAGAGATGCATGCTGTCGATCTTTTCGGACATGGTAGGGGAGTGCTTGGAGGTCTTCATGGACGACTTCTCGGTTTACGGCGACGGTTTCGATTCCTGTCTTGACTGCCTAGACCGAGTACTCCAGCGATGCATTGCTACCCGCTTAGTTCTGTCTTGGGAGAAGAGTCACTTCATGGTGACTCAAGGGACGGTGCTTGGCCACATCATCTCCAACAGAGGTATGGAGGTTGATCCGGCCAAGGTCGATGTCATTAGGAAACTCACACCGCCGTCCAATCTGAAGCAGTTACGGTCATTTCTGGGGCACGTTGGTTTTTATAGGAGATTCATTCATGATTTCAGCAAGATTGCCCGACCGTTGACTGACCTCTTGACAAAAGACACCGAGTTCCTTGTTGATGACAAGTGTCTTTCGTCCTTTGAGACTCTCCAGCAGTGTGTAATTGAGGCTCCTGTCCTTCAGCCACCTGATTGGTCTCTCCCATTCGAGATCATGACGGACGCCTCTGATTTTGCCGTAGGGGCCGTGCTAGGACAGAGGAGGGATGGAGTACCATTTGCCATACACTATGCTAGCCGCACATTGGATTCCGCCCAGCGGAATTATACAGTCACAGAGAAGGAGATGCTAGCAGTAGTGTTTGCCCTAGATAAATTCAGATCATATATCATTGGATCTAGAGTGACCTTGTACACAGATCACACCGCCATCAGGTACCTCATGTCAAAGAAGGATGCCAAGGCAAGACTTACTAGATGGATCCTTCTACTCCAGGAGTTCGACATTGAGATCAAGGATAAACCTGGAGTGAAGAATGTGGTGGCGGACCATTTATCCCGACTAGAGCAGCCTGAGGATTCAGAGCAGATTGATCCGATCAGAGATACCTTCCCAGACGAGGCGATCCTTGCTATCGCCTCACTCCCATGGTACGCCGATATTGTGAACTTTCTCGTTGCTGGGAAAGTCCCACAAGATTGGCCCAAGCAGAAGATTGAGACCTTCCTTGCGAAGGCCAAGTCCTACCACTGGGAGGATCCCATCCTTTACCACGAAGGAGGGGATAGCATCTGGCGTCGGTGTATTCCTCAGGAGGAGCATCATAGTGTCCTCACTTACTGCCACAAGCTTGAGGCAGGAGGACATCATTCTGGGAGGAGAACGGCACAGAAAGTGCTCCAATCCGGCTTGTGGTGGCCTACACTCTTCAAGGACTCTGATGAGTTCGTGAAGCGGTGTACTGACTGTCAGAGGATGGGCACTTGTGGACAGCGTGATATGATGCCGATGCAGCCCATTCACTTCTGTGAGGTTTTTGACGCATGGGGCATCGATTTCATGGGTCCATTCCCTAAGAGTCAGGGATTCGAGTACATTCTGTTAGCCGTAGATTATGTTAGTCGTTGGGTTGAGGCTATCCCCGCCCGAGCCGCAGATGCAAAGACAGTTTGCAAATTTTTGAAGAGGAACATCATTATGCGGTTTGGGGTTCCACGAGTTCTTATTTCTGATGGGGGGTCTCACTTCATCAACGACCAGGTGAAGGCACTTGCTAGAGAGTTCGGCATAGACCATCGTGTTGCTACACCGTATCATCCACAGACGAATGGTCTAGCTGAAGTGTCGAATAGGGAGATCAAGAATATTTTGCAGAAAGTCGTCCGCCCTGACCGAAAGAATTGGTCACAACTTTTGGACTCGGTCTTGTGGGCATATCGGACATCTTTCAAGACTCCATTAGGTACATCTCCCTTTCGCCTCGTGTATGGCAAGCCCTGTCACCTACCAGTGGAGCTGAGGCACAAGTCACTCTGGGCAGTTACAGACATATTGATGGATCCAAATAGTATAGGAGACCAGAGGAGGGCAGAGTTAGCCGCCTTGGAAGAACTTAGAGATGCAGCTTTCTCAAACAGCCTACATTATAAGGAGAAAGTCAAGGAGTGGCATGATTCTCATATCAGCCACAAGCATTTTGAGATTGGACAGAAAGTATGGCTGTTTGATGCAAGGCTTAGATTATTTCCAGGGAAGCTACAGAGCAAATGGAAAGGACCCTATTTGGTCAGAAAGGTACACGATAACGGTAGCATTGACATATCTGAGTTATCTTCTGAGAGTACCTTCCGAGTGAACGGCCAGCGGCTCAAACCATTTCTAGATCATGGGCCGCGGGACGTTATTATCGCCGCTATTCATTTTGCGTGAGATGTGGTCTTTTGACTCACATCTTTTGCATCTCACGCCTGATTTTCACTATTCCTCCGCCTGTATAGATCCAGTTGTCCATATCATTCTATTCTTTAGTCCCACATCCCATCTCTCATCCTATGATTATGCTATACTTAGGGTGTACTTTACCCTAAGTATAGGGGGGATGTCGGACTTGTGAGTATTCTTTTCATTCTTTCTGCTCTTGTTTTTGCTGCCTATACTTAGGGATATTTTACCCTAAGTATAGGGGGGGCAGATTCTGTATATTCTTCACTCGGCTTTCCCTTCATGTACAGCTTTCTATACTTAGGATTAGTTAATCCTAAGTATAGGGGGAAACCACCGAGTTCTTCTCATTCTATTCATTGATTCGTTCCTGTACTTAGCCATTCCTTTTCACTTCCCTTTTACTAAGCACGAGTTATGTCTTCTTCATCGCTCTTGATCACTCTGAGGACATCGTTCGAGCTAAGTATAGGGGGGGTGTGTATATATTTCATATATACTTTAGCCATAACTCGTACTTTGTGTGAATAAATAAAATGGCTAAAAATCACAAAAATTAAAAATTTTTCATGTACATAAACCTCTTTTATTCTTGCACATACATAGCTAGTGTACAAAGTATTTTTGTAAAAATGATTTCAAAAATCTTTTGTGTAAAGCTTGTGTAAAATATTTTGTATCAAAATTATGTATATAGTACAAAATTTTTTCAAAATGTTTTGAAAATCAAAAGTTTGCAAAAATCTTGTGTAAATGTTTGTAAATATCTTTTTGCAAAACTTGCACTTCATGCATCATTCATTCATGATTTCAAAACATTTTTTCAAAATTTTTGCATGATTGTAAAATATTTGTAAATAGCATCTTGTGTACATATATGTATATAGTTTTTCCTGGATGAAAGTTGACATTTAAACTGAGCCTGGAATTAAATTGAGAAATGGAGCTTGAAAAAGATCTTAATTCACTTAACTTTAAGAGGAACCTTGTAGGACTTAGGGTTAGAGCTTTTCAGGTCCATAAGGACTTAATTCTTTGAGTCCACTAGGCTATGAGCATATGTCATCTTGATGAGCCTAAGTAGAGCACTTAACAACACACGCATGACTCTCAGAGACAATGGCTTAACTTGCACCTGCACTTTACACATGGCTCTCCATGGATGAGGTGGTGAGGAGGCAGTTTCCTTTGGCTTGGGGTAGCATATGAGGGTAGTACTTCTAGGCGGAACCTCTCTTCTTCTTATAGTGAAGGAAGTGCACCTCAACTTAGTCTAGTGGTGTTGACAGCTAAAGACAGAAGCTGTGGGTTGCAATAAAGCTTCAAAAGAGGGATAGTCTACTGGCTCAAGGGGAAATTTCTTATATATGCTGCACCATGTAGATATGTTGTACAGAAGTTGTTGAAAAAAAAAAATGCAAAAATGCAAAAAGAACTCCAAAAAAAAAGTGGTGGGTCGGATTGAAAATTTAATAACCCCACCGGAGTGTAAAGATCTCATGAAGCTTGCAGCGGGAGACTTAGCTACACTGGCTAAGCTTCCAAAACTCTATACTTCTACCCCCTCTTCTTGAGCCGGTTGCACTTGAACTTAGAAGGGAATACCCCGCTTCTCGAGGAAAGAGTTGCTAGACCGAGGCATTAGAGTTACCAGGTTGAGGGAGGTTGTTTCTTTGTCACTTCTGAGGTGGGGAGCCACATATCACTTACACCGCAAGAAAAGATTCATGGTCATTAGAGTTTGTGTATGTAGACTTGTTCTGATCTGGTTTATTAAGGAGTCTTGCCCATAGATTGGTGGAACTTGGAGGCTGTTGAGTTTTAGGCTTAAGTCCAAATAAGGTTCCGACACATTAATAATCCAAAGATCTGATCGAGCTCCATATTTCAATTTAATGAAGGAAAAATTTAATAAGTCAACCTTGATCCATGTACATCCTCTTTTTCTTTTTCTTTTTCTTTCTTTTTCACTTCTTTTTCAAATAAGTGTTTGCTAAGGGACTAGCAAAGTTAAGCATAGGGGGGTGATGAATACCCATTCATCACTCTTTATTCTTCTATTTTAGCTACAAAAACCCTTTTCAAATACATGTAGATATGTGTAAATACAATTAATTACCAAAAGCATGCATTGTGTAAAAACCTATAATTAGCATGTTTTTGTGCACAAAATAAAAGAATAAAGAGCAAAAAGAAAAAGAGGGAAATATTTAGAATAAATATTGAGCAACCTAACCCAAGGGAGGGCTCAGCATGGGCCTGACCGCATAAAAGCCAAAGTAGAGGGAGATAGGAGCTCATTTGTATATATTTGTAAATACATAAAACTATATATTTTCCTCACCCAAAAATATACTTGTACATATTGTGTGAATATTCTATTAAAAACAAAATAAAAAGATAAAAATCACAAATTCAAAAATACTCTTCCTTCACCATGTGTATAAACCACATCTTGTATTTATTTAACCTTGTAAATAAATTCATTTATTTTCTAAAATTTTTGTAAATATTCTATGGCATACTTTGTAAATAAAATAAATAAAAAGAAACAAAACAAAAATTAAATAAAAATCACCAAAAAATAGAAAAAAATAAAAGAAAAATATTTCATGTTTTGAGTTTTCACTAATTCGACCTATTTATGCCCTAAAAAAATAAAACAAAAATCAATAACACGTGGCAGAGTCTGGTTGGTCCACGGGGGAATGTTGACCCCGGTCAACTCCCCCGCGACCCCTTTCCTATTCTGGACCACGCGCGCCGCGCCTTCTTCCCCGAATTTTCCCACGCGACTCCAGCTGTCATCCACTCAACCCCCGCGCCCAAATTCTTCGCCGCACATCCCTCTCCCTCGCCGGATCTCTCGCCATCAAATCCAAGCTTTCTATAGCTGTCGCCACTCAACCCTAGACGCCCGGTCACACTATATATCCTTCCCCTCCGCCGCCTCCGCGCCGCATCTTTGGCCCTTCTCTTCCTTCCCCGTGACCTCCATTGGCTCCGCCTGAGTGACAGCGAGCGTTGGCCCTTGTTGCAGTGAGGCGAGGGAGCGAAACCATCGATCCGGCGTAACCTCGCCGTCCTTGCTCCGCCGCCGGCGTTGAGCATCGAGCTTCAGGCCTTGACGCCCTTCGAAGCTACGACCCGGAGATAGCCCATCTCCAGCACAGTCTCCAGCATCCATCAGGTACCCGATTCGACCTTCCATTTAGCTTAATTTCCGATTACGCCCAATTCTCATCTCCGACGCATCTCTCCGATTCCGTCCACTTCACGCAATATCTCGACCCTCCGACCATCTCATCACCTTCACCGTGTCCCCACGCACCTTCTACGCACCTTCACTCAACCCAGATCGCACAGGATCTGGGAGTCGAGCTCCACCGTCCTCCGCTCGCCGGAGCTCTTCCGCCACGCCGCACCGACCACCTTCACCCCGCCTTCTTGGGTCGAGGCACTTTGCCCTCGACCCGCGAAGCTTCTGAACTTGTTTGCAGGTCAAGAGGAGGCTGTCTGAGGCTTCCCAACTTCGAGCCAGGAGCTTCTTCTCCGACGACCTCGCCGGAGCCTTCCAGGGCTCGGCCGAGGCATTGGAGACCCGTAGCAGCCGCGCAACCTCACGCCGGAGCTTCTCCGACCTTCAGGCGCAGCTGAGGAGGATCGGAGTGCACGCAGGAGGCCGGCGAAGTTCGCCGGCCATCAGTTCTTCGAGGACCCTCCAGAGCCGTCCGATGAACACCTCGCTCCAGTTCTGATCGTGGCCGTTCATCTGAGGAGGAGCAGCAGCCGTCGATTCATTTGAGGAGTTCATCCGGACCCTTGATCGCAGAGGAGAGAGGCCCGGAGCCCATCACCGTCAGATCGTCCACGTGCCTCTCCCTCCACCGTCGGATCAGGCCAGCGTTTCAAGAGTAAAGGCGCGTTTGCATCTCCACCGTCCGATCACCACGTGGCGTCCATCTGACCGTCGGCTAATAAAGGGGTAAATATCATAGGGCCCCCTCGTAGTTTGTTAATTTCGTTTTAGTCCTGTAACTTTAAATTCACGTTGTTTATTTTCTGGGTTATTTGCATCAAGGACCTCGCACTTATTTTTAATTGCACTTATACCCCCGCCAGTAGTGAACCACGTGCGTCGTCACGTGTCTTTTTGGGTTATTTGCAATGTATGCCTTGTAGTTCTGGATGTTTTGAATTGAATGAAATGTTTTGTGAAATTGCATTTATGCCCCTGTGAGCACTGAATTTGCACATGTGCGAATTATTTTGGGAATTTTGCAACCATACCCCTGGGCTTTTGATACGAGTTATCAAATAGCCCTAGGACTTGGTTTTTATTACATTTAGGTCCCTGTGTGCCCCAGACACGTGCTTGGCACGTGACTTCTTGGGTATTTTGCACCAGGACCCCAGAACTTTTGGGTATTTGCACTTAGGTCCCTGTGCACAGTGCCCCACCTTTATTTTTGAATAAAATATCAAACGACCTCCAAATCCAATGAAATTTTGACACATGGCTCCTGCCATGGTGTAGGAATTTCTATGATTTTTGGGGACATTTTGGATTTCATTTATTATTTTTAAAAATTCAAAAACCCCTATTTTTGCTACTGTTTGACTTTAAAAATACCAAAAAAATATAAAAACTTAACCAAAAATTCTAAAAAAATTAGGACTTGTTGCTTACTGTTTGATTGATTTTCTAGCCAATTTTGGCTATTGTTCATCTCTTAAAAACCCTAAAAATTGAAAAACCCCTAAAAACTCATAAAAATTGTAGTAAATAAATTAAAAATCCAAAAACAATAATTTAGGTGCCTAAATTTTCCTCATTCTTCATAGATTATAGGAAAATTACCTCCAGGGTTGATTGACACTCTTAAATATTTTATTTTTGAGTTTCCAACCTTGCTGGACAGTACCTCTTCTTTGTTGCATTGTTTGATTTTTAATAATTATTTTATCCATTAGAAAAATTCCAAAAATTCACCAAAAACAGTAAAAAACCTAAAAAACATAAAAATCAATTTTCTGGAATTTTTACATCATTTCTTGTGTGTTGTATAAATTGTTGAAGTCCCCTTGTATTTACATTCTCTCATTTTCTCATCTTTTAAAAAAATCTAAAAAAAAAAAATACAAAAACAAATAAAAACCAAAAAGAGACTCACTTGGATTTCTGACTACATCGTAGGCCGCAAGGCCAATCTGTGCTCCTTGTGTTCGACCCTGGGAGCTATACCAGGTTAATCTTATAGCAGACCGCTCCTTCTTGTGTGTTGATTGATTTATTTCTTTGAGTGGTTATTTTTCTGGATTGCTCCGTGTTTGTGATTGAGGTCGCAACGACCTAGCATTTATTTTACACCTTTACCTCATCGCAAATTTCGACGATCAAAACAACATAATTCCCCCCTAGATCACATAAAATTGCTAATTCTTACCCCCATGAACACTACGGTTAATCTGCTTGAAGCTTGTGAGGGTTCTTGGGTGTAATTTTCATGGTCGATGTGGTATTATGTTATGTAAAAGGCCGTAGAGGAATTTTAACAAGTTTATAAGGTCCGTTAAAAAATCCCTTTTTTAACCTAATTAATAAGGGATTATTACCCATATTTTCATGATTGGCCCACTTGGACCAATCAGGGGCCTTGGGATGTTGGCATGTGGGTCAACTGTCCAGCCATCAAGTCGTCCCTTATTAGAGGTTCTGGCACACCTCTCTTCTCCATTTCCTTAGCGATGATCTTGGGCTCGAGACACCTTGGTTCCTTCACCAAAATTGCTCGCCTTACTATGATCCATCATGACATGCCATGCCTTACGCTGATTCATTTTATTTTCTATTTTTATACATCAAATAAAGAAACTTTAAACATGAAAGCTATAGATAATAAGACATAGAAAAAGACAAATTTGATTTCATACAAAAATAATATACATTATACAAGTTATATTTTGAATAAGATTCTAAAATCCCAACTTTCCAGACTCATATCTCTAAAAAAATTCAAAATATATCAAAATCACCTTTACTTGTATATAACTTTTAATAAGCTATTTAATGAAGGCGGTTCATATTTTTTTGGACCCTATTGTACAGTATACAACAACAACAAAGCCTTTTCCTACAATTAAGTAGAGTCGGCTACATGGATTCTTCACCTACATTCAGATCTATCTTGGGTCATTCCTGTGCTTATATACAAAAAATTAAGATCCCTTCGTATAGTCTTTTTCGAACACTTCTTGGGTCGTCCTCGTCCTCTCTTAGCCGGCTCAACATCCCAACACTCACATCTCCTAACTGGTGCATCAGCTGATCTTCTTTGCAAATGACCAAACCGTCTTAAGAAGTTTTCTCACATCTTATCATCGATCGGAGCTACACCAACTTTCTTTTTGATTGCATCATTTCGAATCCGATCTTTACGTGTGTGTGTGTGTGTGTGTGTGTGTCCACACATACACATTAGCATTTTCATTTCCGCTACAACCATTCTCTACACATGTCTATGGTTCACAAGCCAACCTTCAGATCCATAGAGCATAGCAGGTCTCACGGCTGATTTGTAAAACTTTCCTTTAAATTTTAAAGGAATTTTCTTATCACAGAGAACAATAGAGGCTCCTCTCCACTTTAGCCAGCTTGTGTTTATTCTATTAGTACATCTCCATCAATTTCCCCATCATGTTGCAAAATAGATCCCATATATCTAAAAGAATCTCTCTTCCGAATGTTATCACCACCAATCTTCACATCGATTCCTTCGCCATTGCTTCCATCAAAGGTGCACTCCATATATTCCGTCTTATCATACTTATACGAAATCCTTTAGTCTCCAACTCATGTCTCCATACCTCAAGCTTCTCATTTACTCCATCTTTAGTCTTGTCAATCAACACAATATCATCAGCAAATAACATGCACCAAGGTAACTCATCCCGAATGTGACTTGTCAATTCATCCATAATCAAAGTGAAAAGAAATGGACTCAAAGCTGGACCTTGATGTAAACTAATGTTGATTTCAAAATAGCCAGTCTTCCCAGATGGGGTCCTTACACAAGATAAAGCCTTATCATACATGTCCTTTATGAGGTTAATGTATAGGACATGTACTTGTCTCTTCTCTGAAACTCTCCACAATATCTCTCGTGCGACAGAATCATAAGATCATAAGCCTTCTCCAAATCAATAAAGATCATATGGAGGTTCTTCCTTTTAGCTCTATAAATCCCCATTGTTCTCCTCAGTAAATGGATGGCTTCAATAGGTCAACGACCTGACATGAATCCGAATTGGTTTTCTTTTACGTTGGAAACTTGCCTCAACCTTCTTTCGATCACACGTTCCCAAATTTTCATAGTGTGACTCATTAGCTTGATACCTCTGGAATTTGGACAATTTTGAATGTCTCCTTTATTCTTATAAAGAGGCTCCACGATACTCCTCCAATCTTCAGACATTTTCTTACTTCACCAAATAACATTGGATAGATTCGTAAGCCAAGTCAAACCACACTCACCTAAAAATTCAAACCGCACTCACCTATTGCACAGTATGCCCGCATAAAATATTCATTTTATTTATTATTTACTAATTTTATAATTTTATATTTTTATAATTTCGTAAATATTATTTATAATAAATATACATACTAAAACTAAAATAAAATACTAAAATAAAATATGTATATATAATACATACATGAAATATTTATACTCATACCTATATATTATAAATACATATTTACTTAAGTATATGTGTTACATTGGAAAATATAATAAAAATATATTTCAACATATACAAATAAGTTATAGTTTTATAAAATTAAAGAAACAATAATAAAATAAAAAAAAACTAAAATACCTAAAATATAGATAGATATACATATAATAGAAACCTAAAAATAAACTATAATTAATAACCTCACAAATAAATAAAAATCATAATAAAATAATATAGAAAATAATAAATATTTTTTATTTTATAACTTAAAAGTAAATAAAATCATTTAATATTTATTAAATAATTTCAAAGTATTTTGGGGTTGATTTTTCCTGGTTGGTCCACGTGGACCAACTAGGTGGCTTGGAGTGTTGACTCTGATAAACTCTCTGACCTGCCTCCCTAGCCCTTGTCAGAACGTCTTCTGACCACTTTTATCGGTTTTCTTCCCACTGATTCTTTCACCAAATGGTTTTAATTCCTTCTGCACATTTGTGCCTCGATCATTGACCATCCACGCCAGCTTGATTTCTTGGCCTTTGGATCACTGAATCGAGCCATTCTCCTCGATTGAGTAGACATCCCAATCACAGTGTACATAATTCCCTCCCGAGTTCCCTCTCGATTTCGAACATCCTTTTGGCATTGTTTTCGATCCCCTTGGTGAGCTTTGGATCGAGGGTCGTGACAGAACCCTCTCCAGCTCCTTGGGAGCGATATAAGGTAGGAATTTGGCCGTTCCACCTTCATCTTCAACCATTTCCACCATCGAGGTTTGCTTTGTCGCTTAACGACCACTGAGGTACCCTTTAACTGCTTTCTTAGATAGCTTAGATCGTAGGTTTTAGTTTTTTTCAATTATTTTATGCATTGATCTTCTGTATTAGCTTGTAATCCCCCATTCATAGTTCGTCAGATCTCTACTCCGACAAACCTTTTCAATGTGACCCTCGTGTTTTTTGATGCATCCTAGTACCCTCTCTTACTTTCCTATGCTAGCTCACCTCACGTGGCCGCCCAGCTTCTCCGCCTTCTGTGAGGCATATTTAGACCCGTGAAAAATCCTCTTCAACAAATGGTGCCATTGTTGGGGAGCAATTGCACTTAGATTGGCATTTATTTGACTTGTGATCTTGTCTATATTTTCCCTACTATTTATTTTTCTGATTTATTTGATATCATTTATAATTTGTCCATCACATCTTCTTTGTTGACTTTGTTGCGAGGGACCGTCGACCAAGGAGGATCGCCTAGGTGATTCTGAGTAGCCGCCGTAAGAAGCGAAGTCGACTATTCTACCCTAGCTGGCAGGAGAGAGCATCAAGGGATACGTAGAGGATTTTTGGTAGATAGCTTCACTTGCATTTTTATTTCATTTATTATGCAATTAAAGAGATATTGATATACCATAATTGTAATACTCAGGACTCTCCGGATTTTACCACACTTCACGAGGTCTAGTGCCCGAGGGATTATTCCCTTAGGGGTCTCGTCACTTTTCTCGCATTTTTAGCACCTTTCTTTTTTTATTTGATGATTTTGTTTTATTTTATTTTGTGTGATTGAGACCTAGTATTAGGATCTGCTTGTCGATATATTAAGGTCAAATACCTAATTACCATTGCATGCACCTATAATCTTGTTTGTAGTTAGTCAAATTTTGAATTGCTCTTTACTTTGATTTGGGATGGAGTGTCGAGACGGTCTTGATTACAATTTGCACTTCACGTTAATAGCAATTTCTCATCTAAGATGATTTCATCGGCTTGCATTTGCATATAGATAGGTTTCAATTTTGCTTAGCATCCTTGCATGAAGAGATATGGAGGCAAGTTGAGCAGTTTTCTTTTGTATACATCATCGTTTTCACCTTGCATCGCTTTTTCATCTCTTCCTCTGATTTTTATCACTTAGGTGCTAAAAAGATTTGACTCCTTGATAGGCTCGTGCACTTTCTATTAAAAATCTAAAAAAAAGTGATAAAAATAAAATTGGCACTGGTAAAATTACTTGACCCTAAAATCAATCAAAAGGAGATATTTATCTTTGACCGAGTAATCCCCTCATTGTCTTCACATTTTTTTGTTCACATACGCATTAAGCTTAGAGCCAAAATTCCATAAGACAACCTAAGTGTTCGTACAATTTTTATGATTCTCACATAACTCTTAAACCGATAAGATAAAAAGACCGATCTTTCACAGTCTTCACCGAGTTGAGTAGGTGAATTGAGGGGTTTTGTGTTGTATGAGTTTGTTTATGATCGCTTATGTGCCTACTCAATCACCTTTGTGCATATGCGCCTTGTTCTTCACATCTTTTGACTTGACCATCATGCTCTCCTGATCATTTTCTCTTGTTTCGAGATGGTCGACTAGAACGATTTTTATCCAGATCTTATGGGTCCCTCTTCCCCCCAGTCGGTCCACCTCCATTTTTCCATGAGGATTTTACTCTTGATTTTTTACATAACCGCCTTAGCCACAATTTCAGGACTTGGACTTTTACCCATCACTCCTTCACACTTTCCACCTTCACATCCACTCGAGATTAACCTATTAGAGTCACCTCTCATGGAGTCCACCATTGAGCACTTGACCCAGATTATGGAGCATATGAGACAGAGGATTGATGACCTCACTAGTATCAATAAGAGCCACCATGACACTCCACCATTTGATGATATGGGTTCACTCGAGGATTCTTATGGGATCTTGCAATCACCCAAAATACAAAAAATGAGAAATTTTAAAAAATACAAAAAGATTTTAGGAGGCACATGGTTGATTCATTTTGTGAGGAGAGGACCCACATGCTAGACCCTTTGACTACGTACACATTTACACCTTGTCCCACCTTTGACCTCGAGGATGACATTATATAGACTACTCTTTGTCGTCCTTGTGTATATGCTGATTCCGATCTCCTCCCTTGTATGGAGGAGGTCTATTTAAAAAAATGTTGACTGAACCCGAAGTGGTGGCCAATATTCATGAGATCAATGATGCCCCACTTAGTCAGGTCATGACCTATTTATCTAATCCTCAACCCAAGAAGATAAAGTGGAGGAGTAGATCTGAGTGTCATATTTTGACCATGGTCACTGCCTACGCCATCACCCATTGTTCTTCTTCTAGAAAAGGGAACACTGCTACACTGTTCATCCAATGCACCATTTCTGACTATTCATGTGATCACACTCTCCTTGACGGTGGTGCATTGATCAATATAATACCTTTCTCATTGGTATAGTCTCTTCATCTTGGGCCTCTCAAGAAAATCAAGATGATTATTCAATTTTCTTATGGATCTATCAAGAGGGAGAAGGGTGTTCTAGAGAATGCTTGTCATTTGGATTCAGGGCATGAGTTATATTGTCGATTTTATTGTATTGGTCATGGAGACCTCCACTGGGGAGCAGTCTCCAATCATCCTAGGACAACCCTTTCTCGCCTTTGTGAGAGTCGTTATTGATTACGGATCATGAGAGATTCACTTCTGTATTGCTGACGAGAGCGATGTGATCATCGATGCACCTATTGCTGACCATAGACCTTCATCTGATGTGATTAGACCTATCTTGGCTAACCACGACGACTATGACCTTGACGAGATGATAAAAGATTTTTGTTGTATGCTGGACTCTACTGAGACCCGAGAATTCTTCTCTTAGGAGGAAGACTCGGAAGGCATAGACCTTGGTGTTTTCTCTTCCTGTGATTGACGATGCATTGATGACATCCATGAGATTTACACAATTGAAACATTTGAGCGGAGGGCAAACTTAAGTGAGACTGATAAGGTCGAATTTGATATGATTGCTTTATAAAGGAATTCAGTCCTTCTGATGATAAAGATGATCCAGTAGAGACCTCACAAGACGACCTTGATCTTACTTCTTCCGATGATGAGTTCGTCCCTTTTCACTTTGATATTTGCGAGACTCCATAGGATGGACCTGACTTGACTACTTCCATAGATTACTTCGTCCCATTTCATTTTGATGATGACCTAGTTGAGACACCTAAGGCCGAACCAGACCGCACTACTTCTACCAACCAGTTTGTGCCCTTCTGCTTTGTGACCCACGAGGATCTTCACCAGGTCGATCCTGATCGATTGATTTCTGAGGACCTCGATATTGACCTCCATCTTATCATATCCATTCTTCATCGGTCCCGTAAGAAGGTCCGCTTTCTACCTTCTTGATCTTTGTAAATCCATCCTCTTGTATATTCACGTTCATTTGCCTCCGCCCATCCACCGTATTACTCATCCACTCCATTTTCGTGTGTACCTTGCTTAGGACGTACTTTTTCCTAAGTATAGGAGGGTAGACGAGCCGAGTGTTCTTTCTTCGTTTTGTTTCATCATTCTTATTGTTGCCTATACTTAGGGCTCTTTTACCTTAAGTATAGGGGGAGTGATGTGTACATTCTCTTCGATCTCTTTTTTCCATCTTCATCTCTCTTTTCTTCTTTTTTTCTTTTCTTCTTTTTGTTTTCATTTTTTAATTTCTATCAAAAAGGTATCACCCCTTTTGTCAATCTTCTATATTTAGGACGTACTTTGTTTTAAGTATAGGGAGGTATGCACCCTGGGTTCGTTCATTCTTTGATCCTCTCCACTATCTTCTCCTCTTGTCTGTACTTAGGGATATCTTACCCTAAGTATATGGGAAGACAGTCTGAGTACGATCTGTTCATTCCCATCATTGGCCCTCCATGCCTTATGTACGGTCTACTATAACTATACTTAGGATTATTTGATCCTAAGTATATGGGGAATGATCGACTTCTCATTTCTTCGTTAGTTTCTTTAGGTCATTCTATACATAGTAGGAGTTATGTCTTCTCTTTTCTCTATGATCTATGAGGATATAACTCAAGATAAGTATAGGGGAGTCGTATATACTGCATATATACTTTAGCCATAACTCATACTTTCATATTTTAAATATTAAATATGGCTAAAATTCTATATAATATACCTATAAAATTCATTAAAATCACTTAATAAAAATATGCATATTATTCCTCAAAATATTTTTGTATTTAATGACTAATAAATCATGTAAAAATATATTTTCAAAATGTTTGTAAAAATATTTTCAAATTGTTTTGAAAATCCTGTAAAAAAGATTTTAATAAAATTCTTCAAATAAAGCATGTAGACATGTATAAAATCATGTATAAAACATATATATTCCTTGTATAAAATTCCTTGTGAATACGCTAACTCTTTTATTTGTCAAAAGTCTCATAAAATTGCATAATTTAAAAAAAATACTTAAAATTTTGAAAAAAAAACTCCTAAAAATTTGCAAAACCTTTTGAAATATTCATAAAAAGTTCAAAACTAGGAAAAAGTTTGCAAAAATATTTTCTTGCGTTGAATTGCATAAAAATGCATTTCTAATTGACCTTGATAATTGACCAAATATAAATAAAATATGAAGATATGAGCTTGTTTTAGACCTTAATCCAGTTAATTTCAGAGGAATCTATTAAGCACTAGAATTGGGACGCTTCAGGTCCCTTTGACTTTATTCTTTAGGTTCTATGAGAATGTATTCATGAGTCGATTCAATGTGTCTAAGTAGAACCTTTCATGTCACCCGTACGATTATTAAGACAATGACTTGAGACCTCACACTCAACACGTAGCTCAACCAAGATGGGTTGTTGAAATATCTTGGAGTCTAAGTCAGGACGATACTTGGCCTCTTTGTCAATGGTGGCTCAAGAACCCTTCTTGAGGATCGCTGAAACCGACTCTTCAACCCACTATTCCGCCGGGAGCATGTACATTTAGCAACTAGAGAATGGATTGAAATAAAGCTTTTGGATGAGAAATGGTTAGCTAGCACAATTTTTTCTGAGATCTCAAAACATGGATGGAACAAAAGATTCTATATCCATCAGGGCATGAAAAACTATACCTGATAAGAAGATAATTGAATCATGCAAAAGAGATAGAATAAATCGTGGTCGTTGTATTGACCATGCGAGTTTTAAGAGAAAAGATTAATATTTAGTTAATCTTTTTATATATTTTATTTATACTCCTAAACTTTAATGTATAGTGAAAGCACGAGAGTGTCGAACTCAAAGAGGCAAACTGTTGGAAATTAGGGTTAAACTATAAAAATCTTGAGGTAAACAGTTTCCTCATTTTTATTTCTTTCTAGGATTTTTTGTATTTTATTTGATTTTTAATGAATTTTATAATGTTTTTGTGATTTTTTAAGTATTATGTATTTTTAATAATTTAATTTTTTAAATTTTTATTTGGTTTCATTTGTTATTTTTATGTTTTTATATTATTTACTGTTTTTATGGATTTTAAGATGTTTTTAATATTTTTATGGATTTTTATTTATTTTTAATACGAAAAATTAAGTTTTTATTGAAAGTTGTGAGGAATTTTTTAATATAGAAAACTATAGGAAACTATTTTTATTTTACTTTTATTAGAAGGTAGATGAAATTATCGTCAAAATGATATATTGTGTGTTTTTAGATGCTTTTTCTTTATTTAGTTATGAATTTTGAAGTTTTATGTATTTTGTATTTTTATTGATTTTAATATTTGATTTTTATTTTGTTTTTGGTTTATTTTGTAAAATACAATATAACTTAATTTTTATTATATTTTAAAAGTGTTTTGATATTTTTTTATTAATTTTGAAGTTTGTTACATGTTTTGGTATTTTTAATGATTTATTTAACACTAAGCATTATTTTTATTTTCAAAATATGATTTTATAATGTATTTAGTGTAGTATAGGGTATTTATGTGTTTTTATTGCATCTATATATTTTGTACTTCATTTATTATGTATTATGATATGTATAATGGTT
The DNA here is from genome assembly GCA_037367405.1 of Ottelia alismoides. Taxonomy (NCBI): domain Eukaryota; kingdom Viridiplantae; phylum Streptophyta; class Magnoliopsida; order Alismatales; family Hydrocharitaceae; genus Ottelia; species Ottelia alismoides. Next base: position 456,941 of record JAZKJV010011221.1, read on the forward strand.
ATATACAGGGATAGGGGTATAAATGCAATGAAATTGGGAAGCGGGGGGTGTGTGTAAAAATGCAGAAGTCTAGGGCATATGCGCAAAAATTCCACTGAATACGTGATTATTCATGAGTGTTCAACACCAGGAACCTGTAGGGAAATACCAAAAGAGCAGAGATATTCGCACGCAAAAACCGCAGAATGCACGTGGTCGTGCACATGCTTTCAGCTCTGTAGGGACATGTATGTAATAAAGAAAAGTATTGCGAGGTATTATGCAAATTCTTCCATAAATATATTGACGACACGCGAGTGGCGTGTGAGGCCCATAAGCGGTGGGGCAGTAGTGCAGATTTGTTGGATGGTGTTGCGGATTAACGGCTAGAATCGGATGGTTAGAAATTGAGCGGATTTAAATGACTATGATAAAGTGCCGTCTGATGATCAGATGCAATCTGTAGCTTCTATTGGAGGGCTAATTCTTCCCTAAATCTTCTAACTGCTCCAGACGGTTCTCAGATTTGAGTCGCGACAGAATTATATGCGTTGATTGATGATCCTTCAGTCAACCGTAAGTACCGAAGGATTGGTTCTGATGATATCGTCCTCCCTCAATCAATCTTTGAATTACTCCTCATAGGGCCTCCAACAATTCAACGTCGTCCATGGGAAGGATCTAAGGTGATTCTCTTTGCTGTGGTGCTTGATTTTGTATGCTGCACCTCACTTCCGAATGCTTTGCCTGCAAATGGTGCACTGATCCGAGAATGATATATTGCTCTTCGGATCTGATACGTAATAAAATATGAAGAATGCGGAAGTGAATGATAAACAGAGCATAAGAACAAGAAACATAAACATGGAACACCAAGATTTAACGTGGAACCCTACTCCGTGAGGAGCGGGATGAAACCACGGGAGAAGCCCTCCAATAGGGCGTGTTTGTCTATTGACTTTCTCTCAATGAGTACAGGAGGTCTGGGGCTCCTTATATAGCCTTCCCAGAGCCTCCAAGTCCCACCATTGGGCGGTATGGGACTAAACACAGGATGGGGTAAATGGATTTTCTCCAGGATCCATTTACCCTGCTACAACTCAATAGGTGCACTACCAAATACTCCAACACTCCCCCTCAAGCTGGAGCATGCAATGCTCAGCTTGGACAAACAAACAGAAAGAAACTCAACTCACGCTACAGGACACTACGGACAATATCAACCCAACGCGCACATGCTACAGTCGAAGACGTTGCTTCTCATGCCGTGCAGGTGAGGAGGACGAACGGGCTGAAGTGTGAGTCAACTGAAGACTCGGAATCTGACCATCGATTCTAAAACTGCACCTGAAGTCTCCTCGTCGGAGAACTGGGTCTCTCCCATCTGGCTCAGAGAATGGTGCACTGCTCTGGTGTACCTATGATACCACATGAAAACCCTTGCCCTCAAGGGAATGGTCCTCTGCTCTGGAGTCCCTATGGCTCACATGAAAACTCTGGCCTGACGACAAGAAGAATGATGGGGACCACGAAACAAATGATGGCAACTTATGCTCATCTGAAAATGACCGCACACTCATCTGAAAAATGCGTGTCTGAAACTGGAGACTCGTAAACAACGATCGTCGAGTCTGAAACCGAACTGCAGAGTCTGATCAACTGACTGGTCTGGAGACTGGTATCTGAATCTAGATCTGGAATACAAGACCTGTGACTCTACACAACACTCCCCCGTTCTCCCATACTTGTCGGAAAACATGCACATCGACCAAGTTGGGAGAAGACAAAGAGATACATAAATGGGGGAAAATAAAATAAAATAAGCCGTTACACATTCTTTTTTTTCGGCTTATCAAATCATGAGTTTTGGCCGTTTCCTTTTTTTGTTTTACGGCTCTTTTTTTCGCATTTTTTAAAGCCGTCAACTCCTTTTTTTACGGCTTTCCTCCGTCAAATTTTTTGAAACTTTTTTTTGTTAAAGATGTTTCAATCATTTTTTTGGCTTTCCTTTTTTTCTTTGCGTACGGCTTTTTTTTGTACGTGCCTTTTTTTTAATGCTGCAATTTTTTTAATACATGCCCAACGTTGTGTTCTTATATTGCCCCCTCTCTCTCACTCACTCTCTCTCTCTCTCTTTTAATACAGGGCTGCAACTGCCGCCGTGAATCTGGTAGATCAATGAGATATCAGGCACTCCCCTGCCTGATGGATCCTACCGTGTCAAATGATGTTGGAGCACCGTCGTGGGGCACCTGGACTGTGTGCTTCTGGATGCCGCAGTTTGTATAAGCGCAAGGATAGGTGTGGCGAGAACAGGGGCTCGAAAGCCCTAACATAATGCAAAGACAACCACAGAACTGGAGTTTGAACTATGACCAGAATGATGATCTTCAAATCGAGAATGAAAATGATAATCGATTCTAAAAAAATGAAAAATCTTCAAGAATCGAACCTGCTCTGATACCATGTTATAAAATGTGAAGAATGCGGAAACGAATGATAAACAAAGCATAAGAACAAGAAACATAAACATGGAATACCAAGATTTAACGTGGAACACTACTCCGTGAGGAGCGGGATGAAACCACGGGAGAAGCCCTCCAATAGGGCGTGTTTGTCTATTGACTTTCTTTCAATGAGTACAGGAGGTCTAGGGCTCCTTATATAGCCTTCCCAGTGCCTCCAAGTCCCACCATTGGGTGGTATGGGACTAAACACAGGATGGGGTAAATGGATCTTCTCCAGGATCCATTTACCCTACTACAACTCAATAGGTGCACTATCAAATACTCCAACAGTCCCGAATCGTCAACTCCAGACAACGATGATCTTCTCGAGCGATGGTCGATTTCCAGATCTGCATTCGATCTCGTGCTATAGAGTACGTGCTTCAGGTGATTGCGGTGCTCAATTGAATTGCCCGGATGAACAACGACTCCAGATGAACCCTGTGCATGCTTGTATATACAACGTCTTGAGATCAGAGTCTCACTCCAAATTGCGAAGAGAAAAGGGTAAATGGGTGGTTCCGACGATGATGACGGAAGGAACCAAACTGCTGCCACCGAGTGTGGTTGGAGGGGGTCAAATTTGTAGGATAGAACATAAAATGTAAGGAATTGGAAGGGAGATGATCGACGATGGATTTGCTTGTTAAGACCAATCCAATCAGAGGAAGAAAGAGGTTCAAGAAGAGAATGGAGGGCTGAGAAGAGAAGAGAAATCACAGAGAAGGAGAGAAACATGAGATAAAAAAACTAACCTGGAAGTGGAGAATGTCGCCTCTGGAGCTGGAGCTCAGTGGATCTCCGAGGTCTTCGCTTCGATGTTTGGCGGATGCTGGAGGCTCATCGTGCACGGAAAAATTGAGCTTCTAGGCCAAAATAGTGATCTCACCGTACCTTGCATCCTCGACCATGCTGCAACACGATGAACGCCTGTCCCTCGCCGCATCTCACGGAGCTCACAGGTGGAAGAACAAGGATTAATGGCGGATAATGGTGGAGATGGGGGACGATGAGTATTTATAGATGGTGAGGAGTGTAGTCATCGGCAGCAATGCGGGAACCAGAGCAGTTGGGCGAATGACCGGCCATTGAGGTTGTTGGAGAATGACGCGGGAGGTTGGCGGCGAGAAGTGGCGGAGGAGGATGTGTTGGTTGTGTGCATGAAGGAGGAAGATGAAGACGTAGGGAAGAAAAAGAAAAAAGGGAAAGTAGGAGAGAGAGAGAAGGGGAAATAAGAGAGAGGGAAAAAGAAAAGAGGGAAAAAATAATTAAATTAAATTATTAATATCTTTAATTAAATAAATTAGATCAATAATTAATGATTTGTTTAATTAAGATGTAAATAATTTTAAGATATAATTAAGCACTTAATTAAGCAATTAAATAAATAGTTTAATAAATGATTAAGCATTTAAATAAATGATAAATTAATAAATAATTTTTTATTTATTATATTTTAGAGTATTAAATAGTGATAAAAGTTACGGCATATTGTACAATATACCAATAAGATCCCTAAAATCATGTTTTTCATATTAGCTCCGATTTTAGCAAAATCAGTATCATTTTGTAGATAATTAAATAATATGAATGTTAACACTGAGTTTGCCCAATTCAGAGTTCATACGATTGAGTTATGAGGTTTGAAAAATTTTAGGTAACGTCTTCGTGGCGTTTAGGTTTTGGTATTTTGATTAGTTATATTTTTGTATTTTTCTATACATTTTTAGTAGAATTTAAAAAATTAAATTAATCAGGTTTACGGTTATTTAACTAAAACCAAGGAAGTTTTTACATATAACACATTTATACAACGGGTCCCAAATGCCAAAACTCACCGGTTTTATTCGAATATTTTTTTGATATTTTTAATAAATAGTATTAAGTATAAAACGAAGTTTAAATGTATGTTTGATCCATTTGGAGTTTTCTATATATAATTACGAAACTCAGAAGTTGGCTTTTGCGGCTTTTTGATCCATTGTCATATTTTATTTTTGAATCGAATTATTTTTCTGATATTTTTATAAATTAATATTTTTTGTGATCGACTTTTACAAAAGAAGTGGTTTGATTTGAGACGATATAAATGATGAATAAACAGGTGAAGTAGTTACAATGTGAAAAATGGGGAAATTATATATTTAGTCTTGATTTTCTGGATATTCTTATAGGTTATGATCGTTATCTCCCCCTACTTGTTTCTTTTGTCGACCAAGTCAATATTGTTCTTGGGGTTAGGATTAGTCTGTATATATTACATATCTACAACCTTCTTTTCTTTTATATTTATTCTTTTATTTTGGGTAATAAATGTTAAATATATAATATTCATATTTATAGTTAGAATGATAATTAATTGAAATTAGTGATTATTTATATGTATTTTACTAAGAATTTTAACCAAAATCAAAGAATAAAGGCGATGGATCACGGATTCATCAGGGCAAAACAAGAATGGATTGAATTTCCAAACAAAGAAATTCCCAAAAAGAAGCCTATACTAAAAAGTCCAAAATTTTTGAGCTTCCAGAAAAGGGCTGCTTCTGGATGGAGACTTGGTCACACCGACCAAACTTCACAAGGAAATGTAAATACACTGGTCTGTTTCCACTTCTTTTCTCATTCTAGCCTCCACTTATTCGTTGTGTACTAGTATGTACCTGAACTCAGAAGGAAATATCCATCTCCTTGAGGATGAGTTACTATAGGAGGAGATCACTTGATAGTTTCGCTATTTATCTGGGAAGAGCTAACAAAGTTCACACACATGTTACATGTCATTTCAAGGTTACTAGAATATATGTCTGAAGGGATGGTCCTGACCAGACAATTGAGTTGAATTAGATAGAGAAACATGGAACCTAAGGATTGGTGAGTCAAAATTCTTAGCTAGAATGTAGTTCCGAACAAACTAACAATCTAAAGGTCTTGACTAAACTCTAAACTTCAATTTTATGAAGATAAGTTTAAGAATCAAAAGCACTTTAACTTATTTCTTTTCTTTTTCTCTTTTTAATGCACTCATTACCATAAGTATTTGCTAGGGACTAGTAAAGGCAAATATAGCGATGATGAATCGTTATTTCTTCACCTTTATTCATTTATTTTGATCTTAAATCCCTTGTAAAACATGTAAATACCATTAATTTTCTTGAAATAACACTCGGATACCAAGTTAATATTAACTTGGTCGACCGAGAATAAAGTAGGGGGAGATAAGGATAATAAATGTACAGAAATATACATAGAAATCCTAATTTTATTAACTAGATGTAACTCAATATTTATCTATTTTATTATTCATTCTACACACTCTAAATAAATAAACTCTCTACAAGAAAACTGTACATATTAATGTATAGAAAAATACGCTATTAATTGTCAAGGAAAATAATACACAAGGTGACCAGGACACAGATGAAAAAAACCACAAACTGGACTTTACAGACGAATATCTCTTCCATATGATCTTAAAATTCACAAAAGTTACCTTTATTGTTCTTGAAATTAAATTATATAATGAAGATGGTTTCATTAAAAATAAAGTTAAGCTACAAAAGTTGAGTTTCTAGGGTTAACGGGTGGTTTGATTTGCAGGATTAGGAGACAATCAAACGATTCTGATTGCGGCAGAGATGACTTGATCTAGGCCGTCTCATCAGATGATCAGACGGTCTAGAAGAGAGGCGGGTGGCCAAATAGGGATGGGTCACGCGGTGGGTGTCTGAAGTGCCATGTGGTCCAATCAGAATGGGGAAAACTCAAAAATTAAAATTTAATTAAAAAATGAATAGTTAGAAAGGATATTAGAAAAAATGTAAACATGAAATTTATAGATCTCGATGTGATCTACAAATTCCATGCACAAGATAAAGAGATCAGAGGTCATCTATATAAAAAAAGAATACGAATAAAAACCATAAGAAACAATTTTCTTTATCTTTTTTCTTTTTATTAATTTTATGGGTTTTTATTTTGTTTTATGTTTATTTATTTTAATTTTATTTATTTTTTAATAAGAACTAAATACATAAAACATTACATCATACAAGGTTATGATAATATACAATAATTAGTGTCAATTATAAACAACACACAAATTAGTAATTAGTGTTATTTGTTATTGATTCTTTATGATTAGCTTAAACAAGAGAGTAAATATTGGTCGTTAATGATGATAAATATGAGATTTATCAGTGGTTGCAAAAATTCTTTGAAAGTCTATACATAGTGTTTGAAAATCTTTGCAAATCATTTTCAAATTTTGTAAATGATTGTAAAAATGCTTATCAAGTTATTTACAGAATAAAGTTTTCAAAATATTTGCGAAAATATTTTCAAAATACTTTGGGAACCATAGAAATGAAGCAAATAAAAATTCTTTACAAATTCTATATATACAAATAAGTAAATAACAACTAACTTAATTTTTGTGAATAATTAGTATAAATTCTTTAACCCAACTATTGTATATATAAAAGCATTCCCGAGTAAATTTTGTACACATTTTTTCACTAAATCTTTTATTTTGAAAAATCTCTAAAATTTTACAAAATTCAAAAACCATAAAATTTTGCAAAATGTTTTCAAAATTACATAAAAAATTGCAAACTTTTTCAGAAATTCATAAAAGTTCAAAATCAGAAAATTGCTTCACAAAATTATTTTCCTACATTGCATATAGCATTTGCATTTTTTAGAATAAACAATTGAACATGTCAAAATAAAGTCTGAAGATTGGAGCATGGTCTAGGCCTAAATAGACCTAATTTCAGAGGAACCCATTGAGGACTAGAATTGGGATACTTTAGGTCACCTTGTGTCACGACCCCAATTCCGGGCTGTAGGAGCCTTTCATATCTGAATCTGGTTATTTAGCAATAATTTATTCAACAATGACAACTAACATTCAGAAAAAAATACTTTTCCATTCACAAAATAATTTTTACCTGATCCATTGTCCCACTACAACCATTTACATGTACATCAACTAGAAGGAAATACACAAAAAGATTACCAACTATCTTATACAGTAAAGCTACTGTGGTTGGTTGGATGGCTAAAGTCCTTGTGATGGTTCGTTGACACATGTTGGGTTTTCCATAAATCATAGGATAACAATTAGCGAATGCTATGTAATGAAGAAGAGAAAAGCAAACATTGTGTAATTTTGCAAAACTTGTTGTCATTAAATGTTACATTCCTTCCCGCGTATGCAATATTTTATCGTGATTTATTTTCAGAAAGGATGATTAATGGCTCCTAAAATGATCAAATTTCATTTTCGTATTAAAAACACTAAGAATGTTCCAAGAACGCGAAGAACGAACGAAGAACATGAGGAACGCGAAGAACACACGAAGAACATAAAGAACTCAAAGAACATAATTTCTCTTAAAATTTCAGTAGAGCCTCCCTTTATATAGGGTAATATTTTTAGAAAATTTTGACAGAGTTTTCCCTTATATGGAGACGTATTTCTAAGAAAATTTCGGGAGAGTTTCCCCTTATATCGGGACATATTTCTAGGAAAATTTCGGCAGAATTTCCCCTTATATCGGGACTTTTTTAAAAGAAAAACAAAAAGAGTTTCTTCTATAAAATCACTGAGAGGAAAACAACAATGAAACTGAAAGGATATAATCAATCAATGAGAGATAGAGAGTTGGTAGACACCACATGTCTTAGGTGAGTAAATGTGTGACGAATCACATGGTTCACTGACGTGCATAGCCACCCGCACCTAAGTAGGATATTACATAGATTTCTCCATCACAATAACTATAAAAGCAGAAAGGAAAGAATATAACCATAAGTGATGGAGAATCGATAGTCACCACGCGTCTTAGATGAGTGAAAGTGCGACAAATCAGAGGGTTCACTGACGTGCATAGCCGCCCGCACCTAAGTTGGGTGTTACAAAGATTTTTCCTCGAACCACAACAGAAGAAGAATCGGAAAGAAGATGAATTGAAAAACAAACTAGAAAAAGAACATGAATCGAAACGAAGCCTACTAGAAGAGGATCGTACCTTTCTCCTCGTTCTCCCAACAGCGCTTCGCTAGCGTTCTTTCCCCGCCTCCCACTCCTCCTCCCGACCTCTCAACCCTAGCCCTTGGGGTAGTGGTGGTAGTGAAAATCGTAGAGAATGAATGGGTAGGGGGTATTTATAGGCTCCTGAAAACTGCTAACCATGGTTAGCAAACCATGGTTTAGCCTTTAACCTTGGTTAGCAGTCCATGGTTTTGTCCAAAGCTTATCCGAAGCTTAGGGCTTAAGTTAGAACTTTCCAGAATATTCTGGATTCACTAGTGATGCTTAATTAGCGCTTATCATGATTAACTTTTTTTAATCATCACTTAACTTCCACAAATCGTAATTTAACTTTCATGACTTATGCTTAACTTCTGCTGATCTATGATTAGTATTTGCTAATGTTTATTAGCGATCCTTGATCCATCAATAGTTTCCTTAATTAAAATTAATCAGTCTTAATTGTGATCATTAACGATTAATGGCATCTTAAGCCTCCTTCTCTTTCTTATGAAAATCATAACAATTCGAAACAAAGTCTGCTTTACATGAAACAAATTACGTTGGTTTGCTCTTGACGAGCCGGATCTTACGACATAGGATCCTAGAGATGCTAAGTTCAAGGCTTTACACCTGGACTTAATTTAGGTTCCATGAGACTATGTTCATGAGTTGATTCATTGTATCTAACCATAACCCTTCATATCAATCATAAGAATCTTGAAACAATGGCTTGACTAGAACCTCACACTTACACTTAGCTCAACCCAGATGGATTGTTCAAAAATCTTGGAGTTTAAGTCGGGATGATGCTTGGCCGCTTCGTTAAGGGTGGCTCAGGAACCATTCATGTGGATTACCAAATCAGTATTGTAATCCAATTCTTTTGGTAACGACGATATCTAACTACCGCAGACTGGATCGAAACAATGCTTCGGTTGAGGAATGGTCCGTTGGCGTAACTTTTTCTAAGATCCCAAAACATCGACATGCCAAAAGACTCTATATTTGTCAGGGCACAAAAAGAATGCAGAAGCTATGCAAAGTCAAATAAAATATCCAAAGAAGAAGCCTACACTAAAAATTTCACAAAAAATTAAGCTTCCAGAAAAAGTCTTCTTCTTGGTAAAGACTCAGTTTCACTGACCGAGCTTCACAGGAGAATGAAGACTACACTAGTTCATTCCCAATTCTTTTCCATTCAAGCTTCTCCCCCTTTTAGTTATAAAGATTGGTAGCACCTGACCTTAGAAGGAAATATCTATCTCCGCGAGGATGAGTTAAGAGCAGACTCTTTTATGGTTCAATAGGTTGTCTGGAAGAGCTGAAAAATTCACACACATGGTTCTAGCATTTCAAGGTTGCAAGAGTATGCGGCCGAGAGGATGATTCTGACCCTATTGTGGATTGAACTGGATATTAGGATTATAGAACCTAAGGGTTTTTGTTCACACTTCTTATCCTTGATGCAATTTCGAACACACCAATAATCCAGAGGTTTTAATTGAGCTCCAAACTCTGACTTTATCAAGACAAGTTTAGAAGTAAAAATGTATTCCAAGTTATTTCTTTTTCTTTTCTTTATTTTCTTTTCTGCACTTATTACACAATTATTTGCTAGGGAACTAGAAAAGACAAGTATAGGGGGTTGCGAATCCTCATTTCATCACCTTTATTATTTCATTTTGGCCTTAAATCCCTAGCCCAGTGCATGTATATTTTATTAATTTGTGAAAATAAACAGTCAATAAATCATACAAAATATTGTATAAAATATTGTATAAATAATGTATTCCATTCCAAAATAAAAGAATAAAGGAAAGAAAAGAAAAAGAATGACGTGTCAAAGACATTGAGTGGCCCAAAACCTCGAGACCAAGTCATCACGATGACTTGATCGTCAAGAATAAAGTAGGGGGAGATAGGGCAGAAGAACTGTATATAAAATACATACAAATACCTAATTATTTGTCCCAATAATTACATTTTGGGATCTATTTTATTTTATGATTTTTATACATCAAATAATAAAATTCTCAACATCAACAATACAAAGAAAAATACAAAATTGGTTCCTGAAAAATAATGCATGTACATGAGACACACAAAATAAAAAGTCGCAAAGAAAACTTTTCAGACATGTATCTTATCCATACATATCCAAATGTGCACAAACTCACATGTATTAATCATAAAATCCAATAACCCATATAGTGAAGGTGGTTTCATTTAATTTCGAGTTAAGATGTAAAAGTTAGGTTTTGGGTCCCCATTCTATAGTATACATGTACATTATATTCAATATATTTATTATTTATATTTTTCACTTTCTTTTATTTTTTCTAAAATTGTAAATATTATTTAAAATACATATAAATAATTAAAATAAAATAAAACAATTAAAAATTAAATAAAATAAATAAAGGGCTTAAATATAAAGATGAAGTATACCTATATATACCTATAAGAATATGTACATAATTAATTAAGCGTGTAAACGGATTCAGAAAAATATAATAAAAATATACATAATTAAATATATTAAAAATATATAAAAATTACATTTAGAAAAGAATAAAATGTAAAATACAAATTACAATTAAAATATAGGAATTACATGTATATTTACTTATGTTTATACATGTAAATATTAATATATAATAAATGACCTTGTAAAAATAAATAAAAATAGGCATTAAATATTAAATTGAATTACATTTTTTTTAATATTTTAACCTAAAATTGGTTAATTTGTTCATTATTTAGTTTTTATTTTACAATGAATTTTTATCTTGAAATTTTCTATTTTGTCCTCGTGGACCAACCAAAAGCCTCCGATTGTTGACTCCGGTCAACTATACTTGCCCCTTTGGGCGCCCATGTCAAAGCTCATGGGAGGCCCTTTTCATCCCAATTTTGATTCTAACATCATGCACCCCTCTCCATCGAGCTCTCCACCTCCCTGTTGCCTGCACGACCGCCACCCATGCTTGCTCATCTACCACCAGCACTCCGCGTGCAATCTATCCTCGAAACTCACTATTTCTTCGCCATAAATATTCCACCTCCATCCCTTTTTGGCACTTGATCACTCTTTGACTGCCCTTAGCCCGTCAGATCTGCCCCTTTGGTACGCGGCACGCTACTGAAGTTGGGAGCAACGGTCTGAATCGAGGAGGAGTGTCGCTAGAGGATGATCCAATCATCGTCAGCCTTCCTCCGGTCATTCTGCTTCCTTGGCCTCCGGCCAAGTCGAGGCATTTCCTTCCATTTCTAGGTAATACCTTAGGTATATTTTCATTTCCAGCATTTAATTCTCGCTTTTAGTTTTTAATTTAGGAGTAATCAAAAGTTCCCTTTTGACCTGGAGCTCGAGCTCCAGGTCCGTTCAACCTAAATCCATCTTAGATTTGGCGAATCGAAGCTCAGCTCCATCGCCTTCACCGGAGCTTCGCCATTCCACTCATGTCACCGCTAACCGTTTCATAATCTTGCTGAGGAAGAAGCCCTCGAGATGTGGAGTTTTGGGTGTAGGTCTTGTGCATTGAAGACCCATCTGGAGCCAAGTATTGCTTCTGGAGCTGCTCTAGGTCACCTACAACCAACTAAGCTCTCAAAGCTTCATTGAGACCACAGGAGCACCATCGGCCGTCACATGCACCTACGGAGCATGTCCGGGAACGTATAACACTTCCCATAGCTCAAAGAGGATGCTAGACGAAGGAGAACTAGGGGATTAAATATCAACGCCACCGAGTTCATCGGCAGTTCCTTTAGTCCCCTCGTAGTTGTTCGATCAAGAACACAACCCATATATATTCTGGGCCATCTAATTAATTTGAAGCATCATCCTCCCACAACCGCATGATCCTCCACGTGGCATCCAACACGTGGTTGGGTCCGTAGTTTTTGTATTCAATTAGGAGTCCTGTAAATATTTTTTAAGAATTAACTTTTGTGGAAATATTGCAACAAAGCCTCTGTATGTATTGGATATTACATCTAAGTCTTCTGCTAGCTCGGCTCATGTGGTCCCCAATGTGAGTTGGTAAATTTGATGTATACCCTTTCGAGTTTTGTTATTGCAATTTAGTTTAAAAATTTGTAAATTAAGTTGAAAAACTTTGAGTATTTTGCAAGATGCTCCTCGCCTTTATTTTATATGGCAAATATCCCCTACAAGTTTGATTATTCTCGTACTCTAAAAATTATGCAAAAATAGGGTAAATACATGATATAATGTTCAATCATGCCATGCATTTGATTTAGAATTTTATTTGCATTTTTCATTTATTAAAAAAGAGTGTTTTTATTCCTTGTTTAGAAAGAAATTACAAAAAATTATGAAATGATTTTTAAACATTCCAAAAAAAATTATATAGTATTTATTACTATATTTTATTACTACAAACTAAAAATACAAAAATATCAAAAGAAAAACTTAAGATTTGCAAATCGTGACTGGTCACCTCGGCGACAGTGTTCTCACCTTGTGTAGAACACCAGATTGGCTCGAAAAGTGCTTCGGCAGATTGTAATCTTCGTTGATAGCCTTCACCTATTTGATCAAAATACCATGATCAAATTTCTCAACAACCTTATTTCTTGATACATATACGTCAACTCTCACTTGGGAAACGATGAATATTCTATGATAAACAAGTTAAATGTGCATCAAAGTGGTTCTTGATCTGGCCTCCAAATATCAGATCGGGCTGCTGTGGTTGCAGAATGTCTAGAAATGGTGCCATGATTCTAAACAAAAGGATTTTTACACTTGTGCCCCTTAGTTTTTGCAATAATACATATGCCTTAACTTTTTACAATTACACTTCTATTCTTACAAAATTTATAAATGTTGTTTCGTTATTACACGTGCTATTATATACTAACGGAAGGGTGCTACCATGAAATTTATAGAAATACAGGGGAACACGTGCAATTGCAAAAATAGTTAAGGGTATAAGTGTTATTGCAAAAACTCAGAAGAGCATATGTGTAAAAAATCCTTGAACAAACGACATTTATTTAGGATTTGGGTCAACGTAAGTGTTTAGGTTCATAACTGATTGTCTGCTGCAAATGGGATTACAGCGGACATGCTGTTATCTATTTTTCATTTTGCGATTTCGATTATAAAATCCAACCTTATAGATTGAATCTTAGATTAATATTCTACATATCTTTTAAATTTCACTCAAATCAGAGGTTATTTGTTATTTTATCATAATAGTCAAAGATCTCGAACAATATTTAAGCAACTTAAATTCCATTTAAAAAGGACCCGGATCTTTGACCATTAAGATAAAAGAGCAAATGACCTCTGATTTGAGCAAAATTTGGTGGATATGTAGAGCATTAATCTATTATTCAATCATAAAGTTGAATTTTGAAATCAAAATCGTAAAAGAAAAAAATATAGATCAGTAGCGTGAAACTTTATAAGAGATTCACAATGAGGGCTATGGAGTGACAAATGAGCTACCATGACAATAAATATCACGTGCGTAAAAATGGCATGTACATAATTTTCAGAATACGAAAGTAACAAAATACGTGAGGTTTAAAGTGAAAAATCTGATTTGATCTGAATTTTTGTATGTGAAGGCATGTAAATAATAATAATAGTGTCATAGTAGAATAGTATCCTGTTGAATAATTTTTCTGAATATTTCTTCTGTTCACTTCCTAGTTTATTATCCTAATTCTACTTGAAATGCAGCATGTTGAGAACTCTTGAAAGGTATCAGAAATGTAACTATGGAACGCCAGAAGTCCAGATTCAAAATCGCGAACTTCAGGTAATTGAGCAACATAGAATACTATCAATCAAACTAATAACTATCATATCAGTATCCCAACTCAAAACCAAACTTCGGCTTGAGAGAAAAATATATAAATTAATATGTTCTGAACCGTTGTTATTTTGTGAGATTTTAACTCCAATCCTTTGAGTAGAGGCACATTTGTGAACGACCGTATCACTAAAGTAGATTCAATTTTCACATCTTTAGATAACAGTAAGTGACCATTCTATTCTCCACTGCATCAGAATAGCCATCAGGAGTATATGAAGCTGAAAGGACGCGTAGAAGCGTTGCAACGGACCCAAAGGTACAATTTTTTCATATATTTAGATATGTTATTAGCTCTTAATCTTTGTATGTTGGATCCAGAGAAATGTACTGCATGTTAATGTAGAAGTCTCACTGTAATTTTGATATGAATGAAGAAATCTGCTAGGTGAAGATCTCGGGCCACTTAATAGCAAGGAGCTTGAGCAACTTGAGAGACAGCTGGATGGTTCGTTACGACAAATTAGATCATTACGGGTATTCATCTCCCTGTTGGTAAAAAAGTCATAGCTTTACTATTGCATTTATTGGAACTTGCGATTGTTTTGAGGCTAACAACAATAAATTAATCTTCTTTTTTTTTGTTCTTTACATTTCCATCAACAGACACAGCATATGCTAGACCAACTTACCGACCTGCAGAAAAAGGTATATCTGGAATCTGATGGATATGGATTTTTTTTGCGATGTTCTTCCAAAATTTATCCGATTCCAATAGTAATATAAACTACTTACAGAACGAAATGAATTTGGTCGTACTTGGTACTCATAATAAAGGAAATTTGCTAAGATGGAGATGAAACAAAGATGGTATTTTTGTTCTATCATTATTTGAGCTGCAAAAAAATGTTCGTGCTTGATTCACTGAAGAAATGCACATATATAATTCACTGAAGAAATATTTGATAACCAACTTCAGTTCTTCATAATCCTTCACACGTAGAAGAAAATGTTGTATGTACAGCACAACTTTTTTTTCTCTCACAGCTCTTATTAATTTGTTGCCACAAAGTTCAACTTTCTTTTCATGTGCCATACATTTTTTTGCGGAAACAATCTTTGTTTGATCAGACTTCTGAATAATTAATTCTTAGCAGATCCAAGATTCAATTGCTTTTCTCGACCACGAGCAAATTATTTTTTTTATAATATTCTTCCTTTTACTCAAAAGACAACCAAGATAAATTTCGCCTTCTAAAGAAAACTGCATGCAGGAAGTTGTGTAGAACAAGCCCTATTATACGAAGTTAGCTATCTCTGTTCTTTGTTCTTGATGAGAAAGAATCTAATTTGTTTCAACCATGCAGGAGCAAATGTTATGCGATGCGAACAAAGCCCTCAGGAGAAGGGTACTGTAGTAACCCAAAACCAGCAATTGCAACAATAACCTGCAACCATCCTGTACCGAACTAAACACTTCAATTCTCTCGTGTTAATATACAGTTGGAGGAGAGCAGCCAAGCGGCTCAGCAGCAGCAGATCTGGGACGCCGAGGCCCACGCTGCCATGGCGTACAACCGGCACCACCCTCATCAGCATCAAGCAGAGGGATTCTTGCAATCCATGGAATGCGAGCCGACGCTGCAAATCGGGTGAGTCACCCCTCCTTCAATTCAGATGCCAGTAGAGGAAAACTGGAGATCAAGTAGCTAATGACAAGCCTCGTTGAGACTGCAGGTATCCCCCTGAGCAGATAACGGTCGCGGCACCGGGGCCGAGTGCGAGCAATTATGTCCTGGGGTGGCTCCCTTGAGGGACTTCCTGAGAAATAAGAGGTTGTGTGTGCGAACTACTTCACTTGTCTGGCAGTGTTCCTTAATGGAAAACCCAACCTTAATAAGTAGAAAGTTCATGTTGTAATATTAAATATTTACGCTGCTCCTATGCGTTATGTTCCTGTTCAGGTGTGAGAGGCGTCAAACGATTGTTTTGTTGTATAATACGTTGTTTTAAGGGCAACATTGCAATATCCGTTGTAGTCTAGTTGGTTAGGATACTCGGCTCTCACCCGAGAGACCCGCGGGTTACCGTCCCGGCAACGGAATCGATTTTTGTTAACATTTGCTGCATCCTTCTTGCACCACAGTCCCTTGTCTCCAGATTCCAGATCTTGGAGCTTATTCCTTTTCAAGGTCAAGTTTAGAATGGGTGTGAGAATAAAGAAGGGAGGTGCAAATTTTTTAGTGAGGATGCCATCATTTAGAGATGTGTGTTTCCAAAGTTTTATTAGCTACAGAAATGCTACCGACAAAAAAACAGTAGATATGTTGTCATGCAAAGTATTTGTGCATCACGATTGCATAAAGAAAAAGGCAACAGAAGGACAAACTCAGAGCAGGCATTTGTCGGCTATATCAGATTCCAACCCCCAAACGAAGACAACCGATTTCTAGAATAGTTACACATGAAATATATTTTGGGTATCAAGCATTCTGAATTTGTTCAGAGGAAACATAGGAGTCCTCAAATGAAGAACTACCGACAGAAAAAAAAACCTCTGCTAGATTCTCAAGACCCGATGTACATGTGGACTCCAACAGCGAGGAGGAGGATGGCGATGATGGTGAAGTAGATGATGGCGTGTACGAGTATGGAGACGCCACTTGTCTGGAAGTTGCCGAACTCGACCAAGCGAGACTTGGCGGGCATCTGGAAGAGGAGGCCCGGGGAGAGGAGTATGAAGAGCACCACTGCTATGAACACCGGACCCCAATCAGCCATCTCTTCTCCTTCTCCTCCTCCTTCGAGAGAGAGAGAGAGTGAGAGAGAGAAGTGGTGGGTGTGGCAAGGAGGAAGCATGCTAAGATTCATTGACTCATTGGTGAGAGTTGGGAAATCGCTTTCTCTGCCATGTGTTGCTCTTTTGTACGCATGTGTGTCGTGGGTGGAAGGGAGGCATCTTGGTTCTACTGCTTTTATAGGATAGTTTAGATTTGGGAGCGACATTGATTAATATACACGTTGATTACAGTCGGATTCGGATCCGACACACACGGATTATGAGATCCAACATGACTGCATGCTACATATGGATCCGCTATTTTACTCGAGGGTAAACTACAGTGCAACCTATATTTGGACATGGATTATCCTCTTCTCTATCCTTAAATTTCCGAGATAAAATTAATGATATGGGCCCTATATTTCCTTCACCCAAAAATTTGCAACCACCATAAAATAAAAAAAGTCAACATCAAATAATATAATCAATGTAACATATAAACAATGCCACATCACATTTGTCATCTTAAGCTTTTTAAATATCAAATACATGTTATTCACAGAAAAGGTAAACATCTTACTGATTCTTTGAAAGACCTTACTCTAACTCAATCTAACTATGTTACTAGAGAGTATAATATTTTCAAAAGATAAAAATAGTGTAACAAAGTTGCGTTTACCTTAATGGAGAATTTAGGAGTGTGGTAACGTGTACAACTTAATATTTTAAAATTTTGAAGTGGACTTTGAATAAAAGTTTAGGTTCCAAATTTGTACCATCCCAACGTAGTCCCATTTGGGAAACTTACGAAATGTGAGATTGTGCTATAAATGGTAGATTGTGCTATAAATGGTAGGAATACTCCTTGACAATTCGAGCTTAAGCATTTTGGATGGTTACCAACAAGTACATCTAAGCTCAAATTCAACAAGTTGTTAAGGCCAGTTTACTCGATAACAATCACGAGATATAGGAACGGATGTTACAATTTTGGATAGGACTTAAAATAAACATTTAGGTTCAAATTTGTAACACCCCAACATAGTTCTACATCGGAAACTCATGAAGGGTAAGAGTGTGTTATAAATAATAGGAGACCACTTGATAACCCAAGATATTGCACTATTTAGTGTAATTTCGGGTAATTTTACACATTTTAATTTAATTTAATTTATTTATTTATTTATTAATAAAGTATTTAACTTGAAAATGATGAAGTATACTAGTATATCTAAATTGATTAGATATTTTCCTATTTAGGCATTACAATTGGCTACCTAACCTGATTTTTCATTAATTTTCCCGTTTATTTGTTTTCTTAGTAATTACCAATTGCATTAGTACTTCTTCCTTGTGAACACACTCAGAAAATATAAACCACATAAATCACATATTGACCTTTAAAACACTTCTTCTTGATAAATAATTTGAATTTTGGTATATCCTTATTGTTATCTTGATCATAGGCTTCCCATGAATTTTTCTTTAGAATTGCATTTGTGACCAATGAGACTAAAGGCCTCGCTTGGAAATGTACTGCTTTTAGGGATGGGCATTGGGCCAAGTTGGATCAGATTTGAGTTGGCCTGACTCATGTCCATTAAAGTATATGGCCTAATGGGTCGGATCTAGGCTCATTTTATTTTCAAATTCCAAGCTCAAGCTCAAACTTGGTCCAAACAAAAAGGGTGAGGTTCGGATCTGATCGATCCAATTTAACATTATGTACAACAATATCATTTGTTCCGTTCTTCATTTTATACGGTTGTTTCTTATGCATGTACATACGTTTAATACTTTATGTACGCCAACTAACTCGTGATTTTGACATTAGTTGTATGTTGAAAACAGAAATGTGGTAAAAAAATATCGCGACTTAAACCAACATTCAATTCACCATTATATATTCTATTGTAGATGCAGGCACTATGACCAATACATTCTCATAAAAAATGTAATAATCTTGAATATTATTGTAATAATATCCTCAATTCACGCTAATGGATATGATTACCAATGAGTTTAATTATTTATTCTAAAATCAAAATAAGAATATAAATTTTAGAATATGGTATTTGGAGCAAACATAAATATAGTAGATATAATTATATCGTATAGGTCAGGCTATCGTACTTGCGGGTTTCGACCTTCTCATGTCCGACCCGTTCCGATAATCAATACGTGCTCATTTTAAGACCCATGGCTCCCCACACTAAATTTTAGATTTGGATTTGATTCGAGTTATGCGGGTCAAGTTTTGGGCTCGGTCGGATCGGCCTAGCCCAATACCCAACTGTAACTGCTTGGAGCTCTTCCTGCAAGAGAATAACCCCAAAAAACTAGTTCGCTAGATATTGCATGGAATGGATGCGTAAGTTTGGCATGTACTGGATGGATTGTGTTTGACACACTTTAGTATATACTAGTGCATACCCATGCACTGCACGGGTAGAACAAATGGTTATCGTAATGTTGAACTAATCTCCAAACCAATTTTTTCTTACATTTTTTAGCTTTGCCATGCTCAATTTTATATTATTTTTATAATATTTTTATGGTATATGTTGTGTATTTTTAGTCTCTCTTTGAAAATATATTAGTATGTAATAATATATATCTAATTTTTTAGAACTTTCTAAGTATAGTTGAATTGCTGTAGATTTCTTAGGGCACAATGTAGGATATTTTCATATAGTTTTGTATCAGTCAAATTTCATGTGAAAGAGAGACTCCTACAGCTTCCATCCAGACAGTCATTTTTTAACGGTAACAGAAATGCTAAAATCGACCCCATCTGAATGGAGACCGTATGAATCTCTGTTTCGTATGAAATTTGAATGGTATAATATATATATTGATGAAAATCTATGGAAGTAATTTTCAAAAAAATAGGAAAATAGGGAGGGGGAAGCCAATTTAGCTCTCTCTCAAGGAGCAGCTCATTTTTTTCCCTTTTATAACTTGTTACTGTATAGTTTTATGGATATATTTATAACAAAGGGGCATATTATAGTTTTTTATTTGTTAGAAATAGTAGAGGTTCATGTACTTTTTTTGAACGAAGAAGGGTTGGAGTCCCAACGTGGATCCACTACACCCGAAAATGTTCATATATTTTTGAAATGTAAAATGTAAGTGATGGTGTATATAATATGTATCTAATTGTATTTTGGTTTTACACGGATCTCGCTACTCTTCGCCTCCGAGGCAACGACAATGGCCAACATATCACCAGGCAAGGTCACCTTCACCAGTTGTGACCTTTGTCGGGATAGACATGGCCTTCCGGCGATAAGGTCGAGATCGATTGAGAGATAGTGAGTGAGAGAGAGCTAAATTTGAGTTGGACTGGGTTGGGTTGGGGTACACCGGTGTACCCCTCCTTCCAACCTTCTCAATCCTCCTCACAATTTACTATTCACACGGGTACAATTTACTATTCACAGGAGTACCCCAACCCAATCCAATCCAGTCCAACACAGCAACCAAACAGGCCCCTAGGGTTAGCATAGGCAGTCCTAGACGGTGCGACATAATTGGGAAAAAAGGGCACTCACGTAATGACAACGGGAGATGGAAGGGCAAATGTGGAATTTTCGCGATGAAAGTTAGTGCCCGTGCTGAAGCATGGGTACGTGAATCCATGCACCTCAGGCAGCTAGTGTATTTTTATGTTCTTGAATTAAAAGTGGAACAAAGTAAGGTAACATATATAAAACATTACAACAGAACCCTTAGAAAAAAACGTGCACATTAATTACATTAAGATCATAGGGAATATGATGTAGTTTGAAAGATACTAAGTTAGCGATGTACTTGAAAAATAATTTAAATGTGTCTATAAAAATTCCTATATAATACAAACAATTGTTTTAACATTTGGAATCGGAAGAAAACTTGTATGTTATGCCACACCAACTTGTAAATATCTACTGAAACAATACAATAACCTCCCAAATTTAAGAGCTATCACAATAAATTCAATAATTTTTCAGTAATGATTCTAATGTTTCAACATTGAGGATCTATGAGGTAATTTAAATACAAGTAAATTCAGAAATTAGATGAGAATTTGGATAAAAATTTGGAATCTTTTTATATTTCGATAATTCAAGTGGAAATTTAGTGGATGAAGTTCAGAATGCAGTACAATAACCTCAAATTTTGGTTTGCGATGAAAGTTAATGTGTCGGCATAAAATACATGTAATTATCCATTTATTACGCACATGTAGTATTTAAGTCCATATCCAATCCATATTCTCATCCATATCATATTGTGGATTTTTGGGAAGCTTGGACGAAAATGTTGTCGTTGAGGATAACCCTTGAAATCTCAATGTCAAAGAATTTGATATGTTGATCCAGTATTGCAAAGAGGCTAACCAATAGATATCCTTAATTTGATTCATCAAAGGATAAAGAGGCCAACCATCTCTATATGATTTCTTGCTCGCAATATAAATATAAAAACGACTATGATATTCTTTGCAAACTGGAAGCAAGCACCAACTAATAATTGTCTTTATCTATTTAATAAAAGATATGGCGACAAATAATTACGAGATGGCATTATTTTCTTCTGAAATAGTACAACTTGAATGATCATGTGCCTCAAATGTACAATTATTTTTCAGATTGCGATGTTGTCGGGGAGGCAGCACTAGGGAAGACCATAGGAACCTTAGGTCTAGGGTTTCTCCATTTCTCTTTGCCATTTTATTTCCCAACCTCACGGCCTTTTGTTTCTGATTTGTGCAGCACAGGTTGAGCATCAGAGACAGAACTGCAAAGCCGATTAGTTGTAATTTTCTGCAATAAAAATATAAAACATTGTTCGTAGGAAGGGGCTCCTTCAGAGTAACCCAACTTGTACCTCCCTCCCTCCCTTTTTCTCGGAGTCTATTTCACCAGGTGTTGTACACCTGGAGGAGCAGAGCACCCACTGTAGTTTTCTCACCTCTCGATTTTCTCGACGGTTTTCTGAGACTTTTTCAAGGATAGATGCTTGTTAAGATTTCTCGATTTTTCCCTCTCTGCACAACCTTATCTAGGTGCTGGATTAGATCACATAACTAGTTGCTTGTTTACTTAGGAGAAAAACCAAAAAGACAAAATTAAACACATTAGACGCTGTTTGAAAACACTCAAAAAAAGTGATAACCGAAAAATTTAAAATCGGGACTGTTGACATTACCCGACCTAAAATAAAACGTAAAGGACTCCAATTGATTTGGGAGAGCAGTCCCCAGTGACTGAATTGCAAGTACTCTCTAGATCTGTTAATGAGATACGACCCTTAAGATAGAGCCAGAGTCTGAATTTCTTTCGGGACACTACCGAGTTCATGCATTTAATCACTTACTCTTCAGTGAGGACGCTCGGGTTAGCCATAAACGATCCGATTTTCCTTATCAGAGTGGGAGGTTTAGAGGACACCGCAATAGCATGGCCCTCAAGTAACACAGGTAGCCGGAAACGGTCCGTACTTACTCCCATAGTAGTTGAAAATAGGTAATTTCTTGTAAGAACTTAGGTCAGTATTCTGGGAAAGTTTCGAGCACCTATCAACACTCCCTAATCTGTAAGAAGACTTGTTTGCTAAATAACCCTAAAACTGAAAATATAAACGACCAAGCTTTTACGGTCATCACCAGTGTTGTGTTGGTGAATCTAGGGGTTTGCTTTGTGTTTGCTTATGGTGTGAGTCATATATTTCAAAGATCTTGATAAATAATAATCTATCTTATTAAGATGTTGGGTAGGTGATCGCTTCGGTGGACTCTGATCGATGCACTCTCTCGCGCACATGCCCATACATCTAGATCGGTTCGGCATGTCCCTCTTCCCAAACCGAAATCTAATCGAGTTGCTACTTCCAGGCATGACTCTAACCCTGGAAGCTCTCCTCTAATTTCTTCTTCTTCTTCTTCTCACTCTCCCTCATCATCATCTCTGGTTCAATAAAACCATCAGCAATTACATGTTGACTTGGCCAAGCTTGATCTAGACTCTTTTTGTTTTCTAGAAGACATGGCTGGAAAGGGACCACAGACTACATCAGTGGTAATAGATCATGTTGTGATCAATAACTGTCTACTTGCATCCCTTTAGACTATGCAGAATCAGATTCAGGAGTAAGGTAGACTAATAAGTGATGTCAGAGCCGAACTGACTCAACTGAGAGCACAAAGGGATAATCTTGATGCTGACAATCCATGAGATAAGGATCATGGGCAACCTTATGGAGCAGAGAGACCACCTCTTGGTCCGAACAAAACAATGCAACATCTCTACAACCCTGGAGCTACTACCACCCATAGGTGGATCCGTCTGCCTGTGATTCACAGAAACTTCGAGCTCTGACCTCAGACGATCCAACTGCTGCCCAACTTTCACGGTCATTCTACTAAGGAGCCACATCTGCACCTCCAAGAATTTGAGATTATTTGTAGTACGATGCATGATGCACATGTAAACGAGGACACGATCAAATTGATCATTTTTCCTTTCTCCCTCATAGATCAAGCATCCTATTGGCTGAAACACTTGGGGAGATATGTTTTGACATGGGAACAACTGAGAATCACATATCTGAACAAGTATTACCCACTCGGTCGAATGAATACTTCCAGAGCCATGATAAGTAGTTTCACCATGATCTGGAATGAACAGTACCATGAAGCATGGGACAGATTTAGAGAGCTCATTTATTGATGTCCCCATCATGAATTTTCAAAGCCAACTCTTGTATATAGTTTCTTTAGTAGGATGACACCAGAATTATAGGGACTGGTGAATGCATCTTGCGGTGAATCTTATTTTTCGATGCATGAGTACCATGTTTGGGCCATTTATAAGAAAATGGCAGAGAACTACACCACGATGTCCCAGATTCGGGTTTATACTCAGATGAAGCCACCTACATATCACCAGCACTTCCGAGTGGCACAAATTGAAGGGAATCCTTCTTTTGTTGTCTCGACACTTACTGAATCTTCATCAACTGATATCGGGATTATTTGTCAGAAGTCGGATCGTATGGAATAATAGAGAAAAAGTGCCAGAATTTGGACAAGGTCGATAAGATCAACGAGCTTAAGAGATTTCTTAGTGATCTGAAGACACAAATTATGTACCTTCAAGAGATACAAGCAGATTACAGCAAGTCTTCTAGATCACATGCTGATTCAGGAAGCTGAGATCGAGGCATACTTCTACAACCACCAGTTCAACACATCTACCATGTGCACTCTGAGTCAACTCATCAGTCTTCAGTGTACCTGCAGCACCAGCAGACACCATTTACTTTGAGCAATGGTGTATCAGAGCAATCATCCATTGGTATCAATACCCGCCATTTACTTTGAGATGCATGAGCCATTGATCGAAGTCAATGGGATTTGGTATAACCAGCTGCAACAACCAGGGATTCGTCGTGATCATCCTTGTTTCCATTGGTCTTCAAGAGGCGCCTCTTCCTAGCAACCACCTCAAGCACCGATGAGGCAGATCAGAGAACATCAACAGCATTTAGGTTCTCACCAGTATCAGAACACTCAATGGAGGCAGAGTTCATATCCTTCTTAGTATTAGCAGAATTATCCTCCCTAGCACTCAGCTCCACAGCGGCCTCAGTACCATCGAGGTGACTCATCCGAGTCTCATATGATCCATTATATGACTACCCAGCCTTACAGTATCTCTCCAATTTGATTACCGACCAGTAGGTCGCTTTTAGGTGAGAGATGGATGAGTTTGAAACTCATGCCACAGACTTAGTAAAAGAGAAATGTGCTATACATACTTAGATAAAATTGAATCCAAACAATTTAAAGAAGAAGTTAGAGCAGGAAGACTTGACAGAGCCCATCCTCCAATCATAGGTATTTTCATATAACTATGTTTACTATGATGATATTGATTTCATTTTGCTTAGGAGCGGTAAGATGCTAGTAGGTGGAGACTCAACTAGGCTCGATGAGGATACACCTGATGATACAAGCGAGCCTGTTGAGGATGTTGATGGTGGTGCTGAAGTCGCCTTTCCCTTTATTGATATGAATGGCGGTACTGAAGCCATCAAGCTTGAAGAACAGTAGACAGAGCCGAATGACGATGCAGTTGCTTTACCTTTCTTTTTGTTTAGTGATGATGAGAGAAAATCGCAAAAAGATGTACAAATGAGAAGAACGAGAAAGAGAAATAAAAATAATATCGTTGATCAATCTCAATCTTTCTTTGATAGTTCACAAGAAGTAAGTCCTTGTTTTACAAAAATATTTTCTTCTTCTTCTGATCATGCTATAGTACATACTGACCAGGGGGATGTATAGATTCCTTTTCCTAAAGCACTCTTCTTAGAAAAAGGTGATAAAAAAGAAAATACAAAAAAGAATCAAATGAATGATCTAACGAAAGAGATGATCGATAAGTTCACGATTCAACTCACTCTTTTGGAAGCCTTGTCACACATCCCTCTTCTGCAAAAATGTCTTAGAAAACGAACCACGGTCCGTAGAAAGAAGAGGCAGCGTAATCATTGTTCTGAAATCCATGTGTTGACTAGGAGACATGTCTTTCAGAACCGTCTCCCAGCTAAGAGATCAGATATGGGAGCATCGTATGTCAGATGCGAGATCCTCGATCAGACTTTTGATCGTACTCTATTAGATAGAAGATCTTCGATTAATCTTCTTCCTTTTTCTTACTCGACAAGTTTGAGTTCAGTCCTCTTCGACCAAGCAGAACGATCTTGTAGTTTGCTATTAGATCAGTTAAGAGCCTAAGAGATTAATCGAGGACGTTATCGTCACCATTCAGGTTCTGCAATTCCCCGTGGACTTCATCGTGTTGGACATGATGGTCCCTCAGTGTGTGACTGATACCCAATCATATTAGGAAGACCTTTTCTGGCGACAACAAAGGTCATTCTGATTATGGTACTGGGAAGGTGTACTTTCGCATCAAGGGAAAGAGTATACATATAAAGAAGATCCAAGACCTCCAATCTAGATTAGTTGAATCAGAGAGAGCATCTGATGATGAACCCGATAGTCATTAGGACTGTGATTTCATACAAACAGATGATGAGGTCGTTTGGGCCGAATCAAATACGCAATCTTTCATTACACCGTCAGGAGAAGCTGAGATTCAAATATCAAATGATGGGGGATTGGAGAACACAGTTTTAGAGCCAATTAGAGATGAGGCTTTTGGAGACAATTTTTCTAGATCATTCTGATATTCTCTATCCCTCCGAGTCTGAAGTGAACAATCATAGCTTTCAGTTACCCTTAGATCAATCAGATTCCAAAGATGATGATTGGCAATGTTTTGCTGAATTCCGATCAAATCCACTTCATCTACAGATCCTACAACCAGCTTGGAGATCGAATGAGATCAGAATATCTAGCAATCTCCATATCTTTTTGAGTCAGAGCAGGTCGAGCCTACGCATACCGACCTATTAGACTATACCCAGGACCTAGTCAGACCAGCTCTTCCTGTTCCTTCTCTCCTTGAGCTTAAACAATTACCTCAGAGTATGAAATACCAATTCCTTGTTGGAGAGCCTACAATGTATCCGATCATCATCACTTTTAATCTGATTGATGAATAAGAATCCCTTCTGATGGAGATTCTTGAAAATAACTGCAAGGAAATCGGGTGGTCAGTATCTGATCTCCATGGGATTAGTCCGGCTCTATGCTCCCACCACATTTTTCTTAAGGATGATGCCAAACCATCTCGTGAGTTTCAGCACATGCTGAACCTGAATCTTCGAGAGGTTGTTATGAAGGAAATATCCAAGTGGTGGAGTATCGATTTTATATATCCTATCTCTGACTCTAAATGGATTAGTCCATTACACGTGGTACCCAAGAAGATGGGTATCGCTACAATGATAAATGAGAACAGATAGGAGATCGCTACTCGAGTACCGACTTTTCCGACTTCTTGGTGTGTCTGTGTGGACTACAGATGTTTGAATCAGGCGACCAAGAAGGATCACTTCCTGCCACCGTTCATTGATCAAATCATTAAACGGTTGGCCGAGAAGAGCCATTATTATTTTCTCGATGGGTGCTCGGGATATAATCAGGTGGCCATTGCTCTTGAAGACCAATAAAAGACAATATTCACTTGTCCATTCAGAGCGTATGCTTTCAAACGGATGCCCTTTGGATTGTATAATGCTCCGACTACATTCCAGATGTGCATGCTTTCTATTTTTGCAGACATGGCGAAAGATTTCTTGGAGGTTTTCATGTATGATTTTTCGATCTATGGAGATGATTTTGATTCCTGCCTTTCTAGCCTAGACTGCATGCTTCAAAGGTGCACAGAGGTTAACCTCATTCTTTCTTGAAAGAAGAGTCATTTTATAATGATTCAGGGGACGATTATTGGTTACATCATCTCCAACATGGGCATGGAGGTGGACCCTGACAAGGTAGATATCATAAAAAAAATTCAATTCACCATCCAATCTAAATCAAATATGATCTTTCCTCAGGCATGTCAGTTTCTACCGACATTTCATAGGAGACTTCAGTAAAACTGCCCGACCGTTATATGATTTTCTCACGAAAGAAACTGTGTTTATTGTTAATGATAAGTGTCTTTTAGCTTTCGAAACTCTCAAGAGCATTGTTGTAGAGGCTCCTGTCCTTCAGCCACCTTATTGGTCTCTCCCATTCGAGATCATAACGGATGACTCCGATTTTGCCGTTGGGGCTATGTTGGGACAGAGGAGGGATGACCTTCCATATGCCATACACTATGCTAGCAAGACTTTGGATTTCGTCCAGGAAAATTACACCGTTACAGAGAAAGAAATACTAGATGTATATTTATCTTAGACAAATTCAGATCTCACATCTTAGGATCCAAGGTTACCATCTTTACTGACCACACCACCATCAAGTACTTAATGAACAAGAAGGATTCAAAGTTGCATCTGACCAGATGGATTCTTATATGCCATGAGTTCAATATTGTAATCAATGATAAGTCTGAAGTCAAGAATATAGTGGCGGATTACCTCTCCCAGTTAGAATCACTCGAGACATTTGAGTTTGATGCACCTATTACCGAGAACTTCCTCGACGAGGCGATTCTTGTTGTCGCATCGCTGTCATGGTATGCCGACATTGTGAACTTTCTTGTTGCTAATAAAGTCTCACAAGGTTGGTCCAAATAGAGACTTGAGACTTTCCTCATGAAAGAAAAGTCTTACCATTGAGAGGATCCTATCCTTGATCATGAAGGAGTGGATTTCATTTGGCGTCGGTTGTCCTAATCAACTTCCATAGACTAGAAGCTGAAGGACACCATTCAAGAAAGAGGACATCACAAAAGGTTCTCCAATCCGACCTTTGGTAACCTACGCTCGTTGCGGATGCTCATGCATTCGAAAAGAGATGTACTGACTGTTAGAGAATGGATACTTGTGGACATAAAGACATCAACCGATTCACTTCTATGAAGTGTTTGATGCATGAGGTATCGATTTTATGGGCTTGTTACCTAAAAGTCAAGGGCTTGAGTATATTCTTCTAGTTATAGATTATGTGAGTCATTGGGTAGAGGATATTCCTGCTCGAGCCGCTTATGCGAACACGATTTGCAAGTTCCTGAGAAAACATATCATTACGTGATTCGGGGTTCCTCGAGTTCTGATATCAGACGAGGTAACTATTTCATCAACGACAAGATAAAAGCACTTTCTAACAAGTTCAACATAGATCATATGGTTGCTACTCCGTATCATCCTCAGACGAATGGTCTAGCTGAGGTCTCAATAGGGAGATCAAGACGATATTGCAGAAGGTTGTTCGTCAAACCGAAAGGATTGGTCACTGCTTTTGGACTCGACTCTTTGGGCCTATAGATCATCCTTCAAAACTTCAATGGGTACATCTACCTTTAGGCTCATTTATGGCAAGCCATGCCACTTACCTATCGAGATCAAGCACTGATCTTTGTGGACAGTGAAAGAAGTTTTCTTTGCACTAGATGATCCGGGAGATTATAGGTAGATAGAATTGGCAGCCTTGGAAGAATTATGAGACGAAGCCTTCTCGAGTAGGCTGCATTATAAAGAGTGTATGAATGAGTGGCATGATTCTCATATCAACCACAAGTAGTTTGAGCCTAATCAGAAAGTTTGGCTATTCGATGTAAGACTGAAGTTACTTTCAGGGAAACTTCATAGCAAGTGGAAAAGATCGTATCTTATATGAAAGGTGTACGACAATGGTAGTATCGATATATCTGAGTTTTCATCGGATTCCACCTTTCGAGTTAATGGTCAGCGGTTGAAATCTTTTCTTGATCATGAACCGCAGACCATTGAGGTTGTTCCTATCTATTTTGTATGAGATGATCTCTTCACTGTTACACTCTGCATCTCATACCTAATTTTACAGATCATCTTGTATATTTTTGATATTCATTCTTTCTTCCTCCCGTGTGTCTTACACCCTTAAGTTTCATCTAGAATTTTGCTATACTTAGGATGTACTTTATCCTAAGTATAGGGGGATGTAGACATTATGTTGTTCATATTATTCTATTCTATTACCCCTATCATTGCTTATACTTAGGGTGTACTTTACCCTAAGTATAGGAGGGGTAATATCGCTAATCTACATCTTTTGATCGTTTTTGGCTTGTGTATAGTCTGTTCTCCCATTTGTCCCTCATCTTTTTGATATTCTTCTATATACTTAGGGATACATACCCTAAGTATATGGGGGACAAGCAGAACTGTTGAGTGTGTACATTCTCTTGACCTCGATCATTGTCGGTTTTGAGTCTGCTATCCTTAGGATTACTAGATCCTAAGTATAGAGGCGATGATTGACTTCTACTCGTTTACTCATTATTCTTTAAGTCGTTGTAGTATAGGATTCTTTTCATCGATCAATACTTAGCCCGAGTTATGTCTTCCCTTGTCGCTTCTTTGGTCAGTATGAGGACATAGTTCACGCTAAGTATAGGGGATATTGTACAAATATGATATATAAACTTTAGAAGTCATATCTCGTACTTTATTGTATTTTTAATAATATAGCCCTCTAAAATTATGTGTGCATTTTTTGGGTTTCTAAAAATCGCAAGAAAATTGTGAATATGACTTATAAAAAATAGGCTTAAAAAGTATATATGAGATATTGTAAAATACTCTGATAAAATCCTTAAAAACTGTAAAAAAAATTCTTTTGTAAATCTTGGATAAAAGTCGTATAATCGTATATGTATAATTTGTATAAAATCATTTGTAAAATGTACAAAATTCTTGTAAAATTTGTGTAAACTGAATTAATCCACTTACTCTTTCAAAAAGACCCTAAAAATTGAAAAGTCTTAAAATTCAATAAAAAATTGTTTCTTTAATCCAAAAAATTCACTTCATAAAAAAATTGTTGCATTCATTCGCATGTTTCATAACAAGTATGTTTCTTTAATCGAATGGATCTAAATTCGAGAGATGGAACTTGATTTAGGCCTTAATCCAATTAATTCTAAAAGAGCTTTATTAAGAACTAGAATTAAGACTCTTCAGGTTTTTTATACTTAATTCCTTGGGTTCCATGATATCGTATTCGAAATTCAACTTGAAAGTGCCTAAGTAGGATACCTGGTGTCATCCGTTTAACTCTTCTCTATTCTAAAAAATTTAGAACTCATACACTCTACACTTAGCTCAACTTGCATGGAGATACGAAGGGTAATCCATTTTGATGATGTATTTCCATCATTGTCTAATGACGCTGGCATCTAAAGATGATAGAGATTGGGGTTGAAATAAAGCTTTGGATGAGGGAAGGATCTGTTGGCACAATTTTTCCAAGACCTCAAATAATGAATGGAATGAAAACATGTTACTCGGAGCATAAAAGATCTATACAGTGCAACAATCATTTCTACCAAAAAGAAGTCAAATACAACAGATACCAAAAATGACCACAATGGTCTAAGCTTCAGAAAGCCTGCATTATCTTAGTGGAGACTTGGCTAGACTGGTCAGGCTTTACAAGGAGATATGATTACAGTGATCACACTGCGGTTCTTTTCTCATTCTTCTTACTTCTTCCTATACTCGATTGTGGACACAGCACGACCTGACCTTAGAAGGAGATGCCTCCCTCCTCGAGGATCGAGTATCTCGATGAGGGCCCAACGGGAATTTATTATTGAGATGGGCAGTTTCTTTTCTTCTCTAAGTAGGAAGACCTAAAACCTTTCACACACAGTACAAGTTGCTTTCAAAGCTGAAAATTTGCATGAGGGCTAGGTGGATCTGAGCTGGCTGTTGAGGTAAACTTGGATAAGAATTTTTGGAACTTAAGGGTTGTCGAGGCTTAAATCCTAATTCTAGTCAGGTCCCGAACACACTAATAATTCAAAGGTCTAAATTCCAACTATAGATTTTGAGTGAAATGAGATTCAGTTTAAAGAAACAAGCATGTTCTAAGTTCTTTTATTTTCTTTTTTATTTTTCTTTTTGCTTACACTTATATATAGAATAAGTGTTTGCTAAGGGACTATTAAAGGTAAAGTATCGGAGAATGATGAATATGTGATTCATTACCTTTATTCTTTCATTTTGGCTAAAATCCTTTGTAAAATGGATGTAAATAATCACTATTTCCAACTAATTATCATTCTAACCATATTTGATAATATTATGTATTTAACACTTATTTTATCCAAAATAAAATAATAAAGATAAAAAGAAAAATAAAAGAGAAAAGGATGGACATAATTCTGTATAGAATGATCCTAACCCCGAGACCATGTCATTATGGACTTGGTCGACAAAATAAATAAGTAGGGGGAGATAAGGATCCTAACCTATAAAAATAATAGAAAATCAATACCAAAAATATTATTTATCCATTTTCCATATTGTAAATATTTCATCGATTTTATTCATCACATAGATCATTCCAAATCAAACACTTCTTTTATAAAAGTTGTTTACAAATATATATATATATATATATATTATTTTATAAAAAATCAGAAGAATAATTTAACACAAAAATAATTAATTATAATGAACTGAAAAACCGTAAAGCTGACTTCCGAGGTTCATAATATTTATATAAAACACCAAATGGACCAAACTTACTTTTAAACTTCATTTTATTCATAATATTATTTATTAAAAATATCAAAAAATATTAGAATAAAATATGTGAGATTTGGCGGTTGGACCCCTTTTCTATATGTATTATACGGAGAAATTTCCTGAATTTTCAATTACTTAATCGTAATTCCGATTAAATTAATTTATTCTCTAAAATTATTTTAAAAATTAATATAAAAATATAAAAATATAATTTAAGTTAAAGTGCCAATAAAACTCGAAGCCATTAAGCCGCTACCTAAATTTTTCGGACCTCATAACTCGATCATACGGATTTCAGATTGGGCAAACTCAATTTTAAAATTTGTATTATTTAATTATCTACAAAATGACACTGATTTCACTAAAATCGGAGTTAATATGCAAAATATGGATTTCAGGATCGTATCGGTATATTGTATAATGAACCATAATTTATTATTATTTAATATATGATATATATTATACATTAAAATAAAATTTAAAAAAATTATTAACAAAAGGATTATTAATTAATTATTAATTTATTTAATTATTCAGCTAATCACTTATCCGTTTATTTAATCTCACTTTATTGCTTATTTAATTATTTACTCTATGTATTTATTTACTATTAATTATTTTTATTTCCTTGGTTTTTTTCTTTTCTCTCTCTCTCTGCTTGCACCTTCTTCCCCATCTGCTCTCCCTCGCCCGTTGCCTCCGTCCTCACGCCGCTCCTCTTCTCAGGCTGCCAATCTCCCTATTGCCTCAACGGTCGGCCGTTGACCGACCGTTTGCCCAACCACTCTGGTTCCCCGATCCCACGGCAATGATTCCACTCCCCTTCCTCTATTTAAGGCCATTGTCCCCCAAATATCGAGTTATCCACTATTAGCATTCCCATCTCCTTCGAGATCTCCACGAGAGATCTGTGACAGGGATCATTGCCGCACATCGAGCGAGGGAGAAGGAGAAGCTACGATGAGATCCCGCGGAAGTGTTGCAGTGCTACCATGCCCCGTCATGACGAGCCTCCTTGTACGTCGATGAGTTGAGGCGACGACGGTTCCTGGAGCTTCGAGGTCCACCGTAGGCTCATTCATCCATCTCAGGATTTCCAAGTTAGGCCTTCATTCCTTCTTCCTCATCCTCTATCCATTTTCTTTTCTCAATCCTTCCACACTCTTCTCTGATTATTCTGTTTCCCTTTTAATCCTTTTGATTTCCGACACAACTCCATCCTTCTCCGATCATCCATCTAACCGTCATTTACCGTCGATTTCATTCCACCTCTCATATATGATCATGTACAGTCAGTCGGTGAACGGGGTGATGGTTTCTTTTCCCTCACTCCACTGGAACCGTCGCTCACCCCTTCTATTTGCTCTGAGAGTGAGCATATATGCTCGAGTTAGATGTTATTTGCAGGTCAGGTACTTGGGGCTAATCAATCATCTGGGGCGTGAACATTCATCGTTCAGGATCTGCGATGTACCTGGAGATCGACTTCGATTGATGATATGGTATTAACAGACACGAACGAAGAATTCCGATAGCACAGAGATCGATATTCGACTGGAGGGAGCCCCAAATAGCAACACTTTCATATCTATATACACTACCTTTGATTAAATCAGCACCTGAAGGATACGAACTGAGCATCGGATTAGATAGGAGCCGCAAGAAGCATCTTCCGGAATCGAAGAAAGAACCATTTATAGATATGTTGCTCGTTAACATCTTCTTCGATCGGAAGCCATCAAGCACCACTAATCGGGGACATGAGATTGAGAATCGCACATCACTGACATGTGATACTCTTATTCGTTTTGAACTGTATCTGGTATGGAGAAGTGTGTCTGAGATCTATCGTCTAGAGTCTTCTGTGATTTGAAAAAAAAACGCAGGAGATCAGAATCGCACAGCTTCGTCGCCGATTGAGACATCGTCCTCCTCTGAAGGAGCTCGAGTCAAAAAAGGTCACCGCTTAAAGCTAAAGCGGTGCACGTATATTTGCGACGATTTACATCAGAACCCCGGGTGCTTCCACAATCGCAAACAGGTCCCTAGTGCTCGAACTGCACGTGAACTACACATGCTAACGTGGAATATTACACGGATAATCTTCAGATTTTCCTTATTTCAAGCGTGCCCTAAATTTCCTATTAATAACACTCGTACCCCTATATAGTATAGTAACTACTACACATACTCTATATATATAATAAAAATAGAAAATACTAACTACCGTATATCATACTATATACAATATCAAATAATTTCTGAAAAATAAAAATATTTTCTAGCATTAAATAAGTCACTTAAATCGCCAAAAAATATAACAAACTTTTAAAGTCATAAAAATATAAAAATACTATTAAAAATCTAATAGAAATTTCTCTTAGTATATTTTACTTACTTTTACATAATGAACCCAAAAAAATTAAAAATTGAATAATAAAACCAATAAAAAATATAAAATACATAAAAACTTCTAAAAATCATAACTAATTCAAAAAAATCATAAAAATGCGTACAACCAATCATTTGAAAGATAATTTAACTTAATTTATAATAAAAATAAAATAAAAATATTTTGCTAATGGTAACTATTGTAAAAACCGAAAATAAAAATATGTGTTTACCATAAAATCTCAATTTTAAACCTTAAAAAATCAACTAAAATATATAAAAATTCTTAAAAAAATCCTTAAAATTCATAAAAAATTGAAAAAAAATTAAAAAAATAAAAATAACAAAATAAAAACCAATTAAAAATATAGAAACATTTATTAAAATAATAAAAAAACACAAAATACTGAAAATTCAAAAAACAATATAAAATTCATAAAAATCAAATTGAAATCCAAAAAAATCCTTAAAATAAATAAAAATTAGAAAACCCATAAACCTTAATTGTGCACCGTCTAACCCTAATTTCCAACAATTTGTCTCCCTAAGTTCAACATTTCAGTACTTGACACTATAGACATCTTGTTTAGGAGTATAAATAATAAAAATAAAAAGATAACTAAAAATTATCTTTTCTGATAAAATCCACCAATCATCTATACTCTATACTAAAGCCAGGTTACTTTTGACCCTTTACATGTTGTTGACACGTGGGTGCACCCCCTGCTTTCTTCAATGTTCCCCCGCACACCGCCTGCGCATGGGCTTTCATTCCCGACGTGTTTTGTTTCCTATTTCCCCTTTCGACAGTTGTCATCATCCTAGCCCGATATCCCTTCGTTGTCCTTTCCCCTACCAACAGTTGTCTTCTACCATAACCCGCACGTATCTCTGGGGTTTCATTTATTGCCGCTTCCTTTTTTCCCCCAACCCTCTTGCTCTTCAAGCCGCTCTCCTTTGCCTTCTCGCATGCTGCTTCTGTCTCGCTTCCTCCAAACACCCTGTCGTATTCCTCTCTTCCATCGGTATGAATGTTCTTCCATTGTCGTTAGGGTTTTTTTTGTTACTCAGTTGTTTACCCTCTTCGTTTTTGTGTTTCTTATGTTTGTTATCATTCTGATCATTCTTCATCGATCTCTCCGGCAAAGATACAGTGTTTTCATATTTCCGTTTACATTCTAATCATTCTCTCCCATTTTATTTGGCGCCTATGTAGGAAGCATCCCGATTTTCCGGATGATGGTTGTTTTTGTTCTTATATTTTTTAATGTTTATTTTGTTGTTTTATGTTGCTGTTTATGTATTGTTGTGATATATGGATTATTGTTAGATTACAATAATCCGGAGGCATTGAAGGATAGACATTGTTATTCTTAGTTGTCTTTCTATTTTTTTAGAATGTTTCCTGCTTTTATGTCCCTATTGGTAAAAAAGAACACCTTTAAAGAATCTGGGTTTTTCAGATGATGGTTGTTTTTGTTCTTATATTTTTTAACCTTTTTTTAGTTGTTTTATGTTGAGGTTTATGTACTGCTGTGATATATGGATCACTGTTAGATTGCAAGAATCTAGGAGCATTGAAGGATAGAGTTTGTTATTCTTAGATGTCTCTCGATTTTTTTTTGGAATGTTCCCTGTTTATATATCCGTATTGGTAAAAAAGAACACATGTGCATTAAAAATGCTATGTTAAATATTAAATGGTGTATTTTGGTGATGGGTTATCAATATATTAAATGGTGTATTTTGGTGATGGTTGCTTTACGATTTTCATTATCAATGAGGGGTGGAGTTCTTTATGAACTTCTGGTAGTAGAGTTTAGATGGTCATTTTCGATCCTTTCCATGTATTAAATCCTTTTTATTGTCTTTGCATATATTAAATCAATTTCATTGTCTGATAGAAATAGATGCATAAAAGCTAACTGCCTAAGAGGAATGAAAAAACGCTTTAATGTTGTATACGTTTAGTTCAGGCCGTTGGATATATGTATTTTTTAAATATTATTTTTCCTTCAAAATAATATTGGGTCATTGTTAATAAATAGAAACGATATGCATGTGCTGAGTTAGATTATAACTTTCTGGGAAGGCTATGATGGTATCTTTTTTAATAGTTGTGTTGTGTGGTTATTTGTTGATTTCGCATATGAACTGATTCAAGGTTTTTCATTTTTTTCATATTTCTTTATTTCATAACTCCCTTCTTAGTTGATTTATTTTATAAATTTCATCCCAAATATTTCATATGTAGTCATTTTTTCAGGTCAATTACTACTGCTGCATGCGTTTGATTTCTTTCAGGTAATAGTTTGAATTTTTATGGATGTACACTTTCATATTTTATTACTGTTTATTTCGTATGCATATTATGTAGAAACAAATATGTTTTGCTGTATATTTTTCTCTTTTTTTTCTTTTACTGAAATTGTATTTTCTATGGTGTAAGATTTTAATTACTCTTTGTAAACATGGTAACAAATGGGGTGAATTCTTTGGTTGATACATGCATATGTATTACTAACATCTCAGAATATATAGGTACTAACCTGAACCGTCGACAATAAAGAAGTTAGATGAAATATCATGCAGAAATGATTGTTATATTTAATTAATAAATATTATTATAAATGTGTAGATATTTGCATTATATTATTAACAGTTCAGAATTGTTGTATATCCATGAACAAGATTATATATTATTTACTATTCTTTTGGTATGTGTATCTTTTAAAAATAAAGAAATGATTTTATCTTCATGTTTAAGAAAATGTTGTGATGTGTATCTTCTTAAAAAATAAATAAATATTTTTATCTTCATGTCTTAGAAAATGATAACAATTTTTAGGTTTGTATTCACTATGTTCTTCCACATGCTTTTTATTTTATACAATTTCCTTTAAAATATTCCATATTCATTCTTCTTCCGATTAATAATTATAATGACAAATGATTTTATAGTATATTATGTTCTTAATATATATGTATGTTATGCTTTTTGATAGTTGTACGTCACCTCATTATTGATGAAATAAATCTTCACCTTTTAATTTGTATAGTAATTGCCTAATGTTTGTTTGTAGTCCTATAAAAAAATTGAAATGACTTCGGATTTTTCTTAAATTTTATCGTGGATTGTTTTGTCCTTTTTAAAAATAAATATATTATTTTATCTTTCATTATCATAAAAGGTTAAAACTTTTTAAATTTTATGCTTCCTATCTTCTTGCTCATATGATTACTGTATTTTATAAAATTTCTCCCCAAATTAAATGAAGATGCAAAAATTTGAGAATCTAATCCAACAATGATTGATTGGTTGATGGCATAATATATAATTGACTAGGCAGCATACCCGTACTTCGCGTCGCGATCAAACGGACATTGAAAATTATTATGTATGTATTACATAAAGGATTAAAAAAAGATATCGGAAAATAAGTTATGGATGTATTACATATAAAAAAAGTACTACCATTAAATTTTAGATTATTTTTAAAATTCTTTCTCCACGTGGCTTCCTCTCCAGCCAAATAGCTTTTCCTGATTCCCTTACTTTGTCCCCTTTTCGTGATTGCCAAACCCAATGACCGCGGAAAAAAATTAAAAAGGAAAAAGGAAGATGAATCAAGTGATGAAGAATCGGAAGAAGATCAAACAAAAAAGCGTAGAATAATGTGTGTTTTACTTCAATCATGCAACTTCTTATCCATTTCATTCCAATACATCGTTTTTCTTGGTTTCATGCACACATAACTACACATGTGCGTGAACACCCAAATATACATCCCTTTATATATACTTATGTATTCATTGACCTCTAATTTTGCATGCTATTGAAGGTAATAAGCATGGTTTGACAAAGGACTTCCATCATCAGGGAAAAAACCTTCTCTCTTAATCTATATACCACTGCTTTTTGACAAAACAATGTTCATGGTGTTTCTACTTTGTACATGTTTTTGTTAAGGGTAGACTGTTTTAACTGTAGTTTAATTCAGACACTTATATATAAACATCAAATAACACCAAAATTACAACTTCTAGATAAATTGTTTGTCTATACTATTGACTGTAGTTTATTTTGCTCATTATGTATGTCTAAATCATGCAAATCTGATTTAGAAAACATTTCGTTGCTCCTTTTTCTCTTCTTATTAATTTATAGGTTCCTATTTCAATTATTCTTTCCATATTTTTATTTCTTGCCATGCTTACTCTCATGTTAATTCACCGGCCTTCCATGTTTTATATTTTGTTCATGTATTTATAGGCAAAAGTAGTGTAATACTTTTCATCTATTACAAAAAGATTGAACAAAGATATGTTCTTATAACATGTATATCCTTCCTTCTATATTTATATTCATGTACTTCTTTAAGTAGTATGCATTTATACCTACAAGTAGTAATCAGACTCTTTGCAAATAAAAATGTATTTACAAAATGTTCAATTTCTTTCATTTCTATCCTTAATATATTCTTCCCATATTAGAAGTTTTAAGGTCATTTCTTGGCCAAAATATCCTGTCATAATTTGTTGGCGATATAAGACTTCTTCAATGACCATTACTCTCCATTCTGCTAATTACAAATATCCGAAATGTGATAGCATCTACCGCCTTTCAATATGATCACATTTATATATGTTATCCTCTAAGAAATATGCAAAATTTACATCATAAATTAATATTTCTATCCATTTTGTTTAGGTATTTCTAAGTACAAGTAATGTAGCACTTAATCTTTTCATTTAAGACATACAACAAAGGTGTATATGTATAACATATATATCTTTGATCCTTTAATTATATTCCTACGTGTCTTAAAGTAATGTGCTACTTTGACTATAAACAACAATTACTCACTTAGCAAATACAAATGTACTTCCAATGATTTTAAAATTTGCCCATGTTTCTATTACATATCTTCTTCACGGTGTCAGTTCCTGAATAAGATCATGATCCTCATCAAGATGATCCATATAAATATGATAAAAATATTGTGGTGTTATCCTGAAATTGATGTACCTTTCTTTCTTTACAAGTACATCACCAATGAGACGTTTTCAAACAGATACAGAAAAGTTATGTTCTTATAACATGTATATCTTCCCTTATGTAGTTATATTCATATATTGAAGTAATTTACAATTTTGGCTATAAGCAGCCGTTACACTCTTTGCAAATAAAATTATATGCGCATAGTATTTTGTTTTTCTTGAGGATAAAAATATTTTGTTCTTCTTTGTTTACATGTTTCCTGTCTATTATTCCCTTGGTTTGAACCGAATTTTATGATATGAGGTTGTCTATATTTACTTAGGAGTTAGGGTTTATTG
The DNA here is from genome assembly GCA_037367405.1 of Ottelia alismoides. Lineage (NCBI taxonomy): Eukaryota > Viridiplantae > Streptophyta > Magnoliopsida > Alismatales > Hydrocharitaceae > Ottelia > Ottelia alismoides. The sequence goes on from JAZKJV010011221.1 coordinate 496,916, forward strand.
AAACCGATTGAATACACAACTTTTGATGTTGGGTTGTAATATCTGTGAGATCGATTTATGCTCTTCATCTTCCATTTTTCTTCCTTCGATAACTTCTTAGCAATGTTTGTTACACTTTGCAAACATATATAAAAATCATCATCGTATATGGTTATACGAGTTCAGTACCCGGTATTCCTGATTGGTTTAGTATCTGGCATTCGTAATTAATTCAGTATCTCCATAATTAACTTTGTGAGTAATATACAAATGATTAAGTTTGACAAAAAGGATTTTCGGCAATGTTATTCTTTCATTTAAGCATTTTAGTTAGTGCAATAGAAAGTTGAATTCTAAATCAGGTTATTAGTGCATGTTCTTTTCTAGGACTTTTACTGAATGTTTGAAATATATAAATGTAGCCTACTTTGGGCTAAGATCACATGTAAAATGTATTGTTATTTTTTGTTGTTTTTGTACGCATTATCTTGAGATGCAAGATGCATTTATATATATAACTACTGCCTTAATAAAATTGACTCTTTCAGTTTACTTTGATGGAAAAACTATTCTATCGATAATTAGACTTATATATTATATTTTCTAAACAATGTTTATCTTTATATACATGTATGATTAATAACTGAGAGCATTACATATATATATATTGTTGAAAACTAGTCATTGAGAAACACAAGGAATGACACAAGGATTTACGTGGAAAACCCTACGATGAGGGAAAAACCACAGGGGCACACATGAACCCTAATCTCTTTCTCTAAGAGATTAGGATTCTTTCTTCACTAGATGAATTGTAAAGGAGGGGGATGAGTACATTTATAGAGCGGCGGGGTAAACGGTCCCTCATCCAAAGATCCGTTTACCCATTTACAACTCAACACTCCCCCTCAAGTTTGGGCATATATATCGACCATGCCCAACTTGCCTACATTCAGCTCAAATATCGCCGTAGGTGATGAATCCACGTTTCATCATCTTTATTCTATCATTTTGGCCTTAAAAACCCTAGTAAATGCGTGTAAATAGGCTTAATATAGGCATTTTAGCATTCATGCATATGTGTATAAATATTGTATAAAATGCGGTTTTTAAAGCCAAAAATAATAGAATAAAGAAAAGAAAAGAAAAAGAATAAAATATTGTAAATATTTTATGACCCGAAACCCCGAGACCTAGGCATCTTGATGAATAGGTCGACAAGGAATAAAGTAGGGGGAGATAAGGGCCAAAACACAGATAAAATACCTATACATTTTATTCATTCTTTATTCATTTTGGGACCTATTTTTGGTTCCACTTTTTATACATCAAAGAAAGAAACTTTATACATGAAAGTTGTAGATAATAAAATAAAGAAAAATAAAAAATTATTTCACTCAAAAATAATACACAGATAAAAAGTTATGGTCTGAATAAAAATCCAGAATGCCAACTTCCCAGACCCGTATCTCACAAATAAAAACTCCAAATGCAGCGTACTCACCTTTAATTGTATATAGAAGAAAATAAGCTAATTAATGGTGGTGGTTTCGCATTTGGCGGAGCTACGGTTTAAAAGTTGACTTTTGGACCCACATTGTATACTTGTACATATTAAAATATTCAATTTATTAATTATTTATTATTTTTATAATTTTATATTTTTATAATGTTGTTAATAATACTTGTAATAATTATGTATATTAAAATCAGAATAAAAACATCATTAAAATACAAATAAAAATACTTGTATATATTATAATACATAAGTATAATACATGTAGCTATACCTATACAAATAACACTTTCATTTTATTAAGTGTATAAAATATATCAGAAAATTAAAATAAAAATATATTTGTGTATATAAAAGTATTTTATAATTTTAGAAAATAAAAACCAAAATAAAATAAATTAAAAATACCTAAATAAAAATAAAATACTTAAATATATAGATATAGATACCTATAGGGGTATAAATGCAAACTTGTAAAAATACACTTCCTAAAAATAAATAAAAATCACTATAAAATACTTTATAAAAAAATAAACATTTTTCATTTTATAATAAAAAATCAATAAAATCGTTTTCTATTTTAATTTGATTTTACAAATCTTTTTCCCTAGGTTTTTCCTGGTTGGTCCACGTGGACCAACCAGGGGGCTAGGAGAGTTGACCTCGGTCAACTCTCTGCCCAACACCTGGGCTGCCTGTCAGAATGACTTTTCTTGATTTTCGCGGCTTTTTGGAGGGCGATCCTTTCACCATTTGAGGTCGGCCTCTTCACGAGATTCGTAGACCTTCATGTGATCTGTCACGCCTAGCCTTTACCTCGAGGATTGGAGTTGCGATTCGCAAGATACGCCACCTCGAAGATCGCCCCTCGGCCTTGTTTCAAAACCAACCCAAAACCCCCCTTTTCACCTTTCAACCCATTCTGACCCCTTTTCTTCCTCTCTTGGTGAAGCTCTGGACTGGACGGGGTGACAGCTCGTCCTCCAGCTCATCGGAGGCAAGGTTAGCGGTTGGATTGGCGTCTCCATCCTCCATCTCCGGCCACCGCCGTGAGGTTCCCACTTCTTGGCTTCTATAGCCAATAGAGGTCGTCTTTCTTACTTGTTTTTCCTTGCTTAGGTAGCTGTTAGTTCTAGGAATAGCTGTGTGTTTTTAATTTTTGATTAATCGATTCCGTCGCCCCGCATTCCGCAACCGATTGGGTCGCCGGAGCTCTTGAGCTCCGTTGATCACCACCAACCACCGTACACTCCACAGCCGCATCCCTTCCTCAAAAGAGCTTGGGACCTGCAAGTTCTTGTTGCTGCTGCGTTTTCTTTCCATTTGCAGGTCCCAAGGGAGGAAACAAGGGCAAGTTGCGTGACGACCATTGGGCACCTGGGCGCGGCTGCTCCTCCGCCCTCGCGGGCGAGCTGCGGTGCCCCTCCGCCCGTCTTTGCGCCCTCGGACGAATCAGAACACTGCCAGGAGCCGCGCGGCCCCTTTTGCGACCTCCAGCGACAACGGAGAAGAGGGAGAGGGGTTGGCGAATCCCAGCGCCGCCGGCCCTCCTCCTGTTCTTCGTGATCATCTTCGGGCCGTCGGATTCCTCCTGTTCCTCCAGGCCCCCTATCTGCCGTTGATTGCGAGCCCGCTCCAGCCGTCGATCGCCCCCACATGATCTAATCCTAGCCGCCGTTGCGAAGGGGCATCGCGCGCCTCGGAAGCGCCACGTGTGTTAAGTGAAGTCAAGGCCACCGTCAGATTCCGCCCAAGGTTGGGCATTTTGCACTTCACACCCAATCGTTTTTGATATTTCAGTTTTAATGCGCAAACTTTCAGTTGCCTTTTTATATTTTTGTAAACTTTAGAGTCAGGCCCTTAGAGTTTGGTTATATTGCAGTTGTGCCCTCGCCAGGTCACGTGTCTGAAGCACGTGCCCTCTGGCGTTTTTGCAGGCCCAACCCTAGTGCTTTCAAGAATTTACGTGTAGTCCAGAAGTTATTTAATTAGGCATCAATTTTGTGTGAAAATTGCGTGTTCAACCCTGAAGTTTTGCCTTTTTGCATTCACGCCCCTGTCAGGCCTTGCATTTTTGTATGATTGTAGTATTTATTTAAAGACTCATTCTAACTCCAAAAATTCTCAAATTTTGAACATAAGCTCCTGGTAACTTGTTCTTACACGCCAACAATTTAGTTTTAGATTTTGTTTTATTTTTATTATTATTAAAAATTCAAAAATAGTCATTTTGTGCACTGTCTAGCCTAGAAAATCCCAAAAAAATATAAAAACTCATCAGAAAAATCTCAAAAAAAATATTTTTTGTTCCTTTTAGTGTGTTTTAATTTCAGACCAAAAATCATTAAAAAAATACAAAACCAAACTCCTAAAAATTGCAAAACTCTAAAAACCTTCATAAAAATTTATAAAATTCATAAAAAAATCCAAAAATAGTGTTTTCTTTTCCTAAATTTTCTTTGTTTTATTATCTTTGAGTGAAAATTAAAGTGGAGAATTTTTGTTACTGTTTGCCATTTTATTTCTCCATTTTAGTTTCAGCCTTGCCTTTTTGCCACTGTTTTCTTTATTTTGATAATTAAAAATACCAAAAACATTCTAAAAATTACCCAAGAATCACAAAAACAGTAAAAAAGTATAAAAAGACCAAAAAGACTTTATTTCCTTATTTTTGAGTATTTTTATCTATTTTTATAAATATCTCTTTCCCCCTTTTATTACATTACTTTTATTTTCCAATATTGAAAAAGAAAATATAAAAAAATATAAAATATAAAAAGAAAATATAAAATCAGTAAATTAAAAATCAAAATACAAAATTATAAAATTAAAAATTAAATAGAAAAATATATAAAATTAAAAACCTACAAAAAAATAGCATAATTAGACACTTGATCACATTCGCACACATTTTGAGCCTTAGTGCCCCGTTCTACCTGTCTGCTCCCTGTGTTCGACCTCTACACATACTTGTACTATACACATCTTGTTGTAGAGTTATAATAAATTTTAACTCCGCACATTTACTTTCATTGCTTGATTTATTTGTCGTGGGTTAATTGTTGTTTGAATAGGGATTTCGTTAGAGGTCAAATCAGCGACTGTTGATTCGCCTTGTGAGTCAACACGACCTCTGCGATTATCCGTGTTCAACAAATGGCGCCGTTGCCGGGGAGCAACAGCGCTTAGTCGGGTCTTGTTTGTGATTGTGATTTATTGTCTATTTTGCGGCTTTCATTATTTTTATATCTATTGAGCTGTCTAACCTTCTCTTTTGTTGACTTCGTGCGAGGAACCGCGGATCGAGGGAGGCGCTCCACCCTAGGCGCCTACGCACCCACGTGAAGCCGGCATCTGCCAGCCAAGCACCGAGGAGACGAAGAGGAACTTTTGAAGACTGAGCTCTACTTTAGTTGCAGAATTCATTTCTTGCATTGATTTTGTAATTTGAAGTGAGAGAGAGACCTATTAATGTAATAATACAGGTACTCAGGACTGAACTTTCGGGCCCAATTTCCAAGTGTTTGTACACTTGGGGGCTCACCACGGCTTTTCATCGGTTTTCATCGCCTTTTTCTTATTTTGTTTTCCGATTTTGTTTTCCTTATTTTGTGTGATTGAGCCCCTAGTTTTAGGATTGCTTGCGATAGACTAAGGCCAAACACTTAATATCTTGCATGTACCTATAGACTCGTTTGGACTTAGTCAAATTTAAACAGTCGCGTCATCATCTTCTAACCCGTGTGCCGTGAGCGAGCCCCATCAAGCGCTACTCCTGAACTCGAGTGTGTCGAGAAGAGGAGGGGTAAGCCAAGACCGGACTCTTAGGTTAAAGATAAGTGGCCGACTTGTGGTTCTTCACGATAATAGCAATTTCTGAAACATAGGGCGATTTCATCGGCTTTGCATTTGCATATAGATTAGGTTTCAATTATGCTGAGCATCCCTGCATGTAGAGTGCTGGAGGCAAGGTGAGCATTTACGCTTTAGCATACATCATCGTTTTGTCGCTTGCATTGCTTTTCTGACTCTCTACCTCTGATTTTGATCACCTAGGTGCTTAAAAGAATTGACTCCCCGTTAGGTCCGTGCATTTCTTATTAAAAATCCAAAAAAAGTGATAACTAATTAAATTGGGACTGTTAATATTACTTGACCCTAAAAACCACCAAAAAGAAAAATTTGTCTTGGGGCGAGTAATCCCCTCATTGTCTTCGTTTTACTTGCTCGCGCACACACTAAGGATTAGTGCCCAAATCCCATTGAGCCCCTAAGTGTTTGTGTAACTTTTGGACTTCTCACCTAAACTCTAAAACAGACAAGATAAAAAGACTGCTCTTGTGGTCTCTACCGAGTTGAGTAGGTGAATTGAGGGTTTGTCTTGTTTTCATTTTTGTTTGTGACTGTTGTGTGCATTCTAGATCGTCTCTGTGCATTTGCGCCTTTTCTCCACTTCTCTTGACTTGACCATCGTGCTCTCCCGATCATTGTCTTTTGTTTCCGAGATGGACCCCTGGAGCGTATTTTATCCGGACTTTGCGGATCCCTCGTTCACTCCAGCCGGTCCACCTCCTTTTTTTCAGGAGGACTTTGCTCCTGACTTTTGTACATATCCGCCTCAGCCACAGTATCAGGACTCGGATTTCTACCCACACCCACCTCCACCTCCGTATTTTCCACCTTCACATTCACCCGAGACTGATCTGTTGGAGTCACCTTTCATGGAATCCACCCTTGAGCACTTGACCCAAATGATGGATCATATGAGACAGAGGATTGACCACCTCACTAGCACAAATAAGAGCGACCATGATATTCCACCATTTGATGATATGGGTTCATTCGAGGATTTCCATGAGAGCTTGCAATCGCCAAAAATACAAAAAATGAGAAAAATTTAAAAATCCAAAAAGATTTCGGGAGGCACTTGGTTGATCAAGATTTTGAGGAGAGAGTCCACTTGCCAGAACCCTTGACCACACACCCATTCACATCCAGTCCCACCTTTGACCCCGAGGATGCCGCTGTACAGACTACTCTTGGCATGCCTCGTGTATATGCTGATTCCGACTCCCTCCCTTGTATGGAGGAGGTCCAAAAATTCAAAAAAATGTTGACTGAACCCGAAGTGGTGGCCACCATTCATGAGATCATCCGTGCCCCACTTCAGCAGGCCATGACAGATTTATCTGCTCCTCTTCCCAAGAAGAGAAAGCGGAGGAGCAGATCTGAGCGTCATATCTTGACCATGGCCACTGCCCATGCCATCACACACCGTCCCATTCCTCGGAAGAGGAACACTGCCACACCTTTCATTGGTTGCACCATCTCTGACCACACATATGATCACACTCTCCTAGACGGCGGTGCTTCGATTAGCATCATACCCTTCTCGCTGGTACAATCTCTTCACTTAGGGCCTCTCAAGAAGACCAGGGTGATCGTACAGTTTGCTGATGGATCAATAAAGAGGCCGAAGGGTATCCTAGAAAACACCGTCATCTCGATTCAGGGCACGAGCTACCATGTTGACTTTGTTGTTTTGCCCATGGAGACCTCCACAGGGGAGCACTCTCCAATCATCCTGGGACGACCATTCCTCGCCTCTGCGAGGGTCGTTATTGATTACGGATCAGGAGAGATTCGTTTCCGTCCTACTGACGAGAGCGAAGCATTGATCACCACACCCACTACTGACCAGAGACCTGCACCTGATGTGACCACACCTATCTTGGCTGACCTCGAGGACCATGACCTTGATGATACTATCAGAGAATTTTGTTGTCTATTGGATTCCACTGAGACCCGAGAATTCCTCCCGGTTGAGGAAAACTCGGAAAGCATGGACCTCGACGTTCAATCTTCTGGGACTTGGCGTTGTGTTGATGACATCCGCGGGATTTACACGATCGATACCATTGAGCGGAGGGCAGATTTAGAGACTATACAGGACGGACATGCTCTGACTACTTTCACTGATGAGTCCGCTCCTGTTCACATAGATACTGATGAGACTAGGACCGAAGTTGATTTGATTGCTTTTATTCGGGAATTCGGACCTTTTGATGAGAAGGATGATCCGGTTGAGATTATTGAGGACGAAAAGAGTTCGACTACTTCCACTGATGAGTTCGCTCCTTTTGGTTTTGACCTGGACGAGACCTCGCAGGATGACACTGAGTACACTACTTCCGATGATGATGAGTTCGTCCCATTTCACTTCGATATCAGCGAGACTCCCAAGGCCGGACCTAGTCACACTTCTTCCACTCACACGTCTGTGCCTTTACACCCTAGGGCCCCTGAGGACCTTCACTTTGTCGACCCTGATCGGCTTCCGTCCACGGTGGACCCCGATGTCGACCTGCATCACACCAAATCCATTCCTCAGCAGTCCCGCAAGAAGGTTCGCTTTCAACCTTCTTGATCATGTGTACATCCATCTCTGTTGTATATTCACTTTTGTGTGCCTCTGTTCTCTCTTATGTATTGCTCGTCCACCCATTCTCATGTTTGCCTAGCTTAGGACGTACTTTGTCCTAAGTATAGGGGGGTGGACGAGCCGAGTGTTCTTTCATCGTTCCGTGTCATCACTCCTGTCATTACCTATACGTAGGGCTTCTTTCACCCTAAGTATAGGAGGAGTGCCGTGTACATCCTCACGACCTCTTCTTCCATCTTCATCTCTTTTCTTCTTTTCTTCTTTTCTTCTTTTCCTCTTCTATCTTCTTCATCTACCGAAAAGGTGCCACCCTTGTAGACAGTTTTCCATACTTAGGACGTACTCTGTCCTAAGTATAGGGGGGTGTGCACCCCGAGTTTGTCTATTTTTTCGATCCTCTCCATTGTCTCCTCTTCTTGTCTATACTTAGGGATATCTTACCCTAAGTATAGGGGGAGACAATCTGAGTACGATCTGTTCATTCCCACCCTTGACCCTCCCTGCGTTGTGTACAGTCTGCTATACTTAGGATTATTTGATCCTAAGTATAGGGGAGACGGTCAACTTCTCATTCATTGATTCATTCATTCTTTAGACTTGCCTATACTTAGTACGAGTTATGTCTTCTCTTTTCTCTCTGATCTATGAGGACATAGCTCAAGCTAAGTATAGGGGGGTCGTATATACTACGTATATACTTTAGCCATAACTCGTACTTTCGTATTTTCTTAATAAAATGGCTAATAATTCATAAAAATTCATTAAAAATCCATAATAAAAAGATGTGGTTATTCCTCAAATTCTTTTTGTATTCACTGATCAGGTGAAAATGTTTTTTTGCAAAATGTTTGAAAAAATAGTTTGAAAATCTTTGTGAACATCTATTGAAAACTATTTTGAAAATATTTTGTTACATGTTTTCAACCTTTGTAAAAATGTGTGTTTTGTAAAATTTCTTTTCTTTGTGTGAAATAAAAGGTTTGAAAAATGATTTGCAAATGGTTTGAAAAATGGTTGCAAAAATGATGTGAAAAACCTATATATACTGTTTTGAAAGCCTTTGCAAAAGTGTTTTCAAATGTGTGTAAAATGTTTGTAAAAATTATTTTGGACTATAGTTTTTAAAAATTGTTTGAAAAACTTGTGTCAAATAAGTTTGAGGAATATATACATCATACCAAAATCCACTATATATGTATAAAATTGATCACTTACCCTTGTAAATCCTTAAAATCCACTTCTTGTAAATATAAGAAGCACTTCCGTGTACATATTTTAACCTATTTTTCCGCCAAAATCTTTTTGTTTTCAAAAATCCCAAAAACATTTGCAAAAACTAAAATCAAAAAACATTTGAAAGATCTTTTTGAAAAATACAAAAAATTGCATCTGCATGCGCATGCATCATCTTTTCAAAAATCCATAAAAAATTGGTCGTATATACTACGTATATACTTTAGCCATAACTCGTACTTTCGTATTTTCTTAATAAAATGGCTAATAATTCATAAAAATTCATTAAAAATCCATAATAAAAAGATGTGGTTATTCCTCAAATTCTTTTTGTATTCACTGATCAGGTGAAAATGTTTTTTGCAAAATGTTTGAAAAAATAGTTTGAAAATCTTTGTGAACATCTATTGAAAACTATTTTGAAAATATTTTGTTACATGTTTTCAACCTTTGTAAAAATGTGTGTTTTGTAAAATTTCTTTTCTTTGTGTGAAATAAAAGGTTTGAAAAATGATTTGCAAATGGTTTGAAAAATGGTTGCAAAAATGATGTGAAAAACCTATATATACTGTTTTGAAAGCCTTTGCAAAAGTGTTTTCAAATGTGTGTAAAATGTTTGTAAAAATTATTTTGGACTATAGTTTTTAAAAATTGTTTGAAAAACTTGTGTCAAATAAGTTTGAGGAATATATACATCATACCAAAATCCACTATATATGTATAAAATTGATCACTTACCCTTGTAAATCCTTAAAATCCACTTCTTGTAAATATAAGAAGCACTTCCGTGTACATATTTTAACCTATTTTTCCGCCAAAATCTTTTTGTTTTCAAAAATCCCAAAAACATTTGCAAAAACTAAAATCCAAAAACATTTGAAAGATCTTTTTGAAAAATACAAAAAATTGCATCTGCATGCGCATGCATCATCTTTTCAAAAATCCATAAAAAATTCAAAATTTTGAAAATTGCATCACAAAAATATTTTCTGCATTGCATTGCATAGCATTCGCATTTTTCGGATTGAGTTTGATAGTTGAACGAGTCTAAGTAAAATCCGGAGATTGGAGCTTGATTGGACCTTAAAATCTACCTAATAACAGGAACCTTATAGGAACTGAGTTTGAGGTACTTCAGGTCTAGTTGACTTAATTCTTTGAGGATCACGGGACTTGGTTCAATGGATTCTTGACTGCCTAAGTAGAATATTTCGGAGCACACGCATGACTCTTGTTGATAATGACCTAACTTGGACACCTGCACCTTTCACATAGCTCTCCACGGATGAGGTGGTGAGGAGGCAGTCTCCTTTGGCTTGGGGTAGCATATGAGGGTAGTACTTCTAGGCGGAACCTCTCTTCTTCTTATAGTGAAGGAAGTGCGCCTCAACTTGGTCTAGTGGTGATGAAGGCTAAAGACAGAAGCTGTGGGTTGCAATAAAGCTTCAAAAGAGGGATAGTCTACTGGCTCAAGAGGAAAATTTCTTGTATATATGCTGCACCATGTAGATATGTTGTACAGATGCAATTAAAAAAAAAAGAACTCCAAAAAAGTGGTGGGTCGGATTGAAAATTTAATAACCCCATCGGAGTGTATATAGTCCAATAAAGCAAAAGCTTATGGTATCCATGTCACATCTCATGAAGCTTGCAGCGGGAGACTTAGCTACACTGGTTGAGCTCCCAAAAGTCTATACTTCTTCCCCCTCTTCTTGAGCCGGTTGCACTTGAACTTAGAAGGGAATACCCCGCTTCTCGAGGAAAGAGTTGCTAGACCGAGGCATTAGAGTTACCAGGTTGGGGGAGGTTGTTTCTTTGCTACTTCTGAGGTGGAGAGCCACCATCACTTACACTGTACGAGTCAGATTCATAGTCGTAAGGGTTTGCGTATGAGTTGAAGTAATTCTGACCTGGCTATTGAGGAGACTTGGACAGAGTTTTGGGATTCTCAAGGACTGTTGGATTTCAAATTCGGTTCTCAATAAGGTTCCGCCCGCACTAAAATTCCAAAGGTCCGACTTAAGCTCCAAACTTTGATTTTGTGAAGACAAGTTTGATAATTAAAGTCAGTCCATCTTTCTTCTTTTTCTTTTCTTTATTTTTCTTTTTCTGCACTTATTGCATAAGTGTTTGCTAGGGACTAGCAAAGGCAAGTATAGGGGGATGATGAATCCACGTTTCATCATCTTTATTCTATCATTTTGGCCTTAAAAACTCTAGTAAATGCGTGTAAATAGGCTTAATATAGGCATTTTAGCATTCATGCATATGTGTATAAATATTGTATAAAATGCGGTTTTTAAAGCCAAAAATAATAGAATAAAGAAAAGAAAAGAAAAAGAATAAAATATTGTAAATATTTTATGACCCGAAACCCCGAGACCTAGGCATCTTGATGAATAGGTCGACAAGGAATAAAGTAGGGGGAGATAAGGGCCAAAACACAGATAAAATACCTATACATTTTATTCATTCTTTATTCATTTTGGGACCTATTTTTGGTTCCACTTTTTATACATCAAAGAAAGAAACTTTATACATGAAAGTTGTAGATAATAAAATAAAGAAAAATAAAAAATTTATTTCACTCAAAAATAATACACAGATAAAAAGTTATGGTCTGAATAAAAATCCAGAATGCCAACTTCCCAGACCCGTATCTCACAAATAAAAACTCCAAATGCAGCGTACTCACCTTTAATTGTATATAGAAGAAAATAAGCTAATTAATGGTGGTGGTTTCGCATTTGGCGGAGCTACGGTTTAAAAGTTGACTTTTGGACCCACATTGTATACTTGTACATATTAAAATATTCAATTTATTAATTATTTATTATTTTTATAATTTTATATTTTTATAATGTTGTTAATAATACTTGTAATAATTATGTATATTAAAATCAGAATAAAAACATCATTAAAATACAAATAAAAATACTTGTATATATTATAATACATAAGTATAATACATGTAGCTATACCTATACAAATAACACTTTCATTTTATTAAGTGTATAAAATATATCAGAAAATTAAAATAAAAATATATTTGTGTATATAAAAGTATTTTATAATTTTAGAAAATAAAAACCAAAATAAAATAAATTAAAAATACCTAAATAAAAATAAAATACTTAAATATATAGATATAGATACCTATAGGGGTATAAATGCAAACTTGTAAAAATACACTTCCTAAAAATAAATAAAAATCACTATAAAATACTTTATAAAAAAATAAACATTTTTCATTTTATAATAAAAAATCAATAAAATCGTTTTCTATTTTAATTTGATTTTACAAATCTTTTTCCCTAGGTTTTTCCTGGTTGGTCCACGTGGACCAACCAGGGGGCTAGGAGAGTTGACCTCGGTCAACTCTCTGCCCAACACCTGGGCTGCCTGTCAGAATGACTTTTCTTGATTTTCGCGGCTTTTTGGAGGGCGATCCTTTCACCATTTGAGGTCGGCCTCTTCACGAGATTCGTAGACCTTCATGTGATCTGTCACGCCTAGCCTTTACCTCGAGGATTGGAGTTGCGATTCGCAAGATACGCCACCTCGAAGATCGCCCCTCGGCCTTGTTTCAAAACCAACCCAAAACCCCCCTTTTCACCTTTCAACCCATTCTGACCCCTTTTCTTCCTCTCTTGGTGAAGCTCTGGACTGGACGGGGTGACAGCTCGTCCTCCAGCTCATCGGAGGCAAGGTTAGCGGTTGGATTGGCGTCTCCATCCTCCATCTCCGGCCACCGCCGTGAGGTTCCCACTTCTTGGCTTCTATAGCCAATAGAGGTCGTCTTTCTTACTTGTTTTTCCTTGCTTAGGTAGCTGTTAGTTCTAGGAATAGCTGTGTGTTTTTAATTTTTGATTAATCGATTCCGTCGCCCCGCATTCCGCAACCGATTGGGTCGCCGGAGCTCTTGAGCTCCGTTGATCACCACCAACCACCGTACACTCCACAGCCGCATCCCTTCCTTAAAAGAGCTTGGGACCTGCAAGTTCTTGTTGCTGCTGCGTTTTCTTTCCATTTGCAGGTCCCAAGGGAGGAAACGAGGGCAAGTTGCGTGACGACCATTGGGCACCTGGGCGCGGCTGCTCCTCCGCCCTCGCGGGCGAGCTGCGGTGCCCCTCCGCCCGTCTTTGCGCCCTCGGACGAATCAGAACACTGCCAGGAGCCGCGCGGCCCCTTTTGCGACCTCCAGCGACAACGGAGAAGAGGGAGAGGGGTTGGCGAATCCCAGCGCCGACGGCCCTCCTCCTGTTCTTCGTGATCATCTTCGGGCCGTCGGATTCCTCCTGTTCCTCCAGGCCCCCTATCTGCCGTTGATTGCGAGCCCGCTCCAGCCGTCGATCGCCCCCACATGATCTAATCCTAGCCGCCGTTGCGAAGGGGCATCGCGCGCCTCGGAAGCGCCACGTGTGTTAAGTGAAGTCAAGGCCACCGTCAGATTCCGCCCAAGGTTGGGCATTTTGCACTTCACACCCAATCGTTTTTGATATTTCAGTTTTAATGCGCAAACTTTCAGTTGCCTTTTTATATTTTTGTAAACTTTAGAGTCAGGCCCTTAGAGTTTGGTTATATTGCAGTTGTGCCCTCGCCAGGTCACGTGTCTGAAGCACGTGCCCTCTGGCGTTTTTGCAGGCCCAACCCTAGTGCTTTCAAGAATTTACGTGTAGTCCAGAAATTATTTAATTAGGCATCAATTTTGTGTGAAAATTGCGTGTTCAACCCTGAAGTTTTGCCTTTTTGCATTCACGCCCCTGTCAGGCCTTGCATTTTTGTATGATTGTAGTATTTATTTAAAGACTCATTCTAACTCCAAAAATTCTCAAATTTTGAACATAAGCTCCTGGTAACTTGTTCTTACACGCCAACAATTTAGTTTTAGATTTTGTTTTATTTTTATTATTATTAAAAATTCAAAAATAGTCATTTTGTGCACTGTCTAGCCTAGAAAATCCCAAAAAAATATAAAAACTCATCAGAAAAATCTCAAAAAAAAATATTTTTTGTTCCTTTTAGTGTGTTTTAATTTCAGACCAAAAATCATTAAAAAAATACAAAACCATACTCCTAAAAATTGCAAAACTCTAAAAACCTTCATAAAAATTTATAAAATTCATAAAAAATCCAAAAATAGTGTTTTCTTTTCATAAATTTTCTTTGTTTTATTATCTTTGAGTGAAAATTAAAGTGGAGAATTTTTGTTACTGTTTGCCATTTTATTTCTCCATTTTAGTTTCAGCCTTGCCTTTTTGCCACTGTTTTCTTTATTTTGATAATTAAAAATACCAAAAACATTCTAAAAATTACCCAAGAATCACAAAAACAGTAAAAAAGTATAAAAAGACCAAAAAGACTTTATTTCCTTATTTTTGAGTATTTTTATCTATTTTTATAAATATCTCTTTCCCCCTTTTATTACATTACTTTTATTTTCCAATATTGAAAAAGAAAATATAAAAAAATATAAAATATAAAAAGAAAATATAAAATCAGTAAATTAAAAATCAAAATACAAAATTATAAAATTAAAAATTAAATAAAAAAATATATAAAATTAAAAACCCACAAAAAAATAGCATAATTAGACACTTGATCACATTCGCACACATTTTGAGCCTTAGTGCCCCGTTCTACCTGTCTGCTCCCTGTGTTCGACCTCTACACATACTTGCACTATACACATCTTGTTGTAGAGTTATAATAAATTTTAACTCCGCACATTTACTTTTATTGCTTGATTTATTTGTCGTGGGTTAATTGTTGTTTGAATAGGGATTTCGTTAGAGGTCAAATCAGCGACTGTTGATTCGCCTTGTGAGTCAACACGACCTCTGCGATTATCCGTGTTCAACAGTAGGCAGCCCCTTTGTGAAGAGATCCGCAATCTGATCACCAGACTTCAGGTAGGGAAGACACAATTGGCCATCTTCAATCTTCTCACGAATAAAATGTTTGTCTATTTCCACATGCTTCGTTCTGTCATGCATAACAGGATTATTTGCTAAGTTTATGGCAGCCTTATTATCACAGAACATCTTCAATGGCATGATAGGTGCAACACCCAATTCGGCTAAGAGAAGTTTCAACCATACGATTTCAGTGACTCCATTTGCAAGAGCCCTGTATTCTGCTTCAACACTAGACCTGGAGACAACATTCTGTTTCTTGCTTCGCCATATGACCAGGTTACCACACAGATAAATAGCATATCCTGACGTTGACCGCCTATCATCCACAGATCCAGCCCAATCCGCATCAGTGTAACCTTCAATGTGCACGCTATCTTGTTTTTTAAACACAAGTCCTTTGCCTGGGGAATTTTTCACATAGCATAAAATTCGGTTGACCGCATTCATATGAACAGTTGTGGGTGCATGCATGAATTGGCTCACCACATTGACAGCATAGGTAATGTCAGGTCTCGTGAGAGTGAGGTAAATTAATTTCCCCACAAGTTTTTGATACCGCCCTGTTGAAGCTTCATTGAGAGGTTCACCATCCGCTTTGCTCAGCTTATGGTTAGCGTCTATAGGAGTAGTAACCGGCTTGCAACCAAGTAGACCAGAGTCCTTGAGTAAATTGAGTGCATAGTTCCGTTGATTCAAACACAAGCCACCAGGAGAAGTTGGCATCTCAATACCAAGGAAGTACTGTAACCTGCCCAAGTCCTTAAGTTCAAATTCTGTAGCGAGAATCTGTTTTAGGCGGGATATTTCTTCATCATTATTACCAGTCAGAATCATATCATCCACATACACCAAGAGGATAGAAATTTGGTCGCCCCTCTTTTTGATGAAGAGGGTATGGTCTCCATTAGCTTGCTGATAGCCATTAGTGATCATCACAATCCTCAGTCTCTCGAACCAAGCTCTAGGTGACTGCTTGAGACCGTACAACGCTTTCTTCAATCTACAACACTTGCTTGGTTCCCCGTATCCAGGGGGCATCTTCATGTAGACCTCTTCCTTTAAAGTTCCATTTAAGAACGCATTCTTGACGTCTAGCTGATACGTCTTCCAGGAGAATTGTACCGCCAGGCAGATAATAACACGGATCGTATTCATTTTGGCCACCGGAGCAAACGTCTCGAGATAGTCAATCCCGTACTTCTGGCTATACCCTCTTGCAACAAGCCGTGCTTTGAATCTGTCCACTTTTCCAGCAGAGTTATATTTGATTGTGTAGACCCATTTAGAACCTACCAGATGGACACCTTTGGGAATGTCCACAACATCCCAAGTGTTGTTCCTTTCTAGAGCCGCCATTTCATCGTCCATAGCACACACCCATCTTGGATCACCTTTTGCGTCAACCACATTCCTGGGAAGATCATAAGAATCAAGAAGAGTAAGAAAGCTTTTATACCTCGAACTCACCTTCGAGTAGGAAACGAAATCCTCCACGGGATACCGAGTAGAGGGCTTGATTGTCCTGGATGCCTTGCGCATAGCAATGGGACGGTTATCGTTCATGCTTCCATCATCCTCGTCCACATCATTATCCACAACATTAGTGTCATCAATTTGAATATCAGGAGAAGATGAGCTACTTACAGAGTCTTGTGAACTTGGTTCATCCGGGGAATGATTGGGATGTTGATTTGGTAGTTGATTATTCACACAATCTCTCGTAGCAGCTAATATCTCTTCTCATCCATTCGGATCGTTCGTATCCCTGGCACTATCACTGTTGTTATCAGAGGTAATTGTATCTCCATGATCATCATATGGATTCAGAAAGTCATCCAAAAAATAAGTGTTTGTAATACCATCCATGGACTCCCCCTGAGAAGGAGACTTCCCATAGTAAGAGTCACATTCATGAAAAGTGACATCTTTACTCACAAATAACTTTTTGGATACCGGATCATAACATTTATACCCTTTTTGTCTAGAGGAATATCCAAGGAAAATGCACTTGAGGGCTTGCGGATCCAACTTCCGTCTTCCAGGACCAGAAATGTGAACAAAACACACACAACCAAACACACGAGGAGCAAGAGCAAAGGGTAATTTTTCGGGATGCAAAACTGAAAAAGGGACCAATCTTTTAATAGCAATAGAAGTGCGTCTGCTAAGAAGGTAAGTGGCAGTAAGCACAGCATCCCCCCAAAAGCTCTTGGGGACATTATGTTGAAGTAAAAGAGCACGAGTGACTTGTAACAGAGATCCGTTCTTTCGTTCAGCAACACCATTTTGCTGAGGAGTGTAGCTGCACGAAGTACCATGCACAATCCCTTTTTCTCGAAGAAAGGTCTGAAGAGATATTTCCAAATATTCCTTAGCATTATCTGATCGTAAGGCTTTGACCTTGGTATCATGCTGGTTTTCAACCATAAGAATAAAATCTTTAACAATTTGAGGAACTTCAGTTCGATTCTTCATCAGGTACACATATGTATAGCGGGAGAAGTCATCGATGAAAGTAAGAAAATATTTGTGCCCTCCTAAGCTTGTCACACTTGATGGACCCCAAACATCCGAATGAATCAGTTGAAAAGGCGCATTACTTCTATTATTAGAAATAGGATAGATAGTTCTAGTGTGTTTAGATGACTGACACACTTCACAAGATAAAAATTCATGGTCCACTTTATTGCAAAGACTAGGAAATAAAATAGAAAGGGTGGAGTAACCAGGATGTCCCAGACGAGCATGCCATTTCTTCAGTTCACCAACATCTTCATGTCTTTTACCAGTAGCGGCAGCGACCCAAGCTGATACGATCCTAGCAGGAAGACGGTACAGGCCATCAACTACCAAACCAATCCCAATCTTCTTCCCCATCCCCAAGTCCTGCAGGACACAAGCATTTTCATCAAAAATTAAACGACAGTGAAGATCCTTAGCAATGCGATAAACAGACAATAAACTGATTGAAAAATCGGGAACATGGAGAGCATTCTTCAGAATAAATTTATCGATGATTGAGATACTTCCTTTGCCAGCCACAGATACAGAAGATCCATCAGCTAAATTAATTCGATCCCGTCCCGAAGCGAGTTTATATTCGTAAAACTTCTTAGAATTCCCTGTCATATGGTCAGAGGCTCCACTATCAATAATCCATTCATCATGAAAAATATTTGTACCTTTCTATGTTGTAGTAGCCATGGCAGCATTGATGACATCAGCATCGCCCTTGGTGTTATCAGAAACTGATATCTTCTGAACGTATGCATGCAAGTCCTTGATCTGGTCAACTGTCAATTTCTTTCCTTCAGCAATCATTGCCAGCGGTTTTTTTCCTTTGTTCAATTTCTTTTCAGGATGGAGCTCCCAACAATAGTCGATTCCATGCCCAGTCTTCTTGTAGTGTCCACATTTCTTATCCTTCCAATACCCACTCTTACCCCCTTTCGTTAATAGGGCTGATCTTTCAAACTGAGATGCCTGATCATCTTTCATAACAGTACGCCGTTGTTCCTCAGACTCAATAGCATGATAGATTTCTTCAATATCAGATCCAATCCCACCTGTCAGGAGTTGACTTCTGGTTGCCTCAAACTCAGCATTTAGTCCTCCAAGAAAGATAAAAATTCTCTGCTTCCAAGTCTCATCCCAATATTTCTTTTGATCAGTCGGGCTGGTCTAGGTATCATCACAATAGTAATCAATTTCTTCCCACTTGGTCTTTAACGCAGCATAGTAGCCAGCTACAGTCATCTCCCCTTGTCTCATAGTATACACATCCCTGCTTAATTGGTACATACGGATGTCTTGCTTCTTCTGCCCATACATGCTCTCAAGGGTGAGCCATTGGTCTCTGGCCGACTTCTTCCGAAGAATGAGCGGTTGGATGTCAGAGGATACAGCATTGATGATCCAATTTCGGCATTGGCTATCCTCAATATACCACTGTTCATATGATTTATCAGTAACCGCAAGAATCTTTTTTCGACCATCTATATAGCCTCCCCTCCCACGGGAAGCTAAGGCAACCTCCATCGCAGCGGACCACATCAGATAATTATTTTTCGTTAACTTCATAGTTGTAACATGAGCTGGAATATTATCCATTTTAATAGTCACCACATCCGCAGTATTTTCCGAATCCATGAAGACTACGACAAGTACCCCACAAATAAGAAGGGAGGAGAACTCACAAAAAAATTGCAGCAAGATCCACGCACAGCAGGTGCTTCAGCACAGATAACGAGGAACAGGAACCGCTCACAGTAACCGCTTGCACAGGGGCTGCACAGGAAGGCACGCGCACCTGGAAAGCTCTGAAGGGCTCGCACAAAACCTTCGGGAAAGCACCAGAAAGCACCAGCAGGGACTGCACAAGAAGGCTCTCAACGAAAGCACCAGGAGGTGCTCGCACACCAGAAAGCACCAGAAATAGGGGCTCGCACAGAAGGTCTAGCACAAAGGCGCGCCAGGAAGGCTCGCGCACAGGAGATCGCGCCCGGAGGGCTTCGCGCGCGCGGGCTTCGCAGCACGCAGGGGTCGCAGGTGGTCGCGCGCCCAGGGGAGGATAGCGCACGGGGGCTTCGCGCACAGGGGAGGTCCGTGGGGGGGCACGCGCACCAGAGATCTTTGCGCGCGGGAGGCTCACCGCACCAGGGATCCCGCGCACACAGGCGGAAGGGCTTCGTGCACAGGGACCGTGCACACCAGGGAGATGATCGGCAGGAGCAGAGACGGTTTCAGGCGACGAAGACTTCTCCACGGCGGTGCGTGCCCCAACAGGGGCGGCAGGACAGAACGAGGCTAGGGTTTTTCACACAGATCAAAAAAACACGAATCTCAATGTGGCTCTGATACCATGTTGAATACTAGTCATTGAGAAACACAAGGAATGACACAAGGATTTACGTGGAAAACCCTACGATGAGGGAAAAACCACAGAGGCACACATGAACCCTAATCTCTTTCTCTAAGAGATTAGGATTCTTTCTTCACTAGATGAATTGTAAAGGAGGGGGGATGAGTACATTTATAGAGCGGCGGGGTAAACGGTCCCTCATCCAAAGATCCGTTTACCCATTTACAACTCAACACATATTAACCAGTACATGGTTCAAATTACTTCACAAAGGCAACGTATGATATCTTGATAATTTTATACAACTTACTTGACTGTATATTCCTCTGAGTATCTTGATAGTTGTATACATATTACTTGACTGTATACTTTCTATATTATGCATGACAAGGTTACAAAAGTACAATCATAGTTATTAACGTTAATGTTTAATACATAGTTGTTTTCTGAGCTTATTGCTAACATTAATGTTTGTTTAATATGAAATAATATTTGTTTCAAAAATATTATACATTTATTTTTTATATTTTTAAAATATAGTTTAATGTAATATTTAACTTTTATAATTTTTAAAATATTTCAAAAAGTAAATCAAGCCGCGGCGGAGCGCGGGCAAATATACTAGTTACAACGATAGTGGTCTATTTTTAGACTACTTGATCGGTGTATTTTTCACTGATGTCTAGTTTATTCAGCTTCTATAAAAAAACTCTACTATCTATAGGGATTCTAATTTTGTTACAGGTTATATAGCTGGAGAATGGATGTGAACGGATTATTTAGTAATCATCTTCCTATTCTTCCTTAATAGTTGAACATATTCTGTGTTCATGTGGGTTACTTTTAAATTAATGCTCATGTATCAAACCTAACGGTGCTTAATCCTTATGTCCCGGCTAAATTCCATCTGGAGTTCTTTTATGGCTGGTAAATATGGTAGACTAACAGTGCTTAATCCTTATGCCCCGGCTAGATGGAAATGTATTTATGAAGCATGGCAGAAAGTTTTGAATCACAGCTATCATGTTGTCGGTAATGGTGATTTAATCTTTTGGAATGATAACTGGTTCTGGAAGGGACCAGTTGCAAACCAGTTGGGGGTGCAGGTATCAGATGTGAGTCTCAAAGTTAGTGACCTCTGGATTGACCAGGGGTGGAATTACTCGAGGATGAATGGCCTCAACATTCCGCAACCGTTGCTACAAGAGATTCTTCTCCAATCCTTCTCCAAGTCCAATGAAGCTCCAGTAAGAAGATGAAAATACACTAAAGATGGCATCCTATCTGTCAAATCAGCTTGGATGGTAATCCGGGGTAGAAAACCTCGATTGTCGTGGGAAAAAGCTATTTGGGACCCGGGAATACCAGCGAAGTTATCCATCTTTCTTTGGAGCCTTCTTCAAAACAAGATTCCTGTAGACGAAACTTTGAGGAAGACCACCTTGTAGGGGCCATCAAAATAAGTCTGCGGTGAATTTGAGCATCAAGAAGAAGGTAGCAACCATCTGTTTTTTTGAAAGTGATTTGGCTAAGGAAGCATGCGGTATTTTCTTCGAATTCTTCCAACGTCCAGGTAGGGAGTATGAAGATCTTTTGTCTTGGTGCTTTTTTATATTCTCGAATAGGGGCTCAGTTTCCTAAAGCCCGAAACCGGGTGATCGTCATTATTATTCAAATGTTTCAAACAGAATGCAAGAGGACGTCATTATAGGGGCGGTTAGTGAAAGAAAAAAGTAGCTCAGCAGGCGGGCTTCTCTCTGTCCCTCTCTCTCCGTTTCCACCATCCCTCTCCTGTCAGTCCAGTCCGCTGTCCTGCCCTCCACAGCTAGCCAACAGCTTCCATCAACCCTCGAGTGAACCCACCGTCTAAAAGCTCCGTCGCATCTATCCGCCCAATAAAAACCTTCCTCTGGGAGAAACCTAAAGCAGGTCTGTTCAAACTAAATATAGATGGCACGGCTAAAGGGAACCCTGGGAAAGCAGGAAGTGGAGGAGTCCTTAGGGATGATAAGGGAGAAATGATATTTGCTTTTAATTTTTTGGGACATACAACTAATATGGAAGCAGAACTAAGGACAATTATTATAGGACTCTCTCTATGCAAAGACAGAGGCTACATGAATATCTGGCTTGAATCTGATTCTATGGTGATATAAATTGGATAAAGGACAACAATTGCTCAAATGCTCATCTCCTGACTTGGTGGACTCATCTTGTTGAACTCGGCCACTTAATCAAATGTGCCTCCCACATATACAGAGAAGGAAACATCTGTGCAGATCTTCTCGTAAATAAAGGAATCTCAAATAAGAGCAATACTCTCTATCTATGCATGGAAGATCTTCCTAGAGAGGTTAAGGGCGCTATTATCCTAGACAAATGTCAACTTCCCTATTTAAGATCCAAATGTTAAGTCTGAAAGATGCCTTGGCGATGACAGAAGGAAGTGTGCACATCCTTTGGGTGTGCACACAGAAGCTAAGTCCTTTGCCCCACTTAGCTATTGCTCAAACATTATTCACTAATCTCTTCATATTCTAATAATATCTATGTTAATGCAATTCAGGGAGTAAATGGAAATGACATAACATTGATTGTAAAGCTGTTGTTATTTGGGATCTTCTTGTGCATGTCTGGCAAATGCCGTGGCGAAAATGACGGGGAAGTGCGTGCATCTCGGGGATGCACGCACAAAAGATTCAAAAGATGCAAGCTTTTATCCGATGGGAGATATCCTTGCATGAGAACTGATATAAATACCATATGGGGGAGCAATGCAAATTGGTGGAAGCACTATAGAAGGATAGCGTGTATTCACTTCTCCAACGATGTAGTTGAACACTATCCTAGATGTTTCCACTTGTGTGCTGTGGCGACCTTTGCTCAGGAGATTGCTGATCTGCAGAGTCTGGATGCCGTGGTGGCAAGGAAAATTTGCCCTGATCTTCCCTTCACCATCCGACTTTTGAGAGCGAATACTGCTCTTATCAGATTTCAAACAACCTCTGATTTGGAAAAAAACGCTTTATTATACTAGAAACATCAGGTTTAACGTGAAAGAGTTGTTTTCCACCCCTGGAACAGACATTGGTGCTACCCTCTGGACATCCAACATGAGGTCTGGATTGCACTCCCTGGTCTTCCTTTCTGCCTACATAACCAGCGAAGCTTCGAGAAGATGGGTAGTCTTCTTGGGGCTTTCATTAAGGCGGATGAACCAACATGTATGCAACGTGAAGCTAGGATTGCAAGGAATCAGGTCAGGCTCAGCATTACTGGAATTCTTCCACAATATGTCTATCTCAGTCTAGATAAAAGGCTCATCAAGCAAGATCTCATATATGAAGACCTTCCAGAATACTGCTCTGCCTGTAATGTGGTGGGACATTATACTAATGCCCGCCCCATAGTCCAAAATCGTGCTTAGCTTCTTTCTAGATTGTCAATGATGTTTCCAACTCATTCTGTTGTAATGTATAGGGAGGATATAAGTGTGATTCTGATCACATCTATATCTGAACTATTCTACTAAGTGTCTCCCCTTGAAGGGCCCCTTTGTATCTTTTTTCTTTTTATGAAATAAAGCAGCTACCTGGGCTGCAAAGACCAGATTTAAAAAAACTAAGAAGAACGTATTATTTTAGATTCCATCTTAAGTAAACTAAAAAACCTCAATCGATAAATTTTGAAACTGGTGGGAGAAAAAATATCCCAATTTTAAAGGTTCAAACTCATTATAACAAATGAGTTGTGATTTGAAAGTAAAGGAAAATAAAAGGTGAGAATGCAAATTACATTTGGGTGCAAAGATTCCAAAAATGTCTACTACTAAAATAATTGTATTCATAAATCAAGTAGAGCTCAAGAATCTAAAAGACTTGAAGAAAAGATGCGCAAGGACAACATCAAAAAACAAAATCATATGTGCGCATCAAAATGATCATCTTCGTGGTCTTGAAGAGGTATAGTTTGATGAGATGAGGATGCTTCTTCTTCCAAGGAATCCTTGTGAATACAAGAATTTGATAGCAACCTATAGGAGTTGCCAAAATTCATTTGCAAACAAAAAAAGTAACTGAATTACAGAGATGCCAGATTTACTCCTATGAACGACTGCCAAGCCTAGATCTTCAATCTGAACTTGTCTAAGGAGATCGTTGATGAAGAAGATACTGTGACATATGATATCTGTACGAATCACCAGTTGGTCATGGCTGTAAAGGTACTCCAGCCTGTGTATGATCTGATAAGCCCAGTTACTCACAACCCTTATACAAACATGTCAAATTTTTATGTCAGTACATGCACCGAATATTTGAAACTATAAATCAGCTATTAAGCTTTAATCACAATCTTATATGTGGAAATCATACACCATACAATGTAACCAAGAAGTGTACTATTTTTATCTTTGTGCATCGTTTTTGTTATTGCATTAATACTCGGCAATCCAAAAACAACTTCGTTATTCTTCTGGGTGCACTCTCATTTGGCTATTGCGAGGGAACCAGTCGTCTGCTGCAATATCTGCTACATCAAACTCTATAGTAGGCATGTGGACCACTGGTTCATGATCAAGCGGTTCAAACGAATTCATCCTTTTTGTGGGCCCGTATCAGATGAATTCGTGTGAACCGCTCGATCACGATCGAGCGGTCTACAGGCCTACTATAGAGTCTGCTGCAACAGACACTACAGCAGATGATCCACTTCCTCACTGTGAACCCTCTTGAAGTCAAAGGCCTTACCACACAATATACACAGATACTCAACCTTAACCCCATCATTTGTAGGAGGGCCTCGTCCATCGGGAGATCTTTTCTTACCAATGAGCCATATCCTAAAATCATTGTTGTCTCCTCTTGGAGTCGAAGCTCGTGAGGAGAACTCTCATGAGCGACTAGACGCGGATAGTAAGGGACGAATTGGGGCGGTGGTTATCCTGCATGCTCAAAGATCCTCCGACCTCCTCGTTCAGGACCTTCTCCACCGTCTTCCATGATGTTAATCAGAGATAGTTCATCATGTAGCCATTGGTCATATGGACACTTCCCCCTAGGGTTAATGAGTTCAACAAGTGACGTTCGATTAGGTTCTCCAATACCATGAAGATTCCCCAGATCACCTCGTCGAACCCTGAGCGAGCATGCTAGGACTACTCGACCACAAAGTTGGAGTAGTTATCGGAGAACACAGAGACGATCTCTGAGAGGAGAACACAGAAGGACTAATAGAGATCGATGATATCATCTTCAATGTCTCCCTAAACTAGAATCCACACACAAATAAACTTGATCATTCCGATCTTAACCCTAGAAAGCCAATCGTCGCTCCTCCGACATTGGAAACCTCAATACCTCTGTTCTAACTATCACTAGCCGGAGAGGTGGGCATGGAGGAGGGGAAGGGGGTTGGGAGCGGTATCCCTAGAAGGTAGGGCTGTGCATGGATCATGGATCAGATGGATATCCGATTCGATCCGTATGGGTTGACCCTAAATCCATGGTTATCATACAAAGTTGGAGTAGTTATCGGAGAACACAAAGACGATCTCTGAGAGGAGAACACAGAGGGACTAATAGAGATCGATGATACCATCTTCAGTGTCTCCCTAAACAAGAATCCACGCACAAATAAACTTGATCATTCCGATCTTAACCCTAGAAAGCCGATCGCCGCTCCTCCGACATTGGAAACCCCAACACCTCTGTTCTGACTATCACTAGCCGGAGAGGTGGGCATGGAGGAGGGGAAGGGGGTTGGGAGCGGTATCCCTAGAAGGTAGGGATGTGCATGGATCATGGATCAGATGGATATCCGATTCGATCCGTATGGGTTGACCTTAAATCTATGGTTATCATACAAATCATTTCAGATCGGGTACTTGATCCACCTTGATCCTAGACATACGGGTCTTCGACCCTATGATCCATGGATACCCATGGGTCGACTCATTTCATTACCCTCCAACCCGGACGATGCATATGAGTCAACCTATCTTATTATCCATCCTAACCGAAAGATGGTTGTTATGACTGGATCAAAATTGCTGGCGATTGAGTTCGATTCAAATCAAAATGAAATCCATGTAAGACTAGTGATTGATTTAGTCGACGAATCATTGAAATTGGTAAATCTTCATAAGTTCAAGATGGATACTTCTCTCTTGCATCGGAAGAACACAAATGATTGGAATAGTCAAATCATTGCAATTGATCATAACAACCCGAATGAAATAGATAAATCAACGATCTTAAAATTCGAATGAAATCAACATATCATTGAAATCAATCCTACCAACAAATCATTGAATCCGCAAATTATTGAAACTAACAATTCACTGACATTGTCAAATATTTGCAATAACAAAACATTTAAATCGAGACATTACCGAAATCATTTCCAACAACTCGAATAAAATCGACAAATCACTGAAATCAACATATTTGAAATATGTAAATTATTGAATTCTAGAAATTTTTGAAATGTACAAATCATTGAAATCGACAAATCTTCAAAATCAATACTAAAAGTTCAAATGAATCGGTAAATCATTGAAATCAACAAAACTTTGAAAAGTGACATATTTTTGGATTATGCAAATAATTGAAATCGACAAATCTTTCGAATAGCAAATCATTGAAACAGATCATTCAAATCAATACTAGAAATTCGATTGAATTGGCAAATAATTGAAATCGAGAAAATCTTTGTAATATACAAATAACTGAAAATAATCTTAAAAACTAAATGAAAATAAAATTAAAAAAACAAACATAACACCTCGAGATGAATCCACACACAATAATAACAAATTTGGGATGAATTGATGACGAAACAATGTTGATTGACCTGGATTGAATTGTAGCTTCGATGGCGCGGTCGTCAAATTTGGGAGGAAATAATTTCACCTCTTCCTCAATCTCGACCACAGTTTGACGAGGAACTCCGTCGTCACCAATGAAGATTTTGTCAAAACGATTGATGTAGAATGAGTTGAGGTCAAACCATGTAGGAATAGATTCCACGGGTATCAACGGATATCCATGATCCATCCAAATATTCCGGGTATCCGTTAGAAGGGGAAAGATGGTTGGCGCATGGGGTTAAAATTGAAATGTGCGGCGAGAGATAAGGGTAAAATTGAGATTTATGTGTGAAAATTTAACCTTCGAACGCTATTTAAGATATGTTAATAGATACATAAATACAAATAAATGAACAATGAATTGGATGTTATCAAAATTGAGCGGTGATTAAACATAGTACGTAAATTTGAAGGTAGGAAAATATAGAGGCTTAGACATCTCTTAATATATCTAAAGTTGGGTTTCTCACATCTTCTTTTACTGTGCTAACACGTGGATGGCCTAACTTCTCTCCATTCTCTTTCAAATTCACCCCACATGCACTCTCTCCCCCCTTCCTGTACGGAACTCTCTCCATAACTATTCGATCTTCCCGCATCCCTCCCAATTGTCCGACACGTGGTTTATTCTTGTAAGACTTCTCACCCAATCTTCCGTTCCGATCTCCCCATGATTTGTTTGATATGTGCCAATTTCTTCCGAAATTTCCCCCTCCATCCTCCATTTGGCACCGCACTTTTCGCTCCCATTCCCTTTGTTATAGCACGTGTCGAGGGCATTGCCTCCCATTCAAGCATCTCTTCAGCTTTCACTGCTCTCCATAAAAAACATCTTCCCCTCTCTAGAAGATAAGGGTGAACTACGTGCTAAGGGAGGCGAGGATGGTGCCGTCGGAGGATGTTGATGGTGGAGTTGAGAACATGTGTGCATGAAGCACTGCATGTGTAGGTATCTTTAGTTGGGGAAATATTTTGGATTTTACCACTAAAAAATTAGCAAAAAACATACTAAAAGTAGCACGTTAATATTAATATCCAAGTATAATGTGACAACAACACCATTGATATACCCAGTCGACAATTTAATCTTCACATTGATGGACCTAAAGCTATAGGGATTGAACAATATGAATCCAGATCGGAAGTTTTCTTTATTAGTACGGAATGGAAGTGAATTGTGATAAATGAAAGGAAAGAAAATGATGATGGTGATGATGATAACATTGATGATGATATTTTGTACTGGTGTTATGGTCAAGGTGGAGAGGAATGGAGCATCTTACCGGAGAGTACGAGGTTGTTGTCTAAAAGAGATGAATATGCATCCTCAAAGGACAATGTTGACATGCCAAATATGATCGTGGAAAATTCCTCGCAGCCACGATATGCCTTCTTATCTTGAAATTTATTTGTCAAATTTGATTAATGTCAATTGATATATAATACTTATATATGGTACATATACATTGAGTTCTTTGATTTGCTTTCTTTAAAGAAATGGTATAAACAATGTTCTTAATTTTTAAGAAATATAAATGCTAACCTTCGCCAGCTTGTGCTTCTCCTAGATCATGTTAAGATTCATTTGTCCCCGATCACCTCTAGCTCTATCCTCTCTATGTCACACCCTTCCGCCTTCTCTCCCATGTGTTGCCTCCCCATAATGGAATGCAACACTTCACAAAAAGGACAAACAAGATCGCAAGTAGACAAGGATTGTCGAGGAATGATGTAACTTTCAACTGGCTATCCTAAATTCGATGTTAAAAGATTCACGTGTAAAATTTAAGACTTGGATTTTATAATGTGATTGCACATATAAACTTTGAATGTTGAGTTATTTTTGGTTCCTACAATTAAGAAATTAGTGAGTTTACTTCAATTATTATTAGAATATCATTTTCCTAAATTAAGCTTTAATGATTAGATCATGTGATGATTTGATGGTTGTGGACATCTAATTTGAGTCTCACGAAACATAGGCACAAGTTCGAGTTTGTTTGTATTGGAATTTTATAATGTAGTTATGTTTGTAGATGTTTAATTGAGTAGTAATCCAATGGGTCCAATCAATTAATACAAACCTCAATTATTAATATCAAACACATAAATATAAATAATATATGCTAAAAGATATCATAAAACATGTATATATCTTTATAAATTGAAAAATACTAAAAAAATATTAATGACTACATTGATTATTTATCACAATTTCGAGATATTTAAGCATCTATTTTTGATTCTGATATGTATTTTCCAACTATACATCAGTTTGAAAAGCTGTCCACATATTTAATATGTTCCTTGCTTTTAATATTCCAGGCAAGTAGTTATTTGCTAACTACAGATTTCTAATATTGTTTTGTTATTAATAAACGATTGACGTGTATTTTTTTTGTAAATATAGAAGGTAAACTTATTCAAAAAGGAAAAACTAATGAAACATCTTTGGTTGCTATGTCACTCGCGTCCCCTCCTGCTCCTTTTTTGCACATGTTGTTGTAGGTTAACATAACAAAAATACTGAAATCTAACTCCAAGCATTACCCCGGTTACCATATGCCAAGAACATTTCCTAATGTAAGCAAGTCCAACTATCTGACAATCTTTGAGGAAGTCTTCGACAACCAACATATATGAACATTCATACTATAATGATGGGATCAACTATTGCCATAATCCCTGAAGGAGAGACAATGATGTCTTACTAAGGGCACATGATGTTCAATATAAGATTCACGATCTTCCGCACATTTACAATCGTGCCTAACATGACGTCAAGAGTGATCATATTATATTTTGTAAAAAAATCGCTTTAGAACTATATAGTATATGTACATCTCTCTGGTACAACGTCATGAAATATGACACGAAGTTTTTTTCTTATAAAAAATATCCTCATTATAATATATGATATGATATGACTATATGATATGATATGATATCTACACTATAGATTATGTATATATGTACTACAATTTAAAACCACTTCAATTCAAAAATAATATAGTATATGATATGACTGCAATCATCATGTTGATATTGTCACTTTATTATCTATTGCAATCATTTTTAATATAAAAACATTAATTGTTACGTAACATTTACTTTTAGGCAATTTATTACTTATGAATATTTGATCAAACATATCTGAAATTTAAACATAATTTAGTTAATATCATTACAACTACTTATAGTAGTCTTATGTAATATAAATAGATCGTCGCGCCGCAACGTAGAGCGGGTTGAGCCACTAGTACTACCTAAAACTATGCAATGGAGGTTTCATTTCGCATGGCCTTTTGGAGCTGGGAAGCTTCAGTCATCACTTGGACATCCAACAACTTTAGAGGTTTAAGTCAAGCTGGTTATAGTTTGAACGGGTCTATAACGGCATGTTTGGTAACATGGTTAGGTTGGATTGGAACATCTTTTTGTGAATAGTAGTTGTTTGGATGATTTGTAGGGTTGGAATGATAATCGATGTGATGTTCCATTGATTATATGTTATATTAACTTTTATTATGGTTATAATATTTTTATTTTAAATTTTTAATTTGAACGTGGTTAAAAATTATAACAAAAAAATGTTAGGGTCCGTATAACTAATTCCAACCCGGAATTGCTTGGTAGAGCTGGAGGTATGCCAGGTTACCTCGGGGTAACCTGGCAACCAAACGAGTTGGGGTAATCTCCTGTGAGTTGGGGTAACCTCCTGTGAATAATAGTTGTTTGGATGGTTACGGGAGTTGAAGAGGATTGGAATAAGGAATGTGATATGATGTCATATTGATTTGTGATGAAAGTCCAACCTATAAATGCATAAAGGTAAAATGGGTTACCCTGAGATAACAAGAGAAGCAACAATGTGACAGATAGAAAAGGATAGAGAACAAATGGTAGTAAATTTTCTTTTCAATGATAATGAGTCAATCGGCCACCGTTATACAGTGTCATTTTATTCTTCACATGGTTCTAAGATAGTGGTTGAGTGCACATATTGTTTCCTACAAAGTTATTGCACAATGGGTGGAAATGTCATAGATCGATGAGAAGTATATATAGCTTGGTTTCGAACTTGCTATTTATTTATAGTAGGGTATTGAATCTGATATATATTCTTAACAGGGTTTCAACCTGCTTTATGGTTACAATAAATGTTTGAACATTATTATGGCAACAATAACATATGTGCATCATAGTTGCAACTCCATTTTCACCTTTTAAAAATTTATATTGTAAAGATTACGGTGTTCTCGGTGCGGATCCCCAACCCATTCCTTCATTGGCCCGCCTTGACACATCATTACCAAGTCACGGGTCGACCTGACCCGTTTCGATGGATATCCATATCTAACTGGTGTCATATTCTTTGGATGGGTAATGGATGCCTGTGAAATATCTCTTTCAAGAAAAATGCTCCATAAATTGTCTTAATAACCCATCTACTTACAATTATAGAAATAACATGTCTTTCATTTGAGTAAGTCATTTATAAATCCATCACCATATTCTTGTATTATTCGATAGCTTTAATAAATGTCAAATTTGCGATGGAGATATAGGTAGAAATAAAAAGTAAAGATGTCCACCTTATAATAGGTAGCTCACTAAAATACAGATCGATTAATTTGAGAAATTACAAAACAACACCAACTCCAAGATACAATAGGATTAGATATATAATAAAATTTGTTGGCTAGTGATGAAGTCAGAAATTTTACTTGGGGGGAAACATATCTGTTATATCAATATTCCTAGTTATTATCAAAATTCTATTAGTTATAATCTAATTTATCATCATATTTGTTTTATCTATATATTCCAATATTTGCATGTGTATCCATTTTAAAAGAGATACAAATAAGAGTGCCACTTTAAAATTGTATAAAACTATGTTTTCATCCTTGTTTGTACATGTGTATAGCTTTAAATCTATTTCTTCTACACGTAAGAAAATTTTGTATATTTTCCACTTTACGTGATACAACTTTTATGAAACAATACGTTTATATTTAAAATGATAATTATCCATTCATATATATATATATATATGGGTTAATTTATAAAATAATTATGATATTATTCATATCGATTTGATTTGATTCATTTATATTTACTTTTCATGATATTGTAACATAATTTTCATGTCCATTGATATATGTATTTGCATTTGCATTCATATGCATCACTAAAATAATATTACCATAGTTATGGCATCAAATAATTTAATAGTAGTTGACTAGTGCAAATCAATAATAAAGAACATTAATCTTTGTTAAAATATTTTCTATTCTTTAAATTCATATCGAACTCATATTCGTTGCTTTATTGCTTGCCATCAATCATAAACTATTATTATCGATTTTTTTAATCTTTGCTGAATTAGTTGTTGTCAGTATAAAATTTAAGGAAAATATTATTAGGAAAACATTATTATATCAACCTTTAATTAACGATGAAAATTATATCATCTCAAAAAAGATGAAAATTATATTTATTATATTTGGAAAAAGGATAACTTTGTAGTATGTAATATTCATTTTTATTAATTTATCATCAAACGCTACATGAAAATTGATCTAAGACAATGAATAATTGAATATTTGTTGCTAAATATAATGATGTTAGATATAATATCAATGAATATTAATGCTACATTCATTGTGAAAGCTCAATAATTTAATGAAGCGATGATTTATTTGTTGAATTATTCACTAAAATGTTGATTAATCATTCGTAAATTTAACAAATATAAGAAGAAAAGGTTAACGAATAATTATTCGTATGATTCATTGCGAGGAATATAATAACGAATAGGATATTCATTGGAAATTTAAAGAGTGAAGCAATAGATAATATTCATTGTTATGTATTTAACTCGAATGACATGAAAACGAATAAAAATTATACATTACCTTAGGTCAAATTTGTTGTAGTAAAAAGATATATTTTAAAATGAACAAAAATATGGCAGCACCACTTTCATTATCTATATCCGAATTTTAATCATCCATTTTCTTTGTATCTTGTGGATTGTAACTACTACATATATCTTAGATTTGATTACTTTGATAGTTATAACTTATAGATGAATTGATTCAAATAGGAAATAGAGCAAAAAAATATAAATCTTGGAATGTATAATAAATACGTAAAAATTATGCACTTTTTAAATGGAGATTGGGGGCTAAACCCTCTCCCGCCCCCTTGTCTCCATTCCTGGCAATAGTCGAATAAAAAATGAGGATATAAATATCCAACGATTTCCCTTATGCTAAGAATTAAGATCTGATTGGAAGACTATCATTAAAGAGATACTTTTCGGTAATGTCCCATATCATTTAATCATGACCCGCCACGACCAATCAATAGAGTCATAGATTTACCCATCCCTCCAATGGGTGCCCACATCTAATGCATACAAATTCATTTTGATGAGTACCAGGTGCCAGGAAAAATATCTCTTCTACTAAGAGAAGATTGATTGCACAATATATAAATGAACCATAAAAAAACAAAAATCTATAGTTATAATTTTCATTCAGTTATAAATCTTGAAATTCATTGCATGTTGTTTTTGTCATCACTATTTCAGAGATTTATCTGTTCAACAATAAGATCGGTTGATTGATTTAGCTTTTCACGTGATCTTTTTACAAATATAATTATTATTTTATTGCGTGAGTATTATTACTATATATAATGCCCCATTGATATAGCACTGTTCATCCTTTCTCTTTTTCAATTCGTTATATTTAAATTTGCATTGGATACCATCATTCCGCCACAAATTCTCGAGTGATGACACGTTCCAGCTTATCTTCCTCCCCCCGCCAACCTCTGCAATTCCCATGAAACTGCCTCCGTCACATGACTTTCTCTCCGTCCTCCACACAGCTCTTTCTATCTCTCTCGTTCCCTCCCGTGGAGTGAGTTCACGGAATTTTTAATTTGAAATCGAAATTAATTTGGATGGATGGGTGTAATGTAACATCTGGCATGCATTAAGCTATCTTCAGTTGGACGGAATTAAGGTAATAGATGGCATGCAATCTATAACATCTTTTAAGCAGGGGATTCCCGCAGACATGAATTACCCAACTTTTATCTTATGTCGATTTTGCCCA
The DNA here is from genome assembly GCA_037367405.1 of Ottelia alismoides. Taxonomy (NCBI): domain Eukaryota; kingdom Viridiplantae; phylum Streptophyta; class Magnoliopsida; order Alismatales; family Hydrocharitaceae; genus Ottelia; species Ottelia alismoides. Next base: position 530,866 of record JAZKJV010011221.1, read on the forward strand.
TGCTGCTGATCAAAAATTTTGTTTTACCCTTTCGCCTCCACCTATCATTACGTTTATGCCCTTGATGAAAATAAGAAATCACCCGTCACCCAATGGTTTGCACCGACAGCCCTTCGCTCCACCCTCTCTTCAACTCCATGCCTCCCACCGCCGCACCAACTCCGCCTCCGCCCGCTTCAAAGCATGCAGCGGACGCATCTCCCGCTCAACTGCATTCTCCCATCGCTCCCTTTGGCTACCTTCCCCTCGTAGGGTTCCCAATTGGGGTGGTTTTGCATTTTTTAGGGGAACATCCAGATACAAATCGCTCAGTTCAGGGGTCACTACCACGACATAACCGATCCTCAGAGATCTATCTCCGATTCCCCTCTATTGCCACCAAGATGGAGGAGCGGCAACAGAACCTATGTGATGTCGAGGTCTGGATCCACCAGTGTTTTCCTTGAACACGATCTTGCATTCGAGTCGATCTAATGTTGCACCACCTTAGCGAGTTCAATCATCGTGAATTCTTCTGGGTTTCCAAGGTTAAATGACCCCATGTGTTCTCCTTTTATTAGCTTCATCGGACATCCACCTCAGAACCCCTTGACGAGCATTTGTGCGACTAAATCGGTACCAAGCAAACCGATTCAGTCGAATACAGATTACAGTATAGTGCCAACTAGGAAACATATTGGAAGCTTTTGTATGTGTCCAATCATCATAATAGTCATTGGCTCCTTCCTCAAGGCATGTGAATCACCACATTTTTCATTGATTTGTATTCTAAAACCCATAAGTAAGCATCCAATAATGACGAGAACACATATACACTTAGATTGACGAAATTGCCAACAACCCGTGGCATTTATGTGTTGAAGATCCGAGCTATTCTGACCTGATGTCACCCATTTTATTAGACAAGGGAGAAATACCAATTCAATGATCACGATGTTACAACAACATATATCTCTATTGCGGACTCCCTTCAGAGATCCCTTGCTTTAATTTCTCAGTTCTTGAAAGCTCATCAAATGGCTGAGACGATCATGAACCTCCTCTCAAAACTCCACATCAAGAAGAGGCAACAAAGATTTCAAGAAATGGCTTGACCGGAAGGCAAAATCCCGATGGACGAGGGCTCTCCTGCGAACGATGGGGTTAAGTGGAAATTAACAACTACAATGATAGATAATGACAATAAATTAGACAAATGATGTCCCAACAATTAGCCCCCCCAAGGAGAAATTCCTAACTTCGTCCTTGAGTGGAATCGACTTGAATTGTGTAGCAATGCCTTCGGCTCCGATAGAGTTCGTTACAGACACATGAGGTTGCACCTAGAAGAAGAACGAAACTCCCCCCTCTTGAGCTAGACTCCTTCGAAAAAGATAGGCCATCCTCCATATCTGAATTGAAAAGTAAATCCATGTAAACAAATTAAGGATAGTACTCAACTGCAGTTCAAACAAACAGTCACATGGAGTTGCAAACGTGGCCGATGTGAGGGACGGGAAGATCGATGAAGGCAAGAGGACTGCACCTCAACGAAAGAAGGTGATTACTTGGGAGTAGTGCTCAACCACAGTTCAAACAAACAGTCACATGGAGTTGCAAACATGGTCGATGTGAGGGACAGGAAGATCGATGAAGGCAAGAGGACTACTCCTCAACCAAAGAAGGTGATTACTTGGGGAGGAACAAACAGATCCATCCAAGACGCACCTTCGAGTTCTTGGAATGACTGCGGAGATGAGGAGCACATGTTCTATATATACACAAGAATATTCAGGACGAAGTATGAAATAAGAACCCCACTAGAAGATAAGCAATTTAACAAATTGAGAGAGCACAAATTGTGATCAATTTCTCTTCTGGAGTTGTAAAAACCATCTTCCGACTGGAATTTTGATGGTCTATCTGCTTTTAGTGGTTTGCAGACAAAGAAATCAATTTAAACAACTTCAAACAATGAGCACGCATATTTCCCTTTTAGATTTCAACGTGAAACATCACACGTGAGTGGCTTCACATATAAACTTCCGATCGATCACATTTAAATAGAAAAATAAAAAATTGAGGTGTTTTCAATTTTTCCTAACAAAAATTAGGAATTGCGTGACGAAATCGCTACCAAAGAGGCTCCTAGAGTGTCAACTCCCAGGGGTTCTCCGCAATGGAGGAGCGGCATAGGCAAAGTAGTGGGATCGTGAGGCCGCTAATGCCGAGAAAGCTCTATCCGCCTTGACTACCTACTTTAGCATGGCGTTGACTCGTCTTGAAGGCTTAAAGAGGCTTCGTTAGAAGAAGCAATGGATGATCGGGAATTTAAACCACAAAAAGATAATGAGAATATAAGCTTGGAAAGATCCAATTCCTTGGACAACACTTCTTTGAATTGCCTTGAGAATTGGAAGAGAAAGGTACAGTTGAAATTCTTGAGATTAATTCTATGGCTGAATACAAAGTAGCATAAGAAGCATATATTCAACCAAATGCCTTTAGATCTACAGAGTTAGAAGCAGGATATGAAGTTAGAGTACATGAACAATATAGATATCATGTAGTTGGTTATGACGAGAATGCCGTTTCGAAGAAGATTGACTTCCTGGAGCATCTTTTTTTGGGTGATGTGTGTTGTTAAGAATGGTGTTGAAGCTTTGTGGTAATACCATCTTAATTATGTCGTTGGTATTGTATTTTAATCATACCATAATTACTTTCTTCATTTTCAAAATTATGGCTTTGTATTCGATTGAACCCACTACAAAGAAATTGTGTCTATAACGCCAAGTACTTTTGACAGTGTTAGTTATATTGTGATTTCAACGATTAATATTACATATTGCAAACTCATATTTTTTTGTTGAAATTCCAAACAAATAATACGTCATTTATATTGTTCGTAATGGTAATCAATATATAAGACCAAACATCGTTGAGTGCCAAATGATATTTTTCACCTTTATCACTCAAGTTTATAAAAAATTGGTTAAACATTGCCAATAATTATTATAGACTTTGAAAAGAAAGGTAACGTGTATCTTTTCTCTATTAATCCTTACTAGCTAACCGTGGGTACAACAATATATAATTAAACCGTTGATAGCTAATGAAAAATGATAATGCAATATAAGAGATTTTATTATTATAATGTCATGATATTGAAGATGTCTTTTTTGAATAATTTCCTCCTCGTGCAGCGCACGGATTCCCTACTAGTTCAATTGAATCGTTAATATTTTCTAGGATAAATTTATTTATATCCACGGACATGCACGCTCATGTGTTTGATTCGTTATAGTTTTCCATTATCCATATTTCAACATTTGTATCTATATTCATTTCAAAATGGATACATATCTAGATACATATATTTTCATCTGGAAGTCATTTAATCCATGTGAATTTAATATATTCAATTTATATTTCTTCTAATTGTCGTGTCAAACCCGATTGATTTCATATTCGTATTCGCATTTAGTATAGGGTAATACATTTTTCATATTCATTGATATAAATTCGTAACTATTTTTCTATTATAAAATCGATAAAATAACGCAACAACCATATTCGTAGCTATAACTATTTTTTTGCATCTATTTTAATCATTTGGGGCAAGGGAAGCTTCCAATTCGACATGGGTTTTTTGGATAATGCACAAGTCAGGCCATATCAAGTATCTGACCAGCATTTCCAAACGAATACCTGTGAATTTATAGCCAAATTGCATGAATCAAGTTGGGTGTCACTTGAACCCCATATTTTGAACAACCCCAGCGAAGATATATAAAAAAATTTAAAATTTACCATTTACAAATAATTACTCTACTGAATGTTAACATTCTTCTTGACACAAGTTCAATCTTATCCTTGGCAATCATATCGTGTATGTGTGTAGGGTAATAGTCATGTCCTGATCTTATGGCATCATGGTGATAAAAAGAGAGTGATCGAGAAGCCTTTTGAATCGGAGAACTTCACCCCAAGGTAGAAAGAAAGAAAGGTGTCTAATGATTAGAATCGTGGAAAGTAAGAGAAAAGATGGAGGTGAAGAGATGACGGAGACAAAGGAAAGGAAAGTGAGAAGGGAATCTTAATCATGTACAAGTGATGATGATCATGTTTTCAGATCTCATTTTTCTTTTTTTCCCTTTTTTTGGATGGGTGTCATGAATGCTTTGTTTGCCCCCTCTCCTCTTTCATCTCCCTCGTTTATTTGGAATAAAAATCCTATTCCCAATCATGATTTCACCAACTTGTGTAATCCAAATCACACATGAAAGTGCGCTCTCTCTCTCTCTCTTAAAAATATCGCCCAAGAATTTTTTTTATCTTGAGATTTGAAGAAGGAACTCAACCATGGCCGGTCTCAAGCCCGGGTAAATGAGGAGGGTTGCGCGTTAGGTAGCCAACAGTCAACGCAGGAGAGATAAATTCGTAAATAGTGTTCTTAAAGTTCTTCTAAGAATACTATTTATGAATTTATCTCGAAACCGTTCGGATCTTTTAAACATGGATTTAAGCAAACATACAGATTTCGTTGGAGCGTTCCCTACTTGCGACGCATTGCATCGCCCGAATGCAATGAAAAATTGGCAAGGACCGCTACATCGCAGCCTGGATGTAGTTCAAAATTTGCAAGGGTTCTCGCATGAGGAACGCATGTGGGTAAATAAGCTAGTTCCACTGCATCACCGCCCGGATGCAGTCCAAATTTTGCAAGGGTCTCGCATAATGGACGCATGCGAGTAAAGAAGTTAGTCCAAAAGAGATTGCAAAGGAAGTTACGGATTGGTAGTTGGAATGTCGGTACTTTAACTGGAAAATTGATGGAGATAGTGGATACAATGGAAAGAAGGAAGATTCATATATTATATCTTCAAGAGACTAAATGGGTTGGAGAGAAAGAAAGGGAGATCGAGAAGACAGGCTTTAAACTTTGGTACTCAGGTAAAGATAAGGGCAGAAACGGTGTTAAAGTAGTTGTTCATAAAGATTTAAAGGATTGTGTGGTTGAGGTGCAAAGATTTGGGGATCGGATTATTTTGCTAAAGTTGGTGCTTGAAGAAGAAATTCTGAATATCATATCAGTTTATGCACCGCAAATTGGTTTAGATGAAAGGACTAAACAAGCTTTTTGGAAGGATCTGGATAAGATTTTACAAGGAATCCCACACAGAGAGATGGTTTGCATAGGTGGAGATCTTAATAGACATGTGGGAAAAGATGTTTCAGGGTATACAAGTGTGCATGGAGGACATGGTTTTGGGGATAGAAACGAAGAGGGAAAAGTCATTCTGGATTTTGTAACTGCTTATGATCTTTTCATAGCAAACACTCTTTTCAAGAAGAGGAAGGAGCATTTAATTACTTATAAGAGTGGCTCAACTAGAACACATATCGATTACTTTGCGTTGAGGAGAAGAGATCGATTGTGTTGCAAAGATTGCAAAGTAATCCCTGGAGAGAGTTTGACAACCCAACATCGCTTGTTAGTTTTGGATTTACAAATAAAAGGGTTGGTAAAGAAAAAGAATGTTCCTAAGATCACTAGAACTAGGTGGTGGAATCTTCCGCTGAAGCAATCAAGCTTCAGAGAGAAGGTTTTAGAAAACTTATCTTGGGATTGTAGCGGTAGTGCAAACGAGATGTGGGAGGCAGTAGCATCTTGTATCCGAAAAGTAGCCAAAGAGATGCTAGGCAAGTCAAAAGGAGGAGCTCCGAGTCAAAAGGAGGCTTGGTGGTGGAGTGAAGGAGTGCAAGAGAAGCTAAAAATTAAAAGAGCTTGCTTTAAAGCTATGTCTAAGGATAGAACAGAGGAAACTGTCACAGACTATAAAATAGCGAAGAAGGAAGCAAAGAAAGCTGTAAGCGAAGCTAAGTCAAAAGCTTATGAGGTTTTGTATAAAAATCTCAACTCTAAGGAGGGCCAGAAGGATATATTCAGATTGGTCAAAGCAAGAGAAAGAAAGACCAAAGACCTTTCTCAAGTGAGATGCATTAAGGACGAGGAAGGTCACGTGCTTGTTACTCAGAAGGATATAGAGATTAAATGGGAGCAATACTTCCATAAACTTTTCATTGGAGAAGGAAATAGAGAGATCACTTTGGGTGATCTAGCTAGTAGTGAAAGTTACTTGAATCGTGCATGTTATAGACGAATACAAAGAAAAGAAGTAGAGGAGGCTTTGAAGGTTATGAGACCTGGGAAAGGTGTTGGACCGGATGACATCCCTGTAGAAGTATGGAAAGTTTTAGGTGAGCGTGGTTTGACTTGGCTTATGAATCTATTCAATGTTATTTGGCGAAGCAAGAAAATTCCTGAAGATTGGAGGAGGAGTATCGTGGTGCCTCTTTATAAGAACAAAGGAGACATTCAAAATTGTTCAAATTACAGAGGTATCAAGCTGATGAGTAATACTATGAAAATTTGGGAACGTGTGATCGAAAGAAGGTTGAGGCAAGTTTCCCAAGTAAAAGAAATCCAATTTGGATTTATGCCAGGCCACTCAACTATTGAAGCCATCCATTTGCTGAGGAGAACAATGGAGATTTATAGAGCTAAGAGGAAGAATCTCCATATGATCTTTATTGATTTGGTGAAGGCTTATGATTCCGTCCCACGAGAGATACTGTGGAGAGTTTTGGAGAAGAGACAAGTACCTGTCCTATACATTAATCTCATAAAGGATATGTATGATAGGGATTTATCTTGTGTAAGGACCCCGACGGGGAAGACTGACTATTTTGATATCAACATTGGTTTACATAAAGGTTCAGCTTTGAGTCTATTTCTTTTTACTTTGATTATGGACGAGTTGACAAGTCACATTCAGGATGAGTTACCTTGGTGTATATTATTTGCTGATGATATTGTGTTGATTGACGAGACTATAGATGGATTGAATGAGAAGCTTGAGGTTTGGAGACATGCATTGGAGACTAAAGGTTTTCGTATAAGTAGGGCTAAGACGGAATATATGGAATGCACCTTTGATGGAAGCAATGGTGAAGGAATCGAGGTGAAGATTGGTGATGAAACATTCAGAAGAGAGATTCTTTTAGATATCTAGGATCTATTTTGCAACATGATGGGGAAATTGATGGAGATGCTACTAATAGAATAAATGCAGGCTGGCTAAAGTGCAGAGGAGCCTCCACTGTTCTCTGTGATAAGAAAATTCCTTTAAAAATTAAAGGAAAGTTTACAAAGCAGCCATGAGACCTGCTATGCTTTATGGTTCTGAATGTTGGTCTGTGAACCATAGACATGTGCAGAGAATGGTTGTAGCAAAAATGAAAATGCTAAGATGGATGTGTGGACATACACGTAAAGATCGGATTCGGAATGATGCGATCAGAAAGAAAGTTGGTGTAGCTCCGATCGAGGATAAGATGCGAGAAAACCGCTTAAAATGGTTTGGTCATTTGCAAAGAAGGTCAATGGATGCACCGGTTAGGAGATGCGAGTGTTGGGATGTTGAGCCGGCTAAGAGAGGGCGAGGACGGCCCAAGAAGTGTTGGAAAGAGACTATACGAAGGGATCTTAGTTTTTTGGATATAAGTACGAGATTGACCCAAGATAGATCTGAATGAAGGCGAAGAATCCATGTAGCCGACCCTACTTAATTGTGGGAAAAGGCTTTGTTGTTGTTGTTGTTGTTGTTGAGATTTATAGAAGGAGATGGATGAGAATTGAGTCGGGTCAGCCCGAAAGCTTGGCCTATTAATTAAATGGGTCAGACTTGACTTATTTTCTCAGTGTCTAATTTGATAAAGGTCCAATAAGATGTGCCATATAATAATCCATAATTCTAAATTATCATAGTGTATTTTTCTATATATATCATCATCACTCTTTACTACCTACATACATATAATTGTCCGCTCCCTTTTTCTTAGAACAAATCGTGATTAAGCTTTTGTCATTATCTTCATCGCATTATCAATTTTCTCACTACACGATGAGTATCACTTCCCTCATTTTTATTCACATGTGTATATCGTATAATACACTCTAGTTTATTTGTGATTTTTTAGTTTTGAATCAATGCTTCACATACCACTAATCCCCGTATACATGTTCATTGGCATTCATCTATCGATAGCAAATGTACCTTCAATCACCCATTTTCCTTCTTCATGTTCCCACCCAATTTTCTAATGATCCAGCCCGAGGCAATATTAATCGAATTAGGTCGTGGGCCGAATGGGAGAAAAAATTCCGGGCCTTAGTCTGGCCCACAACCCATTAATTTTATTGGGCCTTGGGTCGAATCACCTTGGACCCGAAGGAGCCTATCTGGTGTTCACCCGTAAGGCGTTAAGGTAGGTCGACGAAATATTGAGAGACGTTATCATTACAACAAAATTGAGTAATTTAATATCTTCGACAGTTGAATCACTAAAATAATTGGCTCTACAGATACTTATTTTAAGTTCGACACTAAATTGATCGTTGTTAAATATATAGTTGCAAATATTATCTCTTGCTAAATGATTTTTTATATTAAAAATTAAGTGAGAAAGTCATATCCATTATATCATTAGCAACGTTTTGTATATCAATGCTTATCTATTGTTATTTTTCAAAACCTGAACTAATCATCGTTATTTTTTTATCCAAATTTAGCTACGGACAGCTCAAATTTTGAAAGATATCAAGATATAAGCATTGTTAATGATATATCAATAGTTATGAATTTCGTCGCTATTTGCTAGTATAAAGAATCATTTAGCAAAGCAGATAATTTTCATCACAATATATTTAACAAAGGCAGATTTAGTAACAGATTTAAATAAAATGTCATTGTAGGCACAATTTCTCATAGTGAATTTATAGCAACAAATATTTTTTGTTTCTTGATTCTTTAAATTATGTACGATGAAGATCATAACAAAATGTATACAACAGTTTCATGTAGTCATTGCTAAATTAGCAATTATTAGTGCACACTTTTAATGAAAAAGTCAACAAGTAACCGTCGTTATATTAAACTTAAACTTGGCTTTTTTTATTTGAATTATAATAATAAATGATAAGTGTGTAATAACAACTAATATTCCTTGTTATATATTTAACATCGAAGTTATAGACATCAATAATCAAATTATTATTTGTCCTAGATTTCTTTTGTTGTAGTGTCTCAAACCACTTTGAAAATTGACCATTTGATTATCATCAATCAAATGTTACAAGTCGAATAAAATAATCATACAAATCTTCATATTTAATTAACTTTAGATATGCCTAAGATATTTACGTATTTATTTTGCAAATTTAATTTTATATTCAACTTATCTATTTAAATATCTATGTAAGCAAATACATATTGTTTTTGTATAACTTAATGTATGTACATCCTCTGCACTATGTGTATATGATATTAGTTTTAAATTAATTAATGTTAGTTCATTATTATTCCCTAATGATATATTTCTGGACTTGATATTTATTTCTAAAATTCAACCTTATGACTAGTTCTTAAACAATGGCCATTTCAATGGAAATATACAACATATAATATTATAAGTATCCTCTATAATAGACGAATAGGATAATTTTTACACAAATCAAGGATAGTTAATTTTTTACTATCTTATTTGTTGTGTGCGCGCGCGTGCGTGCGTATGTGCGTGCACATTACTAATATGTGAATTATTAATTCTGTCCTCTATATTTTATTCATAAATAAATTATCGGGATTTCTAAACTTTTTATCTATTATTATTATGACCGTAATGTACAATGCATGGAGCAAGACTCGTTTTACTCCATGTTATAGCACACACAAGATTGTATTCTTTATTTTCCTTCAATAGCTATATACTTATTTTAATTCAAACAAAAACAATTAATTTTTAAGTATTTTGGATGGTTGTCAATGGATCCAATCAAGTTTGAATCGAACAAGTTGTTAAATTCTTTTTTTCCAATAATATCCAGTTACGGACATTAGAAATGATATCGAAGTCAATTGCCATTTGATAGTGAAAATGACTACTCAAGAGATTGAGCTACCTCTAAAAAGAGATGGAAGGAAATTTTCCTTCACATAGTTTTTTTTCAATAACGGTCCAGGACCAAGACGTTACAAAACATTTTAGAACCAATTACCCTATGATAATAGAAATGGTTATCTAAGAGGTGTAGTCACCCCAAAGAGATGAGGGGAAAATGCTACCCCGAGCATGCATTAACGACTATTGCTAGGAATAAGTGATGGATCATATCGCAACAAGAACGTTGCAAATGTAAGTGGGAGAGGTTGCAACACTCCAACATAGTCACACATCAGATACTCATGAAATGTTAGAGTGGGTTATAAATAGTGAGAATTACTACTTGATAACTTGAGATTACGTTTTTTGGGCGATTGCCAACAAGTACAATTAGTTGAATCCAAAAGTTGTTGAAATCGTCTTTAAATAATAATTTTGGCTCATGACATTACAAATGGTCTCATGTTGATTTCTTCTAATAGTGGAAAGGGCTATCCGAGAGGTGGAGTCAACTTTATAAAAAGATAAGAAGAAGAGTCTACCCGAAGAGCTGCCACTTTTATTGGGAAAAGTGATCAACCATATCGTAACGAGGACTGCGAGTATAAATGAGGTGGCAAAACAAGAATTTATAAACCTAAACTATAGGTTGATATACACACGGAAATCGTCCTAAACAGGCGGTTGCTACACCTGAAGAACCAAATGCTAGACACCAAGAATAAAACTTAGAGTCTGGTCTTGGAGCTTCGTCGGTGCCCATAACAATGGATCTTGCAAGCGTTGTATGGAGTGCTCTCGCGGCACGTGGTTTCAAGACTAAGTGTTCGACAATTAATTATACTAAGTCCAAATGCTAAGACTATAGCTACATGCAAAATAGTTAGGTGTTTGACCTTAAGTTACACGATCAAGCAAGTCTAAATATTAAGGGTTCATTACACAAAACAAATAAAAATAAAACGGAAAGCACAAATCATGATAAATAAATAAAACATGACGATGGAAATACGGAAAACGTGTTGAACCTCTAACTGAACAAACACTTGGAAATTGGGTCCGAGTGTCCAAGTCCGATGTGCATGTATTATTACAAATTAATAATGCAGAAATAAGAGTCTCTTTTTCATAAAAATAAAATGCCTAAGCTATTGTCCTCTCTCTGTGTAGCCTCATGCTCTCTCCTGTCGTTGCATGTGGAAGAAAGTAGGAAAAGTTAACATACAACTATTTTTTTCAAAAAATAAACATATATACAAATTCAAGACAAAGTCAATCACATGCAAGAATCGTAGAATATGCTTCGATTTCAACATGGTCAAATATCAGCGCATAAGGTAGATAAAATTACAAGAAAGATTGGCAAATGCTCTCGAGGCATGAATGTTTAAACCAAACAATGGAATTTATTTGTTTACCAAAGTAAAAGGTAAAAAAGGAAAAGATAGGAATGAACTGATCAAGAAAAAAATATAGTACCTTCGCTGATGATTAATCAGTAAAGTGATTGAATAATAAGTCATTTATACTCAAATACTATTTGAAAACAAAGAAAAAGAAAAGAAAAGAAAACATACCATAAGATTCCTACATCAGAGATACACTTCACTTCCAAGAAGGTGTTTTTTACATAAAAGATATAAGTTATATTAATAAATTCAAGTACCATAAAAATGACATGCAAGACCTATTTAAGGAATATTGGAATAATGAATGGCTAAACGTAAAATAAATCAGATCAAGCTATCTTGCAATCCTGAACATGAATTACCTCTCCCTTTCGATTTATCCTATAGGTCACCTGATTTAACTAATTAACTCATATACCTAAACAATATATACAGTAAATCCTTCCACTTCTCTCATTGCTGCTCATAACACTCTGGGAGGAACTTGACAGCTTCCGGTCACCGTTGGCATCGATCTACAGATCAAATACCATATGAAATTTCGTATGTGTTGCACATATCTCGCTATCGAATAAGTTTAGGGATAAGCTACTTCAAGATATTAAAATACAAATTTATTTGATATAGGATCATGCCTTACTCTGTCTAGAAAATATTGTGAACTTTAGGAATCCAATACAATGAAGTACATTATAGATTTTAATTGAGGTCAAAGTTTATTTAGCAATCTCCTTGTTTTAGTTTTTGAGTTTTCACTTTTTGAGTATTTTTAATAATAATCGCCTAACGAATTTTCGATTCTAGATATGTTAAGTCCAAGGAATCAGGGGGAAAAGTCAAAAAAACCGATACACGTCAAATCAATGAATGCATGCACGGCGTGGAAGGCGTATCTTTCTCCAACACTATATATGGAAAATGATCCGCACATAAAATTAAAACAAATCTATTTGTATATGAAAAGATGAAATCGTTGTAGGTACAAGAATTACTTGTGCAGCACGATTATTTTGACCAAGTCCAAGCGTAATAATCTATAGAAATATACAGATATTAGGGCTTTGGACCTAAGTATTGAGCAAACAAATCCTAAGTATCTAATGGCTCATTCACACAATATGTAACATAGAAAAAAGACAGAACACAAACCGCAGAAAATAAATAAAAACAAAGGGAAAATAAAGAGAAAGAAAGATAGAAGGCAAGAAAACACGATATAACTAGCGGGCCCCCAAGTGAACAATCACTTGGTAAATAGGCCAGAATAGTCTTAATGTCATGAGGGTCTTTATCATGTATTATTACAATAATAAAAATATATCTCACTAAAAATAAAACTAAACTCTATGCTAATTCTACACTACTTTCCTTCTGCTCCTCTCGGTCTCAAGCCGGCTTCGATGCTCTTTCCCATAGACTTGTGAAGAAAGAGCCAATATCCACATCACTCGGGTGTCCCAACTCTCCTAAGAAAGTCATCCCCACTCCGTGGGTCCTCGCAACAAAGTCAACAAAAGACAATGATTAGAATATATAAATAATTAGTTATCAAAAATAAATAAGACAAGAAACAAAATAAACAACTACATATGGACTACGCGTTGCTCCCCTGCCACGTTGCCATTTGATGACTACCAGTTGAGTTACTAAGGCTAACAAGCTTGCATAGAAATCGTTGCGGCGACCAACCGCTACATCAATCAACAATCAACCCACAATATGATAAATAATCAATCAATGCGAAGTGTGAGTCAAAATTTATTATAACTCTACATTGTAAGTGTATAGGTGTAAGTATGGTAGAGTATCGAACATGGGAAGCATTGTGAACTTAGAGCTTTATATAATTTCTTTGTTTTTTAATAAATAATAAATCAAACATGTATTTGAAGATTATGAAAAATGATAGGATAATACCATCCTATTTTTTACCACGATATTAGTTGATAACCAATAACTACTCCATCTTCCTTACAAATAAAAGATCTGGATGGAAAAATAATACATAATTTTACATTCTTGTACTATTAATATTTTTTCCTACATGTCGGTTTTACTTTATTTTCTCTCTCTCTCTATATATATATAACTGTTTACGAGACATAAATTTATTAGGGTAAAAGTATAAGTTGGATTTCATGCACTAATAATTTGTGAATTTTGTGGGCAGGTCTGACTTCAAAGTAAAATTTAGCCTGATAATAAGTGGACTAAACCCGATCCGATAGTAAGCAAATCGATCCGCGAACCAAGTAGATTTTTGTATTTAATTTCAATAGATCAGCCCAACTGGAGTTAATGTCTAGACCTACTAAGACAACAACAAAATAACTAGACATCCATGGTAAATAACAAGATATCATTTTGTCTCACAGAAAACAAGAGACCAAAATAGTCGATGTTATTATATGTGTTGCACACTATATATCAATACACCTGGAATCATTTGAATTTGTTTTGGGGAGTTTTCAATAGCCTTTCTCATGTTCATCATATTACCATGGTAAGATTGGTATCTTTCACGATTATGACTTTAGAAAGTTTGTTGGGGGCAGCCTAATTTTTTCATAAGAAAATAACGGTAACAAAAGATTTTTTTAAGAGGAAAAAGGGTGACATCTCAAGCTGGGACTCACCGCACAAAGGCTTTATATATTAAAAAAAGTAGAGAGATACAATACCTTGTGGACCGGAATTGATAAAGGGGAAGACAGGAAGCGACAACACTTTCATAATAGAACCTTCGATTTTTAAAAATTAATTTATTTCTCCCTCAGCATATGGACCAAAGAGATGCAAATGGCAGGGCGCAGTCATCGGTCGAGTTACTTCCAACGAACCTTAAAGATCTCCAGATCAACTGAGCCAACGTGTGTGACCCACGATGCTCCTAATTCCTTCCAAATCTGCTCTGACAATGGACATGTAAGAAATAATTGCTCCGCATCTTTTGTCTATATCTATCACACTGGGTGTTTGAAATGCCAAAAAGCTTGTCCCTTCTACCTTTGTCACATATCCTGCCCCTTCTGAGGCATTATAGGAAGACTTTCACTCTGCATAGGATCTTGCTCATCCAAATTATCTTCATATCTAATTCCATGTCTTGGTCCAGATCATCAGCTCTCCCTCTTAATATCGTGTATACCTTCTTCACCGAAAATCTCCCCTCCACCCAAACAAAATGACCCCTCCCCGGAGATATACAACTAGGAGATGGCAATTCTGACTGCAATCTAGTCAAGTCCTCCAATCTTCGATTTGTAAGGTCAAACAAAAACTAGGGACCCACGAACCAGACCCACAAGCATCTGTTACAATACACTCCTTGCTTGCTACCAACGCAAATAATCTTGGGAACCAATCACAGAGTAACACATCTCTCATCCAGTTATCCATCCAAAAATAAAAGATCACCCCAGTAACCACCTTCGGTGTCAATGTCGACCTGAGCTATGGTAAAATGTCACGAACCCCGCTCTAAAGGGAAGATTCGAACCGCATTCTTCCTGCCTTTAGGGAACCTTTGACGTCATAGATGATACGCATAAGCTTGACAACCAATCTATCTGTGTTATCTCAAATTTGCACCACCCACACTGCCAAACGAAAAATCTTTCATTTAAAGAGTTGGTTCGTGTCGTAAATTAATAAGGATACAATATGACGTAAAATGCACCTTTACTATTGCGATTGCAAATGATAAAAGTATATATGTGTATCTAATTTCTTATCGTATAAAATATTTTCACGTCTGTAAGTTTTCGTATTCTTATATCTATTTTAATATATTAATATAATAGTTGATTTATTCTATGTAACAAATTTTCATAGCATTATCTACTATGTTGATATAATTATTACGAAATGAATATATTTACTATATTTATTTTATGGGCAAATAATTTCAATCAAGTTTATTTAAATTAATCTATTATATATTGCTGGTTATTATATTTAAATCAATCAAATATATATACTATATTATTTGATTTTATAAGTAATCATTTTTCGACGAGTTGTTTTATTGAAAATTCGATTCTATTATAAGGATCCGGTAGGACATATAGTATTTTTTCTTAAATTAAATGCTGAATCACATGTAAAAATGAGCCCCTAAAGTTGATGAATTCTGGGCCATTGCACCTTGAATCTAACCTCAGTAGCGGCCATGTCCGTATCATATTCATTTTATACTCGCATCCATTTTTAATAATATATGTTGACACAATTTTCAGAATTAATCAATATTAATATCTGCATTAGTATCGCAATTTAAAATGGAGAAGGATACGATGATATCTACATTCGTATCAGTTGTTAGGATTAGAGTCATATTAGGATTGAGAATCCTAATGAGATTGGACTCATAATACAAATAATGATGAGTTGTATTCTATTTATAGTCGTAGTTGGGAATAGAACTATGGGATTGTAAAGGAGAAAGAGAAAGAAGAAAGAGATGAGAGAACGAGGGAGCGAAGAGAGTTGTACTCGTTCTAATTTATAATGATCTTTCTTTTCCAGTAGTCATGAGAGATGACCAACCACAGTTATCCGATTATTCTTTTCTTCACGTACTTACTTGGTGGTGGTCGATTGTGTATCCAATTCAGTATCCGGAGATATTTGTATCTCCAACAGATGATATCCGAGAGGAGACTATCAACAAATCGTGTTCCAGTCATCTACTGGGCAGTAATCACAGTTCTCATCTCTACTTGCCATAGCTCCTAGTGCATGAGCAGATGATGCCCCTGCATTAAAAATGGCCCGCGGTGCATTAAACATCTTCAACAAACTCTTGCTCGTTTACAAAGGGAGGACTGATCAGATTCCAATGCATGCTTCCACTGATATCAACCTGCAGCTCTTTACCCATGCAGATGGATGGGATCCCTCAGGTTCCAACCTACCTACGTTCTGGAGGAGGCCACAGATTCCGATAAATCTATAAAATTCCAAACGAGGATCTGAATCTGATAATTGATGGGTCCAGCGGCCTGCATCGCTCATCTGGCACCTGACCTCTATTTATTTTATCATTGGGTATCGACCACATGAATGAAACAGTACAGGGCCAACCTATGCTTGCACAAGAAAACAGTAACAAGGAACATATGGGCATTATACGCTAGTGAAGGGTTGATTTTGATTCGGCCTTTGTTCTTTCATCTGAAAAATCTGATTAATATGAACAGTTCAGCGATTGACTAGATAAATCTGAGCAGTTCCCAGAAGAACCTATTACCGAGAGATGGAAAGCTTCTTGTTGCTTGGGATCACAACTCACAAGTACCGGTTCTCTCTGTTTGGTCAATGTCCAGGACAGGACCTTGAGTTCACTGCCTTGAAACTTGAAAGGATCTAATCCCCACATATTGCCAAAAAAAATCCTAAGATCTTATCCTGTTGAACTAGAAATCGGAACATTACTCCGTATATGCACAAGTCCCTAATCGATGGCTTACATTATATGTTTTTTTTTAAATAATTAGTAATTTTTTGGTACCAAAAAACGCATCCAGTCTGACGTAGTCGTTATGTAGGTCGTCAACTCAAATACCGCCATTCATATTCATAGGCAACTCAATTTTTTTAGAAAGTATATATTGTCATGATATCGATAGAGATCATTTTTTTCCCTGTACATGAGCATCTCCATCACCATCAGAGTTTCTTTAAGTCTCGCATGCTACTTTTTAGTGGGAGAATTTCATTTTAGGAAAAGACATTTAATTCATCACAGGGACCATTCGATAAAGAATAAATATGAACAAGGATGGGAATAAGGAGAATGAAGGCATGTTCTCTTTTCCGTTGAAAAAATAGGAATAACGAGAATAAAGTGAAATAAAAGTAGGTAAGTGAAATAAAGATAGGAAAAACGATGGAACAAGATGAAATAATGGGATGTAAATGGGAGTAGCCGTATTCTTGGCATTCGTGTTGGGTGGGGAATTAACTCCTTATTCCGGTGTTTATTCTTCAAATGAACATGTGGTCTAAAAGCAATACAAAAGATTTCTGAAGTTCATCGTAGAGGAGGATCATTTTCGCACAGATGACATCTTTTTACATCATGTATGATAAATTCATGTAATTGGCAATGGAACGTTAATTTGCCCAAGAAAACGAACCAAAGGACCCGATCTATTCGTGGATGGAAAACAGGTCCTATCATTCCCATTGAAAGTTCGAAAGTTTCTTAGGTTGTTCCAAAAATAAATGTTATGTTATTTTAGAGCTTTTAATCAAAAAAACAAACACGGAATCTGACATGGATACCCTATGGTAGTGTTTTTATTTAGGACTACACTCCATATAAACTTGATACAACGAGATGAATCAACTTGTTAAGGCTAACATTAAGAATAGATTCATATCTCTATAAAAATTCCGATGGTGCAACCGATATTGGTATGCCTATTCTCCATAATATAATGACAAGATCTCAATGGACGTGTACACACCAACAACGAGATCGGTTGAGCAACAATTGATATCATTCCTTCAAGATCATGATACGAGAATAACATACAAGACTCAAGGATAGAAGACCTCTTTGTCTCGATATTCGGTAGCAATGCTCTCTAAGACACACACACACTCTCTCTCTCTCTCTCTCTCTCTCTCTATATATATATATATATATATAGGAAATATTTCAAATGAGGTGCACCTTTCCTGTATGCATGGAAAGCCACGTCAATTTAAGCATTTATTCTATTTATTTTACACATTCTAACTCCATAAATTTAATATTAAATATTAATATAATATGTATATCATGAAAATTTTATGAAAATATTACTATATTTGACATTAAAAGTTTGTTACAATATGGATGATATATTTTACATAAATGTATAATCGTCAGTATTTTAAAATATGTAGTTTAAATTTACAAAATTGTTACGTAATTTACAAATTTGGTAGTGACTTTCTGAATTTCAGGAAAGACCCACCTCATTAGAAGGGCCCCATATATATATATATATATATATATATATATATATATATAGGGTAAAATGAGGCTGCCCCCATGAGGGAGCTAACTTGGCTCCCCCGCCCCATTTCGCCTAATTTTTTATTTTTTTGAAAATTTCTTCCGTAGATTTTCATTAATATATCCCTATATTATGTCATTAAAATTTTGTGTGAAACAAAGACTGCTACGGCCTCCATCCAGACGGGGTCGTTTTTAGCAATTCTGTTACCGTTAAAAAATGGCTGTCTAGATGGAGGCCGTAGGGGTCTCTGTTTCCTACGAAATTGTAATGGCATAATATAGAGATATAGTGATAAAATTCTATGGAAGAAATTTTCAAAAAAGAAATAAAAAAACCGGGTGAAATGGGCGGGAGGAGCCAAGTTAGCTCCCCCCAGGGGGCTTCCCCATTTAACCCAAAGAGGGATAAAAAATTAAGGACTCTTGAAGGAACTCGAAAATGTAATGCTTAAGACTTGATGATTGAACAAGAGATAGAGTATGGATATAGTTCTTAAAGATTTGTGGAATTATAATTCCGATGAACCAATCCTTTATTTATGAAAGCATTGATTCATATCTCATATAACATTTACTAATCTTTATTGATCATGCGGATTGACACATTTCGGTCATGTGTCTACCTGGATTTTCATGATTTCTCTAGATATTTTGTACAAAATGTCATAGGAAGAAGCCTCACCTCCACACCCATATAGGTAGAGCATCATCAAGTGTATACTTCTTCTATACACCAACCCATTTTGGGCTATGACATCCATTAAGAACATATATGTTCAACCTCACCACTTTTGATATTATCGCATGGGAATAGAGAATCATTGATAGTATTCTCTATCTCGTCCGGTAAATTAATTTTCCTGTATGAACCTTCTTTCTGCAATCTCCATTCATGAAGGTTGGTTTTCCATTACTTTGACTCATGATTTAGACATAATCTCATTCCCCTCTCCATAAGTTTTTGCTTAGTGGTTCAGTCAGAGGATCAATCGAAATCCACTCTGATTGAACATAATCCATGCATAAGACGTCATCACCAGTGAGATATCTCACAATATTATCTCTCAAGAGAATATGCGTACTTTTACTGTTATAAATTATTTTTAATCCTTGCTATAGAAACATGGCTATTACAATAGATGAATATTGATAGCATTGGTTGCATACAAATGAGAAGATATGATGAGAAGTTTCTTGACCACAACCTTGAAACATGCCTTCTTTCATGCAATAAACTCGGATTCTATTGTAAACCGAGCAATGCATGTGTTGCTTAGGTGATTTTCCAAAAATAGTCTTCTAAAAGTAAAGATATAACCATTTGTGATTTTCAATTTTGCATCACAACATCCTTCAAGAATTGGAGCACCTCCACAAAAAATTAAAGAATAACACATTGTTTCTTTCAAATAGAAAAGCATTCTAACTAGAGCATCCTAATACTCTCTTTTGGATTTTGAGTGTACATGCATAACTTTTTAACAATATATGCACCATTGTGTCTAATGCATAAGACAATCAATAATTTATGCATATCTAGTTTAAAGTATATACCATTTTTACCGATTCTTAAGAGGTGAGTCAATAGTAATAAAATGCTTCCGGTCTTGTATTTAGGTGGAGATTTTTTTCAATATAATATTATTGTGACGGTAAAAAAACTATATTTAGACTTTATCATAAGTTTATACCCAAGACAGTGTTTACTTCTCCCGTATCTTTCTACCAAAATAAGAAGTAAAAAAAATATGAGGGTTGTATAAAGTTTTTTCACGTCTAATTATAAGAAAACAACATGTAATCGATCTAAGCAATGTTTTTAATACATATTTTCTTTTCTTATCCTCAATAATTAAAATACTGGCTAATATTATTAGGTAAAAGAACATAAATAAAAATAATGAGGATAAAAATAAAATCACATTTGAAGTGTGACTTACGTTAAACAGGTATCAAACACTCTTTCATTTCACATGTAAAATGGAGTCTAGGGGAAAACATATTAATTAAAATGGCAAAAATATGTGTTTGAAATATAAATACAACAATCCCCCACTAGAATGGGAGCATCTCAACAAAACATTAAATAACTTTAGTATTCATCTTGTTGCCATCCAAAGATATCACGAGTTGTAGTTTCCTTGTATTCAATGAGGTTTGGTCTGCAGTAGGCTAATAATTTGAAGGTATTTATTTGAAGATCAGATATGAAGGAAAATATTTTTATCATTAATGTCTCTTATGGAATCTTTATCATATTTTATGAAGATCAACAAGTCATTAATGAACTAAATGTTTATGTCGATCTAAATTTGGTAATGAGAACACCTTATTAGGCTAGAATAAGTAGGTTTATATAGCATGCTATCAAGGTTACTTAAGGTGTTGGTAAAAAGAAGATGGACCATTGGATCTCCCATGGCCATAGAAATCATCTAGATGGTTTGAAGTAAACCAACGAGGTTTCATTGGTTTTCATGAAAATGTTTGATGTGGTTGCAAAACAATCAATGGATATTCTTCCTTTGAGGAATGTATAGTGAGTTGGACTAATAATTCTTGTAGTTTTAGAGCCCACCTATATGCACTGACTTTGTATACAATTGATACTTATCTATAGTTGTCTATCAAGAATGGATCTCTCAACTGAAAAATGAGGGAGATACACGAATTATTGATATGTCTAATATTTCCTTGGTCAAACTTTTATGAATGTAAGTAATGTAGGATATTCATGAAGTCTGGTTTAATCATCAACTAGAGTCTTCAAAGATTTCGTGGATGATCTATTAGAACCTATGTCTTTAAAGCTTTTAGCTTTCAAATAATCGATCCCACCTCAAAAAGAGTAAAGTCAATTATTAAGTCATCTAAGTCATCGATTTTGTTGATGAGATTGTGGTTGATTTTATAAAGAAGGTTCCAATTTAGAGTCAAGCCTATCCACATGAATTATGTTCCAAATCCAAGCCATAGACATAGAGGCAATGTAAAGGAAAATGATATTGAATCGACTTGAAGCTAAGTGGAATCTTCTCCTTTGAAGAATTGGTTGGTTGAAGATCTTGAAAAACTAATACGTTTAAGTAGGAAATCATTCTAAAAAACATTATCTAGTGTATCATATACAACGTCATATAGAACTAACTAAGATCAAACTTTGTAAAAGAACTTTTTGCACAAGAACTTGAAGAGAGGTATATTTCATTATGTGTTGTATTTGAATAAGAAACCCACAATAAATCACTCTAACCCTATAAGGATAGCATTGACCTTGTTCGTAAGTTCCTTAGCCTAGTAAGCCATCTCCACAAAGATATTATTTTTTTCTCGAAAGCTTATAGGTCATCAGTTTGGTGGTAACTAGGTCAGTGATGAATCCATGATTCATTAACATTCTTTCTGCATTTTATCTTAAAACCCTTAACAAATACAAGTAAATATCCATTTAATTCCAACTTTTAAAAAACCATATTATGAATAAAATGCACTTTTATGCATTAAAATCATGTAAATAAATAAAAAAATTTAAAAAAAGGGCAAATTGTAGATATGCATATATATACAATACAACTTAGAAAATAAATATAGCTGCAAGATATATTTATAACCCAACCTCGAGATCAAGTCAGCATGGATTGGTCAACAAACAAAAAAATAAGGGGAGATAAGGAAAGAAAATAATAAATAATAATAATTTCACACTCTATACATACTTCATTATTTATGAATAAATATCAAATTTTCAATGATTTTTAATTAATTCATATGAACATCATTTTCACCAAACTCTTTTCTTAATTACTTCTAAAAATATATAGAAAAATATAAAAATAATTTAAAATATTATCTCGAATATACGCCAAGAAATCTACCTTGTTAGTTTTCAAAATCTCAACTTCCAAACATCATAACTTTCTCATACCAATTCCAATTTCATTCTACTCACCTTTAAAGTTCATAAAATAATATTCTATAATTAATAAAGGTAATTTCACTAAAATCAGAGTCTTTTTGCAAAAAAGTCAGTTTTGGTCCTAACCACAACTGGGTTTCTAGGTTATTTATTTTATCTAGAATACTTTAATGATTTCATAATTTTTATTATGTTGTTGATCTTGTATTTTAACTCTAATTTATTTCATAATTATTGGAGCTTATTTATTATTTTAAATAAATCAAAAACCCTAATTTATAGGTAAAATTGAACTACATAATTCATACCTGTGTTTATTAATATACTTAATTATTTTATTAAAATCTGCAAAAATTCTTAAATACTCTACTTATTATCATAATAATTAATAAAATATAAAAATATTATATTATTTATTATTTTATTAAATTAAAAATACAAAACCTATTTTTAAAGTATTATTTATAGCTATTTATTAATGTAATATTTATATTTCATAAAATATTTATTTTTTATAAAAAAGTAATTATATCGTAATTTAGATAAATTTTATTATTTACATTTTTCGTTTTTATACCTATTAAATTACCTTATTTACTATTTAATATCTATTTATTAATCTATTTACGCTCTGGCCAACTAAGTATTGACACGTATCAGCACATGGTGCCTTCTTCTTCAAGAAGACAGGCTGGTGGTCTGTTCTAACAACCTCTCTTCACCTAATTCTCCCGAGCTCTTTCTTCCTCCTAAACTCGATCTAAACCCTTCATTACCTTCCCCTAACAACTACAATCCATGCCGACCATCGATCCATACCTAACCCTCCTCCGATAGATCTATAAAAAGCCATGAACTTTCCATTTCAAAACTAACTTTCCTAACACTTCCAATTCTAGTATCAAGTTGGCTGAATCCTCCACTTCTCTGTCGTGCCCTGGCCACCTCTGACGGTGACAGAGCCTGGTGAACCCTCCGCGTGAAAGAAGGAGATTCGGAGGAGACGTTCCAAGGCTAACCTTGGTGCTGCATCACGTCGCCACGCGCATCCAGCTCCGGGAAGCTGACCCGTCGAGCAGCAGCCTGCGAAGCCATACGCCATGCAATTCCTAGGTACTCCTCCATCTTTTCTATTTTTAGTTATCGATTCATGTGCATAGATTAGATCCCTTGAGTGCATAATTAGAGACCTTAAATATCCTTCTTAGACGCACAACCCACTCACCCTTCAAGTCCGCCTCGAATTCATTCCAAATCGCTTCCATTTCTATCCCATTTTCAATTCATTCATACTTTCTGGAAACAAATTATAACTTGCAAATACTTAATTTCTGTGACTGATTCTTGCACAAATCGAGCATATAAATTTACATTGCAGGTATTCTCATCATTTGGAGCAAGACACAATCATCTGGAGAGCCTTTTTCCTTCGAAGAATCATCAAGAAAAAGATTCCTCATTCCAATCGACGTTCATATCCAACCACCATCTTCATCGCCTTCCAGATGCTGCCTCCCTCCACCTCGAAGCCACTCACCTGCGGGCGAGCTCGGAGGGAGAAGGAGACTTCCTCCTGTCCCTACAAGAGGCCAAAGAATTCAGTCGTTCGTCGGAGATAAAGCAGAGAAGAGGATGTCGCCGCTACATCTGTTAGACGGGGGAAGAACATGAAGAACATCCTAGGTCTACAGGTTGTTGCCACATGTCCTTATTGGATGGCCCAAATCGTGTTTCACGTTTTAATCTTGGTCGCTCAAATGAAGGGGTGAAAATTGCTAATTAAACCCACTACAGTTCCAGAAACTCCAAGCCGCTCCAGAATTTCTATTATTTGCATTTAGGTCCCCATGTAGGGACCTAAATGCAAAAATTTTAGCTTTCATTTCATTTTAGTCCCTGCCAGGGACCTTTTTGTAACAGATTTCATTTCTTTTCTTTGCACTAATACCCCTGAACTATAAGGTATTTTTGGACCTTATTTTGCTTGTAATTTCTCTCGAACTTTTTAGTGTAGTTACACAACTACCCTAGCGACATTTCGTGGTATTTTTCGTGAATTTTTATTGCATATTTTTCTCGATTTGATTTTTGTAAAGTTGTGCTAGTTTTGAGTGCTTTCTTATTCTTTTTTTTGTATTTTTCAAGAAGAAAATAAAATCTCGAAATTCTTTTCTTTCCTCGAAAGCCACTATATAATTATTTTTCCTGCTCGAATTCGGCCTAAGGGAACTTGCCTGGATAAAAATTAGTTTAAAGGATTAAAATAGGAGAGAAGGTCATTTCTTTCATCTTCCTTTTATTTCTTTCCTATTTTATCTGTATTTTATTTGATCGATCGAAATCCGATCTCCACAGTTCTTACCGACGACTCTCTTCTTTAATTAATTGTGGGTCGGATTTCAGTTCATCACATCTTAGAGAACCAAAAGATATCTCTTTACCATTTCTGACCTCACAATAAAGACCCACATTGAAAACATGGCAGGCCTTAAGTTCAGCTCGAGTAAACAGGGAAGTACCATGGATGTTGCTACCACGACTAAACATGGTTTGTTTATTACGACCATTTTCTCTTGAAGGTGCCCATTATTGTCCTTAGGAAAGTAAAGTTTTCAAATATTACTTATGAGATGAGCAAGATGAAGTTCGTTAGATCAGTAACAACTTTCCTTCAAGAGTTTTGGGTTTATAGATTCCATTTCAAGAGACCAGATGAGGTTTATGAGAGTTATTACAAAGGCAATTATCACTCATTAAGTATGATTTGTGAATCATGTATGCATCATGCATTTGAGCATCATCACAAATATGTTATAACATGAGTAATGACCGAGTCAAGGGTGCTATATCTAGAGAAGATGGGTAGGGAAATATCCATAAGTGTGGTAACCCTTTTGTCTACCTTATTAGTTATTGAATTCCAAAAGTCTCTGGGTAGGGAATTCAGATGCTTTCCATGTCCCATGTAAGGCATCGATAAAAAAACCTTCTTGAAATCCTTTGAGTTTTAAATGGGAAGATGGTAACTCATTGGAGTTGGACCTAAAATAGGATGATTTGGAATAGTTAATCTTGAGACCATATATCTTAGAAAGATATCTAGGATATAACAAATATTAATCATAGAATCTTCCTCATTCTTTGAAGAGAATAGCATATCAAGTCATCTGCAAATTAGAGATCACAAATCATAATGTGTTATTCTTCGCCAAAGTGTACCCTCTAATCAGACTAGCATGATGTGCATGTGATAATATTCTACCGTGAATGAGCATGAGAAAGTTGAAAAGGATGAAAGAGGATCTCCTTGGAGAAAGCATATGGAAGGAACAAAG
The DNA here is from genome assembly GCA_037367405.1 of Ottelia alismoides. NCBI lineage: Eukaryota > Viridiplantae > Streptophyta > Magnoliopsida > Alismatales > Hydrocharitaceae > Ottelia > Ottelia alismoides. The sequence continues at coordinate 556,525 of JAZKJV010011221.1, forward strand.
TTTTGCATTTCTTCACAATTATTAGTTCTTATTGCGAGATTTAATGTTTTAACGATCTTACTAATCCATGAGATAATAAGATTGTTGATTCCAAAACAACTGAGAGATTTAAGTGTAAAGTTCCAATCTATGAGTCAAAATATTTTTTTAAATCAATTTTGAACAGGATACCTCTTATGTGACACCATCTCCAATCAACAATAATATCAGATGTTGTCACAATACAATCATGGGTTGAGGGATTCTCGAGGAATGCACAAAACTTAGATGAGACTTATGTGGTAATAAGAGCAAGATGATTTGCAATCGTTTAACCATAATTTTGGTACCGCACTTTATGCATATCCATGTTTGTTTGTGCATCTTTTTTCACAAAAGATCATGATTTCATTTTATCAACAACAGAGGCAACCATCTCACAGAACATATAGCAGAAAACGTCCAAAATGGAAACAACGAGAATAGGAAAGGCTTTGGGGCCCCTACATTTAGTATAGTCAGCGAGTACCCCCAAGCAAGTAACAAAAAGTAGAATAATGTATTATGATTAAAGTACTTGATGAATCTCCATTTCATCACCTTTGTTCTTTCATTTTGGCCTTTAAATCCCAACTAAATACATGTATATAGCATTATTCTGTACGAAATAATAATCATTATTTACAATATAAATACTGTAAAATATATTGTAGTAAATGCTAAAATAAAAGAATAAAGAAAAGAAATGAAAAATAAATATGAAATACCATAGGTAATTAATGACCCTAAACCCCGAGACCTAGGCATCATGATGATCGGGTCTACAAGGAATAAAGTAAGGGGGAGATAATGGTCAAAAATAACTCGAAACCCTAATTTTTAATTCTCCAATAAATTCATGTTGTGATCCATTTTCTTTCCTTATTTTTATACCTCAAATTAATAAAATTTGAACATGAAACTTATACATAAAAATATAAAGAAAAATACAAAATTTATTCCACAAAAAAATGTACAGTATGCCTTGGACACTAAGAATAAAAAGGCGCAAAAAACTTTCCAGACATGTATCTTCTCCATGTGAACTCAAAATTCACCAAACTAACCTTTATTGTTCCTAAAATTAAATTAACTATCTAATGAAATTGGTTTCACTCATTTTGGATGTTAAGATGCAAAAGTTAGGTTCTAGACCACTATTGTTTAATTTAATTATATAAAATAATCAATTTATTCATTTATTATATTTTTCTTTTTTCTATCTTTACAATTCTGTAAATAATAATTTAAATACATGTTCATAGTTAAAATAAAATAAAACAAGTGAAATACAATAAAATAAATAAGTGTATTATAATACATAAATGAATTTTATGTGTATATACATATAAGATAAATATGCATAATTATTGAAGCATATAAATAACCTCAGAAAAATATAATAAAAATATATTTAGATGTATTTAAATAAGTTATAAATATTAAATTAAGTGTATAAAATAATAAAAACTAAAATACAAAATAAAATTAAAATACATTATACATAGGAAAATATACCTATATTTGTATATACAAAAAGTAACATAAAGTAAATCAACTCGAAAAAATAAATAAAAATTAACATGAAATACTACATAAAATAATAAATATTTTTTATTAATTTGACTAAAAATTAATAAGATCATTTATTATTTTAAATCAAATTAATAAAGGTTTTATTTTTTATCTTCTTCTGTCCTACATAGACTAATGAGGAGGTGGTCAGAGTTGACCTCGATCAACTCCATGTCCCTCACAGATCTGCATTTGTCAGGTCCGATCACCTTGATTTCTCCCATTTTTCAAGGTCGAGACTTTCACTCTTTCAACTCGATTCCTCTTTGACTTTTGATCCTTGATCTTTACTGTTTCACACGCCCATCATTCCTCAATCGATGGATCGATGCATGTAGTTAGAGCCCTCAGTCAAGATACCTGATGAATCCCCATTCATCACTCTTTATTCCTTTATTTTAGCTAGAAATCTTGGCAAAATACCATGTAAATATTTGTAAATATCATAAATTATCAAAATACATGCATCGTGTAATTATTCATAATTAGCATATTTTTGTGTAAAAATAAAGGATGGGCCTGACCGCAAAAGAAGCTAAGTAGAGGGAGATAAGGTCAATCATGCTTGCACATACACCCATGTATATAAATAATTTTATTTTCCTCAAAATAAAGATAAAAAGGTGTTTCTCATATTTTGTACATATTTACAAAAATAAAAAAAATCAGAAAAATCAAAATAAAAATAATAATAATAAAATTCATTTCCCACCTTGTATATATACCATGTACATATGTATATAGATCTATTTATTTAACTAATGTAAATAAATCATAAAAATAAAATAAAAATACTTTTTTATTCCAAATTTTATGTTATAAATAAATAAAATATAAAATTAGAATAATTATACAAAAATAAAACAATAAAAATAAAAATTCAAAAATATATATGTAAATATATCTATATATAATAATAATATGATGTAAATACGTCATTTATTTTTCAAAAAAAAATAAAATCACTAGAAAATAATTTGAAAAATAATAAACATTTTTTATGTTCAAACTTTTTGAAATAAAACCATTTACTAATTTTAAATGAATTTACAAATATTTAATAAATGGTGGCTCCTGATTGGTCCACGGGGGATGTTGACCCCCGGTCAACTCCCCCCCCCCCCCCCGGACCACTCCACCCGGATCCGTGTTCGAGTGCCTGACTTCGGAAAATTTTCTAAACCCGATCTGATCGCCATTCACCTAAACCCTGGGTCCCGATTAGCATAGATTGGTCCACGGGGGATGTTGACCCCCGGTCAACTCCCCCCCCCCCCCGGACCACTCCATCCGGATCCGTGTTCGAGTGCCTGACTTCGGAAAATTTTCTAAACCCTATCCGATCGCCATTCACCTAAACCTCGGGTCCCGATTAGCATTGATTCCTCACTAACCCACGCCCGGGGATTGTTCTAGGGATCTGTGCACCACAGTGCCCTGTTGATAAACACAGATTATCGGGGGTCTAAAAAGTATGTCTCACAAAAGGTGAGACAACCGAAGTCGCTGCGGTGACCCACAATAAGATGTATTTAATCAACAATTAACCCACACTATAGATCTAGAAATAAGAAATAAATGTGGAGTTAAATTTATTTTTAACTCTGCACAAAAGTTTGTATAGCCAAAAATTCAGAGATAAAATCTTTTGATATTTTTATAATTTTCTACTATTTTTGTGATTTTTGGGTATTTTTTCAAAATATTTTTGGTATTTTTAAACACTGAAATAAACCAAAACAGTGGGTAAGCTACTGGCAGGAGATAAAATGAGAATTAAAAAAAGCAAATAGCCACAAAATTTTTCCATACTATTTTTCAAATAAAGATAATAAAAATAGGAGACTACAGGACTTGAATTTACAAATTTTGGAGTTTTCTACAATTTTATAGATTTTTTTGAAGTTTTTATGTATTTTCGAATTTTTAAGGTTTTTCTTTTGAGATTTTTAGTGATTTTTGGACTGACAAAAAATGGTTTAAAATAGACAGTAGGGATTTTTTTTGGAATTTTTCGAGGTGTTTTAATATTTTTTTGGCATTTTCTAAGCTAGACAGTAGGCAAAAAGCATGTTTTTATTTTAAATAGATATAAAAATGAAATAAAATTAAAAACTAAAATTATGGGGTCAAAGAGCAAGCACACAAGAGCTTAAGTTTAATTTTTGAGAATTTTTGGAATTAAAATGGGGCTCCAAATAAATGCTACAAGTTCACAAAAATAAGACAGCCTGGCAGGGGTATAAGTGAAATTATTAGAACATCCAGAAGCATGCATGCAATTTTTGCACAAAAATAACACTGAATATTTAATTTCCAGGACCAAACATAAATTACAAAAGCCGTAGGGGTGTCGGCGCAAATTTCCCACCAGGGCGCGCGACTTGCACGCGCCTGGCGAGGACTTAAAAGTAATTTCCATAAAAACCGAGGGCTTACATGCAATTTCTACAGAAATTTAACACTGAATATAAAAGTTCTGGTACTCAAACGAAATACTAAAAAGACCGAAGGCCTCAGTGCAAAATGCCCGCACCTCACGTGTACAGGTCACATGAGGTGACGTGGCAGAGGACCTATGGGTAAATAAAATAAATGCAAGGGTCTTTTGCAAATTTTACAATACTTTTACACTACAGACGAAAGTTTATAGACTAAAAAGTAAACACAAAATACGCAGGGGTTTAGATGGAAAATACCCCTGGCGCGCGGATCCAACGGCTGCAGTTTTCACTTAACCACGTGGCGTGAATCCAACGGTCGATGACGCTTCGCGTTGCACGGCTGAGATTAGATCCTCCTTGGCTGATCCAATGGTCGAGGCGAAGGAGAATCGGATGGTGGCTGTGCAATCTGGGAGGCCTCCACGATCCGACGGCTGGGAGGCTAGGACCAAGAACAACGTCGGACGCCGGCGAGGGCGAGCTTCGACGCGCGAGATCTCCGTCCTCCGGTAGAGATCGGGCTTCAAAATGGACGTGGAGGCTCCTGACGGTCTGCTCTTCCTCCTGGAGGCTTCGAAAGACCACGGCGAAGGCTGTGGCGCTCGCTGGCGGCTGGCGGAGCTGAGAGGCTTCGAGACCTCCGGCGAGCTTCCAAAATCGACTCCAGGCGCAAGTCAACGCGCTTTGACCTACAAAAAAGGATTAGGAGGTCCAGGGCAAAGTGCCTGGACCTTAGGTGGGCTGATTCGAAGCGAGGAGCGATGCGGCGGAGGTTGGCCGGAGGTGCGCTCCGGCCAAGATGGTGGATGGGTCGATTTGAGCGACGATTCCCAAAATTTCTTGAGGGCTATTGTTCCTAAGGCTAAGGCTAATTGATTGGGCGAAAAATAAATGGATGAAGGGACCCTCAATGGCCGGAGCCAGAGGAGGAGATGTACCTCGACCGTTGGTGTTGCGGGAGGTGTTGGAGGCACCCTCGACCTCGTACGCCCTGGCTGAGGAGCTCGCGGCAGAGCTGTCACCTCCAGCAAGCTTCAGAGCACAAGAGAGGCGGAGAGGGGTGGACCAAGGGGACTCGAATTTGAATTCGAAGGAGGGGGTCGCTTATATTGGGTTTGACCCCGAGCTGCAGAGGCTCAAAGATCAAAGAAGCTGGAGCGCCTCAGTGATGCAACCTCCAATGTAATCGTGAGGCGGGCAAGGTGGTTGGCAGAGGAAGAAGATTGCAGAAGGATTCGAGGCGAAATGGTGAAAGCCTCGGCCTAGAAAAATCCGCCAAATGCGGCCAAAAACCAGGCCTGACAAGGGCTACAGGGGGGAAGGCGACCAGTTGACCGGGGTCAACTGGTGGCGCCTCCTGGTTGGTCCACGTGGACCAACCAGGAAAAACCCAAAAAAAAGTTTTCTAAAATCATTTAAAAATAGTAAATGGCATTATTAATTTATGATTATAAAATAAAAAATATTCGTTATTTTATGTAGTATTTTATTATGATTTTTAATTAATTTTATGAGGTATATTTTTATAAGTTTACTTTTTAGCCCTATATAGGTATAATACATATATATATATTGGTCTTTATTTTTATTCTGTGTATTTTAATTTTATTATTTTTATTTATTATTTTATAAAATTATAAAATACTTTTATATACACAAATATATATTTTTATTTTATTATTCTGATGTATTTTGTACATTAAATAAAATATAAGAGTGTATTGTATAGGTATACATATAGGTATAATACATGTATGATCTATATATGTTTATTTTTATTTTGAGTTTTCTTTGTATTTTTATTCTGATTTTAATGTACATAATTATTATAAGTAATATTTACAAAATTATAAAAATATAAAAATAATGAATAAATAATAAATTGAGTATTTTAATCAGTACAGCTATACAAGGTGGGTCCAAAATTCAACTTTCAAACCGTAGCTCCGCCAAATGCGAAACCACCGCCATTAAATAGATTATTTTATTCTATATACAATTAAAGGTGAGTCTACTGCATTTGGAGATGTCAGTTGTGAGATACGGGTCTGGGAAGTTGGGCTTCTGGATTTTTATTCAGACAATAACTTTTTATCTGTACATTATTTTTCAGTGAAATCAATTTTGTATTTTTCTTTATTAATTTATCTACAACTTTCATGTACAAAGTTTCTTTATTTGATGTATAAAAAGTGGAACCAAAAATAGGTCCCAAAATAATTAAAGAATGAATTAATAAATATATGTATTTGACCCTTATCTCCCCCTACTTTATTCCTGGTCGACCTATTCATCAAGATGCCTAGGTCTCGGGGTTTTGGGTCATAAAATATTTACAAGATTTTATTCTTTTTCTTTTCTTTTATTTATTCTATAATTTTGGCTTTAATTACAGAATTTTATACACTAATGGAGTGCACATGCATGAATGCTAAGATGCTATATTTAAGGCTATTTACAGGCATTTGCTAGGGTTTTGATGCCAAAATGATAGAATAAAGGTGATGAAATGTGGATTCATCACCTGTCCGACTCCATCTTTGCCAGATCTCCACCATTATTTAGCTCAGCTCCGCCGCAACTTTCACTCTATCTTTGGCCATCTCCTTCCAGTCCCAGGACATCCATTCTTCTTCCTAGAGTGACAGCTATCGAGGGAGGGTGTCGCAGCGAGGATTCGAGGGTTGCAACCACTGATCCGACGAGCTTCACCGCCGTGCTCTGCCACCGAGCGAGCTTAAGCCTCTGGCCTCGATGAGCCATCGAGGCGACGACCTCAGGAGCTCCCTGATCTCCAGCATGGTTGATTACAGCCATCAGGTACCCTCGATTCTCCTTAGGTTAGCTTAATTTCCGATTTTCCCAATTTGCACCGCCGGCCTTCGCCGGCCGATTCACCTAGCTCTGATCACCCATTTGATCATCCGACCCCCGATTCACCTTCACGAGACCTCGCGCCACATTCTCTGTACTCCCGATCACCCTGACTCGCCCCAGAGCAGGATATCAGGCCTCCTTCGCCGTCGCTTTGCCGGAGACCCCCGCTCCGCCTCATTCCGACACCCCCTTCGCCCGCTAACGGTCGAGGCTGTTTGCCATCGACCCCTCTTGTTCCTATGCAGGTACCATGGCGTAAGAGCCTCATCTGGAGGCTCAACCATCCAGGAACAGCTGCTCTAGGTGGTCCTCGTGGCCGGAGCATCTCAGACGCTCTCGGCCTCATCGGAGCTTACCAGGAGTTGCGGACCATCATAGGCGATCTTTTCCCCATCTCAGCAGCTCCGGAGGAGCCCTCCACCGCGGTATCGGGCCAGCGAAGTTCGTCGTTGGCCTGTTCTTGGAGGACCTACAGACACCGTCCGATCGAACCTCCCGCCCCAGATTAGATCATCACCGTCCATTTGCGGGAGCCTCCCAGCCGTTGATCCAGCTGAGGATCTAATCCAGGCCGCACATCATCGAAAAGGAGCCTGCGCGTCTCAGTCGTTAGATCCTACACGTGGCTCGCTTCCAGCCGTGGATCATTAATAAAGGGGTAATTTCACTTAGGCCCCTGTCCTTTTGGCATTTATAGTTTAGTCATGTAACTATTTTTCGTAGTTGTTTTTATTTTGGGATAATTTGTACTTTGGACCCTGTGTTTATTTATTTGCATTTTAGTCCTTATTTATATGAGACACGTGCATCGACACGTGAGGCTTAGGTTATTTGCATTTTTAGTCCTGAACTTTCTGCTTGTTACTGTTTACATCTTTTTTAAATAAGATTTGCAGTTATTCCCTTCTGTGTGCTAGTCACGTGTGTTGCTCGTGCTTGTTTGGGCAATTTGCATTCCAGGCCCTGATTTTTTAAAATTTGTTACTATTTGTCCCTGGAAGTATGTTTCCTTGCACTTAGGTCCTTGCTTGCTGTGTTCCTTATTTGTATTGAATAAAATATTAAATCAAATCCAAATCAAGTGAAATTTGGAAACGTGGCTCCTGCCAATGTGCAAAATTCCACTAATTTTTTGGTACATTTTTTAGGCTTTTTACTATTTTAAAAAAATAAAAAACACGTATTTTTGTTACTGTTTGAAAAGAAAATCAACAAAAAATATAAAAACTTTTCTAAAAATTCTAAAAAAATAGGATTTGTTTGTTTTGTTGTGTTTTTGTTTCTATCCAATTTTTGGCTCATTTGGATTTATAAAACCCATAACAATTGAAAAACACTAAAAATATTATAGAAATCATAAAAAAATCTAAAAAATTCAAAAAAAAATGCAAACTCTTTTTTGTAGTTTAGTTTTTATATATATTTTTCATAAAAATTGTATCCAGATTTTTATAGCGCATTATATATTTTTAATTGGCCTTTCAAGTCTGGTTGCACATTGATCCATTGTTTTCCTCTTTCTCGATTTTTAAAAAATCAACTAAAAATTATAAAATTCCCATAAAATCATAAAAAATACTTAAAAATATAAAAAACACAAAAAAAATTTTATTTGAATTTTTTGAGCATTTTTTAGTGTTTAAATAAATTGTTGAATTTGTTCTTTTATACATTTTCTTATCTTTTCTTATATAAATAAAAACACAAAAAAATAAAAACATTTAAAACCCACTAAAAATATTTTATTCATTTTTTTATCTTTTCGAATACTTCATAGGCCGTAAGGCCAACCCGTTCTCCTTGAGTTCGACCTTGGTCGCTATACCAGGTTAAATAAATAGCGAGGACCGTTGTTTGATTTCATTGATTTATCTTTCGATTTGGTGGTTCCTGATTTTTCTTGATTGACCGAGTCTCTCTATTCGGGTTGCAAAGACACCGAATACTTTTACCTTGGCCCGATAGTGAGAGCTTGTGATTTTTCGGTCATCAATACCCTTGTACATATACCCATCCTTTGCCTTCATTTGATTTTGGATCACATTTTCCCCCTTGAAATCCCCTGATTTCTCGAGATGAGGTCCTCTGGTGACTGCAGCGAACTTGCCAACCATTTGGGCATGGAGGAAGAGGTCTGGAAGTCGGAGATCCGACCTCATTAACCTTCTCTCCATAGCTCCACCATGGCTCCTTCTTCTTTGAGGTTGAGCCCTAGTTTCCTACTTACTTTTATTCCTAGGACTAAGGTTAGCATAGGTTAGTTGTTAGTTTCCTTAAATTTCACTATTTATTCAGTAATTTTCCAATTTGCACTTCATCGAATCTCAAGCTCCGATCATCATTTTTGTTGTTACTCAATTGTTCTCCGAATCACTTAACACCTCCACCTCGTTTCACTGATGTTTCTCTACATCCCGACGCATTCCATTCACCCTGATTCACCCTGGATCAGGAGATCTGCTCTCCACCTCCGCTGCTCATCGAAGTGAACTGCCCTAACCCAAATCCATTCCATTTCACCCGAATAAGACCCCCAGAAACCCCATTTTTATTTGCCTAAGCTTACAATGAAAGTCTAGAGGTTAAACACCTCAACTGAGGCGATTTTGAGTTAGACTTGGTTCCCAAGTCCACTTAGCGTCTCCGACCTCCTGCGACCCCATAAGTGATTCCTAGAGCCTTTTGAAGCATCAAGCAATTGCGGATTTCCATTAGGAGTGATTTGAGCATCTGAGTAGCATCAGAGATTTCCAGAGGAGGAGATCGTTGGTCGAAGCTCGCATGCAAGGTTGTTCTTCCCTATTCTTCAGGAAGAGCAGCCAATGTCTGATCTTCCTCTTGCTCTAGATTGAAGCTCCACCATTGGATCTAAGCACCATCGGCTCCCAATCTCCTACGGAGATCTAGTCAACACCGTCCATCGGCGAACCGTCATCCACCATTGGGAACGCACCGCGTGTATAAGTGAAGTGATCTGTCGTCTCCTTGCTCTCCTTTATGGGTAATTTTGCAGTATATCCATGGTTTTTATATTTTCATTTTAGCCTAGTAGTTTGAAGTTTTAGTTTAAATCTTTTGTAATATTTGCAAGTAGGCCCATGTAATCTTATTAATTGTACTTCGGTCCCTCACCACGTCATCTAATGTACGCATACACATGAGGGGAAGGGCATTTTGCAGGGACCTCCATGTGGGTTTTGTTATTATTTAGTCCAGGAAATTTTTAATTAAGTGCAATGTTTCGTGGCTAAATTGCATGTATACACTGTAGCTTCTTGGATATTACATTTATAACCACTACTAGCATAGTAGTAATTAAATATTCAAGGAATTTTGTACATATACCCTTGGTCTTTGGTTTTATATTCTGGAATGCATATTTATTTTATTTAAATTACATCTAGGTCCTTGCTAGCATTTTGATTTTATTTCTTGTACTTCATGTATTAAAAATACCTTTTTGCATAAAAAATGTAGGAAAAATATTTAAGTGCTTGAACTCATATTAAATAATATATATTTTTTAAGGAAATTAAAAAATCCTATATTTAAAAATAAAAAACCTTGAATTTAGTCCATGTTTAGATTTAAAAATGCAAAAAATATAAAAATATTTTGAAAAATTCAAAAATATATATTATTATTTATTACTGTATTTTGATCTCCAGACCAAAAATTACTAAAAATTACAAAGTAAAAATGCTAAAAATCGAAAACCCTAAAAACCTTACAAAAATTATTAAAAATTATTGAAAAAATAAAAAATGTCCTTTTTTGTTTCTCTATCTTATGTATATTATATATTATGATTAAAAATAGTTTAAAAAATTTTGAGTTGATTAGCTAATTTAAATTAAAAAATAATACATCCTTGTATTTTTGTTCACTGTTTTGACATTTTTATTCTTTTAATAATACAAAACCATTAGAAAAAATCTAAGAAAATCCCAAAAATAAAACAAAATATAGGAAAGATAAATATTTATCTATCTGAGTATTTATAGCTATCTATATATATACTATCCTATATTCTCTATATATATCTATATATACTTCTATTATTGTTATTATTAAAAATACCATAATATTTTAATACCCCTTAAAAATAAAAAAATATTATACTTAGGGTATTTCTCTGATTTTTATCTATATTATATATCTATATCTCTTATTTATCTATCATACTCTATATATTGTATATATTTTATATATACATATTACACATATTACAAAGAAAATTAAAAATTGGAAAATATAAAAATATAATTAAAATTATAAAATTAAAAACAAAACAAAAATATATAAATTAAAAATCCAAAAAAATAAATAAAAGGACAAAAAAATAAAAACCATATAAAAACACACTAAAAATGAAAATAAAACAAATATATATATTAAAAAAATTAAAATTTAAAACTCACAAAAATAAAAAAAAATCTTTATAAAAATAAAAAATAATTATTGCCTTTTTGCCCATTTTTATGGTATATTCTCGTTGCTCCTTAGTAATTCGACCCCTATACTTGCATACTATACATACCATTTTGTGGGGTATAATAAATTTTAGTTCTCTATATTCATTGCTTGAGCCATTGTGGGTTAATTATTGATGCACATGATTGTGGATATCCGAGCACCATGGGATTACTTCTTTGTTTCTCACGAGGTGTGTTGATGCCTTGTGTAGATGCTCTAGTTAGGGGGCTATTCATTTCTTGGATGAAAAGCAAAAATACGAACACAGGAGGAATGGCTTGGATTGTGAGAAGTAGAAGGTTTACATCAGTATTTTAGTTTAACTGATCGAGTATGAATTTTACATCATTTTCAAGTTATAGTAGATGGTGAGAAGTATCCTGGTACATCCTCAAACATAGCTCCCTCCAAGTCAATTGTTAGGTCAATGCTTGGGATGTGAATATTTGCCAATGGGATAAGGGGTGAGGGGAGGTGTTATGATGTACGAAAAAGGCATCAAAAGTACCATTTACATGAGGAATATTTAGAGAGTTAAAAATTGTAAGTGCGAAGGGACATTGAAATAGGAGATGGGTTAGGTTTTCTTCATAAGGCAAAGGGGGGAAATATTTGTGGTGTCATATGGACGATCATGGGTTCCTAGTTTATGATGGTTGAGGAATAAGAAAAGAAAGACTTTGGGATGGAATGGTTTCTTCCAGAAGTTTTTGTTTAGTTTGGAGTTCAGACCACCATGCATGAGAAGCTTATAAGTTTTGTTTGTTAACCAGAGGTTTGTTGCTTTGCTTAGGTTGAGATAAGGTCATTTATTGCTTGGTCTATGAAAAGATTGGACAAGAATTGGTTGAGTGTATAGATTTTGACTGGGGAATTACAACATTTTGAAAGAACCTCGAGTCAATTTTGTTAGTCTTGGAGAGTGTACATAGCATTGTTGAGGCTACAAGATTTGTTTTTGGCTGAAGTCCAAAGTGTTGGGGTGAAGTACATAGTAGGGATGGCCATTTATGCTGTCGGACCAGAGTAGGGAGTTCGAACTTGATCCCAAGATTATGGAGGAGATTTTTTTCTATGAGGATCCTACGTTGATGGCTTTCCAACATGGGGAATCCCTAAGGCATGTCCTTTCCAGTATATGAATAGGACACCCACTGCGCAAATAGATTCTCACAAGGTTTGAAAGTAGCAGGTTTTGATTTTCCGGCACCTTAATCCAAGATTTGGTCAACATAGCATTGTTGATGAGTACTAGGTTTTGTATCCCCCTACCATCATTAGATTTAGGTTTGCGGATGGTTTCCTATTTTGCTCGATGCTTATTCTTGTCCTCATTGCATTCGTTCCATAAAAAGTGCCCTCTAACCTTATCATTATTGCCTAACACCCATTTTGGGAGTCTTAGGGCAGAAAGAGTACGATTGACTTTGTGGGGGCAAGCGATGCACTTAAAAGTGAGATTCTTAAAGGTAGTGCAAACATTTTTTATTTCCAACCTAGAATGTTTTTTCAAAATTTCCAATGAGGGGTATACAATCTGGTCGCTTCAAGGGTTTCAGAGATGAGGATACACTTAGGTAGTTTTTTTGGAAATGAGGCGACCGACCAACTAAAGAGATTTGATGTAAAGATTTCTTCTTCATCAATCAAGTTGAAGCGATGTATTGTAGACTTCTCTTCATTTACATAGAGGCTTGTGATATCTAAGAAGATTTTTAGAGTGAATATTATACATTTAAGGGATTCTAAGGAAAATTTTAAGAAGGTGATATCATCAGCTAAAAAACATCTCAATAATGCATAGTTCTTCCCCTAGTAGCTGGATTCCTTCTATAAGGCCATTTTTGGATAAGTTTTGTAGCATTCCCTGGAGGAGGTTCATATTATTTATGAATAGGAGGGGAGAAAGGGGATCACCTTGTATGACACAGAATAGGGTTTGAAGAATCTAGAGATGGAGTTGTTGACTTTTAACAGATGATCGTGCTTTGAAGCATGGTCTGGATCCATTTTGTGAAGAGCTTAGGGCTTTCGATGCGGAATAGGGTTGGAAGAATCTAGCGATGGAGTTTTTTAACGAGATGGTCGTGCTTTGAAATATGGCATGGATCCATTTTGTGAAGAGCTTAGGACCTTAGAAGAGGAAAAGGGCTTTGAACATTGCACTCCATTTCGTAGAGTCAAAGGCCTTGCACAGGGCAATTTTGTTCTTGTGTGGCTCTAGTGTGGTAGGATCTCAGACGTAATTGCAAAAGCATCTGATGTGCCTCGACCTGTAAGGAAGGCTCATTAGGAGTGTGGTATAAGGTTTGATAATTTTGGGGCCCAGTGATTTGCAAGGATTTTGGAGATGATGCTAAGAGGCATGCTGATGAGGCTAATGGGGCGATAGTTATTTATGTCGCTCGGATCACCCTTCTTTTTGGATCAAGGTGATAAGGGAGTTGTTGATATATTTTAGGTCAGATGGTGAGAAGTCGGCATTGAAGAGGTGGTTTATCATCCTCATGAAATTAGATTTGTTGATGGGAATCTTTTGAAGAATTTCGGGATACATCCATCATGTCCTAGGATTTTAGGGACTTTAGGTTTTTTTATAATGGAAAAAACTTCACCTTCAGGACCAGGTTAATCAAATCCTTTGGATTTAACAAGTTTCCTACTAGCAAAGGATCAAGGTTGAAGGATAGGAATGCATGTTTTCAAAAGAGAAGTAAAGCTTCTCATAGAAGGATATTGCGATGCACATGATATTGTCATGTCAGTGTATAGGATGCCTTGTGAATCCCTTAGAGATATAATTGTATTTTAATTCCTTCTAACTTAGGCTACTGAATGGAGGAGTTTTGTGTTACGGTCACCTCTACGGAGCCAGTGAATCCTCGTGTGTTGGTTAAGATGAATGAATTCATCTTCATGGATAGTGTTGAGGTCTCTGTGAAGTATCACAAGTCTTTAAGTGGTGTCACTAGAAGCAGGATTGGTGATAAGGTTATTTTCTAGTGTATTGATGTCAACAAGTTGTTTCTCTGAGTTCTCACCAAAAGGTGAAATGTTGGTATTCTTCCACTCGATAACTATTGTTTTGAGGCATTTCATCTTGAGATGCCAGACATGGAAGGGGTTCATGGTAGCTGCAGACATTTTCCATGAAGCTTCAATGATATTTGGAAAGTTTGGTTAGGAAAATCAAAAGTCCTCCATTATAAACGATGGTTTGATAGGCTTAAGGGAGGACAGGGTTGCAATAAGTGGTTTATGATCGGACAAGGTTTTTCATAGGGCTTAGAGTTATGCTATAGGGGAAAGTTTTAGGAGGGTAATCAGATTAAGAATATATCAAATGTTGCCCACCTAGATTGAATTGTATCGATCCAGATATAGGAGGAGCTTGGGTCCCTAAGGTCTCGCAGGTTGGAGAAAAGGATCCAATCTGATAGATTTTATAAATGTGTTGGGGGTGGCCGATGGGAGGATGACTTGCTGGGAAAGCAGAAGATGTTGACATTGCATGTGAGGATGCATAACTCATTTGAGTAGGTCAACGTTTTGAGTTGATCTTGTTTATCCTATGTTGAGGACCATAGATGTTCACCAAATGAAGTTTGTGGTTACTCAGTATGTGGAGTAGCTTGAGTTGGGTGAAGAATTCATTATCTGCAATACTGAGGCATTAGGAGATTAAGGGGTCCCAATATAAAAGAATGCCTCAGGATCTACATAGGGTGTCAGTGTGCCAACAAAGGTGGTCGAGTGACGATGATTACCACGTTTGGAATGGCTTTCGCAATCTTGTTTCTTGGATGGTGAAAAGATTCATCTTAAATGATTCATTATGGTTTTTATTCGCATTGTTTTCCAAGGTTCGTTAAAATCCTTGATGTTCCACACAAGTAGGTTTATATCCATGTGGAGATAAAAGACCTCTAAAACTAGCATAGGATCGAGCCCTACTCACACTGATAATGCATTTGTTGCCCATGCTTGCTTCAGGAAGTTTTTCTAAAGTGCAGAGCTATCTAATGATAGGAATAGATTATGCATGGTATTTATTGCTAAGTTAAAGGTGTTTGGCATAAGAAAATCATTCAAAGTTGAAGAGAGTGAATAGTTAAAGCGTCTGGTCCATCACAATAGGGTGTTGAAGGGAGATCTGGCATATTTGGAGAGGCGAGTGTTTGCTTCAGTAGTGTTTTTCTCAGCTTTAGTGAGCTCGAGGTTGGTCGGTCCTACGCTTGAGTCTTTGGAGGGGTCGCAGTTGGAGTAGGCATTATCTGTGAAGTACACTGGGGTATATTGAGTGTCGCCTTCATTTTTCTTTAACCTTCTTTTATGGGATCCATGGTAATCTTTTTGTGACATTTTCATCGATGGCTACTCCCATGCTTTTAATCCAGAATATGATATTCTATGTGTTTCAGGGTCGAGGTCCTTAGTGAGATGGAAACCAACGTCAGAGGAGAATCCATGGTAAGAGGGGAACGAGAGTGGGTCCATGGTTTCTTTAGTCCAAACCGCATTAGGGCATATGTTAAGAGATTGTGGGTTGAATTTCACGATTAGAGTCGGTAGAGACTCACGATGTCAGGTGTATGGGGAGTGGGTTATGGTGTCTACTGGAATGACTTTGGACATGATGAAGCAAGTTGTGGTGTTTTCGGAGGAGGGGTTGTCGTAGTGTGTGAATATAACCTTGCGGAAGTGTTGTACTGGGTGAAAGGTGGCTTTAAAGACCCTATCAATGGTGATGACCTCACTGCTTGTCCTGAGCGCGGGGTATGTTGAGAAGTATCTTGACAACAGAGGTGTCATCGTAATCGTCTGAGAGAGGAGATACCTCATACGCTAGCAGTTTGTCAAAGTTGTGGATAAGGTTATTATGCAGTGGTAGGCCAAGGATGAAAACACAATATGGATTTTTTCCTCGATGTGCTTGGCTGGTAGGACCAAATGGTGGTGCCATCCTCACAACTGGTTATGCTTCTAACGAGGTTCTTGTAGTAATGCTTGATTAACCGAGAAAAACGAGGGTCTAAATGACTCACAAAAGGCAGAGACAAAGTCGATGTGGCGACCCTCGGTAAATCCCGATTAAATCAACAATTAACCCACGAATAATATCAAGCAATGGAAATCAAAGTGTGGAGTTAAAATTTATTATAATTCTACAAAATATGTGTATAGTACAAGTATGTAGAGTGTCGAACACAGGGAGCAAACAGGTAGAATAAGGAAATAATGCTCAGAAATGTGAAAGTAGTTAAATGCCTACAAGTGCTATTTTTTGTGGGTTTTGAATTTTATATTTTTTATTTAATTTTTTATTTTATATTTTTATATTTTGGTTTTTAATTTACTGATTTTGTATTTTTTTTATATTTTGTATTTTTATATTTTCTGTTTATTTTAATAAAGATATAATGTATATAAGGAATATATATGTACACTAGAGATAAGAGAGGGATAAAAATAGGGGATAATGCTCAAAATACAGGAAATGGAATGTTTTTGTGATTTTTATATTTTTCTAATATTTTTGTGATTTTTCAAGATTTTTTCTATTTTTTTGGTATTTTTAAGGGCAAAAATACTAGTAAACAGTGAGATAAGTTGGTGGCCGAAATTAAGATGACGATGAAAAATATCAAACAAAATCAAAACTTCCTTAAATTAATTTTGAAATAAAGATAACAAAATAGGGAAAATTCAGAAACTGAAATTGTATTTTTAGGATTTTTTAGAATTTTTAAGATTTTTATGAAGATTTTTGGTGTTTTGTTATTTTTAGAGGTTTTCTTTTGAAATTTTTAATGATTTTTCGTCTGAAGTTAAAACACACAGAAATAAACAAAATATATTTTTTTTGGAATTTTTCAAAAAGGTAACGAATATACTAAAAATAAAAGACTGCAGGAATGTAGAAATGATGTTTTTGATTTTTTTGACTAATCAAACAATAGGATAAAAATACAACAAAAATCCTTGACTGGAGATTGGGGGCACATGCATATATTTTTATATTTAAATAGATGAAAGATGCTCAAGAAATAAATCAATCACTCAAAATATTGTAGAAATTCTACAGGACACAAATCGCAATATCTTTTGAAATTTGAACACAACTTCGACCCTACTAATTTCTACAACATATCCAAAAATGAGCAAGTGATGTCAAGTATTGAAAGAGTTATTAACAAAATAAACCAAATCACTACTCTGACTTCAAAAATTCACCATTAATAGTTCGTACATCATAATCTTTTGAAATTTGGTTATGATGTAGATCTTTAAACCAGCTTTCTAACAAAAAATATTTCACATGAAATGGAGTTCAGATGAATAAGTTATGAGCATTTGAGTGCAGGGGTACAGATGAAAAAGTAAATACGAAACTACAGTTCAAAAATGTACTTGAAAACTTCTTGAAATAAGCCAAAAACGCAGGGGTATGGCCGCAAAACTTGCCATTAATCCAGGTGGTGTCAAGCTGCTCTTGGACAATAAGGGGATGTGCGTGAAAGTGCTCCGATGTACCTGCAATTAGAAGAAGGGCTCGAGTACAAAACTCGGCCAAGATGTTAGGTACACAAAAAATGGGATATGAATGGGTTTTCCTTCGATTTGGTGAGGGAAGAAGGATGTGCTCCGACCACCGTATGTGGTCGAAGATGGCGGGGGTTGTGTATGAGGATACATAGAAAAGTGGAGGATGGCGGCGGTGAGATGTGAGCCGCGTCGAGGAGGATGAATGCAAGTCGAAATGATGGGTTGGAAGCTCGCCGGAGCTTGCTCCGGCGAGGGGTGAACTGAGTGATTAAGTGATTAAAAAGCAAGTAAATAAAATGCTAGCATAAATCTATGATCTACAAGTGGATAAAGAGCAAGGAAACGAGCAAAAAAATAACCTCGACTGGCCTAGAAACCAGGAAGGTGGAACCTCGACGGTCGGTGGCCGGAGGTAGGGGTGGAGCCGCCCTTCGACTCGCCTAGCCGTGCCTTCGAGGAGCTGGGGAGTTCACTGTCACTTCACTCTATCTTGAGCTCCAATGAGGGTGGCCGAAATGGGTCCAAGAGGGTTCAAAAAATGAATGTGAGGAAGATGAGGTGTTTTGTACATGTGAGGTGGGCGGCTCCAAAGAACGATAGATATTTAGCGAATCGTTGATCCAATCCTTCAAGCAACCTCTAAGTGTGTATACGGCTACATCAAGGAGAAAAAGTCATGAAGGAAGCTTAGCTATTGGGTGAAAAGATCGACCTTGAAAAATCCGAGAAAACGGACAAAAACGAGACGCTGACAGGAGTGGCAGAGGCTGGTTAGAGAGTTGATGAGATGGCAAGAAGATCGGTGTGTATCTAGAGAATCGACAACTCAACCCTCAATATAATTATTGGGCGTGTATAATAGATGTATGGGGAGAAAAGGTCAAGAAGGAAGCCCAGCGATTTGGTGAAAGAATCGTCCTATAAAAATTCGAGAAAATGGGCTAAAACTAATGTTCTGATGCACAGCAGAGGGGGGTCAGACAACGTGATGAACATGCTCCAAAGATCGAAGATAATAGAACGAATACATGATCCAATCCTCATTATATACCCTGGGCGTGTATGGTGGATATAAGAGGAGACAAAGTCAAGAAGACTTTGTCATGAAAAAATGCACAATGCGTCCTCCAAAAATCGGCGAAAATGGACAAAAATGTGGTTCTAACATTGTACATTGGTAATCCATCTATGTGTTTTATACAAGAATTTTATTTTTAATGTTTTATTTATCATTTTATTCCAGTTTTAATATGTACATATATAATATTTATAAAATAAAAAATATATAAAAATAATGAATAATAAATAAAATGAATATTTTAATCGGTATAGTTATACAATAGGGGTCCAAAACTCAACTTTCAAACGTAATTCCAAAAAATAAGAAACCACCTTCATTAAATAGATTATAAGAAATTATATACAATTAAAGGTGAGTTTGACGTATTTCGAGTTTTATTTGTGAGATACCGGTCTGGGAAGTTGGAATTCTGGAATCTTATTCAGATCATAACTTTTTATCTGTACGTTATTTTCAAGTGAAATTAATATTGTATTTTTCTATATGAAATTATCTACAACTTTCATGTACAAAGTTTCTTTATTTGAATTATAAAAAGTGGAACCAAAATTAGATCCTAAAATGAATAAAGAATGAATGAAATACAAGGTGTTTTTATTGTATTTTGGCTCTTATCTCCCCCTACTTTATTCCTTGTCGACCTAGTCATCGAGATGCCTAGGTCTCGGGGTTTCGGATCATAAAATATTTACAATATTTTATTCATTTTCTTTTCTTTTCTTTATTCTATAATTTTGGCTTTAAAAATCGCATTTTATACAATATTTACACAATAATGCATGGATGATAAAATGCATGAATTAATGTTATTTACACGTATTTAATAGGGTTTTTAAGGCTAAAATGATAGAATAAAGATGATGAAACGTAGATTCATCAATGCTCTATGGTGACCTCCATGGTGTTTTGCCACTTGTTGATTGTCTAGAAGAATCTGAACACATTCTTCGCAATTTCACCCATGAGAGCAACTTTGACCCACTTTAGGGAGGGGATATCCTTTGAGAATTCCGCTATAGCACATCAAAGGAGTTTGTGCTTAGTAGTGATGGATTGGAGCATGCTTCCACATGTACGATGTTGTCTGCATGTGAGCTTGGATCGCATGATGTAGGTAGGGAGGGACGTTGCTTCGAGCTTGAAGGTCAGGAGGTGTTCCCATTTGGTAGGTACACCTGATGTTGCATTTTGGGGGAGGAGTTGTGTTTTCTCTTTTGGGAGGGTTGTTAGTCAGTGGGTGGCGAGGGTGCCATGTAGGTTGGAGGGGGATATAGGCAGTGGCTTGGTGTCCTGCTCTATGGTAGTTTAAGCTTAGAGGTAGTTTAAGCAAGATATGGGGAAAGGGAATAATCATTTCATATGTCGTTATTGAAGGAATTTGAAACAATCGTGTTGCGAGGGAGGGAGAGGTACTTGTTGTTTGTTCGAGGTGGGTTGAAGTTGATGATGGGGTGCATCTTTGCATGGGAAAGACATATGTCCGAGGCTTATATTGCATGCCTTAGCTCGTGTTGCGAGGTCGGCATGAGTTGAAGTTTGTGTTGTGGTGTTGAGGTTTGCAACGACGTCTCTCCACGAATATCGAGGGACATGATTGACCAATTGGGGATCGGGATTGTCACTGAGGATTTCATAACCGCTCAAGGGCTTTGATTCAAGCGAGAATATGGGTCCTAGAATGATTAACCTTTGTCTAGATGCATGGCGGAAGTTAATTTCCATGTGGTTAGCGAGTTTTGAGGCATGTGAACCAAGTCCCCGATTCGGTTAGGGTTCGTTGGTAGTGGGATGGGATCGAATTCGACACTAGCCTGATGTGGGTTTGGGTTACGGTTAGGTTTGATTACTAGCGATGGGTTAGTGCATGGTTTCACATGTAGTGGATGCACTTTGGTAGATGATTTGTTCAAAGTCTTAGACGAATTCCTAAATGAAATCGTCAAGGTTTCGTGGTTTTATGGGTTGCTGGTGGTGATGGGAAGTGCAGCTAAGACGGATGGGTCTATAGGCCTCCATTCAAATTTGAAAGGTTGCAAAGTGTTTCTTTGGGGGATGTAAATGAGGCGGGAGGAGTCAAGTTAG
Source organism: Ottelia alismoides (assembly GCA_037367405.1). NCBI lineage: Eukaryota > Viridiplantae > Streptophyta > Magnoliopsida > Alismatales > Hydrocharitaceae > Ottelia > Ottelia alismoides. Next base: position 577,624 of record JAZKJV010011221.1, read on the forward strand.
CTCCCCCTAAGGGCAACCTCATTTTTCCCAATCATGTAATATGGTGGCATACAAAGATGTACAATGTGTAGGGAATGTTAGACGTCTTTATATATTAGGTGTTTAATTATTTTGACTTGATAATTTTTATTTATTAAAGATACAAAAAAGTAGTTAAATGCAAATAAATAGATTAAGAGGAGAAAATTGAGTTAGACTTTTATATATGTTTATCGATGCATATTAGATAATTAGATTACAAATAGCTAAAGATTATAATATCAAATCATTTTACAGAGAGATTGTTGGGAGATGGGCAACAAGTTGCATCATCAATCCCTTAGATAATGAAATGGATTTAGTGAATTTGACCAAAATGCAACACATATCTTTGTATTTATTTTTATTTTTATTCAAATTTGAGGCAAGTTCGGTACCCACAGAGTAATTCCAAATCCATATCCATATCCACATGAGTAGCAAATTCAAATCCAAACCCATCCAAAAGTAATGGGAGAGCTTTCGGGTCTTCAAATGGGACAAGTTCAGATCGGATACTCAATATGTATACTAAGAATGTTTGACCTTCTACGATTGCCTGATCGAAATAGTAGTTTGCACTTCTTTTTTAGTATTCTTAAGGAAACTTTAGCAAATGAGTTTTTTTATAGGAATTTGATGTACACGATGTTAAACACAGTTGCTGATGAATGAAACCTGATTATTTTTTTAGGAAAAAACTTATCTCTATTTATTCCTCATCTTTCTTCAGAACGGCGTCTTGTTTCCATGGCATGCCTTCTTTTTCAACAAGGCAAAAGGAATGGGGATTTTTATCCCACGAATCCTATAAAATTTGTCAATTACCTTCTCAGCCTTTGAAACAACGTAATTCCTCCCTCGACTTCATAAACTTGCTCTGTCTTACCCACGAACCCTAACGTTAAATTTTACTTTACTTGAGTTTGTGCCTTTGGTTGATCTAACCAGAGGAGCATTCCACGGTAGATCTGACGGCACTTCTTTATTTTTGTTGATTCAAATCGACAGTTGTGATGGAATTGTGATTTACTGATCATGACTGTGGATTCTATATCCTTTATGCATATCTACGGCAAGTGTGTATTTTGGACCTACACAATAATTTTTCTTCCAGGCAAGGGATCTACACAATGTTTGTTCTTCATGTGCTTCAAATCGACAACGATTGTTTGTTCTTCCTGTGCTCCAAATCGACAATAGTTGTTTGTTCTTCATGTGCTTTAAATCGAAGGTGGTTGTTTGTTCTTTCTAGTGGAGGAGGTGGTGTAGGAGGCAGAGGTGGAGGTAGTTGGGGCAGAGCAATGGGAGGAGGACGCGGCTGGGGCAGAGCAAAGTGAGGGAAGGAGGTGGAGGAGGGGGCAAAGGCAGAGGTGCAAGGGGAGGTCAAAGAGGAGGCTGCTAGGGGCAGAAGAAGGGGAGGAGGCAGCTGGGGCCGGATCAAGGTGAGGGGAGGAGAAGGGTGAGGCCGGATATCGGGGAGGAGGAGGGTGAGGGCAGAGGTCAGAGAGGTGGAGGACAAGGGCGGAGGTCGTGAAGGAGGAGCGTGAGGGCGGGAGGAACTTGAGGTAGAGGGCGAGGGGGAGGTTTTGGAGGAGGAGGGCAAGGGCGGGAAGGAACTGGAGTCAAGGTCGGAGGTCGGGGAGGAGGAGGGTGAGGCAGAGATAGGGCAGACCTTGAGGAGGAGGAGGGCGAGTGTGGTAGACCTGAAGGAGGAGGAGGTCGGGGAGGAGGAGGGCGAGGTCAGGGAGGACCTAGAGGGTGAGGTCGGTAGACCTAGAGGAGGAATTCAAGGTCGGAGAGGATCTGGAGAGCAGGGCAGCGGAGGTCGATGAGGTGGTGGGTGTTGGGTGGAGAAAGGGTGATGAGGAGTAGGGTGAGGGTAAGGGAAACTTAATGTAATTTTGGTAAACAAAATGGGTGTAATGTAAAAGAACATAACAAAATCTGATTAGTTTTTAACGGATGGATGTTTGCTAACCACAAGGTCTGAGGGGTAAGGGTTAATAAGTTTACGAAATCGATGGGGAAATACATTGTTTCAAATGTCAAAGAAGTAATTGACAAAGTTTACAGGATCTGCGTAATAAAAATCCCAAAAGAATATCCTCACGGGTGCACTATAAAAAAACAAATCGAAAAAGAAGCAAACTGCAATCTGTGCACAACAGTCCAAAGGAATGATCTGCCGAGATGCCCTGAGATTGTCCCCAGCGAAAGTGTGAACTTGCAAACAGCCACCAAATTGCATACGTACTCCTCTACGTTTGTTATATTACAAAAACACCATCCAGCAAATTGTGGTGGCCGGCTCGTAAAAATAGGACGTGCCTGAGTACCCCAATCAATCTTTTTCCATCCCTCAAATGACAAATAAAAGAGAGAAATAAAGGGGTGCAAATCAATGTTTCTGAAACAGAATGAAACCGAAATAACGATTACAAAGAATCTTGTTGAAAAGCTCGGATCGAATTGAATCATAGAATCGAGCCAATGCAACCTGATGATAACGTCATCATTCTTAAAAATCGAATGAATCGGTGGGAAAGATGTGATTGATCCGGCTAATTAAATCAAAATGGATTAAAGCATGATAAAATACATAATCAAATATAATTGAAATAGATAGAAATTACATGTCCTACATAGAAATATATGGCTCATGTCAAAAGGATTCAATGTCATATCAAATGCAAGAATAGGAACGGTTTTCTATGATAAAAATTCTCTTCATTTTCACTCAAAACTTATTCTCTTCCTTTTCACTCAAAACTTATCTAACGTTGATTGTGTTTGGTTCTATAGATGAAAGAAAATGGTTAGATAGTTTGTTAAGGTATTTTGGCTAAAATAATCTCTTGGTAAATAAAGAACTAGAACACTACTTCACGATTTTCTACAAAATCAGAATACAACGCCCTAACTAATGTCGTTGCTGAACTAATCTGCATGCTCCGGGTAGCCATTTCCTCCAACCTCTTTGTAGGGGCGGCTCCACCTCTCGGGTAGCCCTTTCCACTATCAGAGAGAATTTGGCTCTGATACCATTTGTAACGTCCCGGGCTTAGGTCCCCAGTCCGTTATCGAGGAAAACTGACCCTGACAACTTGTTGGGTTCGAGCCCAAATGGACCCGTTGACAACCACCCAAAATGCTTAAGCCCAAGTTGTCAAGTAGTAATCCCCACCACTTATATACCACACCCACACTTTGTGAGTTTTCCATGTGGTACTATGTTTGGGGTTAGTGTGTTACAAATACACTACTCGATGAGGATGGCTCTGTCGTCAGTGAATATCCCAATCATGACATGATGTGTATTGATTCTTCACCATCTACGCTTTTTTTGGCCGTGTTCTTTTTAGAACTCTGTTATTATTTTTAATTCAAATACCATGGTAAACTTTGCCAATTTTTTCTTTGAATTATCACATGGTATAATGGAAAGCTCATTCGAAAATTTGAAAGGTTCACATCCGCTGCTCTTCATATGTTCTTCAATTATTTGCATTCTTTACACATTCATTGTGTTTTTCACATTTCCTTAAAGCTCTTTGTATGTCCTTTGTGTTCTTTGTGTTATTCGCATTCTTCACGGTCTTCATGTTCTTTGTAAGTTTTCATTATAATTCTTTGTGTTCTTCACATTTGTTGTAGGTTCTTCGTGTTTTATGTGTTCTTCACAAGTTCTTCATGTTATTCTTACGATCTTTGTGGGTGCTCTGCTATAAATTTTTAATAGTAACAAGCTCACTAAAATCTAAGAAAAGAAGATATAGCATACTTGCTTTGGATGAAGCCAAAGCAACATATAACTCTAAGTTATTCATGTACCATACTTTAAATTTTTTTCTAAGATCATGCAAAATCATAGGAGATGGATTTATTTTGTCTAGCGTCTTGGGATAATCTCATTAGGAGGCATACATATCAAATTCAAGGCGATAGGTCTTAAGCATCATTTTCAACATCCATCCATAACTTTTGCAAGTGAATTTATAATAATTGCATAGTATAAAAAGAACTTTTAGTTGCATGCAATCAGTTTATATACAAAGTACATTTTGATAGTGATTAAATAACTGTGTTTTGGTTATGAAACTTCTTACTTATCATCAATACAACCACATGAATTAGTATAAAGATATCAGCAAGTATCGCACCACAATTGCTCCCTCCCCAAGATGACTCATGATCTAGCCATCATATATAGTGAAAGACATTAGATATGACCCTAAAACGCAGCACCAAATATGACAAAGCTATTAGATATTAGTAAGATGACCTAGGGACCACATTCTTTACACAGGCAAACATTGACCGTGTTCAGAATGTTATTTGAGCTTTGGGGTTGTCTACGCATATGACTTAATTTCTTTCGGTGCTTATGAACGTAGCACAATTAGTTATAGTGATGTTTGATGCAACAACTACAAAGTTATGCTCTACATTTCAGAATCTTTATAGGAAATTATTAACGTAATTGTCATTGTTTTATTTAAAATCTTATATATTTATAGCTTTGCTTTCTAGCAAAGCATTTATTCAATTTATTTCAAGCATTTAATTATAATATCAATATATGTTTCCTCAATACAAAATCATTTTTAAAGTGTCTTAATGCTTTCTGCTAAAATGCTTGAGATCCATTAACAGATCTAAGCACATTTTCGATCTAGACTCATCCCTCTTCTATTTAGTATTATCTACAAGCATACCCGAACTGGAATCTTAGGAGCACGAGGACAATGTACATTACATGGAGGTTGTGCCATCTGAAGCTATATTTTGGATATTTATGGTAACTTTTTATACTTTAAAGATATGATTTTGCAACTTAAAGAAAACCATGTTGTCTTTACAAACAGCAAGTAATATATGTGTTAGCAGTTTTTTGGGCATATATTGTCCTTTTAGATTATTTTGCTATTGATGGGTAACATATTTTAGGGTTGTTTCATGGAATGCTTAATATGAGATAATGATATTTGCGGTTAAAATTTATGGACATATGATGTTGTAAGTTGAGATGATAAATGACATTTTATCATGCTAGTCGGGATGGGGCGTAGCATTAGCCCTTTGCACGAGACCAAGTATCTAAGGGATTCTTCAAAGTCAAGTTAAGGGTGAGTTAACTTTATCTCTAGGAAAGATCAACTTGCAAACGCCGTGACTAGACTGCTCTATATGCTTCTTTTCTTCGCATGTGTAGTTTTCCTCGAGTTCTAGCTCCTACTCCAACGACCATCGGCTTGAGAAGAGATGTTAATGTTAAAACCTAAAATAGAACAATAACTTTTGATACCATCAAAACTTGATAATTCTGTGGATAATTTTTATTGAAAATGGTTACATTTAAACAAACCCTATCGTGAAATATTATTTATAGAACCTAATGAATGTGTGCAAAAATATGTATGTTTTTTATTGGTTCTCTTCTCTATGTGTATTCGTATAGGAGGTGTTGTCTTCTTATGCTATGGAGATATAAACTACTTACAAAAGATTTACTAACCTCCTAGGGTTTGATAACATAGCTCATGTGTCCATTATGTGGTCATTCACAAGAAACTGTTGAACATATACTCTTCCAATGTATGTACACAAAAAAGATATGCAGTGAAATCCACTCATGATTAGATTTAAAGCTTCATGCCATTGGATGTAGTATCTTCTTGGGACAAATGAGAAGTGAAGAGCAACCTTACTCGGATAGACATTGTATTCAATCATTTGACTCCTATGTAAAGAAACAAACTCAAAGATACATGATGAGAATGGAAGAATACTAGAGTATGTTATAGTTCAAATAAAATAGGAATCATAACTCCAATGTATGAAAATTACACAGCCTAAAATATGATATATGTTCATTGTATTTGTATTATGGGATGTATGTGATGATCTATTTCTTCAAAAAAAATAAATCGAAAAACAAATGTTGTGGAATCTCTCACATATTGGTTGGATTTAGCAGACGTTATGTGGATGTATTCTTTTAATTTGTAAAGCCACATTCTTTAAATAAGTCTTTACAAAAAGACTAGCAAAGTTTAAGTATAGGAGGTTGATGAATCTTAGATTCATTGATTTTTGGCTTGCTTTTTGTTTTAAATCCTTACCAACTGCATGCAAATATGACTTAATATCACGTTCTTGCACTTCGATCATAATGAATGAGAATCCAACATTAACATTAAAAATACATAAACATAAGAAAAGGGTGAAAATAAAAAATAAAAATGGATATACAATATGAACATATATACAAACTAATGGAGAAAAAAATAAAAGGTGTTGAAGACTATATTTATGACCTTAACCTCAAGACAAGTCAGATTGACTTGGTCGACAAAGACATAAATAGTAAAACCAAGAAAATATCAAAATAAATCTATTGGTACACATCACACATGTAGATACTATGTACAAACTTCACACTGACACAATAATTTTTCGGGACCGTAACTATTTAAAAAAAAACTTCAAGTGACCCAAACACATATCTAAGTTCCATTTTACGCGAAATAATTTATAAAAAATATATCAAAAATATGAAAGTTGTAGATGTCTTGAATATACCAAAAATGACAAAAATAAACCTATGATGTGGGCTCGAGTTTTAGAGCCTTTTGGTCCAATTGTCATGAATAAATGTACAAACTTCCATATTTTTTAAACTTTTTAACTTATTTTTTAACCTCTCTAGTGAGATGTATAGAAAAATACAAAAATCGTCCAAAAATAACATGAGGTATTTATGCAAATAAAAACCAACCTTTAATTCCTAACATGCCTACAATCCTTAACCCATATCCAATTCAATTTTAGTCACCTTCCGTTTTTAAGTTTAAAAGAAGTGTAAATCTTAATAATATTTTAAGGGTGAATAGGGTCTATATATGGAATGTAGTCTTTGGTACTCTATGTACAAATACTTTAAGCTTCAAAATTTCGTAGACAGCACATTTTAGCCACAATTCCTTTGCTTTAAATTTTGTATATATTTTATGATATTCTATTTATATATAAAATACAGAAAAATCACAAACTTTCCAAAAGAACAAGGAGGTTTGGATATATGCTCCTTACAAACCCTCGAAAAAGCAAGGAGATTGGAGATAGTGTAGGCCTCATTTTGGTTCCTCGCACCGTGCCATTTGCTCTGAGGTTTGACAACAGTGATTTTTCCTTCAGATCGACTTGTGCATTCTATAGGCCCATGCTCCTTTGGTCCCTTGGTTTCCTGAAGTTTGAAGTGTATACATCTAACAAAGCACTCTTCTTGTCTTAACATGACTGCATTGAATCACTTGGCGATTTTGATATTGTGCCTAACTCAACATGCTCGATATGTAGCTCGATGGAGGAAACAAAAAACTATGTGCCTTTTTCGCTCGATCTTGTTGGAGTTGTTGTAGGTGTTGGGAATCCCTACTCCATTCGCCCTCTCGCTTGTCAACTATGGATCAAGGCCACTCGCCATTTCGAATGGCAGGCGACATGTAGAGGGCCCTATCGTTAGCCATCATCGTGGAGACTTTGGCAAGAAAGAAAAACTAGGTGATTGTCGGGGTCTCTCTCAGATCCTAGTAGGTTGCAATGCTCATAGTTTAGGGCGCCACTATTTACCATTTTACGAGATGAATTGTTGCAGATATAACATTTTTTATAGGGTAAGTTATAAAAAAAGGTCTCAATTATACCTCGATTCCATATTAGAGACCTCATTTTTCAATTGTAACAAATATGGACCTAAACTTTCAGCTTAAGGGTTTAACGTCGACATAAAAGGGTCGTTGAAGCTTACAGAGACCTCTATATGAGACAAAAACATAAGATCAGCCATTCTTTATTACGATTGAAAAATGAGTCCCTTAATTAAAACTTAAGACATAGTTGAGACTCTTTTTTGTCATTTACCCTTTTTTATGTTCGTTTTACACGATATAGAGGCGTTTTTTGGCCAGTTGAAAAGCTAGGTTTTTTGGAATTTGGAAAGTTTATTAATCTAAAAAAAACTGTAACCACCGTCACGCGCTCTGTCCGTTTTCCTCAGATAAACCTCGCGCTCATCCCCTTCCCCTTCGACCATAATACACTTCATCTCTCTCCCTCGTTTCACAGTTCACACCGTTTAACATCGCTCTCTTTCTCCTCTATCTCTATCTCTCTCCACCCCCCTCCAATGGGAGAGGTCACCTCTCTGCGCTCCACACAACCTCTTCTTTCACCTAGCTAGCTAACATCTTAATCTCACTGCATCGCCTTCTCTTTGCAGGAACAGAAGCAAGACAGCACCAAGGCCGAGCCCGAGGCCAAGGACCCATCTTCAGAACAACCCAAGAACCCAGCCGACGACTGCAGCAAGAATGAAGCTGCAGCCGGGACCAAGGAAGCCCCGGACAACAATGGCGAAGAGAAGAAGGACGAAGCTCCACCGCCCCCTCCCGAGGAGATCATAATGACGGTCTTCATGCACTGCGAGGGCTGTGCAAGGAAGGTCCAGCGGTGTCTCAGAGCCTGCGATGGTTCGTACCCACCGCTGCTTGTCTCAATCTCTTCATTCTTCTTGTTGGTTTATTGGCCATTTGGGTACTATGGAATTGATGGGACACAGGTGTGGAGGACGTTCTGACGGATTGCAGAGCGCACAAGGTGGTAGTGAAGGGGAAAGTGGCGGCTGCAGACCCTCTGAAGGTGGTGGAGAGACTCCAGAGGAAGACGGGGAGGAAGGTGGAGCTTCTCACCCCGGTGCCACCGAAACCGGAGGAAAAGGCGGAGGAGAAGATCGAAGTAGAGCCCCCCAAACTTGAGGAGAAGAAAGAAGAGGTCTTTTTCTCTCCGCTCGAATCCACTATTTAATTGGTGTTCTGGATTCTTAGATCTCTCTATGCATTTACAGCCACCGGTGATCTATGTGGTGCTTAAGGTCCACATGCACTGCGAGGCGTGCTCCATGGAGATCAAGAAGAGGATCCTCAAGATGAAAGGTCGTCACTTTTGCCAACTGGATCTTTGAGTTGCTGCACGTTTTGATATAGAACGCTTTACAGTCACAGATTTTGCAAAAAAAAATACAGGTGTTCAGTCCGTCGAGGCAGACCTGAAGGCATCGGAGGTGGCAGTGACCGGCGTCATCGAAGCACCGGCATTGGTGGATTACGTGTACAAGAGGACGGGGAAACATGCAGCCGTGGTGAAGCAGGAGGTGGTGGAGAAGAAGCAAGAAGAGGCCGAGAAGGGCAAGGAGGAGAAGGATGGAGAAGGTGACACGAAGGTGGACAACAGCGACAAAGATAAGGATGGAGATGGGAATGGAGACAGTGGTGAAGCTGGCGGTGATGGAGGTGAGGTGCAGTGCGAGGATGCCACCGCAGCGGCCATGGCGGCGAAGATGATGATGGAGATGAGGAGGAACGAGATGTACTACTACTACTATCCGAGATATCAGGTGGAACATGCTTATCCACCTCAGATGTTTAGTGACGAGAACCCCAATGCTTGCTCGGTCATGTGATATTTAGTTGATGACAAATAAGAACAAGTCTTCGTCTGTAACAAAAGTCTGTCTATTAATTTTAATTACATGAGTCGGAGTCTGGTTTGCATTTGAAATTTTCGAAATGTTGCATTGAATGCTCGTCGGCCGTTTGTGCTCAGGAGTGCTCTTGGACGTTTATAGCACAGCTCGTTTAGCATGATCAATCTGCCGTGACAACTCCTGTAGGGCCATGGTTTTAACCCATATTTTTCCTGCTGAGTTCTTGTTTTATATCTTCGTCAATGCCACAAGTACTATACTAATAGTCTGATATAGTTGGAAGGTGAGTGGAATTTCCAAGTAAAAGTTTCATGAGAAAGGCAAGGCACATTATGACAACCTAATTGCACGGGCCCCATGATCGACCGACCTGTGTCAGTCCAGTGGACACGTCCAGCTTTAGGGGGGCTATGGCCCCCGCTGCCAACGCTCCATGGTGGCTGTGGTTAGGAGAGAAGAAAGAGATATCAGAGCAGCAGTAGTGGTGGTGGCTGTGCTGTAAAACCTCTTTTCCTGCCCTTTTCTTTTCGCTTCTCGTACCAAGAGCCGAAATGTTAATGCACCTATGGAGGAAGGCCCCTTGGGGTCTCTCTCTCGCCTAATGCGTAATGCGTAACCCGAGAGGCCGCCATGGCCATGGGAGGAGGAGCAGAGGACGGTGGCGGAGACGTGACAGTGGAGGCACGTGAAGGGGCCGTACGATCGGCCATGGGAAGCCCCGCATGCAGCACCCTTCCCCGTGCAGTGCGATGCTGCGTGTGTCACGCGGACTAAGGATCTTGACCGTTTTGGCGCTTCTGCCCCTTTTGAGTCTGCTACCTTTCCTTCACGGTAGAGATGTGGTGGCCGCCTTCCATTTCAGATCCAACTGACCTCACCCTATTACGTGAAGCCCTAACTCAAATAAGGGTAAAATGGAGCCTCCCTGTAGGAGGATCTGTCCTAATTTTTTTATTTTTTTTATTTTTTCAGTGGATTTTCATTAATATATCTTTATATTTCGTGCGAAACAGAAACTCTTACGACTTACATCCAGATTAGCAATTCTGTTACCGTTAAAAAATGATTGTCTGGATGGAGGTCGTAGGAGTCTCTGTTTCGCATGAAATTTTAATAGCATAATATAGGGATATAGTGATGAATATTCACGGAAGAAATTTCAAAAAAATAAAAAAATGAGGAAAATGGGCGGGGAGCCAAGTTAGCTCCCCCTTAGGGCAGCTACATTAAACCCCTCAAATAAATATGCTTGCTCCAAATTTTTAAAATTGAATCCGAGGTCAAATAACTTGGATCACGGAGTTAAACTGATTTGGATGACATCATTATTTTTTTAAAAATCAGATTAAATCGAGCAAATGAGAGAAAAAATGCTTGAAGTGTACGATCATACTCGAGTAATTAACAATAATGTAAATTAAAAATTTAATTGAAATAATTGATAGAGCTAATTAAAATGACATAAATATGTTTACAAAGATCAACAGATATCAAAGTTATAAATTTGTAAGTGCATATGTTAGCATGTAAATATTATTTTTTACATGTTATGTATTTGTATGTACAAATATTTGCATCTATATATGTTGTAAATATATACATATACATACACAATCAGATAGGTTTAAACAGACATGCGAATAAACAAAATATATAAAGATAGTTACATAGTATATATATATATATATATATATATATATGCTATATCTATACATATACATATATGATATGCATACTTTTAAATATGGCTATTAAAAATGCATACATTACGTAAATATCTGAAATAACATATACAATATTTTAAACGTATGCAACATTAAATATTATATATATGCAATATGTAAACCAAATATTATCTGATTTATAATAGAATAAAGGTACTTATGATCAATTTATAATAAGAAGTTGTGATGGTTGTGGTTGAGTTGGTTATTAAATGGTATAAGATAAACCAAAGACTGTGTTCAATACCCACAAAATGCAATATTTTTGAACAAAATAAATTTTGAATTTCGATTCAAATTTTATTGAAAATGGTTGTGCTATGTTTTAATGTTAATATAATTAAGTTTTAATTTGGTAAACCTATGCAATTATATTTGACTTTAATTTCATTTCAATTGGAAACAAAATAGCTTTAAAGAGAAAGTTGGGAATTCCCAAATTTAAAATAATTTAAAATAAGATGGAGTTTGGGTTGAAGTTTAGTACTACATCTAGTTTTTTTTTCTAAACTTTTGGTGGCTTATATATGAGTTCACAACCCAAGCTCTTGTAGCAATAGTAGAGAGAATGAATGGAGGATGACGTGTGCGCGCGCTCCCCTCCGATACCGGCATCAGCTCGAGCTCGGGAGAGATCTCGATACTTTTGTTACGAGTTTCATTAGCAGGTTTAATAAATTAATTGTACGAATTAGTTGTGATTCAATTGCATTAAGGGAATTTGATTCAACTCCAACCATTTGATTTGAACGTCGTTTCAGAATCCGAAAAGATACCCATTGGAGGGCATTTTCGAAAAGCGAAAAAGGTACGCCTTAGGTATTTACATACCCTTCCTCCAGATGATGTTTTCTTCACTTACAAGAAAATTTCTCACGTCGCCACTCTTGCTTTCAGTTTGTCCACCACATATGCAACATCTTCTTCTCGGTTGTAAGTTCTCTTAGGTACTCTCGAGGATGATTTCATTAGTGTGTGCAGACGCAGATCATGTACCGTCATATCTTGGGAGCGAATCGCCAGTACCCTTTGCACCGGTTATGTGGGAGTGATATCTTCTATAAGAACAGTCCATTTCATGGACGCTTCGGTGATCTCTTATCTAATTTATTTACTATTTCGTTTGCTGCAATTTTTTATAATTGTCTTAAATGGATCTCGCTCTAAAATTTAATCTAATGATTTAATTGGTTCATGCATACATCTTGTAATTATTTTATGAATCATATATACTTGATTATAATTTTCTTAATTTGTAATGCATTGATTCATATTAATCTTGGTAAGTGTTGTTTAATATACACATTAATATTCATGGTAACAACAATCTTAGAGAAGATATCTGGAATCAAATTTATATCATATCAGAAACAAATGTTTAAATCTAGAGTGGACATGATCGAGATGCTTGAAATTTTTTATAGTCAGAATTTCAAGTGTTTGCAACAACGCATTAAAATTTAGTTGATAACCGTAGAGTTAATCTCAATGCTTGAAATTGAATACCCTACGATGGAAAAGGAAATCCCCTCACCCGATAGTCAGAGGGCGCAATCTACATGGAAGGAACGTGGTTGTATATGTCATGGTTGCATCATGGTGGCTTGTCCAACACGTTGTTTAACGTATATTGTTCATCCATGCAGACTGTGAAGGGTTATGGGAAGAATTAGACCATAAGTATAAAATACCAAAGATATTGGTATTGAGAGATACTCTATTGCTAAGTTCTTAAAGTTTTTTGTGGTTGAAGGGAAGTCGATTTCTAAACAGGTAAACGAGTTTTTACTCTTGCTCCATGGTCTAGAAGATGTCGAGATGAAACTTCCTAAGAAGTTTCAGGTCATGTGCATCATAGAAAATTTTCCAAATTTTGAGAAGACTTCTGTATGACCTTGAAAGGGGAATTTTTCTATGGATGTCATAATGGCAATCACTATAGAGGAGGAACACATGAAACAGAAGCATGTGGTTCCTGTTGATATTCAGGCTAAGTTAAATTCCATTATCTCGAGAGGCAAAGATAAGAAGAGAAACAATAAAGTAATAAAATGAATTCAAAGGGCAAGATCCATAAAAAGGTAAAGAATAAATCCTACTGGCACTGTAATCAAGTTAGCCATTGGAAGAAGGATTGTCTATCCTTAAAGGCTAAACCTAAAGTTACAGATAGGAGTACATAAGTTAATATGATCACTGCGGGACTTGGGACAAGCGAGGGGTGTGTCTCTGTAAAACCTGAACTATACCATATCCATGATCCAAATGAGTGGCTCGTGGATACGGGAGATAATGTGCATATCTGTTCTGACAAAGCTTTGTTTTCTTCTTATGAAACCTGTAGTGACTCGACTGTGAAGATGGAGAACGATTCGGCGACTAGGGTGATGGGGTCAGGACAAGTCAACATGATGTTCTCTTATGGACGTATCTGGACTTTGCACATATTACTACATGTCCCAGACATGAAGAAGAATGTTTTATCTGGCTCTATTTTAGTTAGAAATGATTTTGAATTAAACGTTAAATATAATAAAGTTGTCATTCTAAGACATGGCATCTTTTATGGAGAAGGCTACTTGACATATTTTAATTTATTATTTAGAATTAGATGTGATTCAGTAAACATTGATTCAGTGAATGTTTTAATTCCATGTCTTATGTCGTTAATAATTTAGAATCTTATGATATGTGGGATGGTAGATTGAGACATGTGAAGTTAAATTCAATTAAAATAATGATGAATTTAGAATTGATCCCTAAACACACTTTTATTCCTCTATCTTTGACGCCCTACTTCGCATACTCCCACCTTTTGATTCCGAAAAGAAATGCAAGGAGAAGCCCACCTTGCCGAGCCCCCAAATAGATAATATAGTTGAGTCTCAGCTTGAAGCCACATTCAAGGCAACAAATTCAAAGGAGGAAGGTCCCCCCGTGAGCGGGTACAAGAAGAAGGGCGGCAATCCTGATACTAATTAATAAGGGATGTGCCACGGGACTAGCTGTGAAATTTGTGTGCAAGCAAAGATACCTATGAAGTCTTTTTGGTCTGTCTCTAGAGATAATGAGATCTTGTATCTAACACACATGAATATATGTGAGTTTAATGGTGTGTTGACTAGAGACAATAAGAAATACTTTATCACATTTATAGATGGTGGTAGTAGATACTGGTATGTATATCTAATGAAAATCAAGGACGAAGCCATGGAGAAATTCTTATATTTAAGAATGAGGCCGAGACACAAACAAGAAAAGTGCTTAAACGGCTTACATCAGATAGATAGGGTGAATATACTTCTAACTTGTTTGATGAACAATGCAAGCTATTTAGCATAGTTCACGAAGTTACTTCCCATATTCACCACAATCAAATGGGATAGCAGAACGGAAAAATAGAACTTTAACTGATATAATCAATGCTCTCCTACAGAGTTCTGAACTTCCAACTTATATGTGGGGAGAAGCCAGATGAATCTCCATTTCATCACCTTTATTCTATCATTTTGGCCTTAAAAACCCCAGCAAATGCATGTAAATAATATCAATTTGTCTATAATAGCATTCATTATTTATTATATTTATTGTACATAAAATAAGGTTTTTAATGCCAAAATTATAGAATAAAGAGAAGAAAAGAAAAAGGAATAAAAATATTGTAAATATTTTATGACCCCAACCCCGAGACCAAGGCCAGGATGGAATTGGTCGACAAAGAATAAAGTAGGGGGAGATAAGGGCCAATAATACAATAAATTCCTCATTTATTCATTAATTTATGCATTTTGACACCTATTTTGTATATAATTATTTATCCATCAAATAAAGAAATTGTGTACTAGAAAGTTGTAGATAATAATGTGAATAAAAATACAAAATTGAGTTTGTACAAAAATAATATACAGTGTACATTTTGTACACAAAATAAAAAGCCAGAATCTCAACTTCACAGACCCATATCTTGCAAATAAAAACTCAAAACTCATCAAACTCACCTTTAATTGTATATAACTTTCCAAGAAATATTTAATAAAATAAGTGTTCCATTTGTGAAAGTTAGGTTTTTGGCTCCCCCATTGTACAGTCGACCCGAATAAAATATTCATTATATTCATTATTCATCATTTTTGTAAATTTATATTTTTAGAATCTTGTAAGTAATATATGTAACACATGTACCTATTGAAATTAAAAGAAAACCAAAAAGAATTTGTAAAATAAAATAAGCCTATGCAATACATAGGCAAAATACCTATGTTATGTATGTATATAAATAAAAGGGGAATACATTCTTTAATTATTTTATTCTTCTATATCTTTATTAAATTTTAAATATTATCTATAATTTATTAAAAATATAAATCCAAAATAAAAACAAATAAAATTCATTAAATAAATAAAATGAATATAAAATATGAGTAAAATACCTATAAGTATACCTACATATTACATATACCTATTTATTCAAATATGTAAACAAACTTATAAAAATAAATAAAAATATATTTATACTTATAAAAATAAGTTATAAATATATAAAATAATAGAATACAATATTAAAATAAAATATACAAAATAAAAATAAAAAATGCAAAATACATGTAAATATACCTATAAATACATCATTAAAATAAACTCATAATAAAATACACCAAAAAATAAATAAAAATCATAATAAAATCCTAAATAAAATAATCAGCATTTTTTATTTTATACTCAAAAGATAATAAAATCATGTACCATTTTAAATTATTTATTCTTTAATAAAACCCCCTGTTTTGTCTTGTAGCGTCCTACGTGGACCAATCAGGGGCGGCGGACCGTTGACCTCTGGTCAACTGTAACATCCGCGTCTCAGACCCGTCAAACCTGGCGATTCCCCGATTTTCTGGCATTTTTCGCGAGCGTCTCCTCCATCGATCGCGACTCGCTTCCTTCACAAGAAATCATCCCTAATGATCACTGATGCCCGCCAATATCTTGGATCATCTGTACAAACTCCAGATTACTCAATAAACGCCGGTCAATAAGGGTGTCCAGGGATGTTTATAAATAAGTTTCCCCTCCTCCTTGATCGAATTTGGCCAACTTGCTTCCCCCAAAACACCTTGAATCAGGTCCTGGACGAGCCTTGTGACAGGAGGAGTTCCCTAGCACCGTGAATCGGCCGGAGGAGGAAGAAATTTTGTCGCGGCGGAGCTCCGGCGTCCGTCCTGCTCCCTGGAGGCCCCCAGGTATAAGAGTTGTTCCTTTACGTTATTTAGGTAGATTTTGATTGCAGCCTTTCATTCCCGCACTTTATTTCCAATATAGATCAGTAGCGTAGTCTAGTTTAGCCAAATCGAAGTTCGTCGGAGCGGTCCACCGTGCCCTCGACTGTTTCCGACCATCATTCCGCTTCCATTTCACTCCTCATCGCCTTCTCCATCTCTCGATCACCTTTGTTCAACCGGAGACCCTCGGTCTTCGCGAATCGGAGCTCCACCTCCGTCGTTCGTCGGAGCTCCTCCGCCTCGCCTCACCTTGCGTCCTAGCTTCAAAACCCAGGGTCGAGGAGAAAGCCCTCGAGCCCCTTGTTTTTCCTGTGCAGGTACCACGTTGAAACGAGCCCTCGGGGACTCGATCCGAACCAGGAAGAGGTTCCTGGAGGTCCAAACCTTCTCCGACCTCGCCTGAACACCTCAGAACTCCAGGAGCCAAGTGAAGACCGTCGTTCGACACGGGGACCTTCCATTAACGTGATGAACACCTCAGATGCGACGGAGAAGCCTGTAGGAGCCCGTGATTCAAGATCGAAGTTCGCTTCGCGCGAGCTTCTTCCCTGTTCTTCCAAGCGGCTCCATAGCCGTCCGATCATGATGAAGGTCCCAGATGCAGCAGCAGGCATTGGATGGACACCATGTCGACCGTCAGATCGCGCCTCGCGATCTAATCTCAAGCGCCCATCAGCGAAACGGTACCGGCCGTTGGATGAGCGATGCGTGGATAAGTGAGATCATCAACGCCGTCCAACCGTGCCTAATAAGGGGTAAATTGCATATTTGACCCTAGTTCCTTTTTGTATTTAATGTTTATTACTGTAAATAAAAGTCAAGGTTCAAATTAATGTGGAAATTTTGCATGGACCCCCTGGATGTTTTTAATATTGCACGTTAGGTCCATTCCACGTCACCTCACGTGTAGTCCCATGTGAGGAGTAAAAATTGCACACGACCCCCTGTATGTTTATGTATTTACCTTCAGTCCATAAAATAAAATATCAAGTGTATTATTTTTGTGAAAATTGCAACCAGGACCCTGAACTTTCTGAAAGTACAATTTTGTCCTTATGTATGCGAATCACGTGTAGTCCCACGTGATGGTTAAATTGCAAGGGGGCCCTGGCAGGTTTGTTTATGTGTATTTCGTCCTTAAAATTGCAGAAAACGTTGATACTTGCTGGTGTTTTTACACTGTGACCCCTATATTTATTTTATTTACGGAAATACCCCTGCCAGGCAGTTTTAAATTTTATTTCTTTCTTTTATTTATTATAAATAGCAATATGGCTCCAAAAATCATGAAATTTTTAGGGTAGTTGCTTGATACAGTGTTCTTTCACGCATGCATTTTTACTTTGGATTTGAAGCAACGTACCTATTTTTAAAAAAATAAAATGGAGCCTAATCAGTCCCTGTCTAAATCTAAAAATACCCAAAAAAATATCAAATGTTTTTTAAAAATTCCAAAAATATTATATATGGTATATTTATATATACATTGAGTCCAGAAAATGAAAAAAACCTAAAAATAGAAAAAGGAAATATAAAATTTCAAGAAGCTCCAAAATCATAAAAAAGAAAAAAAAACCTAGAAAAATACCAAAAATGTGTTTTCTTACTTCATAATTATTTATATATTATTATTTAGGTTATTTTTTGACTTATTTTATATTGTTAAAACCCAAATTAGATTTGACCTATTTAATTAGTCCCATATTAGGGATAATTTTTGAATTAAAAATACATAAAAATTAGAAAAATCCAGAAAAATAACAAAAAATATTATATCTTATATATATAGAGTATTTATATAGATATATATCCATTTATTATATTTCTCTTTCTTCCTAAATATATATATATATATATCTATATATATATATATTTATTTATATTGTATAGTTAAAAATATAAAAAGAAATATATATATATATAATATAAAAACAAAAATAAAAAAATATATAAATTCAAAAACCAACAAAAAGACTTGTGTGCATACACGACCAGCTTGTACATGAATACTCGTAGGCTACCGATTTTTTCTCTCTGTGGTTCGACCTCTACATGCTTACGCACTATGCATATTTTATGGTAGAGTTAATAAATGTTAATTCACAGTTTTTGGACTTAATTGGCTTATTCTTTGAAGTGGGTTAATTTATGGTTAACAAGGGTTTTGTGAGCGGTCGCCTCATCGACACAATCGTCCCCGTCTTGTGCGGGGCGTATTTTGACCCTCGTAAAATTCTCGTTATCAAATGGCGCCGTTGCCGGGGAGCAATGAGCGTAGCCTATTATACCTTGTCATTCTTGTATAAAAATTCATTCATTCATCATTTATTCTGTGATTAGTTATTTATTTGAAATTGTTTAACTAACACATGATTCTTTGATTAGTGACATACACATTCAATTATTCTGATTAATTAATTGATTCTTTATTTCATTGATTGAGCTTGTATATTAATTCTATCTCTTTGTGACATTGTTGCGAGGGCCCGCCAAGCGAGGATGGTTTCTTAGGAAGTCAAGGCAACCGAGCTTGGAGGAGATTGGTCTTCACTTCATGACCAACTGGAGAGAGCACCAAGGATGCAAAGGGATGTGAATTAGCTAGGCCTTAGGATCAATTTTGTAATTTATTGTGAGAGAGAGACAATTTTGGCATGTAATATAACTTGGACTCTACGCTTCACAATGAGGTCCAGTGCCCGGGTGTCTGTTCACCTGGGGGCCTCGTCGCTGTTTTCCGAGTTTTCTACCGCTTTCTTTTCTTTGTTTTCCGATGTTTTGTGCTTTCCACCTTTATTTCATTTTGTTTTGTGTGCTTGGAGCTCCTAGACATAGGTTGCTTGATTCAGGAGCTAGGTCCAAACCTTAATAAGAATGCATGTTCCTATAGTCTACTTCGTATGGATCTAGTCAAATTTAAACAGTTTGTTCATTTATCTCTTAACCCGTGTGCCGTGAGCGAGCCCCATCAAGCTCTACTCCTGAACTCGAGTGTGTCGAGAAGAGGAGGGGTAAGCCAAGACCAGACTCTTAGGTTAAGGATAAGTGAGCAACTTGTGGTTCTTCACGTTAATAGCAGCTAATATTTAGGGCGATTTTGTCGAATGCACACCGCCATGTAGATAGGTTTAAAAATTCTGTTTTGCATACCACATGGAGAGAGTTGGGATGCACTGTAAGTCTTCTAACTCAGCATGCATCATTCGGTTCAATGGTGAGATTTCCATCATAGACCCAACTTGCACGGCTTTTCCGCTATCTCCCTCTGATTTTGAGCACCTAGGACATAAATGAAAATCTACAAAAACGTTAGGCGCTGGTATGAAACAGACTCAAAAAAAAGTGAAAACCCAAAAAAAACTAAAACAAGGGGACTGCTAAATAAACTTTGACTTTAATTAAATTTTATAATGGACTATCATTGTACTGGATTCATAAAGTCCTCATTGTTTTCAGGTACCTTTGGAGGGGGACCAAAACCCTACTCCCTTGAGCGAGGCACGCCCCATAAGGAATAGAGCCAAAATCCCAGTCTGCAACTGCCTTGTGTATCGTCTGGATTTCCGAAGTATTGGTGCTTCTATCGTACGTGGGCGAGTAGGGCTTGGTCGCCAGTGATGACTCTCTGTTGTATACAGCATCGACCTTGTTCGAAGTACCGAGCATAGGCCACGCCTTCACGGGGGTGTCTGTCTCATCGTCTTGCGTCCGAGTAGGTTCTTGCATGCTCACGGGTGATTTCATTGCGAGCGAGGATCGAAGTATCGGTTTCGCCTATTGGCTTCCTCTCTCTATTTCTTTGGCTGAGTAGGGATCCAGGAAGGGTTACAAGGACCTCAAAAAGTACAGACTACAGGTTACAAAGGAGGAGGACAAGTACGGGATACTTCTCTGACAGTACTCTCTCTCCTATAGGGGTAGCGTGCTAAGGACTTGTTAAAAGATATGTCTGAAATAATAACTCTAAAACTGAAAAGATAATAAGTACCCGAACCTTTACGGTTTCACATGGCGTGAGTTGGTGAACCCAATCTTGTATTGTGTTTGTATGGATCTAGATTAAGGTTCAAAGATCAAGTTCCGCGCCTTTGCGCAAATTTTGTTGTGTCATTCCCCTTTGACCCTCGCTCAATTTGAGCCTTTCTACTGTTTTGCACTCCTTTTTACTCCTTGTTGACCATCGTATCCTTCCTCCAACATACACTCCTCTCTTGCTTTGCGAATTCGATCCATGGATGGTTTCCGTCGGGACCTTGCCGACACCCACATCGATTCCATGGACTCGACTTTGCCAATAAATTCGAGGCGATTCCCGAGAACCCGACCCGGACTTTGCGGATCGATCTCCAAACTCCTCATCTTCTACCTCCCTTTTGACCACCCAATAAACAGGGATCACTTTTGTCCTACTCTCGTCGTTGTGAATGGAAGTTGATTACAATCCACATCTTGTTCCGTTCACAATATGTTGGGGTTGACCTTAACTCCAAAATTATCATGACAACTGAACAATATTGCAAGTGGTATGATCAGGATTCTCTCATTCTGCAGATAAAAGGGCAGACTGAGCCCTGGCTTCTACTTCAGAATTCATTTCTTCCGACTCAGACCCTGACATGGCTCCTCAAGGAAAGGGCAAGGGTCAACAACCACTCCAACCAGAAGGACAGTTGCCAGATCAGAATCAGGTTAATGCACAACTGTTAGCATCTATCCAGGCAATCCAACATCAGCTGACCGAGCAGGTCCTAGCACAAACTGCTTTTCAGGATATGCTGAATGATGTAATGAATAGACACGAGGGAGGAGGAGGAGGCATAGGAGGTGATATCCCTTCAGATGATGAGGGAGAGCCAGGACATGGGAGACCCAAACCTACACTAAAGGAGACTTACAACCCTGGAGACAGCCAGATGACCGAGTGGATTCTCATTCCACGGGTGCACGCTCACTTTGAGTTGAAGCCCCAGTTCCTTGCTCTTCTTCCAGCTTTCCATGGAAACACCCAGCAGCAGTTCTCATGTATCTACCGTACGACGCACTATCCCGATGTTCCTTTGGACATTGTCAAAATGATGGCATTTCCCTTCAGCTTACAAGACAAGGCCCTTTATTGGGTCAACCATCTGGGGAAGGTTGTGACCACCTGGGAGGAACTAAAGTCAGCTTTCCTACATAAGTTTTACCGTCTCGGTCGGATCAACCAGATGCGTGCCCGAATCAGCAACTTCTCCCAAGGAGCCCACGAGTCCATACATGAAGCATGGGAGAGATTCACCGATCTGCAGGAGAAATGTCCCCATCATGAGATCCCGAAGATCAGCTTGGTCCAGCACTTCTTTGGGGGCCTGAACATTGAGAGTCAAAGGCTTGTTGACGCAGCATGTGGAGGCTCGCACTTCAACAAGGATGAAGATGTGATCTGGCAGATATTCGAAGAAATGGCCGAAGGAGAGGTCGCCCTCTCTTCATCAAAAGCATACCAGAAGCAGCCCCAGATCCTCCAGAAACAAGTGCACATGGTAGCATCCCACGACGCGGAGAGAGATGAGAGATCCAACCTCAGCATCATCGGGGGCCATCTCTCGAAGGTTGATATCATCGAAAAGCGATCACAGGACCTTAAAAAACTTGTTGTGATCGAAAAGAGGACTCAGAACCTTGACAAGCTTGATCAGATCACCAAACAGCTAGAACTGCTGGTGGGCACCATCAACTCTGTTCAGTCAGCAGCACCGTCAGAAGCTTCAGCCGAGAGGAAGGACGAGCAACCACCGCTACATCAGCCTCAGCCGAGCCAGCAGCCACCGGCAGTCCAGCACGTGTACTACGTGCAGGCGCCCGACCAGGGCCAGCCGCAGCAGCAGATGGTCGTGTACCAACCAGAGTTTGTATCATGATCCGATTCACTATTCCCACCACCACCCCTGGTCCAAGAAGTGAACCGGGTATGGAGTCACGAAGCACAACCGACCCATCCTATGGGACAACCTCAGGGTCAGCTACCGGCCAACCGGCAATACCACCAACCTCAGGGTGGTCGTTTTGGGCAGTCCTCACAGCCGTCGCCACCATATCATCAGCCTCTCCAGTATGCAAATCAATGGAGGCAGAATCAACAATATCAGCAGCAGCAATACCGTAACCCACAACCTTTCCATTAGTATGCGGGTGCTCCACCTCAGCAGTACCAACAGTATCCTCCTCCCTCTTATCAGCAACTCCAGCTTCCTGCACCACCCCAGCGTCACCAGCAACAACCTCAGCACACACACATGCAACAACAGCGTGGTCTACACGCTGAATCCACTGAGGCAACTCCTATGAACCCGACCATGGATTGCTTGGTCCAACTCGTCAAAGGGCTGGCAGATATGACCAAGAGGCTCGACGAGCTGACTGCCACCAAGACCACCATCCCAGCTCAGGTCGAGGCCAACCCCAATAGCTACAGAAAGAAAGAGCAGGTAGAATATGATGCCCTATCCGCATCTGTAGAGTCAGAAAATGATAATATGGTTTATTCTAATGCTGTCACTCTCAGGAGCAGTAGGGCCTTGCCCCCACCTGCTATCAAGAATGGGGAGAATAAAGAACCAGGTGGATCGTCATCTTCTGCATCAGCCGTACCAACTACAGTGGCGGGTGAGAAGGAAGAAGAAGGAGAAGCCATTCCAGCTGTCAGCCACCACCATCTTCACCAACAAAAATCACAAAAAATCAGCAAAAGCAAAAAGACCAAAAAGGATGTTACAGTCAAAGCAAAGTCGCACCAACAGTGGAGGAGCCGCCAGTAGTCGATCCCTCGCCAGCTGACGGCACAGATGCCTCATTTTGTGCTCGCCCCTCAGCACCAGCATGTCAGAATCCAGTTTGTACTCCTTTTTGCCACCCGGATGTACAACATTCTGTGGGCGATAATTTTGATGTAAATAAGAACTCTGTTTTTCCTGCTAGAGATGTACATATTCCTTTTCCTCATGCAATAGAAAAATCCAAAAAAAATGCAAAATGAAAAAATGCATTGTCTGATCCTGGAGTTGTGGAAATTCTAGATAATTTAACCATAGAGATACCATTGATCAAGGCCATGGAATACATGCCCGCGGTGAAAAAGGGCTTGAAGGAGGCATGTACCAACAAACGTCTCCTGGCACGTGAGAATAGACGGAGAGATGTAGAAAAGCACGTGCTTTCCATGGCCACTGTTGCAGCTATCAGCAACCTCCCACAGAAGAAATAAGACACAGGAGCACCTCTTATCAGTTGTGAGATTTTCGATCAAGTCTTCGAGCGCACTCTCCTCGACAGTGGGTCTTCCATCAACCTTTTGCTATCATCAATAACGCAAGAATTTGGGCTGGGTCCGCTCAAGCAAACACGAATGGTCCTTCAGTTCGCTGACCGATCCATCAAGCGGCCCCGGGTCTATTGGAAGATGTTGTAGTTAAGGTATGGGAGATGCAATTCCCAGCTGATTTTGTAGTCCTTGATATGGACTCACCCGCACCTCTACTCCAGACCCCTATCATCCTTGGCTGCCCATTCCTACGTACCTCAGATGTCGTGGTTGATTACGGGTCTGGCAAGATCACTTTTAGCTCGAACAACAAGCATATTACTATAAACATGATCAGAGAGCTGAACGCCACGACTGATGAGATCCATGCAGTATCAGAAGCAGACTATGACTTTGTTGCAGAGATCAGAGACTCATCACTGTTATTGAATGATTCATGGACCCGAGAAATCATCACTCTTAAGGAGGACTTGGAAAGCACAGTTGCCATAAGCTCCGATGATTCTTGGGAGACAGATTCTCAGATGCAGGTGCATCTCTTTGATCCCGAGAATTCACTCCAACCCGAACACAATGAGCACAGTACAGAACAATTCGGCACATCATCAGGGTCTCAACAGAATACCGAGGATAGTAGCTCCATCAAGAAGTACTTCCCACCACCAGTATAGTCTCTGAAGTGACCAACAAGATGGACAGATCAAAACCAGAACTCAAGCCACTTCCTGCAGGTCTGAAGTATGCTTTCCTCGCGGGTGAAGAACACATGTATCCGGTCATCATCAGCAGCAGGCTGATTCCGGAGCAGGAATCTCGACTCCTTGAGGTTCTAGAAAAGAACCGCAAGGCACTTGGTTGGTGTTATCAGATCTCCACGGGATAAATCTAGCTCTATGTTCACACCACATTTACCTGGAAGAAGATGCCAAGCCGTCCCGCGAATTCCAAAGAAGGCTGAATCCAAACCTCCGGGACGTCGTCATGAAAGAAATAACGAAATGGTGTGACGCAGGCTTTATCTATCCCATCTCCGATTCAAAATGGGTAAGCCCACTGCATGTAGTTCCAAAGAAATCCAGGCTTACTGTGGTTACTAATGACAAAGGAGAGGAAATATCCACTCGGGTACCAACATCCTAGCGGGTGTGTGTTGACTACCACCGGCTTAATGCAGCAACTAAGAAGGACCACTTCCCCTTGCCATTCATTGATCAAGTTTTGGAAAGACTAGCAGGCAAGGAGTTCTTCTGCTTTTTGGATGGGTATTCCGGGTACAACTAAGTGGCAATCGCTCCCGAAGATCAAGAGAAGACTACCTTCACTTGCCCGTTCGGCACCTATGCCTTCAAGAGGATGCCCTTTGGATTATGTAATGCACCTGCAACATTTCAAAGATGCATGCTAGCAGTTTTCGCTGAGATGGTAGGTAGTTTTCTCGAGGTGTTCATGGACAACTTCACAGTCTATGGTGACAGTTTCGATTCTTGTCTTGGTCACTTAGCAGAGTGCTTCAGAAATGTAGTGAAGTCAATTTAGTGCTCTCATGGGAAAAGAGTCACTTCATGGTCACCGAAGGGATTGTGCTGGGTCATGTCATTTCCAAACGTGGCATGGAAGTCGACCCGACAAAGGTGGATGTTATTGCCAATTTGGAGCCGCCTCGGTCGGTCAAGAATATAAGGTCATTCCTGGGGCATGTGGGATTTTACAGACGATTCATCAAGGATTTCAGTGCATTGCCCGACCTTTAACATAACTCCTATGCAAGGAAACTGAGTTCAATGTCGATCAGCAGGTTCTCCTTGCTTTCAATCAACTGAAGGAGCTTATCACTCAGGCTCCAGTCCTACAGCCGCCAGATTGGTCTCTTCCCTTCGAGATCATGACTGATGCGTCAGATTTTGTAGTTGGGGCTTTTCTTGGACAGAGGAAAGAAAAGGCGCCCTATGCCATTCACTATGCCAGCAAAACATTAGATGAGGTGCAGAGAAATTACACTGTGACAGAGAAAGAGTTGCTGGCCGTGGTTTTCGCCCTCGAAAAGTTCAGATCCTATTTGCTTGGATCAAAAGTCACCATTTTTACAGACCACTCTGCTATCCGGTACCTACAGCAGAAGAAGGATGCCAAGCCGAGACTGTTTCGATGGATCCTTCTCCTCCAGGAATTTGACTTGGAAATTAAGGACAAGCCTGGAGTCCAGAATGTGGTAGAAGACCATCTCTCCAGAATTGAGCAGCATGGGCCTCCTCTGAACAATATACCCATCACAGAAACCTTTCCAGATGAATCAATTTTAGCAGTGGATTCTCTCCCTTGGTATGCTGATATAGTCAATTACCTCGCCTCGGGGGTAACACCGTCGGATTGGACGAAGAATCAAAAGAATAAATTTATGTCGATCATCCATTTCTATCAATGGGAGGATCCTCTTTTATTCCGGGAAGGAGCAGATTGCATTTGGCGTAGGTACATCCCTCAGGAGGAGCATTATAGTGTCCTCGAGCAATGTCACTCGCTCGAATCTGGTGGACATTACTCTGGAGACCGTACGACAGCCAAAGTACTTCAGTACGGCTTCTGGTGGCCCACATTATTTAAGGCTGCAGCAGAATTTATCAAACGATGCATTGACTGTCAAAGATTGAAGGGTACACTCACTGCAAAAGATTCGATGCCCCTAAAAATCATTCAGATAGCAGATGTTTTCGATGCGTGGGGCATTGACTTCATGGCACATTTCCCTAACAGTCAAGGTTTTGAGCACATCCTCCTTGCCGTCGATTACGTGAGTCTTTGGGTTGAAGCTATTCCCGCTCGAGCCGTCGACAGCAGAACAGTGTGTCAGTTCTTGAAGAAGAACATCATTTCGCGGTTTGGGATACCTAAAATTCTCATATCGTACGGGGGTAGCCATTTTATTAACAAAGAGATCAAGAAACTAACGAAGGAGTACGGCATCGACCATCGTGTCGCATCTCCTTACCATCCTCAGACCAATGGCATGACCGAATTGTCGAACAGAGAAATTAAGATGATCTTGCAGAAACTTGTACGGCCGGACAGAAAGAACTGGTCTCAACTCTTGGACTCAGTTCTCTGGGCTTACAAAACCGCCTACTAGTCGCCCTTGGGCATGTCACCTTATCGTCTTGTATATGGGAAGCCGTGCCATCTGACCGTCGAATTAATTCACAAGTCTTTATGGGCAATTAACATGTGCAATTTGGACTCACGGAAAAGTGGTCAGAAAATAAAGCATGATCTGAACAGACTCCTGGAGTTCCGAGACTATGCATACGATAACACATTGATGTACAAGGATAAGGTGAAACGCTGGCATGACCGACACATCAGACGAAAGACCTTTGAAGTTGGACAGAAGGTGTGGCTATTTGATGCAAAGTTGCGGATATTCCTGGGCAAATTAAAGAGTAAGTGGACAGGGCCATTCCAAATTCGTGAAGTGCGTGACAATGGAAGCATTGCCATATCAGAATTGTCTACTGACGCACAACCATTCATCGTCAACGGTCAGCTCCTGAAGCCTTACCTCGAACCAGATACATTCTTGGCCGTTGTCGACTCCATCCAGCTTCTGCACCATGATGACATCTCCACAGCATCAGAAGATTCAGACGCTGCACCTCAAAAATTGTTCATCTGATTTTCTTCTTCTCTTCTTCTTTTCTCTTCTATCTTTTTTTTATCAAAAGGTAATGTCCCTTTTTGTCAGTTTTCTATATTTAGGACACATTTTGTCCTAAGTATAGGGGGATGTGCACCTCGAGTTCTTTTATTCTTTGATCCTCTCCATTGTCTCCTCTTCTTGTCTATACTTAGGACTATCTTACCCTAAGTATAGGGGGAGACATTCGGAGTACGATCTGTTTATTCCCACCCTTGACCCTCCCTGCTTTATGTACAGTCTGCTATACTTCGGATTACTTGATCCTCAGTATAGGGGGGACGGCCAACTGCTCATTCATTCATTTTTTATTCATATATTCTTTCGACTTGTCTATACTCAGTACGAGTTATGTCTTTTTTTTCTCTTCGATCTATGAGGACATAGCTCAAGCAAAGTATAAGGGGTCGTATATACCATGTATATACTATAAGCCATAACTCATACTGTAAATAAAATATTACCTCAAGCTAAAAAAAGAAATGATAAAAGTATTATCATTACTATAATCAAAGATGACTGTGAGCTCCTCAGATTCTTACATACTGATTAATAAATCAGGCAAGAATAGCTTTGTAAAAGATTTGAAACTCTTTGTGAAAATATTTGTGAAACTGTTCAAAAGGTTGTGAAAAGGTGTTCAACCTTTGTAAATATCTTTGATTGCAAAATTCATTTTCTTTGTGTGAAATAAAAATGTTTGAAAAGCAGGTTGCAAATGATTGGAAAATGGTTGTAAAATTATTTTGAAAAATTTATCTATACTATTTGAAAAACTTCTACAAAATGATTTTCAAATGAGTGTACAGGTTTGTAAAAATATTTTGGACTATAGTTTTCAAAATCTTTCTAAATGATTTTCAAATAAAGCTGAGGAGTATACACAGAAATCTCTCATGCAAAAACAAGCAACAATTCCAAATAAAACTTATAAGAGCCCAAATAAGTTGGTACAGAAAATATAGTTTCTGCTCTTTGTATATACTGATTAATAAATCAGGTTAAAATATTTTTGCAAAATGAATTGAAAATGGTGTGAATTGTTTGGAAAACTTTTTGTGAAACGATTTCAACCTTTGTAAAAATAATTTGATTGCAAAATATCTTTTATTTGTGTGAAATAAAGGATTTGAAAATCTATTTGCAAAAGATTTTGAAAATGTTTGTACAAGTATTTTGAAAAATGTATATATAGTGTTTCCAAAATCTTTGAAAAATGGCTTTCACATATTTGTAAATATTTGCAAAAATTATTTTGTACTATAGTTTTCAAAATGATTTTCAAATACGTTTGAGGAATAAAAGCATCATAATATATATATATATATAAGAATACAAATCATAAAAAAAGAAAGGTAATCTTTATCAATTGTATATACCCCTAAATAAATCACTTTGTTAAAACCAGTAAATTCTTTAAGTCTTGCGACACATCTGTGTAAATAGCTGTATATATTGTACTTTGTGGGATCAAATTCTTTTATTTGCACAATTCTTTGTAAAAATTTTCTCTTTGTTTTCAAATTCTTTGAAAATCTTTGCATCATTCATTGTGTATCGCATTTGGATATCATTCATATTCTTTTCTTCTGAGCTTGATGATTGAACTAGTCCAGTAAAGTCGAAGATTGGAGCTTGGTTGGACCTTAATACACCTAACTGCACTGGAACTTTATGGGAACTAGGTTTAAGGTACTTCAGATCTATTCAGACTTAATTCTTTGAGAAATCAAGGCTGGGTTCACGTCACCCCAATGGAATAACTAGAACTTTTCGAGACACACGCATGACTCTTGTCGGTCGTGACCTAACTTGGACACTTGCACCTTTCACTTGGCTCAACTCAGTTGGAGTGGTGAGGGGGTTGGATTTGCCAGTCTGAGACGCACACGGGTGGAAACATTCATCCTCGTCTGGGGAGGGAAGTGCACCCCAACCTGGTCCAGTTTCAATGAAGTCGAATGACAGGAGAGTGTGGGTTGCAATAAAGCTTCAAAAGAGGGATAGTCTTCTAGCTCAAGAGGAAAAAGTCCTTATGTAAATGCTGCTGTCAATAGTACGTTTGAAAAAAAACTCCAAAAAAGTGGACAGGCTTGAAAATAAAAATAAAGTGCCTGTCGGAGTATGTATATATGTTGCATAGAAAATAAGCAAGCTTGAGCATCAAAGTTATACCATGTGAGCCTGCAGCTGGATGACTTGACTACACTGGTCTTGCATCCCAGGATAGGTAGCTACACTGACTATCGTCCATTCTCTTCTCCATCCCCTCCTCTTGAGTCAGATGCCACTTGAACTTAGAAGGGAATGCCCCGCTCCTCGACGGTAGAGGGCTGGATTGGGGAATCATTGGGTTGTCATTCTGGAGAAGTCAGCTCCTTTGTCATTTCAGTTGGGGAGAGCCACCATCACTTACACTGTACAAGTCAGCTTCATAGTCATAAGGGTTTGCGTATGACGTGGGCTAGTTCTGACCTGGCTATTGAGGTGATTTGAACCGAGTTCTGTGACTCTCGAAAGCTGTTGTGTTTTTAAATTTGGTTCCCGACTAGGTTCCACACACATTTTCACACCAAGGTCTAACCCGAGCTCCAAACTCTGATTTTGTAAGGACAAGATATTGCACTGAAAGCTATTCTATTCACTCTATCTTCTTCAATTCCCTTTTTCTTTTCTTTTTATTCTTTATTCTTTTTCTTCTTATTGCATAAGTATTTGCTAGGGACTAGCAAAGGCAAGTATAGGGGGTGGTGAATCTCCATTTCATCACCTTTATTCTATCTTTTTGGCCTTAAAAACCCCAGCAAATGCATGTAAATAACATCAATTTGTCTATAATAGCATTCATTATTTATTATATTTATTGTACATAAAATAAGGTTTTAATGCCAAAATTATAGAATAAAGAGAAGAAAAGAAAAAGGAATAAAATATTGCAAATATTTTATGACCCTAACCCCGAGACCAAGGCCATGATGGAATTGGTCGGCAAGGAATAAAGTAGGGGGAGATAAGGGCCAATAATATAATAAATTCCTCATTTATTCATTAATTTATGCATTTTTGACACCTATTTTGTATATAATTATTTATCCATCAAATAAAGAAATTGTGTACATGAAAGTTGTAGATAATAATGTGAATAAAAATAGAAAATTGAGTTTGTACAAAAATAATATACAGTGTACATTTTGTATACAAAATAAAAAGCCAGAATCTCAACTTCATAGACCCATATCTCGCAAATAAAAACTCAAAACTCATTAAACTCACCTTTAATTGTATATAGCTTTCCAAGAATTAATAAAATTGGTTTCATAATTTTTGGAGTCCATCTGTGAAAGTTAGGTTTTTGGCTCCCCCATTGTAAAGTCGACCCGAATAAAATATTCATTATATTCATTATTCATCAATTTTGTAAATTTATATTTTTTAGAATCTTGTAAGTAATATATGTAACACATGTACCTATTGAAAATAAAAGAAAACCAAAAAGAATTTGTAAAATAAAATAAGCCTATGCAATACATAGGCAAAATACCTATGTTATGTATGTATATAAATAAAAGGGGAATACATTCTTTAATTATTTTATTCTTCTATATCTTTATTAAATTTTAAATATTATCTATAATTTATTAAAAATATAAATCCAAAATAAAAACAAAGAAAATTCATTAAATAAATAAAATGAATATAAAATATAGGTAAAATACTTATAAGTATACCTACATATTACATATACCTATTTATTTAAATATGTAAATAAACTTATAAAAATAACTAAAAATATATTTATACTTATAAAAATAATTTATAAATATATAAAATAATAGAATAAAATATTAAAATAAAATATACAAAATAAAAATAAATAATGCAAAATACATGTAAATATACCTATAAATACATCATTAAAATAAACTCATAATAAAATACATCAAAAAATAAATAAAAATCATAATCAAATCCTAAATAAAATAATCAACATTTTTTATTTTATACTCGAAAAATAATAAAATCATTTACCATTTTAAATTATTTATTCTATAATAAAACCCCTTGTTTTGTCCTGTAGCGTCCTACGTGGACCAATCAGGGGCGGCGGACCGTTGACCTCTGGTCAACTGTAACATCCGCGTCTCAGACCCGTCAAACATGGCGAATCCCCGATTTTCTGGTATTTTTTGCTGGCGTCTCCTCCATCGATCGCGCTCGCTTCCTTCACAAGAAATCATCCCTAATGATCACTGATGCCCGCCAATATCTTGGATCATCTGTACAAACTCCAGATTACTCAATAAACGCCGGTCAATAAGGGTGTCCAGGGATGTTTATAAATAAGTTTCCCCTCCTCCTTGGTCGAATTTGGCCAACTTGCTTCCCCCAAAACACCTTGAATCCGATCCTGGACGAGCCCTTGTGATAGGAGGAGTTCCCTAGCACCGTGAATTGGCCGGAGGAGGAAGAAATTTTGTCGCGGCGGAGCTCCGGCGTCCGTCCTGCTCCCTGGAGGCCTCCCAGGTATAAGAGTTGTTCCTTTACGTTATTTAGCTCTGAAAAATAAATTTTCAAAATCTATTTTATAGAATTCGATTGCAATCTTTCATTCCCGCACTTTATTTCGCATACAGATCAATTTATTTCGCAGACTTCTCAATCGTGCCCTCGACTGTTTCCGACCATCATTCCGCGTCCATTTCACTCCTCATCGCCTTCTCCATCTCTCGATCACCTTTGTTCAACTGGAGACCCTCGGTCTTCGCGAATCGGAGCTCCACCTCCGTCGTTCGTCGGAGCTCCTCCGCCTCGCCTCACCTTGCATCCTAGCTTCAAAACCCAGGGTCGACGAGAAAGCCCTCGAGCCCCTTGTTCTTCCTGTGCAGGTACCACGTTGAAACGAACCCTCGGGGACTCGATCCGAACCTGGAAGAGGTTCCTGGAGGTCCAAACCTTCTCCGACCTCGCCTGAACACCTCAGACCTCCAGGAGCCTAGTGAAGACCGTCGTTCGACGCGGGGACCTTCCAGCAACGTGATGAACACCTTGGATGCGACGGAGAAGCCTGGAGGAGCCCGCGATTCAAGATCGAAGCTCGCTTCGCGTGAGCTTCTTCTCTGTTCTTCCAAGCAGCTCCATAGTTGTCTGATCATGATGAAGGTCCCAGATGCAGCAGCAGTCGTTGGATGGACACCATGCCGACTGTCAGATCACGCCTCGAGATCTAATCTCAAGCGCCCATCAGTGAAGCGGTACCGACCGTTGGATGAGCGACGCGTGGATAAGTGAGATCATCAACGCCGTCCAACCGCGCCTAATAAGGGGTAAATTGCATATTTGACCCCAGTTCCTTTTTGTATTTAATGTTTATTACTGTAAATAAAAGTCAAGGTTCAAATTAATGTGGAAATTTTGCATGGACCCCCTGGATATTTTTAATATTGCCCGTTAGGTCCATTCCACGTCACCTCACGTGTAGTCCCACGTGAGGAGTAAAAATTGCACACGACCCCCCGTATGTTTATGTATTTACCTTTAGTCCATAGAATAAAATATCAAGTGTATTATTTTCGTGAAAATTGCAACCAGGACCCTGAACTTTCCGAAAGTACAAATTAGTCCCTGTGTATGCGGATCACGTGTAGTCCCACATGATGGTTAAATTGCAAGGGGGCCCTGGCGGGTTTGTTTATGTGCATTTCGTCCTTAAAATTGCAGAAAACGTTGATACTTGCTGGTGTTTTTGCACTGTGACCCTTGTATTTATTTTATTTGCGGAAATACCCCTACCAGGCAGTTTTTAATTTTATGTCTTTCTTGTATTTATTATAAATAGCAATATGGCTCCAAAAATCATGAAATTTTTAGGGTAGTTGCTTGATACAGTGTTCTTTCACGCATGCATTTTTACTTTGGATTTGATGCAACTTACCTATTTTTAAAAAAAATTTAAAATGGAGCCTAATCAGTCCCTGTCTAAATCTAAAAATACCAAAAAAATATAAAATGTTTTTGAAAAATTCCAAAAATATTATATATGGTATATTTGTATATACATTGAGTCCAGAAAATGAAAATAAAACTAAAAATAGAAAAAGAAAATATAAAAATTTCAAGAAGCTCCAAAATCATAAAAAAAGAAAAAACCTAGAAAAATACCAAAAATATGTTTTCTTACTTCATAATTATTTATATATTATTATTTACATATTAAAATTAATTTGGGTTATTTTTGGACTTATTTTATATTGTTAAAACCCAAATTAGTTTTGACCTATTTAATTAGTCCCATATTAGGGACATTTTTGGAATTAAAAATACATAAAAATTAGAAAAATCCAGAAAAATAAAAAAATATTATATCTTATATATATATTGAGTATTTATATAGATATATATATCCATTTATTATATTTCTCTTTCTTCCTAAATATATATATATCTATATATATATTTATTTATTTATATTATATAGTTAAAAATATAAAAAGAAATATATATATATATATAATATAAAAATGAAAATAAAAAATATATAAATTCAAAAACCCACCAATAGACTTGTGTGCATACACGACCAGCTGTACATGAATACTCGTAGGCTACCGATTTTTGCTCTCTGTGGTTCGACCTCTACATGCTTACGCACTATGCATATTTTATGATAGAGTTAATAAAATGTTAATTCACAGTTTTGGGACTTAACTGGCTTATTCTTTGAAGTGGGTTAATTTCTGGTTAACAAGGGTTTTGTGAGCGGTCGCCTCAGCGACACGATCGTCCCCGTCTTGTGCGGGGCATATTTTGACCCTCGCAAATTCTCGTTATCAAAGCCTTGAATACAACTTGCCATATTCTGAATAGTGTTCCTCCAAGACGTATGGAAAAGTATCCTTTTAAATTTTGAAGAAATAGGAAACTGACCTTAAGATATCTCAAAGAACGGTCTATCTCGGTAAGGGTTTAGTCCCAGAACACAGGAGAAAGAAGATAGATCATGAAAATGTTGATGTGGTCTTCTTAGGTTACTTGGAAAATAAATATACATACAGGTTTTTGGCAATTCAGTCCGAGATACCGACATAGGTATTAACACTATTGTTGAACTCTGTTATGCTACTTTCTTTGAGGATGTTTTCCCTATGAAGACTTTAATTTCTCAGAATCCTGACCATTGACGTTGCATCCACCATTTGGATCTATTCCAGATCAAGTGCAAAGTATCATAAATGTGGGGATGACTCAACCTTAACCAAATAACCTTTCAGAAGAAATTGAATCAAAGAGAAGTAAATGAACACAGATAGCCAAGGATCTAGGTAATGACTTTATTGTCTACCAAAATTGAGGTTTATCCACCAAGTTACAAGAAAGCCATGGCTTCATCTGAAGTAAAACAATTGAAGGGAGCCATCAAATCTGAAATGTATTTCATCATGGCTAACGGAATCTAAAAAACTGGTTTACCCAAAACGTGCTCTACCATTGGGTATAAGTGGGTGTTTAAGAGAAAGTTTAAGCCTGACGGATCAATTGAAAAGTATAAAGCCATATTAGTTGCTAGGGGCTTTATGCAAAAGAAATATATCGATTATTTTGATACATATCATCCTGTTACTAAGATGACCACAATCCGGATGCTCATAGCATTGAAATTTGTATATGATCTCTCTATCCATCAGATGGATGTGAAGAACGCCTTCTTGCATGGCGATATTGAGGAGGAGATCTATATAGATCAACCTGATGGGCTTAAACTC
The DNA here is from genome assembly GCA_037367405.1 of Ottelia alismoides. NCBI lineage: Eukaryota > Viridiplantae > Streptophyta > Magnoliopsida > Alismatales > Hydrocharitaceae > Ottelia > Ottelia alismoides. The sequence goes on from JAZKJV010011221.1 coordinate 612,937, forward strand.
ATGGAGATGAGGGAAGGTTTGCAAGCTAATGACTTTATGGATTGAAATAAGTACCAAAAAAGTGACATGAAAAAATTGACAAAACCATTTTATCATATGGCTTTAAAGTTCATGAATCGGATAAGTGTGTCTATTCCAAGGTGAAAGGTGATGAGTGTATCGTCTTATACATGTATATTGATGACATATTGTTGTCTATATCACTTGTGAGGATTATTAATGAGACTAAAGCATTCTTAGGTTGGAAATTGATATGAATGACATGGTTGTTGCTAATGTGATCTAGGATCTCAAACTGACAAGGTCAGTTGATGGGATTTTAGTTTCTCAATCTCACTATGTTTGAGAAGGTACTTGAGAAATTTAGATATCAAGATTGCAAAGTTGTAAGCACTCTGTTTGATTCATTCAAACATTATTTTAAGAACCAAAAGTGGAGTACATGTAGCCTCAGCTAAGGTATTCACAAGTGATAAGAAGTTTAATGTATCTTGCAAATTACACGAGACATGCTATTTCATTCTCGGTTGCAAAGCTGATAGATACACCAGATATCCTGATCGGACTCACTAGGAGGCTCTAGATCGAGTATTGAAGTACTTGAAGGAAATTATTTTCCTTAGTTTGCATTATGGTAGACATCCATATGTACTAGAAGGATATAGTGATGCAAGCTAGATTTGGAAAATAGAGGGGTTTGGGAGAAATGGTGTTACTGGATTTGTCTTTATCCTTAGAGGCGGTGTACTCTCCTAAGGTCTGTGAAGTAGGCCATTCTATCTCGATGTACCTTTAAGGAATTGAGGTTGAATGGATAAGAGAACGTATTTTATGAAATTTCCATGGTAGGTCAGCCAGTTCTTATGATTTCGGTACATTGTGATAACATGACCACAATTGCCAAGATCAAGAGTTCAAAATTCAATCAGAAAATAAGGAAACACATACAAATCAGGCCTAAGAAGTTAAGTGATTGGTGTCTCGAGAAGTGTTGGATGTGGATTTTATTGGATCCAAAGATAAAACGACAAATCCGTTGACTAAGGGACTGATAGATCTTTAGTCTTTAAATTCTAGGATTTGGAATGGAAATGAGACCCACCGAGAGTTTCTCTACAAGTAGCATCACAACCTATCTGAGTGGAGATCCCACAAAGTAGGTTCAATGTGGTAATAACAAGATGTTTGGAGAAATGGTTGACGCTTTTGTTTTAATGCCTATGTATGGGTTCTTATCCTTGGAAGCATGAGTATCATTTAAGCTGCAAGTTTAGGAAGAGCGTAGGGCTCTGAATAGATTCAAGTTTTTAGACAGGATGTTAGCAGTACATCCTTGGAGAATGTCGCTTATGTGAGTGTTACTATAAGCCGCAATTAAAGGAAGAGAGTCTTTCCTGAACACACTTATGAAACAGGATAAAAGGTACATGACCTTTAAGAGCATCAACCATGAAGATTATATCAAAAACAATGCTTTATTATTTCTACCATATACTTTAATACTAAGGTCTGAAGTACAAGACTTAACACTTCATTTCTGTTAAAGTGAAAGTAGTAAACTCAAGTAAAGATTCAAATCAGAAGGTACATTTACTGAAAGCAAAGTGTGACAGCTGAAAGATGTCCTTTAACTCTCTTTGAATCTGATGAGCGTCCGATCAACTAGAGTTAAGTATCAAAATATATCAATGGTCATTGCGACCCTAATTAATCGGCTAACTTAACGAGAGAAAATAATAAAACCACTTAAGAGAAATCAAGAATATGTAATGTAAGCGGTCTTCGCTATTTCAATTTACCTGGTATAGCAATCAGCATCGAACACAAGGAGCACAATTGAAAAACTAAGTAGTCAAATTTCGAAAATAAAGGATTTTTTAGTGATTTTTATTTTCAAATTTTTAATTTTCAAATAGACACGCAAATCACAATATGCACACACACTCTTTTTATATTTTTCAAAAATAGTAAAAAATCTCAGAAAATTTGCAAAGAAAATATTTTTATATTTTAATATTTTTTAAAATTTTTGGTAATTTTTCTAAGTTTTTTGATGTTTTTGTAATTTTATAAAAATCAAATAGTGCAAAAAAGAGTAAACAGTGCACAACCTGGAGTGATTTGCTACTTAAAAATATTTTAAGTACCTAAATCCTATAAATTATTTTTATGATAAACTGTAGATAAATATCTACATACAGGAACTGAAATCACTATTTTTAGATTTTGTAGAATTTTCTGTGATTTTTCTAAGATTTTTGATATTTTTAAATTTTTTGGATTTTGACAATAATTAATACGTGAAAATTGGATAGAAAATAAAGGACAATAAAATACACCTAATCTATTTTTTTGGAATTTTCAGATAATATTTGATTTTTAATGATTTATTTAAATTTCAAGCAGTGAAAATGACATTGTCTTCGATTTTTTTTAAAATGTCAAATAAAATAAAAATGCAATGAAATTTATAAACAATGAAGAGGAAAAGCAGGAACATAACATGATTTTTCGAGAATTTATTGAGCAATGAAAATATTTATTTCAAGTAAACAAACATGCAATTTTAAGTTCTGGATCTGGCGGACTGGATTGTAATTATTCAAAAGTTTTACAATAAAATATAACAAAAAATTGCAGGATAGACATCGCAAATTACCCAAGAAAAACGTGCCATGTACGTGATTTGATCTAGAGCATGGGTTGATTTGCAATTTTTGAAACATTTAGAGACTTTTACGCAATTTGCATAATATTTTTTATACATAGGGTTTTCAGTTCCTTTTTCTTCCTCATCAAGTCAAAACAGAGTACAAGGGGACCGGCTGTCGCCGTGGAAGCGCCGAGGGAACCGACTGATGTTCCAGTCGTGGGCAGCGGCGTCGAAAGAGCGCGGGTCGCGTGTCGGGGCGATGATGTAGAGGAGGTAGTGGAGGATGCATGTGCGCACCGGCAGTGTAGGGGACAGATTGCTATCGCGTGCGAGGCCTGGCGATGAGCGGAGGTGGAGGGGCTTCTCGTGGAGGTGGGGGCTTGTGAGGCGCCGTGGGCGTCGGGCGGTAGGCGCTACGGTTGAGTCGACAGGGTGACACATGCCCCGTGATGAGGAGGTGGATGACGACTGAGGGGCAGGCGGTCGTGCCTCGTCGGTGGCAGCGTGGCCTAGCGCCGGTGGCGAGCTGCGAAGGTTGGGGTGGCGAGGCTGGAGGTGGGCGAAGGGCGCCGCCCGTGGATGGGGGTGGTGGCGCCTGCTGCCAAAATTTTTATTTTATTTTTTATATTATATTTTTTACATAGAAATATTTTTTTAATTTTTTAAACAGAAACTACAAACAATTTTTTCATTTTTTCTTGCAAAATAACTGTTAGAAAGATAAACTATTTTTTTATTCATGCAACACAAATGTTAGAGATAAAAACATTTGCAACACAAATGATGGCTCAATCCAAGAAAATGCGAAGAGAAATTAGTGAGAGAGGTTCCAGCAGAGGTGAGACATCGTGTATGGTAAAATATGAACACGTAGATCGAGTGAATGAATAAAAAATTGGAATCAAAGGCGGATCAAATCAGGATGGAGAATTCAGGAACTAAGATCTAAATTGAAATCATGAAATTGAAGCATGGAAAATAAAGTGGATCCTACCTTGAGATCGGATACGCCATGATGGCATCGACGATTGTCGACTCGCTGTCACTGGACTGCTCGGATGCTGGGCACTCTTCTGCGACAAGAAGCTCTTGAAGATCAGGCTCCTCTCCACCAAAGATTGATCAAAGGAAAAATGAAGGAGGAAGAGCTCAATAAAAAGAAGAGGAAAAATCAAAAAGTAAAATATGTATAAAGAAAGAAAGTGTTTATTCGTTAATTAAATTAAGTAATTAATTAGTAAAAACAAAATTGGTAATTAAATAAATTAATTAAAATAATTAATTTACAAAAATTAATTAGCCTCCTTAATTGTGGTTTGATGAGCTGAAAATCGACGCGTTCGAGATGTAAATAATATCACATTGTCGTTGTTCTCAACCACTCGAATCGGTCAACGAAAAAATTTATTTTTTTAAACCACTTATGAAAATATAATTAATCAAAGAAAATGTAAGCGATTTTCGATATTCTTTTTACCTGGTATAGCGACCAAGGTCGAAAACAAGGAGCACGATTCAAAAACTCAGTAGTCGATTTTCGGAAATGATTTTTAGTGGTTTTTGAATTTTTTTTAAACAAGCACAAATGAGTAAAAACACCCAACACCACACACTTTTTGTATTTTTCAGACTGGTCAAAAATTTTTAGAAAATTATGAAGAAAATATTTTGTATTTTATATATTTCAAAATATTTTTGATAATTTTTTTAGATTTTTCTGATGATTTTATGATTTCATAAAAATCAAAGAGTGCAAAAACAAGGTAAACAGTGCACAACCAAGAGTATTTTGCAACTTAAAAATACTTTAAGTGCCCAATACTTCTGGAAATTATTTTTAATATAAACTACAAATAAATATCTACAAAGAAAGACCGAGATCGGATTTTTTGAATTTTTTCTATAATTTTTTGCATTTTTTTAATATTTTTCATTTTCACACTTTTTTAGAGTTTTATAAAAAGTTAACACACAAAAATTGGAAAGAAATTAAAATACAACAAAATACACCTGCAGTAATTTTTTGGAATTTTAGGCTAATTTTTTATTTTTTATGATTTTTCTAATTTCGAGCAAGAAAAAAGACACTGTTTTTTATTTTTTAAAAATATCGAATGTAACAAAAATCTATGAAAATTTTATACAATGATAAAAACTACAACAGGACCATGCACAATATTTTTTGAGAATTTTTCGAATAATAAAAATATTTATTTTGATGAAAAATGCATGCAAAATTAAAGGTTGGAGTACATAGACTGAATTGAAAATGTAAAAAGTTTTGATATCAAAATGAAAAGAGGGTAGAATATGTAATTTACCTAATATTTTATTGATCTTCCCTAGGGTTCTTCTGGTGAGTTTCGAGAAGAGGGGGAGTCGGCAGCCGCCGCCTATTTTTTCTTCTCACGCGAGCAGGCCAAAAGGGGCGTGGTGGAGGTTGTTGGCAGGCCGCACAAAGGCGGCGGAGCGGAGGAGGAGATGAGCGGCCCCAGAACGGGGAGCTGCGGGCTCACGCGGATAAACTGCGGCTGAGGTGATGGCGGTTGGATGCATGCACCGCCGTAGCGCGGCTGGAAGGGCGGCGTGCGGAGGGTGCGAGGCGGCCGCACCGCGTGGAGGACGGCGGGTGGACGATGGAGCATTTGCAGGCGGGGATTGTCGACGAGCGACGCTGAGGACGGCGGCGCTGCCGCGTAAGGGAGCGCAGTGGGAGTGGCTCACCTCCGTCGTGCGGCTGAAGCTGAGGGGGTGCAGTGCGGGACGCCGCCCGTGAGCAGGGATGCGGCTGGCTCGCGCTGGTCGGGGGCGCGGAGTCGCACTGCGGCTGCTGGAGATCGGGCCGGCGCGACGGGCGACTGGCGTCGGAACAGGAGGTCGGAGACGCAAAGCGCCGTGCGGCGCTGGCAGAGAAGACGGCAGCTTGGCCGCTGGGCCGTGGCTAAGGCAGCATCTCTCTTGTTTTTATTTTTTTTATTTCCTGCAGAAAATGTAAGAGGAAATGTATATTTTTTAAATTTTTTTGTGTTTTTTTGTTCTGCAAAACAGATGTCAAAAAATATTTTTTGTTGATTTTTCTTTGAAGCAGGAGATGTAAAAAAATGGAAATAATTTTTTTATCCGATAAAATAGATGTTAATATATATATATATGAGGTAAATGGGGCTGCCCCCAGGGAGTAGCCAACTTGGCTACTCCCACCCCTATTTTTCCATCATTTTTTTATTTTTTTAGAAAATAAATATTTGTATATTCATCAGTATATCCCTCTCAGATTCTATTAAAATTTCGTCAGAAACAGAGACTCCTACGGCCTCCTCCAAACATGGTCGATTTAAAAAATCCTGCGACCGTTAAAAAAATGACATCTAGATGGAGGGCTTAGGAGTCTCTGTTTCTGACGAAATTTTAATAGAATGTGAGAGGGATATAATGATGAATATACAAATTTTTATTTTCCAAAAAAATAAAAAAATGAGGGAAAAATAGGGGTGGGAGTAGCCAAGTTGGCTACTCCCTGGGGGCAGCCCCATTTTACCCTATATATATATATATATATATATATATATATATATATATGCGCACAAAATTAGGAGGCATGAATGGAAATATGTATCTTGGCGATGTCAAAGAAAGATCTGAATCTCCGACCACCGTACGTGGTCTGAGGTGTATGGTTGCGTGAGGTAGAACGTGAAATGCGAGGATCGAGATGTGAGATGACAAAAATCGGTTCGGATGAGAAAGTGTATGGTGACAAAATTTTGTGATTTTTTTGGATCTAAAGAGCAATAAAATAGGAGCAAAAATTAAACCTACGGTCTATTTAAGAAAAATGACAAGAATTAAAATTGGATCTCACCTAGGGGTTCGGAAATGTCGTGATGGCCTCGACGAGGGGCGACGCGCTGTCACCGGACAGCTCGGAGGCTGGACACCGGCAAAAACAAGCAACAGTTCCAAATAAAACTTATAAGAGCCCAAATAAGTTGGTACAGAAAATATAGTTTCTGCTCTTTGTATATACTGATTAATAAATCAGGTTAAAATATTTTTGCAAAATGAATTGAAAATGGTGTGAATTGTTTGGAAAACTTTTTGTGAAACGATTTCAACCTTTGTAAAAATAATTTGATTGCAAAATATCTTTTATTTGTGTGAAATAAAGGATTTGAAAACCTATTTGCAAAAGATTTTGAAAATGTTTGTACAAGTATTTTGAAAAATGTATATATAGTGTTTCCAAAATCATTGCAAAATGGCTTTCAAATATTTGTAAATATTTGCAAAAATTATTTTGTACTATAGTTTTCAAAATGATTTTCAAATACGTTTGAGGAATAAAAGCATCATAATATATATATATATATATAAATAAGAAGACAAATCATAAAAAAAAGAAAGGTAATCTTTATCAATTGTATATTCCCCTAAATAAATCACTTTGTTAAAACCAGTAAATTCTTTAAGTCTTGCGACACATCTGTGTAAATAGCTGTATATATTGTACTTTGTGGGATCAAATTCTTTTATTTGCACAATTCTTTGTAAAAATTTTCTCTTTGTTTTCAAATGCTTTGAAAATTGCATTATTCTTTGCATCATTCATTGTGTATCGCATTTGGATATCATTCATATTCTTTTCTTCTGAGCTTGATGATTGAACTAGTCCAGTAAAGTCGAAGATTGGAGCTTGGTTGGACCTTAATACACCTAACTGCACTGGAACTTTATGGGAACTAGGTTTAAGGTACTTCAGATCTATTCAGACTTAATTCTTTGAGAAATCAAGGCTGGGTTCACGTCACCCCAATGGAATAACTAGAACTTTTCGAGACACACGCATGACTCTTGTCGGTCGTGACCTAACTTGGACACTTGCACCTTTCACTTGGATCAACTCAGTTGGAGTGGTGAGGGGGTTGGATTTGCCAGTCTGAGACGCACACGGGTGGGAACATTCGTCCTCGTCTAGGGAGGGAAGTGCACCCCAACCTGGTCCAGTTTCAATGAAGTCGAATGACAGGAGAGTGTAGGTTGCAATAAAGCTTCAAAAGAGGGATAGTCTTCTGGCTCAAGAGGAAAAAGTCCTTATGTAAATGCTGCTGTCAATAGTACGTTTGAAAAAAAACTCCAAAAAAGTAGACAGGCTTGAAAATAAAAATAAAGTGCCTGTCGGAGTATGTATATATGTTGCATAGAAAATAAGCAAGCTTGAGCATCAAAGTTATACCATGTGAGCCTGCAGCTGGATGACTTGACTACACTGGTCTTGCATCCCAGGATAGGTGGCTACACTGACTATCGTCCATTCTCTTCTCCATCCCCTCCTCTTGAGTCAGATGCCACTTGAACTTAGAAGGGAATGCCCCGCTCCTCGACGGTAGAGGGCTGGATTGGGGAATCATTGGGTTGCCATTCTGGAGAAGTCAGCTCCTTTGTCATTTCAGTTGGGGAGAGCCACCATCACTTACACTGTACAAGTCAGCTTCATAGTCATAAGGGTTTGTGTATGACGTGGGCTAGTTCTGACCTGGCTATTGAGGTGATTTGAACCGAGTTCTGTGACTCTCGAAGGCTGTTGTGTTTTTAAATTTGGTTCCCGACTAGGTTCCACACACATTTTCACACCAAGGTCTAACCCGAGCTCCAAACTCTGATTTTGTAAGGACAAGATATTGCACTGAAAGCTATTCTATTCACTCTATCTTCTTCAATTCCCTTTTTCTTTTCTTTTTATTCTTTATTCTTTTTTTCTTATTGCATAAGTATTTGCTAGGGACTAGCAAAGGCAAGTATAGGGGGTGGTGAATCTCCATTTCATCACCTTTATTCTATCTTTTTGGCCTTAAAAACCCAGCAAATGCATGTAAATAGCATAAATTTGTCTATAATAGCATTCATTATTTATTATATTTATTGTACATAAAATAAGGTTTTTAATGCCAAAATTATAGAATAAAGAGAAGAAAAGAAAAAGGAATAAAATATTGCAAATATTTTATGACCCTAACCCCGAGACCAAGGCCTGGATGGAATTGGTCGGCAAGGAATAAAGTAGGGGGAGATAAGGGCCAATAATATAATAAATTCCTCATTTATTCATTAATTTATGCATTTTTGACACCTATTTTGTATATAATTATTTATCCATCAAATAAAGAAATTGTGTACATGAAAGTTGTAGATAATAATGTGAATAAAAATAGAAAATTGATTTTGTACAAAAATAATATACAGTGTACATTTTGTATACAAAATAAAAAGCCAGAATCTCAACTTCATAGACCCATATCTCGCAAATAAAAACTCAAAACTCATTAAACTCACCTTTAATTGTATATAGCTTTCCAAGAATTAATAAAATTGGTTTCATAATTTTTGGAGTCCATCTGTGAAAGTTAGGTTTTTGGCTCCCCCATTGTAAAGTCGACCCGAATAAAATATTCATTATATTCATTATTCATCATTTTTGTAAATTTATATTTTTAGAATCTTGTAAGTAATATATGTAACACATGTACCTATTGAAAATAAAAGAAAACCAAAAAGAATTTGTAAAATAAAATAAGCCTATGCAATACATAGGCAAAATACCTATGTTATGTATGTATATAAATAAAAGGGGAATACATTCTTTAATTATTTTATTCTTCTATATCTTTATTAAATTTTAAATATTATCTATAATTTATTAAAAATATAAATCCAAAATAAAAACAAAGAAAATTCATTAAATAAATAAAATGAATATAAAATATAGGTAAAATACCTATAAGTATACCTACATATTACATATACCTATTTATTTAAATATGTAAATAAACTTATAAAAATAAATAAAAATATATTTATACTTATAAAAATAAGTTATAAATATATAAAATAATAGAATAAAATATTAAAATAAAATATACAAAATAAAAATAAATAATGCAAAATACATGTAAATATACCTATAAATACATCATTAAAATAAACTCATAAATACATCAAAAAATAAATAAAAATCATAATCAAATCCTAAATAAAATAATCAACATTTTTTATTTTATACTCGAAAAATAATAAAATCATTTACCATTTTAAATTATTTATTCTATAATAAAACTCCTTGTTTTGTCCTGTAGCGTCCTACGTGGACCAATCAGGGGCGGCGGACCGTTAACCTCTGGTCAACTGTCCCATCCGCGTCTCAGACCCGCCAAACATGGCGAATCCCCGATTTTTTGGCATTTTTTGCTGGCGTCTCCTCCATCGATCGCGCTCGCTTCCTTCACAAGAAATCATCCCTAATGATCACTGATGCCCGCCAATATCTTGGATCATCTGTACAAACTCCAGATTACTCAATAAACGCCGGTCAATAAGGGTGTCCAGGGATGTTTATAAATAAGTTTCCCCTCCTCCTTGGTCGAATTTGGCCAACTTGCTTCCCCCAAAACACCTTGAATCCGGTCCTGGACAAGCCCTTATGACAGGAGGAGTTCCCTAACACCGTGAATCGGCCGGAGGAGGAACAAATTTTGTCGCGGCGGAGCTCCGGCGTCCGTCCTGCTCCCTGGAGGCCTCCCAGGTATAAGAGCTGTTCCTTTACGTTATTTAGCCCTGAAAAATAAATTTTGAAAATCTATTTTATAGAATTCGATTGCAATCTTTCATTCCCGCACTTTATTTCGCATACAGATCAATTTATTTCGCAGACTTCTCCACCGTGCCCTCGACTATTTCCGACCATCATTCCGCTTCCATTTCACTCCTCATCGCCTTCTCCATCTCTCGATCACCTTTGTATAAGAGTTGTTCCTTTACGTTATTTAGCCCTGAAAAATAAATTTTGAAAATCTATTTTATAGAATTCGATTGCAATCTTTCATTCCCGCACTTTATTTCGCATACAGATCAATTTATTTCGCAGACTTCTCCACCGTGCCCTCGACTGTTTCCGACCATCATTCCGCTTCCATTTCACTCCTCATCGCCTTCTCCATCTCTCGATCACCTTTGTTCAACCGGAGACCCTCGGTCTTCGCGAATCGGAGCTCCACCTCCGCCGTTCGTCGGAGCTCCTCCGCCTCGCCTCACCTTGCATCCTAGCTTCAAAACCCAGGGTCGACGAGAAAGCCCTCGAGCCCCTTGTTCTTCCTGTGCAGGTACCACGTTGAAACGAACCCTCGGGGACTCGATCCGAACCTGGAAGAGGTTCCTGGAGGTCCAAACCTTCTCCGACCTCGCCTGAACACCTCAGACCTCCAGGAGCCAAGTGAAGACCGTCGTTCGACGCGGGGACCTTCCAGCAACGTGATGAACACCTCGGATGCGACAGAGAAGCCTTGAGGAGCCCGCGATTCAAGATCGAAGCTCGCTTCGCGTGAGCTTCTTCTCTGTTCTTCCAAGCGGCTCCATAGCCGTCTGATCATGATGAAGGTCCTAGATGCAGCAGCAGTCGTTGGATGGACACCATGCCGACTGTCAGATCGCGCCTCGCGATCTAATCTCAAGCGCCCATCAGCGAAGCGTTACCGACCGTTGGATGAGCGACGCGTGGATAAGTGAGATCATCAACGTCGTCCAACCGTGCCTAATAAGGGGTAAATTGCATATTTGACCCCAGTTCCTTTTTGTATTTAATGTTTATTACTGTAAAAAAAAGTCAAGGTTCAAATTAATGTGGAAATTTTGCATGGACCCCCCTGGATGTTTTTAATATTGCCCGTTAGGTCCATTCCACGTCACCTCACGTGTAGTCCCACGTGAGGAGTAAAAATTGCACACGACCCCCCGTATGTTTATGTATTTACCTTCAGTCCATAAAATAAAATATCAAGTGTATTATTTTCGTGAAAATTGCAACCAGGACCCTGAACTTTCTGAAAGTACAATTTAGTCCATGTGTATGCGGATCACGTGTAGTCCCACGTGATGGTTAAATTGCAAGGGGGCCCTGGCGGGTTTGTTTATGTGCATTTCGTCCTTAAAATTGCAGAAAACGTTGATACTTGCTGGTTTTTTTGCATTGTGACCCTTGTATTTATTTTATTTGCAGAAATACCCCTACCAGGCGGTTTTTAATTTTATTTCTTTCTTGTATTTATTATAAATAGCAATATGGCTCCAAAAATCATGAAATTTTTAGGGTAGTTGCTTGATACAGTGTTCTTTCACGCATGCATTTTTACTTTGGATTTGATGCAACTTACCTATTTTTAAAAAAAATAAAATGGAGCCTAATCAGTCCCGGTCTAACTCTAAAAATACCAAAAAAATATAAAATGTTTTTGAAAAATTCCAAAATATTATATATGGTATATTTGTATATACATTGAGTCCAGAAAATGAAAAAAAACTAAAAATAGAAAAGAAAATATAAAAATTTCAAGAAGCTCCAAAATCATAAAAAAAGAAAAAACCTAGAAAAATACCAAAAATATGTTTTCTTACTTCATAATTATTTATATATTATTATTTACATATTAAAATTAATTTGGGTTATTTTTGGACTTATTTTATATTGTTAAAACCCAAATTAGTTTTGACCTATTTAATTAGTCCCATATTAGGGACATTTTTGGAATTAAAAATACATAAAAATTAGAAAAATCCAGAAAAATAAAAAATATTATATTTTATATATATATTGAGTATTTATATAGATATATATATATATATCCATTTATTATATTTCTCTTTCTTCCTAAATATATATCTATCTATCTATCTATATATATATATTTATATTATATAGTTAAAAATATAAAAAGAAATATATATATATATATAATATAAAAATGAAAATAAAAAAATATATAAATTCAAAAACCCACCAATAGACTTGTGTGCATACACGACCAGCTTGTACATGAATACTCGTAGGCTACCGATTTTTGCTCTCTGTGGTTCGACCTCTGCATGCTTACGCACTATGCATATTTTATGATAGAGTTAATAAATGTTAATTCACAGTTTTGGGACTTAACTGGCTTATTCTTTGAAGTGGGTTAATTTCTGGTTAACAAGGGTTTTGTGAGCGGTCGCCTCAGCGACACGATCGTCCCCGTCTTGTGCGGGGCATATTTTGACCCTCGCAAAATTCTCGTTATCAAAGCCTTGAATACAACTTGCCATATTCTGAATAGTGTTCCTCCAAGACGTATGGAAAAGTATCCTTTTAAATTTTGAAGAAATAGGAAACTGACCTTAAGATATCTCAAAGAATGGGTCTATCTCGGTAAGGGTTTAGTCCCACAACACAGGAGAAAGAAGATAGATCATGAAAATGTTGATGTGGTCTTCTTAGGTTACTTGGAAAATAAATATACATACAGGTTTTTGGCAATTCAGTCCGAGATACCGACATAGATATTAACACTATTGTTGAACTCTATGATGCTGCTTTCTTTGAGGATGTTTTCCCTATGAAGACTGTAATTTCTCAGAATCTGACCATTGATGTTGCATCCACATTTGGATCTATTCCAGATCAAGTGCAAAGTATCATAAATGTGGGGATTGGGACTCAACCTGAACCAAATAACCTTTCAGAAGAAATTGAATCAAAGAGAAGTAAATGAACACAGATAGCCAAGGATCTAGGTAATGACTTTATTGTCTACCAAATTGAGGTTTATCCACCAAGTTACAAGAAAGCCATGGCTTCATCTGAAGTAAAACAATTGAAGGGAGCCATCAAATCTGAAATGTATTTCATCATGGCTAACGGAATCTAAAAACTGGTTTACCCAAAACGTGCTCTACCATTGGGTATAAGTGGGTGTTTAAGAGAAAGTTTAAGCCTGGCGGATCAATTGAAAAGTATAAAGCCATATTAGTTGCTAGGGACTTTATGCAAAAGAAATATATCGATTATTTTGATACATATCACCCTGTTACTAAGATGACCACAATCCGGATGCTCATAGCATTGAAATTTGTATATGATCTCTCTATCCATCAGATGGATGTGAAGAACGCCTTCTTGCATGGCGATATTGAGGAGGAGATCTATATAGATCAACCTGATGGGCTTAAACTCATGGAGATGAGGGAAGGTTTGCAAGCTAAATGACTTTATGGATTGAAATAAGTACCAAAAAAATGACATGAAAAAATTGACAAAACCATTTTAACATATGGCTTTAAAGTTCATGAATCGGATAAGTGTGTCTATTCCAAGGTGAAAGGTGATGAGTGTATCGTCTTATACATGTATATTGATGACATATTGTTGTCTATATCACTTGTGAGGATTATTAATGAGACTAAAGCATTCTTAGGTTGGAAATTTGAGATGAATGACATGGTTGTTGCTAATGTGATCTTGGATCTCAAACTGACAAGGTCAGTTGATGGGATTTTAGTTTCTCAATCTCACTATGTTGAGAAGGTACTTGAGAATTTTAGATATCAAGATTGCAAAGTTGTAAGCACTCTGTTTGATTCATTCAAAACATTATTTTAAGAACCAAAAGTGGAGTACATGTAGCTCAGCTAAGGTATTCACAAGTGATAAGAAGTTTAATGTATCTTGCAAATTACACGAGACATGCTATTTCATTCTCGGTTGCAAAGCTGATAGATACACCAGATATCCTGATCGGACTCACTAGGAGGCTCTAGATCGAGTATTGAAGTACTTGAAGGAAATTATTTTCCTTAGTTTGCATTATGGTAGACATCCATATGTACTAGAAGGATATAGTGATGCAAGCTAGATTTGGAAAATAGAGGGGTTTGGGAGTAATGGTGTTATTGGATTTGTCTTTATCCTTAGAGGCGGTGTACTCTCCTAAGGTCTGTGAAGTAGGCCATTCTATCTCGATCTACCTTTAAGGAATTGAGGTTGAATGGATAAGAGAACTTATTTATGAAATTTCCATGGTAGGTCAGCCAGTTCTTATGATTTCAGTACATTGTGATAACATGACCACAATTGCCAAGATCAAGAGTTCAAAATTCAATCAGAAAATAAGGAAACACATACAAATCAGGCCTAAGAAGTTAAGTGATTTGGTGTCTCGAGAAGTGTTGGATGTGGATTTTATTGGATCCAAAGATAAAACGACAAATCCGTTGACTAAGGGACTTGATAGATCTTTAGTCTTAAATTCTAGGATTTGGATGGAACTGAGACCCACCGAGAGTTTCTCTACAGTTGCATCACAACCTATCTGAGTGGAGATCCCACAACGTAGGTTCAATGTGGTAATAACAAGATGTTTGGAGAAATGGTTGACGCTTTTGTTTTAATGCCTATGTATGGGTGTCTTATCCTTGGAAGCCTGAGTATCATTTAAGCTGCAAGTTTAGGAAGAGCGTAGGCTCTGAATAGGTTCAAGTTTTTGGACAGGATGTTAGCAGTACATCCTTGGAGAATGTCGCTTATGTGAGTGTTACTATAAGCCGCAATTAAAGGAAGAGAGTCTTTCCTGAACACACTTATAAAACAGGATAAAAGGTACATGACCTTTAAGAGCATCAACCATGAAGATTATATCAAAAACAATGCTTTATTATTTCTACCATATACTTTAATACTAAGGTCTGAAGTACAACAGTTAACACTTCATTTCTATTAAAGTGAAAGTAGTAAACTCAAGTAAAGATTCAAATCAGAAGGTACATTTACTGAAAGCAAAGTGTGGCAGCTGAAAGATGTCCTTTAACTCTCTTTGAATCTGATGAGCGTCCGATCAACTAGGGTAAAGTATCAAAATATATCAATGGTCATTGCGACCCTAATTAATCGGCTAACTTAACGAGAAAAAATAATAAAACCACTTAAGAGAAATCAAGAATATGTAATGTAAGCGGTCTTCGCTATTTCAATTTACCTGGTATAGCAATCAGCATCGAACACAAGGAGCACAATTGAAAAACTAAGTAGTCAAATTTCGAAAATAAAGGATTTTTTTAGTGATTTTTATTTTCAAATTTTTAATTTTCAAATAGACACGCAAATCACAATATGCACACACTCTTTTTATATTTTTCAAAAATAGTAAAAAATCTCAGAAAAGTTGCAAAGAAAATATTTTTATGTTTTAATATTTTTTAAAATTTTTGGTAATTTTTCTAAGTTTTTTGATGTTTTTGTAATTTTATAAAAATCAAATAGTGCAAAAAAGAGTAAACAGTGCACAACATGGAGTGATTTGCTACTTAAAAATATTTTAAGTACCTAAATCCTATAAATTATTTTTATGATAAACTGTAGATAAATATCTACATACAAGAACTGAATCACTATTTTTAGATTTTGTAGAATTTTCTATGATTTTTCTAAGATTTTTGATATTTTTAAATTTTTTGGATTTTGACAATAATTATTACGTGAAAATTGGATAGAAAATAAAGGACAATAAAATACACCTAATCTATTTTTTTGGAATTTTCAGATAATATTTGATTTTTAATGATTTATTTAAATTTCAAGCAGTGAAAATGACATTGTCTTCGATTTTTTTTAAAATGTCAAATAAAATAAAAATGCAATGAAATTTATAAACAATGAAGAGGAAAAGCAGGAACATAACATGATTTTTCGAGAATTTATTGAGCAATGAAAATATTTATTTCAAGTAAACAAACTTGCAATTTTAAGTTTTGGATATGGCGGACTGGATTGTAATTATTCAAAAGTTTTACAATAAAATATAATAAAAAATTGCAGGATAGACATCGCAAATTACCCAAGAAAAACGTGCCATGTACGTGATTTGATCTAGAGCATGGGTTGATTTGCAATTTCTGAAACATTTAGAGACTTTTACGCAATTTGCATAATATTTTTTATACATAGGGTTTTCAGTTCCCTTTTCTTCCTCATCAAGTCAAAACAGAGTACAAGGGGACCGGCTGTCGCCGTGGAAGCGCCGAGGGAACCGACTGATGTTCCAGTCGTGGGCAGCGGCGTCGAAAGAGCGCGGGTCGCGTGTCGGGGTGATGATGTAGAGGAGGTAGTGGAGGATGCATGTGCGCACCGGCAGTGTAGGGGACAGATTGCTATCGCGTGCGAGGCCTGGCGATGAGCGGAGGTGGAGGGGCTTCTCGTGGAGGTGGGGGCTTGTGAGGCGCCGTGGGCGTCGGGCGGTAGGCGCTACGGTTGAGTCGACAGGGTGACACACGCCCCGTGATGAGGAGGCGGATGACGACTGAGGGGCAGGCGGTCGTGCCTCGTCGGTGGCAGCGTGGCCTAGCGTCGGTGGCGAGCTGCGAAGGTTGGGGTGGCGAGGCTGGAGGTGGGCGAAGGGCGCCGCCCGTGGATGGGGGTGGTGGCGCCTGCTGCCAAAATTTTTATTTTATTTATTATATTATATTTTTTAAATAGAAATATTTTTTTAATTTTTTAAACAGAAACTACAAACAATTTTTTCATTTTTCTTGCAAAATAACTGTTAGAAAGATAAACTATTTTTTTTTCATGCAACACAAATGTTAGAGATAAAACATTTGCAACACAAATGATGGCTCAATCCAAGAAAATGCGAAGAGAAATTAGTGAGAGAGGTTCCAGCAGAGGTGAGACATCGTGTATGGTAGAATATGAACACGTAGATCGAGTGAATGAATAAAAAATTGGAATCAAAGGCGGATCAAATCAGGATGGAGAATTCAGGAACTAAGATCTAAATTGAAATCATGAAATTGAAGCATGGAAAATAAAGTGGATCCCACCTTGAGATCGGATACGCCATGATGGCATCGACGATTGTCGACTCGCTGTCACTGGACTGCTCGGATGCTGGGCACTCTTCTGCGACAAGAAGCTCTTGAAGATCAGGCTCCTCTCCATCAAAGATTGATCAAAGGAAAAATGAAGGAGGAAGAGCTCAATAAAAAGAAGAGGAAAAATCAAAAAGTAAAATATGTATAAAGAAAGAAAGTGTTTATTCGTTAATTAAATTAAGTAATTAATTAGTAAAAACAAAATTGGTAATTAAATAAATTAATTAAAATAATTAATTTACAAAAATTAATTAGCCTCCTTAATTGTGGTTTGATGAGCTGAAAATCGACGCGTTCGAGATGTAAATAATATCACATTGTCGTTGTTCTCAACCACTCGAATCGGTCAACGGAAAAATTTATTTTTTTTAAACCACTTATGAAAATATAATCAATCAAAGAAAATGTAAGCGATTTTCGATATTCTTTTTACCTGGTATAGCGACCAGGGTCGAAAACAAGGAGCACGATTCAAAAACTCAATAGTCAATTTTCGGAAATGATTTTTAGTGGTTTTTGAATTTTTTTTTAAACAAGCACAAATGAGTAAAAACACCCAACACCACACTCTTTTTGTATTTTTCAGACTGGTCAAAAATTTTTAGAAAATTACGAAGAAAATATTTTGTATTTTATATATTTCAAAATATTTTTGATAATTTTTTTAGATTTTTCTGATGATTTTATGATTTCATAAAAATCAAAGAGTGCAAAAACAAGGTAAACAGTGCACAACCAAGAGTATTTTGCAACTTAAAAATACTTTAAGTGTCCAATACTTTTGGAAATTATTTTTAATATAAACTACAAATAAATATCTACAAAGAAAGACCGAGATCAGATTTTTTGAATTTTTCTATAATTTTTTGCATTTTTTTAATATTTTTCATTTTCACACTTTTTTAGAGTTTTATAAAAAGTTAACACACAAAAATTGGAAAGAAATTAAAATACAACAAAATACACCTGCAGTAATTTTTTGGAATTTTAGGCTAATTTTTTATTTTTTATGATTTTTCTAATTTCGAGCAAGAAAAAAGACACTGTTTTTTATTTTTTAAAAATATCAAATGATAATAAAAATCTATGAAAATTTTATACAATGATAAAAACTACAACAGGACCATGCACAATATTTTTTGAGAATTTTTCGAATAATAAAAATATTTATTTTGATGAAAAATGCATGCAAAATTAAAGGTTGGAGTACATAGACTGAATTGAAAATGTAAAAAGTTTTGATATCAAAATGAAAAGAGGGTAGAATATGTAATTTACCTAATATTTTATTGATCTTCCCTAGGGTTCTTCTTGTGAGTTTCGAGAAGAGGGGGAGTCGGCAGCCGCCGCCTATTTTTTCTTCTCACGCGAGCAGGCCAAAGGGGGCGTGGTGGAGGTTGTTGGCAGGCCGCACAAAGGCGGCGGAGCGGAGGAGGAGATGAGCGGCCCCAGAACGGGGAGCTGCGGGCTCACGCGGATAAACTGCGGCTGAGGTGATGGCGGTTGGATGCATGCACCGCCGTAGCGCGGCTGGAAGGGCGGCGTGCGGAGGGTGCGAGGCGGCCGCACCGCGTGGAGGACGGCGGGTGGACGATGGAGCATTTGCAGGCGGGGATTGTCGACGAGCGACGCTGAGGACGGCGGCGCTGCCGCGTAAGGGAGCGCAGTGGGAGGAGTGGCTCACCTCCGTCGTGCGGCTGAAGCTGAGGGGGTGCAGTGCGGGACGCCGCCCGTGAGCAGGGATGCGGCTGGCTCGCGCTGGTCGGGGGCGCGGAGTCGCACTGCGGCTGCTGGAGATCGGGCCGGCGCGACGGGCGACTGGCGTCGGAACAGGAGGTCGGAGACGCGAAGCGCCGTGCGGCGCTGGCAGAGAAGACGGCAGCTTGGCCGCTGGGCCGTGGCTAAGGCAGCATCTCTCTTGTTTTTATTTTTTTTATTTCCTGCAGAAAATGTAAGAGGAAATGTATATTTTTTAAATTTTTTTGTGTTTTTTTTGTTCTGCAAAACAGATGTCAAAAAATATTTTTTTGTTGATTTTTCTTTGAAGCAGTAGATGTAAAAAAATGGAAATAATATTTTTATCCGATAAAATAGATGTTAATATATATATATATATACATGAGGTAAATGGGGCTGCCTCCAGGGAGTAGCCAACTTGGCTACTCCCACCCCTATTTTTCCATCATTTTTTTATTTTTTTAGAAAATAAAAATTTGTATATTTATCAGTATATCCCTCTCACATTCTATTAAAATTTCGTTAGAAACAGAGACTCCTACGGCCTCCATCCAAACATGGTCGATTTAAAAAATCCTGCGACCGTTAAAAAAATGACATCTAGATGGAGGCCTTAGGAGTCTCTGTTTCTGACGAAATTTTAATAGAATGTGAGAGGGATATAATGATGAATATACAAATTTTTATTTTCCAAAAAAATAAAAAAATGAGGCAAAATAGGGGTGGGAGTAGCCAAGTTGGCTACTCCCTGGGGGCAGCCCCATTTTACCCTATATATATATATATATATATATATATATATATATATATATATATATATATATATATATATGCGCACAAAATTAGGAGGCATGAATGGAAATATGTATCTTGGCGATGTCAAAGAAAGATCTGAATCTCCGACCACCGTACGTGGTCTGAGGTGTATGGTTGCGTGAGGTAGAACGTGAAATGCGAGGATCGAGATGTGAGATGACAAAAATTGGTTCGGATGAGAAAGTGTATGGTGACAAAATTTTGTGATTTTTTTGGATCTAAAGAGCAATAAAATAGGAGCAAAAATTAAACCTACGGTCTATTTAAGAAAAATGACAAGAATTAAAATTGGATCTCACCTAGGGGTTCGGAAATGTCGTGATGGCCTCGACGAGGGGCGACGCATTGTCATCGGACAGCTCGGAGGCTGGACACCCTTCTTCCACAAGAAAGCTCTCGAAGATCGGGGTCCTCTCCACCAAAGATTGATAAAGAATGAAAGGAGGAGGAGCCCATTAATAAGAGAAGAAAAATGAAAAAGGAATGAATGTATAAAAGAAGAAGTCTTTATTGTTAATTAATAAAATAATTAAATAATTAAAATAATTAATTAATTAAAAATAAATTTCGGAATTGATTAAAATAAATAAATTAAATAATTTCTAAAAAATAATTAGCCACCTTAATGGTGGCTATTAAAGGTATAAAATCAAAATGAATATCAAACTCGTAATTAAATTAAATTAATTAATGTGAGATATTTTACATTTTTATTGATTTTTATATAAGGAAGTTAGTTGTAAACACATATTATACACATATAATACAATATGCACATATACACATAAGGAAATAATTTTTAAAACACGTCTTTTTAATTTTATTATTTATATTTATATTTTTTATTTTTATTTTTTAAAGAAAATAATATTTACAGATATTTACATTATGTTTAGAAATACATATAAATAAATAGTTACAATAAATAATGGTTAAACTGCACTAATAGAGGAACTCCCAAGCATTTGTTGATCTCAGACGTGTCCATATCAACGGAAGGGGTGACTCGTTATTTCAATGAATCATTTCTTCGAACAGAAAAAGATTCTGTAAACACTTACTCGAAATCTCACTTATAAGATTCCATTGTGGAAGAATCGCCCATATTTTTTTCTGAGGAATTGGCCGTGATATACCTGATCCATGCATAATATCATGAAAAATAGATACAAATTTTGGATTGCTACTTAGTATCGGCAATGAGTTTGAAAGGGTATCTAAAAGGGTGAAATTTAGATATTTGCACCCTGTCGAAGTAAGGATACAAAAAAGGGATAGTGGTAACCCCGCCATTTATTAATTTAATAGTAATAGAAATCCATGTCCTACCGAGACAGAATTTGTAACTCGCTATCCTCTTGCCTAGCAGGCAAAGATTGACCTCTGTGGAACTGATTCATTCGGATCGACATGAGGGTCCAACTACATTGCATTGCAAGAATCCATGTTGTATATTTGAAACAAGTTGACCTCCTTGCTTCTCTTCTCTCATGGTACAACCCTCTTCCCGCTGAGCCCACAGAGACAAAATGTAGGACTGGTGCCAACAGTTCATCACGGAAGAAAGGACTCACCGAGCCGGTATCACTAACTAATACTAATATAACTAAAGCTAATACTAATTACTAATATAATAGAAAAGAACTGTCTTTTCTGTATACTTTCCCCGGTTCCGTTGCTACCGCGTGCCTTACGCAATCGATCGGATCATTATAGATATTAGATATCCCTTCTTCAACACAACATAGGTCATCGAAAGGATCTCGGACGACTCATCAAAGCACGAAAGCCAGGATATTTCAGAAAATGGAATGTGTATGTGATGATAATATGTAGGAGTCAATTCGAGGCCTGAGTCATCGCGAAATATAATGAAGAAATGATAGTAGCTGGTTGTTTTATAGGCTTTCTCATATTCAGTCGGAAGAGTTTAGGTTAGACTTTCCAAGCCACTCTCGACGGGAGAATCCAGTCTATTCAGGAAGAATCGCAGCAAAGGCACAATTAGTACAAATTCTTTCATCAGCCAATGCATTGGAATATTCCATTCTTGTCGCTGCCACCGCTTCGGATCCTGCTCCTCTCCAATTTTTGGCCCCATATTCTGGATGTGCCATGGGGGAATATTTCCGCGATAATTCCATGCACGCATTAATCATATATGATGATTTGAGTTAACAGACGGTGGCATATCGCCAAATGTCATTATTGTTACGCCGACCGCCAGGTCGAGAGGCTTTCCCCGGGGACGTCTTCTACTTGCATTCCCGTCTCTTAGAAAGAGCGGCTAAACGATCAGAAGAGACAGGAGCAGGTAGCTGAATGTGACATTGGATCTATAAATTTCAGTTTTGGAAATAAAATATTTTGATCGGGTAAAAAAATCAGTAGTAAATGAATTATATATTATAGATACCAGACAAATCAGTGGTTTACCAGAATTTTTTAGAATCAATCTATTTCTGGATATGTTCGCGAAAAAGGACTAATAAACTTTAATTTTTGTTTCAACAAAGCAATATATGGTAATAAACACTCCACAAAACTGACTTTTTAATCGTAACTTCAAAAATTATGAAACCACGGCCATTTGAAAGATAATTTAATTTAGAGTGTAATGGAAGTGAGTTTGGTTCAATTTGAATTTGTATGGAGCCGGAATTGATATTTCAATGATCGCACTGTAGCTTTTTCTGAGGGTGATTAATTGTAATATATATTATTTTATTTGATAATTATTTTTATTATTTACAACACATTTTTATTTACAACTTTTATTTACAAAAATAATTAATTTGCGGTTAAATTATGTACAAATAAAATAATACACATTTTATACAAATATACAGGAAAAAATGTTTACAAATTATTTTTGAATTTTTGGCGGAGGACCCTATCTCCCCCTACTTTAATCCTGATCGATCAGGTCAAGTCTTGACCTTCTCTCGGGGTTCGACCAATCTGTATTTATTGCACAAACACATCCTTTATTTTTCTTTTCTTTTTCTTTTCTTCTTTATTCTTTTATTTTGAATAGAAAAGGTATTAAAAATGTATGATTAACAAATGCATGTAAAATGACAATCTCATGAAATTAGTGGGTATTTACAGGTGTTCGACTAAAGAAATGAAGATAAAATAAAAGAATAAAGACGATGAATCGTGGATTCATCATTCCCCTATACTTTACCGTTGTTAGTCCCTTAGGAAACACTTATTTGAAAAATAAGTGAAAACAAAAATAAAGAAAAGAAAAAGTAAAGAAGTTAGAATGATGTTGACTTTTAAACTT
This sequence comes from Ottelia alismoides, assembly GCA_037367405.1. Taxonomy (NCBI): domain Eukaryota; kingdom Viridiplantae; phylum Streptophyta; class Magnoliopsida; order Alismatales; family Hydrocharitaceae; genus Ottelia; species Ottelia alismoides. The sequence continues at coordinate 636,159 of JAZKJV010011221.1, forward strand.
ATCTTCATAAAAATGTAGTATGGAGCCCTGTCGGACCTTTGGATTATTAGTGTGCCGGAACCTTAATGGGAAATGGATCTAAAACCTAACAACCTCTAAGTTCCACAAGACCCCTATTCAGGTCGCCTCAAAAGTCAGATCAGAACAAGTCTACATACACAAATTCTTATGACTATGAATTCTTACTTGTATGGTATAAGTGAAATATAGCTTCTCATCTTAAAAGTAGCAAAGGAACAGCCTCTCTCAACAAGGTAACTCTAATCCCCCGGTCTAGCAACTCTTTCCTCGAGGAGCGGGGATATTCCCTTCTAAGTTCAAGTACAACCAGCTCAAGAAGAGGGGATAGAGAAGAGAATGGACAGTAACCAATGTAGTTACCTATCCTTGGATGCATGACCAGTGTAGCCATGTCACCTACTGCAAGCTCACAAATATTTGATTTTGAAGCTCTTATTCTTTTTTTCACTTGTATATACACTCCGGCAGGCATTTTACTTTTCAATCAGGCCTGTCCACATTTGGAGATTCTGCATTTTTCGATTTTTTTTAAAATATATACAAGGTGCAACATGTACATAAGGAGTTTTTCCTCTTGAGCCAGTAGACTATACCTCTTTGAAGCATTATTGCATCCCCACAACATCCTGTCTTCAGACCTCAACATCACCAAATTAGGTTGAGATGTACTTCCCTCCCTAGAGGAGGACGAGAGGTTCCGCCTAGATGTACTACCCTCGTATGCTACCCCAAGCCAAAAGAATCTGCCCACTCACTACCTCCTCCATGAAGAGCTACGTGTAGACTGCTTTGTCCAAGGTAAGCCACAGTCTGAAAGAATCATGCTGTGTTGTTAAATATTCTACTTAGACTAATCAAGATGACATGTGAACATAATCTTATGGACTCAAAGAATTAAGTCACTAGGACCTGAAATGTCTTAACTCCAAATCTTATAAGGTTCCTCTAAAATTAAGTGAATTAAGGTCCAATTAAGCTCCATTCTTCAAATTTATTCCAGACTTAGTTTAAATGTCAAAACTATCCTAAAAAATGCACACACCAATGTAAGAAAATATATATAATACAAAGAAAACAAAATCTTTTTGTGAAACGAGTTTTCAAAATTTTGAAATTTTTATAGATTTTTGAAAAATGATGCATATGAAAACGTTTTTTATGCAAATAGTTAGAAATATATACAAGTATATACACATTTTTTAGATAAGGGTTAGGGAAGATATGCACATATTTACAAAGAAGTGAGTTAATTATTTACAAGAGTCATGAGAAAGGATTTATAGCTTGAGTAGTTTATACAAGTATATACACAGTTGGATTTTTATTTTAATTTTTAATTTTTTATTCATTTTTTATGCTTATATTCCTCTAATTTATTTGAAAATAATTTTACAAATAATTTTGAAAACTATAGTCCAAAATAATTTTCACACAATTTTACAATCATTTGAAAACAATTTTGCAAACATTTTTCAAACAGTATATATATACTTTCAAAATAATTTTTCAATCATTTTTCAAAACATTTAAATATAGTTTTACAAAATCATTTTTTTTCACACAAAGGTAAAAATTTTACAAGCCACAATATTTTTACAAAGGTTGAAAATATTTTTCAAATATTTTTCAAATAGTTTTCAAAAGATTTTTCAAATAGATTTTCAAAATACTTTCAAAATATTTTAGCCTGACTTATTAGTCAGTATGTACAAGAAAAATTTTTTGAGGAAAATTCTGCATCTTTTTTTACAAGTATTTACACAGTAATTTAGCCATATTAAAAATACGAAAGTACGATTTATGGCTAAAGTATATATATAATATATACGACACCCCCCTATACTTAGCTCGAACTATGTCCTCATAGTGATCAAAGAGCTGGAAAGAAAGACATAACTCGTGTTAAGTGTAGAAAAGTGAAAAGAATAGTATACTACAAAGACTAATAAAAGAATATAATCAATAGAAGTCGGTGATCCCCCTATACTTAGGATCAAGTAATCCTAACTCTTAAAGACTGTACACAAAAGGAAAATCGAGGAGTAGAATGTACTGGGTTTACCCCCCACCCCCCCATACATAGGGTAAAATATCCCTAAGTATAGGCAGAAAAACAGAGGTAAAAGGAATTAAACGAATAATCACAAGTCTGATTGGGTAAAGTACACCCTAAGTATGGAATGATCATGAGATGGAGATGGGGTATAAGACAGAAAGAACGAATGATATGGGCAGATGGATCTATACAGATGTGAACAATGTTGAGGTGCCTCTCAACAACCGCTAAAGTTTACGCCCCTAGCTGGGCGCAAAGGCTAGGATAATGTCGTATCGAGGTTCAAGACGGTATCTGTGAGGCGAATATCGTATTGTCGTTGTAGTCTCAGTGAGAGAACAACAACGAACTCAACAGAGGAAATGATGACACTCAGGTAAACAATCAAGCGGGTGTCCGCTACCGGGTAAAGATATGGGAAGATGAAATCGGGCTTCGGTAGCACAAAAGAAATTGTCGGCTCAAGATCTGAATGGAATGAAAGGCAGAGCCGAAGAAGTCGAACGTAGAGAAGGAAGGATCTGTCAATGAATCCTCCACGTCAATCACCGTCTCGAATAGATAAGGAAGATCAAGATCAGGAGACTCACTAAAAAGGCTGATACTCGATGCATATAATGTAGATAAATCTGTGAAATCATCGAATAGCTCAAAGATCGGGTCATCCTTGTGAGGGTCATCGAGGAGAGAAACATCAAACTCGTGACTAAAAATATCAGAAAAGTCCGTCAGATCGGATGCACTCTCAGAAAGTGATACCGTGTACATATGGTCCGTGGCATCCTCCCGCAGATAACCCTCGGGGAGTAATGTTGAATCATCAGGGAACTGGGGATCTATGCTGTCAAATATCAGGTCCTCTAAAAATATATCGACCTCATCAAATGGGAGGACATATGGCTCAAAGACGGGACTATCTATGTCTGTCAAATCTAAAATCGGTCCCTCATCAAGCTCTCTACGCTTAGATGGATCAAACTGTATATCTGAATCCGAGAAGATCTTCTGAAGAATTGACACTGAATCAACTGGGCATGGACACTGAAATGACTCAAAGGATGGTTGAGATGTGGGTTCTACCTTTATTTCTTGGACACCTAACAAATCTAGAATCCAAGAATCTTCTACGTGAAATAGCGCGTCTGGCTCAAAATCTGACTATAAATCCAATAGGTCCTCAACCAATGTACGGCTCTGAGAACTCACAGTAGTGGTCAACACATCCATCATGTGAAAAGTAGTAGCATCCATATCCTCTGATTGGTGTGTGGTGATTGAATCATTATGAAGTGCCACACCCAACATGTGTCATATCTCCCTCATGTGTTGTCCCGAACATGGAAGGCCGTATCCCGATATATCGGCGATATATCGCCGATATATCCATATCGACATGGGACCGATATCGAAATCGATATATCGATATATCCGATTTCAGGCATTTTCTTCATAAAGATTCCTAGATATAGCGATATATCGGCGATATATCCACGATATATCGTCGATATATTGATATCGACACGATATCGAAACGATATCGATATCGATATGTCCTTCCATGGTCCCGAATAAATCATCTTGTGAATATGGAATGTATGAATGTGTATCCAACATGGTCTCAAATAAATCCAGATCAGGACTATTGTGTGAACCATTAGACGAGGTAATGACATGCAATATTTTCTACGGTCATCCCCCTCATGGCGATTTCGAAAATCCATGATCGGGAAATTGCCTCAAAAGATCAAGTAACATCGACCACGAATCTCTCAATGGCTCTTGAGGGTCTACTGAAAAATCTCGAATGCAAGACCACGTCATATCAGCTCTACCAAGCTTGCAAAAGTCGGCCGACTAGGCCGACTAGTCGGTCCGACTAATCGAGTCGGGGGGTAGCCGACTCGACTAGGTCTAGTCGGCCCTTAGTCGGTCCACCCGACTAGTCTAGCCGACTAATCGGCCGACTTTTACAACAACCTTTTTTATTTTTTTTTTGTTTTTCACTTTTTTTAAAGCAAACATATTCTAATATACTTAATGTTATATTTAAAGTCAATTACTTCTTTTGTTTCATCATGACGTCATATAAAATATATAAATTTATGTATATACATACAAATATATGTATAAAAAACTGATTTACATATTTAAAATAATTAAAAATTCAAAACCGACTAATGATCGGCTAATTCCGACTAGTCGCCTGACTACCGACTAATCCTTAGTAGGTGACCCAACCGACCGAATACCAACTACCGCTTTCTGCAACCTTGAGCTCTACGTTGGGGGTAAAATCTATGCAAGAACAATGATCGTAAATCTCTCCATGTAGCAATTTTCCTTCCCAATCGTCTGCGCCAACTCTTGGCTCTTCTCTGAAGTGTAAATGGGAAGGTAATCAGCATCAGGTCCTCAGAAGTGATATCAGAATATGATCGAGATACACAAATATACTCAAACTCATCGATATGCCAATAAAGTTCCTCGTGCACTTCCCCTGAAAACTTTGACAGTAGATTAATGAACTCTAAATCCAAAACGAAGGGGCTCAATGTAGAAGCGGAATGTGCTTCTTGATCGGTGTACTCATCCATCATCTCAGGATTAAAGTCATCTAAAGCTTGCACCTGCCCCATTTGATCTCCTATGGAATGCACTCTCATTTCAACAAGGTAATCGTCCGGGTTTTGTATTTGGTTAATCTGAACTCTTCGGGCGTTACTCGCAGCATGTCCCCAATGGGAAGGTGGGAAGGGAGAAGAAGGGATGTCGGTCGGAGTTCCGACCTCCCAAGAGAGTGGGCGGGAATAATGGGCAGGAAATGGAGAAGCCGCAAAATTCGGCTAAAATGGAGAATGGCCCATCATGATGAGAGGAACGAATTATGATGAAGGGGGGGAGGATGTGGTAGAGTGAAAGAGAGAGAGAGAGAGAGAGAAGGTGACTACTAATGATTTAGAGAGGATGAACGTAACCGACTCACGCCAAAGACATTCAAACACAATGCAAACCCCCAATTCACCAACTCTACACAATGTGAAGATCGTGAGATCTGATTTTTTATCTTTTCAATTTTGGAGTTATGTGATCAAACAAAAGATGTACAAACACTTGGGAGGCTTGAATAGGATTTAGGCACTACTCCTTAGTGTATACGCGAGCGATTAAAAATGCAAACAATGGCTGCTCTCTCAAAACAATGGTGAATCAATTACGTTTATTTTTAGAGGTCAAGTTCATTTAGCAGTTGATGAATACCCATTTATCACTCTTTATTCTTTTATTTTAGCTAAAAATCTTTGCAAAACACCATGTAAATACTTGTAAAAATAATAAATTATCAAACTGCATGCTTTGTGTAAATATCAATATTTAGCATGTTTTTGTGCAAAAATAAAAGAATAAAGAAACAAAGAAAAAGAGGGAGATATTTAGAATAAATATTGAGTGACCTGAACCCAAGAGAGGGCCCAATATGGACTTAATCGCCAAATAAAATAAATAGAGAGATATGGAAATTCATCATTATGCACATTTCCTTCTTGGTGTATATATTTTATTTTAAAAAATAAAAATTTATTTATTATAATTTGTATATATTTCTAAAAATAAAAGAAAAATGAGAAAAATAAAATAAAAATAAAATCATTTCTCTGTCCTATCCTTGTACCTACCATGTATATATCAATAAATCATCTATTTGTTTTACCCTTGTAAATAAATAATAAAAATAAAAAAAATTTGTATCCCAAATTTTATGTTGTAAATAAATAAAATATAAAATTGGGATAATTGTACAAAAATAAACTAATAAAAATATAAATATAAAATACATAGGTATTTTATACCTGTATATTTTATTATATTATGTATATACACTAATTTATTTTTCAAAAAAATAAATAAAAATCACTAAAAATAATTTGAAAAATATTAAACATTTTTCATGTTGTAAATATTTTGAAATAAAATCATTTGTTATTTTTAATTTAATTTATAAATAATTTCGGAATGCTGAATTCTGATTGGTCAAAGGGGGATTGTTGACCCTCGGTCAACTCTCCCCCCTGGACCACTTTGCACCCGGATCGGCGTGTTGACTCGACTTCCCGATTTTTCGCGTCGCTGTCCGATCACCATCTTTTCACACCCCAGGCTCTGATTGTCCAGGGCAGACCCGCGATTCTTGCTCGATCTTCTCGTTAGGTATCTGTGCCTCGATTTGCACGCCCGACTCCAATCTTCTTGGACCTTCACTCATATAAGACTCGACCTGGAGCCGCCTTTTTCCCTCATCTTTGGACTTCCCCTCCTCTTCGATGACCTCCTCCTCTTCGTCTGAGTGACAGCTGACGCGAGAGAGAGTTGCAGCGAGGTTTATAGCTTCGGAAGCCTCTGATCCGGCGTACACTCCGTCGTGCTCCGCCGTGCTCTGCCACGAGGTGAGCTCAACCTCTGGACGCGTTGCCCCATTAAGTCCATGACCCCCGGAGGTCCAGCACCTCCATCCCAGATGAATGCACTCGCCAGAAAGATTAGATAGCCAGTAGGTAGCTTTAGATTTCGATTTTTACTTTTAGGTCCGCCAAGCTTTTATCGACCACCAATGCACTCCGTTCATCCATTCACCCTTCTGACCATCCCCTCACCTTCGCCAAACTTCTCTCCACCTTCTTCGCCCCTTCAGCCACCTTGGTTCGCCACGGAACAAGGATCTCGACTCTCCTCCTCCGTCGCTCACCGGAGAGCCACGCTCCGCCCCACACGTTCACCCCCTTCGCCCGTTAACGGGTCGAGGCAATTTGCCCTCGACCCAGTAAGCTTATTGTGCATGTTTGAAGTCCAACGGACCTCATCTGGAGGTCCAAACGTAGAAGAACATGAGCTTCAGGTCTCCTTCGTCGCCGGAGCACTCCAGGACCTCCCGGCCTCATCGGAGACCTCCATCAGCTGCGGACGACCATCAGCTACCTTTTCCCTATCATAGCAGCACCGGAGGAGCTCTCAGGCACGCGCAATGGCCGGAGGAAGTTCACCGGCGACCAGTTCTTCTAGAGTCCTCCTCCACCGTCCGACCGAGCCTTGTTTCCAGTTCCGATCTCCACCGTCCATCATCCGAGGGGCTCGTAACCGTCCGATCCATCTGCGGATTAGATCCGAGGTGTTGATCATCGAAGGGGTATCCGCGAACCACAGCCGTCAGATCTTAAGTGGACCTCCTTCAACCGTTGGATCTTAATAATATGGGTAAATTTCACTTAGGCCCTTTCATTTCTAGCATCTACTTCTCAGTCCTGTAAATACGTGTCGTAGTTATTTTTAATTTGGATAAATTATGCTTTGGACCTTAGACTTTTAGTATTTGCATTTTAGTCCCTCTATTTGTGGAGCACGTGCATCGACACCTGATTTTTCTGGGATAATTGCATGTATGGGCTCGGGTTTAATTAATGTTACGGTTTGAACTTTTAGTTTCAATATTTGCATTTATTAATGCCCCTTTGCGTGATGGAATTGAACATGTGCTGAATTTTACGTGAAAATTGCATTGAGCCCCCTTTCTTTTTAGTGTGTGTTATATTTAAGCCCTTGGAACTTGTTTTCTTTACATATAGGTCCTTGTGTGTTGTGCCTCTTTTCTTGGTTGAAATTTGGATACATGGCCCCTGCCAATGTGTAAAAATTTCAATGATTTTTTGGGACATTTTTGTTTTGATTTTCTATTTTCAAAAATTCAAAAACCCTCATTTTTGCCACTGTTTCAATTTAAAAACCAACTAAAAATATTAAAAACTCTCCAAAAATTCTAAAAAAGTTGTGGTGCATTTGTTTTAGTGTCTTGTTGTTTCTATCCAAATTTTGCTATATTTGAACTTATAAAAATCATAAAAATTGAAAAACCCTAAAGACTTTATAAAAATCATTAAAAATTATACAAAATTCAAAAAATGCAATTCTTTTTCCTTTAGTGTAATTTTCACTTGTAGTTCATCATAAAATTATCTCTAGAATTTTGTAGCTATTTATTTATTTTTAAATAGCCTTTAGATTCTGGCTGCACATTGATTTCCAATTTTTACCTTATCTCATTTTTATAAAATCAAGTAAAAATTATAAAAAATCTGAGAAAATTACCAAAAAAACATTTGAAAATTTATAAAATCAAAAATATTTTTATTGCAATTTTCTAACTCTTTTTGTGATGTTAAATAATTAGTTGATTGTGCTCTTTTTGGCTTGTTTTATATTTTCTTCATCACTAAAAATCACAAAAAAAATTAAATCCCATAAAATCCACCAAAAGTATTTTCTTCTTTTTATTTTGATTTTTGACTACTTCGTAGGCTTTTTAAGCCAATCCGTGCTCCTTGCGTTCGACCTCGGTCGTTATACCATGTTAAATAAAATAGCTAGACCACTATTCGACTTTATTTGATTGATTATTTTATTTGGTGGTCTTGAGTTTCTTGTTGAGTCCGACTCGAGAGGATGAGATCGCAACGACCCTTGATACCTATCTCCCTTAGTCTCTCAGTTTTTCGGCTCATCAGAATGGCACCGTTGCCGGGGAGCACAGCTTAGAAATCGTTTATCTTTCACGGCTTTTCTGTTTATAGTTGTATATATATTTTTTTATCTCATTTTATCTATATATTTTATAATAATTTGGACTGACACACTCTTGTTTCCCTTTCTTGCGAGGGCATGAGCACCGAGGCGGCTTTCTTTGGTAAGCCGACGCAACCGCAGGAGTCAGATACGGCTCCTTTCTGCATAGAGCCGCAAGAAAGCGCAATGAGGCGAGCAGGAGTTCGGGAGCCGTAGAATAACCATAGAATAGCCGTAGAGTAGTTTCTTTTTCTGCAAACTTTATTATTGTAATAATACAGGGACATACTTGGACACTCGGACTCTCTTGGTGTTTATTGGGGTCTGTTTCGCCGAGCACCGGTGTGCTCGGGGGACCTCACCGCGATTTTCGTCGATTTTGGATTTTTTGCCTTTTACTACTTATCTGATTTCCAAGTATTTAGCCTTAGCCTTAGGATTTTTCTTGACTATGATGTAATTATATAAGGCCCAACCCTAATTATCTGTATGCACCTATAGAGCGTTAATTGGACCTTATTAATTAAATCACAAGAAAAAGTCGGCTTAATTAGGCTTGAGTCCACGTGCCGTGAGGAGTCACATACAGCGTGTGCAGGATCCGTTGTGGCGGACACCGAGTGGCTCCCAAGATTAGACTTCGGACTTAGCTTGGTTACCCGACTACTGTTCTTCATGTGTAGAAATTGCTTCGTCTAAGGCCGTTTTACTCGTGCATCATATAGGTAGTTTTATTCCCGTCTTTACTTTTATGCGCAGATCACCCTGCATGTAGACTGCTGGAGTCAGGTACGCATCTTTTATTCTGCATGCATCATCGTGTTTGACCGCGCATCGGCTTTTTCATCTTCTCCCCTCGTTTTCGGACTTAAATAACCAGGAGAACCGAAAAATTCATTAGGCGTTGTTTGTTCGAAAAATGCTTAAAAAATAAAAACTATAAAATTGGGACTGCTAAACACACTTAACCCTAAAAGACATCTCATTTAAAAATCTGTCTTGGGGAGAGTAACCCCCTCATTGTTTGATTTGGATGAAGGAGAGAGTGACCCGCACACTAGGCTAGAGCCATATCCGATTTCCTATCAGACTACCGGCCTTTTATATGGGACAGTCTGTTGGGAGTATTGGATTCCCATCAGCTCGCTTAATCACTCTGATAGACTGACTTGATCACCTAATAAAATTGACAAGATAAGTGATCGAACCTTTACGGTCTTCAGCTCAGTGTTGAGTAGGTGAATCAGGGGTTTTTCTTGACCGATCTTGTGTGTTTTCAGATTCCATCCGCCTTCTTCTCCTTCATCTATCTATCTTTCTCCCACCCTCCCGCCCTTCATTCTCCTTTTCCATCCATGGATGATGGGTTGTCATACTTTCTTGTCGGATCTTGCGGCTTCTTCATCTCATCCCCATCACCCCAACCATTCTCGTCGGAGGTCGGAACTCCGACCGACCTCCCATCCTCTCTTTCTTCAGTGCATGATGTGTTAGACGTCCATGGAGATCAGACTAATCAGATGCGAGACCCGGGCGATTTTGTTGTTTGGATACGAGTGCACCCTAGAGGTGATCACAGAGAGAAGATGCGAGTTGCAGATACCTCCTACGCTACGATGATGGATGAGCATACCGATCAGGAAGCACAGTCAGCTTCTACAAACAGTTCCTTCATTCTAGATGTGGAGTTCATTCAGAGTCTGCCGACATTCTCAAGGGAGGTGCACGAGGAGACAAATCTTCATCTGTCCGAGTTCGAGAAGTTCTGTAGGACCCAGACATATTCAGATATCACTGCTGAGGAGCTTATGATGAAGATCTTCCCATTCTCAGTTCAGGACAGAGCCATGAGATGGCACAGACGATTGGGAAGGAGATTCCCTACGTGGGGAGAGCTACGCTTAGAGTTTATACAGAGATATTATCCCCAGCATAGAGCAGATATGATGCGGTATTTGATCACAGATTTTTCAGTAGACCCTAGGAGCCAGTACACGATGCATGGCTGAGGTTTCTTGACCTCTTGAGGAGATTTCCAGATCACGGACTTTCACAGACCGACCTTATTCAGATCTCATGAGGGGGATGACCGTTGATCAGATTGCACTGGTAGTTACCTCGTGTGGTGGTTCACACCACAGTTCCGACATCGATCTCCTTGATGCCATCTCCAGAGAACTTGCCCAGAGTTCATTTACACGAGATACACTAGTCGAGATAACACACGAGGATGATGCAGTACCAGTAGGGCATGCCGCACTTCATGAGGATACAGCTTCTGAACACCGGACTGAGGACATGGATTCTGATGCAGCACAAATGATGGAAGACATGACTGCCGCAGTGGAGGTTTTGACCCAGAGACTGCTCGAGTTCCCGTTGGTCTTCCAGCTAGAGTTCGACTCAGTCCCGTACTTTTCAATTAATGATCTTGGATATCAGACCTTCTGATATTCTAGGAAATGGAGGAGCCCACACTACTACAGCCATCAGTCCAGACATTTCAGTATCCATTTCCAGATGACTCAGCTTCTATTCTACAGAGGTACTATTCGGATTCAGATAGACATCATGACTCAGCCCAGCAGCCAGAGCTAGATGTGGGACACCACTTTGAGATGACAGATAGAGATAGTCCCATATTTGAGCCGTTTGTCCTCCAGTTTGATGAGAGAGGTATATTGCAGGAGGACCAGACGATAGCCAGCACTGCCGCAGTCGAGGATCAGTTTCAGACACTTTGACAGCTTCCGCGTTGTTGACCAACACTGTTTCATGTTTCCAGATTTTTCAAAGGCCGACTTCAGCTGTTGAGACATCTTGGTGCGAGGAGTTAGTGCTAGACAGTGTCGTAGATTCCTATTTAGATTCCGATCTTCTCCTTCTCACCGATGATTTTGCATTTCTCCCCGAGGGTTATCTGCGGGAGAATGCCACATACTTTGCGTATTCGATTTCTCCTTCTGAGCATGTATCCGATCTGGCGGATCACGAAACCGAGTCTTCTGATATTGTTGATCTTTCTGAGTCTGAGTTTTCCCTCCTCGACAACCCTCGTGAGGATGAACCGATCTTTGAGATATTCGATGATCTATCTGATTTTTCTTCATTATGTGCATCAGATAGCAGTTTTCTTATTGAGTCTCCTGATCTTGACTTTTCACACCTTTCTGAGATGATGATTGATGTGGAGGATTCTATTATTGATCCATCTTTCTCCACGTTTGATCTCTTCAGCTCTCCACTTCCATTCCATTCAGACCTTGAGCCGATGATTTCTTTTGTGCTACCGGATCCCGATCATATCTTCCCATATCATTGCCCGGTAGCAGACACCCGCCTGATTGCCTACTTGGGTATCTTGATTTACATTGTTGATTTCATCGTAGTTCATCTACCGCGAGTGCGATGACAATACGGCATTTGCCTTACAAATGCCATCCTGAACCTTGACACAACTTTATCCTAGCCTTTGCACCCAGCTAGGGGCGTAAAATCTAGCGCTTGTTGAGAGGCACCTCAACATTGTTCACATTGTATATACGTGTTTCGTCATGATTTGATCCTTATCTCTTCCGCTTTGTTTTCACCCCAGGTCTCGCTTAGGATTATTTTTGCTATACTTAGGATATACCTCATCCTAAGTATAAGGGGGTATAAACACCGAGTTGTTCATTCTGTTCTGTTTCATTACTCTTGTAGTTATCTATACTTAAGGATTCTTCACCTTAAGTATAGGGGTATTAAGGTTTCCTATCTTCTATATATTTGTCTTCATGTCTTTCTACCTCTGTTTTGTTGCCTATACTTAGGGATATTTTACCCTAAGTATAGGGGGGTAGACCCTGTACATTCTTCCACTCGGATTTCCCTTAATGTACAGCTTGCTATACTTAGGATTACTTGCTCCTAAGTATAGGGGGAAACACCGAGTCCTCTTCATTCTATTCTTTGATTCATCGGTGTAGTATACCAATCCTTTTCACTTCCCTATACTAAGAACGAGTTATGTCTTCTTCATCGCTCTTGATTCACTCCGAAGACATCGTTCGAGCTAAGTATAGGGGGTGTCGTATATATTTCATATATACTTTAGCAATAACGCGTACTTTGTGTGAATGTGTCAATAAATAAAATGGCTAAAAATCCATAAAAAATTAAAAATTTTCCTTGTACATAAAATTCTTCTTCTTGCACATACATAGCTATTTATAAAAATTAGTTTTATACAAATGATTGTAAAAATGATTTGTGTAAATAGTTTGTAAATATTTTTTATATCAAAATTATGTATATAGTACAAAATTTTTGTAAAATGTTTGAAAAACAAAAAGTTTGCAAAAACCTTGTGTAAATGTGTATAAATATTTTGCAAAAATTTGCATTCATGCATACATCCATGTTTTCAAACATTTTTCAAAAATTTTGCACATTTTCAAAAATCTTGTAAAAATTTGCATATTTGTAAATATTTATACATTCCAACATAGTTGACATTTAAACTGGCCTGGAATTAAATTGGAAAATGGAGCAATGGAGCTTGGTTAAGACCTTAATCCACCTAATTCTAAGAGGAACCTTATAGGCTTAGGATTAAGACTTTTCAGGTCCATTTGGGACTTAATTCTTTGAGTCCACTAGGCTACGAGCATATGTCATCTTGATGAGCCTAAATAGAGCACTTAAGAACGCACACATAACTCTTATAGACAACGGCTTTACTTGCACCAGCACTTTACACATAGCTCTCTGAAGGATCTTGAGAATCCTTCAAGCGCATCACGGAAGCGTGTTGATCGCATCGTATGCAATCGGAGCAACTAGTCGCACTAGTCGCTAGATGCAGCGGAAATTAAAAAAATTTTAACTTTAAAGATGAAACCACATGATCATGAGAACACTTCCCGGATCGTTTCATCAAACCACAAAGTATAAGGAATACCTCTTGAAGCGTGGTTGTGATCGCGAGATCCCAAAGTAGAGATCCTCCTATCTTAAGTCCGACCCACGGAGAATGCGCTTGCGGGCACGATGATGAGTCGCGTCCTTCCCGCAATCCTTTGACGAAGATCCAAGCGTCGAGGCGTGGAAAAATTTGATCTCCTTCCTAATACACAAAGTGGACGGCCACTTGAATATTAGGGAGACCCCACGAGAATGAGAGAGAGAGAGTAGAGTTCTTCAACTCAAGAATGTTGTAACTTGGAAAGGCTACCCTAGCCCTCCTTTTATACTAGTTTAGGATCCAATGGATCTCAATCCATGGGACACATGGATCCAAGGGCTATGCTTGGTCCATGCTAAATCAATGGCTATGATTGTTGTTGGTTAAAACCAACAACATTAATTTAAATTAAAATATGTTGCAACATTATCAACATAATTTAATTTAACTAATTAAGAGATAATGTGACAACAAAAAAAGGGAGTCAACAAACCACCCTAAATTATAGGGGGTTATTTTGTCTCCTTTTATTTTATCTTATTACTTCTTAATAAATTGCAATAACTATTATTGCAATAATATCCACCAAATTAATTCCAAATTAATTTGTGAATATTTCAATCATGCCATCGAAGATATGTGAATCACATTCACAACCCAAACTAGTTAGTAAATTGCATTTCCAATTAATTAATAAATGTGAATCTAATCCACATTATTAATTAACAAATGCTATTCACATAAATTCTCTCTCTTATATATGTATATTATAAATCATATTTATAATACACATATATCATGGATAGTGTTATCCACATTCTCTTAATCCTTGATAATTAAATCCCATTTAATTATCTTAGACAGTCATTTTCATAATATGAATTATATTCATATTAAGCTTGATAATTAAATCTCATTTAATCATCAAGTCCTTGCTTGGATATTTCATCAAAAGAATTATTCTTGAACCCTTTCATGAATAATGTGCTTTCTCCGCAGATACTTGGAGATAAAGACAGGGCGATTGTATTATTCCACGTATAGTGACTTGGATATTGAGATCTTATCTCAAATCCAGATCTTACGAACCTCCCACAGATGCTTGATTAAATCAAGACCGCAAATCCAATCTTCTCATTGAATCTGAATCTCATTCAGACTAATGTCCAACACTTGGACTAAGATCAGATTGCTTCTCTACTGGAAGGAGTCACTAAAATCCAGACCTGTTTCATCACTCCCTCGGAATGGAAGCGTCATGGATATACAATCGTTTATGATCACATCACCCTTCAGGTATTCCCAATACCTGTACATCCTGCATACTGGAAGACCCATGGTCAACCCGAAGATCAAGATCTATTTTACACTGTCTTCTTCAGGGTTTGATCACCAAGTTTCTCATTTGATCATTGGGATTTGGTATCGATCATATACTTTCCAAAAGCATATATTATACCTAGGTCTTGATCATATACTTTCCAAAAGTATATATCAAACCTACAAATTCAGTCAAGCTTCCAAAGCAAGACGACCGTGCACGGAATTTGATTCTTCCCAATATCTCATGAGTGAGCTCATGTCTTCTGGTTCAGTAATGAACCTGTATGATCCCTTTGAGAGATCGTATTACTCATATGCCCTTATATGCACACCAACGCGCCGGTGTATAGACCTTGGTTAGGTCATCAACCTATTGGTCTGTCAAATGTACATACTCAGACATATAGTAATACATCTGTCTCCGGTCAGAGGATACGTGCCTATGCTGTGACAGCATTGATGAATCCACATTTCATCATCTTTATTCTATCATTTTGGCACCAAAAACCCTAGCAAATGCCTGTAAATAGCCTTAAATCAAGCATCTTAGCATTCATGCATGTGCACTTCAATAGTGTATAAATCACTGTAATTAAGGCCAAAATTATAGAATAAATAAAGAAAAGAAAAAGAATAAAAATATTGTGAATATTTTATGACCTAAAACCCCCGAGACCTAGGCATCTTGATGAATAGGTCGACAAGGAATAAAGTAGGGGGAGATAAGGTCAGAAATACAGTGTGAATACCTATACATTCTATTCATTCTTTATTCATTTTTGGGACCTATTTTTGGTTCCACTTTTTGTACATCAAATGAAGAAACCATGTACATGGTAGTTGTAGATAATTTCATAAAGAAAAAGACAAAATTGATTTCACAGGAAAAGAATGTACAGACAAAAAGATATGGTCTGAATAAGAATCCAAAATCCCAACTTCCCAGACCCGTATCTCACAAACGACAAATCCAAATGCAGTGTACTCACCTTTAATTGTATATAGAATAAAATAATCTATCCAATGGTGGTGGTTTCGCATTTGGCGGAGCTACGGTTTGAAAGTTGAGTTTTGGACCCCTGCTGTATACCTATACTGAATAAAATATTCAATTTATTCTTTATTCATTATTTATTAATTTTCTATATTTTTATAATTTTGTACATATTACTTATAGTATATATGTGCATTAAAATTGAAATAAAATGCAAAGCGAAATAAAAATAAAATACTTGTATATATTCAATACATAGGTGTACCATACATACTTATACCTGTATATAATACAATTGTATTTTATTAAACATACAAAACATCTCAGAAAAATAAAATGAAAATATAAGTATGTATATAAAAGTATGTAATAATTTTACAAAATCATAAATAAAAATAATAAGATTAAAAATACATAAAATAAAATAAAATATCAAAGCACATAGGTATTATACCTATATAGGGTTAAAAAGGTGACTTGTAAAAATATATGTCATAAAAATAAATAAAAATCAGAATAAAATACTACATAAAATTTTGAACATTTTTTATTTTATAACCTTTATTTAATTCGACCATTCACTATTTTTAATTGAATTAACAAACATATTTTCCAGGGTTTTTCCTGGTTGGTCCACGTGGACCAACCAGGTGCAAACCCTAGTTGACCTCGGTCAACTAGGTACCCTACCTCCTGTAGCCTCTGACAGCCCTATCTTTGACCCAACTTCCCCATTTTTTCGAGGAGCGGACTTGCACCATTTCGATTCGATTCCTTCTGCAAAATCCCTCCTCGTTCATCCTTCTTGCCCGCCAATTGATTACATGGGGGTGTGGATCGCTGAATCGCCCCAGAAATCTCGATCTTTGGACCTCTGCCATCGGGGGTCAAACCAAATAAAACCAACCCCCCATTTTCAAATCGATTTCGAGTCCCCTTGGTCCACCCCTCATCGCCTCTCTTGCGCTCCAAGCCTCGCCGGAGGTGACAGCTTCGCCGCGAGCCTCTCAGCCAAGGCGTCCGAGGTCGAGGACGACTCCAGCACCTCCGCCAACCGCCGGCGTCGAGGTAACTTTCTTCCTCTGGCTCCGGCCATCGAGGGCTTCCATCTCGCCATTTCTTTATTGCATTAGGTTCCTGTTAGCTTAGGCTTTACAAACACCCAAAAAAATCGAAGATCCATCGCCTAAATCGCCCAATCAGCACCTTGGCCGGAGCGCACCTCCGGCCGTGCATCTCCATTTCGACTCGACCATCCCCAAGGCCATCCGAGGGTCCAGGCAGTTTGCCCTGGACCCCTTGACTTTGTTCGCAGGTCCAAGCCACTTCACGCGCGCCTGGAGGAGAGTTTTGGAGCTCGCCGGAGCAGCAGCAGCCTTCCAGCTCCGCCCGCTGCCCGAGAGCACCACGGGCTTCCCCGTGGATTTTGGACGCCCCCAGGAGATAGAAGACCGTTCCAGGAAGCTCCTGGTCCATTTTGAGGACCTATCGTCACCGGAGGAGGAAGATCGAGGTCGGAGAACCTCGGCTCGCCGGAGTTCTTCCCCGTTCTTGCAACCCTCTTCCCAGCCGTTGGATCGAGGAGGAGTCCCAGATCGCACAGCCTCCGTTGGATCTCCACCAGTCTCCACCGTCCGATCAGCCAAGGAGGATCTAATCAGGGCCGTGCATCGTCGAAGCGTCATCGGCCGTTCTCGTGCTGCCACATGTATAAGTGGGTCGCTCCCAGCCGCTGGATCGCGCCTCGTCGCCCCACCGTTGGATGCGCGCCACGCGTCTTCATCAGAGCGCCGCGTCGAGGGTATTTTGCATCGACACCCTCGCAACTTTTGTAGTTAATATTTAGTTTTCAAACTTTCGTTTGTAGCGTTAAAGTTTTGTAATATTTGCAAAAAAACCCACCGTACTTTATTTATTCACGTTTAGGTCCCTCGCCACGTCACCTCACGTGACCAGTTCACGTGAGGTGTGGGCATTTTGCAGAGGCACCCTTGGGTTGTTGTGTATTTCGTTTCGGTCCTTGAATTTTCAAAGCACGTGTAATACTTCTGGGTATTTTGCATGTTAACCCCCAGACTTTTGTGAAATTGCACTTCAGTCCCTCCCAGGCGCGTGCTAGTCACGCGCCCTGGTGGGTAATTTGTAGGCGTGCCCTTGCGGTTTTTGTAATTGTCTTTTAGTTCCAAAAATTGATTATAAAGTGTTGATTTTTGTGGAAAATTGCATGTATGTACCTGGATGTTCTAAATATTACACATATGCCCCTGCCAGGCCTGTTTAACATTTGTATGCTTGTTGCATTTATTAAAAATATCATTTCAAGCCCAAAATTTCCACAAAAATAGGACTAAGCTTCTGGATAAGTGTACTTTGACGCCCAAATTTTAGTTTTTGATTTTGTTTTATTTTGATATTTATTAAAAATCAAAAACAACCTTTTTGTGTACTGTCTACTTTAGAAAATACCAAAAAAATAGTAAAACCTCTCCAAAAATTCCAAAAAAATTACCTAGTGTCTATTTTATCCTATTTTAGTGTCAGTCCAAAAACCAACTAAAAATATTAAAAGAAAACCCTAAAAATATAAAAACACTCAAAAACTTCAAAAAAATATAAAAAGTAGTAGAAAAACCCAAAAATTGCAAACTCAGCTTCTGTTTCTTCCTTATTTTGTTACTCTTATTAGAAAAATAGTGTGACATATTTTTGCTACTGGTTGCTATTTCTAACTTGCATTTTTGTCACAGCCAGCCCTTATTTCCACTGTTTGCCTTATTTCAGATTTTATAAATCCCAAAAACACCTAGAAAAATCCCCAAAAATCACAAAAACAGTAAAAAATATTAAAAAGACCAAAAACACTTCATTTCTGGATTTTTGAGTATTTTTGTGCATTTTTATAAATATCTTAGCTTGCCTTGTATTATATCCCCTTGTTTTCCAATATTTGAAAAAGAAAAAAAATATATATATAAAATATAAAATCTAAAAATCAGAAAATCAAAAAGCAAAATACAAAATTAAAAATTAAATAAAAAAAATAAAAAAAAAATTAAAAATTAAAAACCCACAAACATTGTAGTTGCTTGCTTGCTTAGTGTAGACACTCACACACATTTTAGCATTTTTGCTAAGACTTCAATGTTTGCTCCCTGTGTTCGAACTCTCTGCATACTTGCCCTTTACATCTTTTGTGCAGAGTTAAAAATAAATTTTAACTCACACCTGTTTTTCATTGCTTGATTTGCTTGTGGGTTATTTGTTGATTAAACCGGGATTGTGTAGTGGTTAAGACACCGACTGTTGACTCGCCTTGTGAGTCAATACAACCGCTCTCGATCCCGCGTTTATCAAATGGCGCCGTTGCCGGGGAGCAACAGCTTGTAGTTCATTTTTATTTGTTTGTGTGTTTGTTTACCATAGCATTATCCTTCTCTTCCATTTTGATATATATCTTGATTGAACTATCTAACCATCTCCTTTGTCTTCTTGCGAGGGACCGCGGAGCGAGGCGGGTGGCTTAGGTGACCCGACGCAACCTTGGGACGTGGAGCCGGCTTTTCTTGAGCCAAGCCGGCAGGAGAGAGCAAGGAGAGTGAGAGAGAGGCTTAGATTAGTTTTTATTTTATTTGTGAGAGAGTGATATTCAATTAATTTGTAATAATACAGGTACACTAGGACTTGGACTTGGACTTAGACATTCGGGCCTAATTTCCGGGTGTTTGTTCACCCGGGGGCTCACCGCCGTTTTTCTCGTGTTTTCATCGCAGTCATTTTCCAGTTTTGAGTTTCATTTTTCACTTTCTTTTGTGGATTGAGCTCCTAGATCTAGGTCCTGCTTGACTCGATTAGAATAGGTCCAAACACCTAATAATCTTTGCATGTTCCTATAGATACGTTTTGGACTTAGACTAATTTAAACAGTTAGCAAGTAATTCCCAAATCCACGCGCCGCGAGCTCACACCCGAACAAGCGCTTTCTCCTACTCCAAATGTGTTGGGCAGAGGAGGGGTGAGCCAAGACCGGACACTCGGATTAGGAGTTGCTAGTTGACTTGTGGTTCTATCGCTAGCAGTTGCCTGTTCTAGGACGATTTCCATTGCATTTCGCCATATAGATTAGGTTTAAATATTCTGCTTTGCATCCCGCATGGAGAGAGCTGGGATTCGCTGTAAGTCTTCTTACTTTGCACGCATCATCTAGGCACAAAGGTGAGATTTCCACCTTGGTGCCGACTTGCACGGCTTTTCCGACTCTATTCTCCCTCTGTTTTTGGACAAAGTAGGATAAAGGAAAAAATACAAAAACGTTAGGCGCTTGCTTGAATTGACTCAAAAGAAGCGATAACACCAAAAAAATTAAAAAAGGGACTGCTAAAGAAAACTCGACCAAAATAAAAACGGTAATTGGATTCATTGCTTGGGGAGAGTAACACCCTCACTTGTTTTCAGGTTGCATAGGAAGGTTTCCTTCCCAGTGAGGTGAGCGCTTCGTAAGGATTAGAGCCCAAAACCCAACTTGTGGCTGCCTTGTGTATCGCCTGGATTTCCGAAGTATTGGCGCTACTATCGTACGTAGTCGAGTAGGACTTGGTCGCCATTGGTGACTCTCTATTGTGAGAGCGCCGACCCTGTCCGAAGTACCGAGCCTAGGCCACGCCTTCACGGGTGTGTCTGTCTCACCGGCTGCGTCCGAGTAGGACCTTGTACGCTCACGGGTGATTCCGTTGCGAGCGAGGTCCGAAGTATCGGTTTCGCCTATCGGCTTCCTCCCTCTTTTCTTTGGCTGAGTAGGGATCCAGGAAGGGTTACAAGGACCTCAAAAAGCGCAAGTTACAGGTTACACAGGAGGAGGACAAGTACGGGGATACTCTCCTGGCGGTACTCTCTCTCCTATAGGCGTAGCGCTCTAAGGACTCGTGAAAAGAAAATTGCCTGAAAAACAAGCTAAAATTGACAAGATAAACGCCGAACCTTCACGGCTTCACGAGTTGAGTTGGTGAACCTACCCTTGCTTTGTGTTTGATTTCTAGATTTATTAAGGTCAAGATCAAAAACACCGCACAATTGTGCAAAATTTTGTTGCATCTCATTTTCTCCTTTTTCTTGCATCTTCCCCGCTCGTTCCGAACAATCAAGATGATGGGACGGAGGTCTCTTAGGCCGACCTTGTCGGCACCGCTATCCAGCACTCCTCCCTATTCATCTAGGAATAACTCGGAGAGTCCGCTCTCCGAGCCCGAGTTCACATCCACCCTGTTCCCCCTCGACCACCCTTCCCATTCTCCTTCCCTCAGTCCAATCATTTCAGAGTTCAGTGCATCACAGAGTTCAGCCCATTCCACAGCACCTGAAATGGCCTCTTTTGCATTTTCAGAACAACAAGCAATGGCAGACAGAGGCGAGCACCAAGACGATCACAATCACCCGCCGTTTATTATTGATCAAGCGGCCATCAACAATTCCCTGCTAGCATCCCTGGAGAATATGCAGAGACAGATCCGTGACCAGGGGACATTTATGGGTGATCTGATGAGAGAGATAGCACAGCTGAGAGAACACCGACCTGGGGGCGGTGGCGGTGGAGAAGGAGGAGGACCCGATGCAGGAGGCGACCCAGACGGTGAGCGACCGCCACAGACCATCATGAGGGAATTGCATAACCCAGCTTCATCCCTCACTCACCGGTGGATCAGACTTCCGCCAATCCACCGAGACTTCGAGCTTCGGCACAATACGATACAGATGCTACCCAAGTTCCATGGGCTGCCGACCGAAGAGCCACACCTCCATCTCCAAGAGTTCGAGATGATATGCAGCACCATCCACGATCGGCTGTTGACCGAGGACACTATCAAGATGATCGCCTTCCCGTTCTCATTGGTTGATCGAGCCGCATATTGGCTCAAGCATCTAGGGCGATTTGTCGACACGTGGGCAGATCTCCGGTCCGTGTATTTGAAGAAATACTATCCTCTCGGCCGGACAAACGCAGCTCGAGCCATGATCAGCAATTTCACCATGATCCCGAATGAACAGTTTCATGAAGCATGGGATCGTTTCAGAGAGCTCATAGACCGGTGTCCACATCACGATATCTCTAAGCCCCATCTGGTGCAGAGTTTCTTCTGTGGGCTGACACCGGAGCTGCAGGGGCTTGTGAACGCCTCTTGCGGTGGATCATATTTTTCCAAAGGTGAAGACGATGTCTGGGCCATATACGAAGGTATGGCAGAAAATTCTACAGTGATGACCCAAGCCAGAGTCTACACCCAGCAGAAGCCCCCGCAAGGAGCGGGATCATTTCAGAGGATCGCCCGCATTGATGCCAGTCCTAGCACACCGTCGGTAGCCGCGGCCCAAGCCGAATCAGCAGCAGCCGACATGGGTATCATTAGCGAAAAATTGGACCGCATGGAGATCCTCGAAAAGAAGCAAAACCAAGGTCTAGCCCAGATGGACCTTCTCACAAAAACAATGAGTGACCTGAAGACTCAAATTCTCTGTATTCAGGAGGCACAAGCCCATTCCCAACAGCCTCCCAGGTCACAGGTTGCTTCCAGCAGCAGCAATCCCAACCAGGCCTCCACCTCATACCGCCAGGTGAACCATATCCAGGCGGAGCCGGTTCCATTGTTGCAGTACCATCCAGAGCAACCGCCATCTCAGGAGATGCAGATGGTGGTGTATCAGCCGGAGCAACCGCTGGCAGTTCTTCCTCCACCTTCCTTCGAGCAGGAACCGTTGATGGAAGTCAACGGGATATGGTATGACCGATACCCTCAGCCCGCAATCCGTAGGGATCACCCCGGATTCCGTTGGGGTAATGGTGGATCCTCATCCCAACAGCATTCTCCTGCTCAAGGACAGCAGAGCGGCCAGCCACAACAGCAACACCAGCAGCCCCAGTACAACCAGCCCCAGCAATACCACAGTGGTCCTCGTCCCGCCTATCAGGGACAGCAGTGGAGGCCGCGCCAGCAGCCTCAGCAATCTTATCACCAGCCTCCCCCCCAATTCCAGCAGCAATACCAGCAGCAGCAGCCCCATGCCCAGCAGGGACAGACATCCGGTTCTCAGGGTCCAGCATATGAGAACCCAGCCCTCGATGATCTTGCCCGCTTGCTATCTGAACAGCGAGCATCTTTCAGGCAAGAAATGGATGAGTTCCGGCAGGAGATGCGGGACATTATCAAAGGCAAGGCCGCCATACCCGCTCAGATCGAACCAAACCCCAATAATTTCAAAAGAAAATCTGAGCAGGTAGAGTACATAGAGGGTGCCTCTCCTAGTGAAAATTTGAATGATATGTCTTCTTTTGTGCATGATGCTGATTTTGTGACTACTAGGAGCGGTAGGATACCCGCCGGCGGCGCCTCTTCTGAGCGACAACCCGAAGCCGAATCAGGAGCGCCAGAGGAGCAGAGGAGCGGTACTGATGCCGCTACAGATGATATTGAAGACGGTGGTGATGATGCCACCAATGATGGAGCCCAGGATGGCGGTACTGATGCCGCTACAGATGATATTGAAGACGGTGGTGATGATGCCACCATTTTGGATGCCGAACCAGAGCGCGGTGCTGATGCCGCGAAGACCGGTGCTAGTGGTGGTGCTGAAGCCACCACATCTACTTTTGCTGAGCCGACTTCTGTGACTTCACCACATTTTGTATCTAGAGATTGTGGGAAGAGAAACAAAAACAACAAAAATATGAATAAAGGAAAGGTTTCTGTTCAAATTGCAGATCCATATGTGTTGAATGATGATGATTGTATGGATTCTCCACCTTCACAGGCACAGGGACCGACTCCTAGCCCTCCATCTGAGGAGGCACCTACCATCCCCTTCCCTGAGGCACTCCGCCGAGCGAAGGGGAATAATAAAGAAAATCCCAAAAAGAACCAACAGGTAGAGTTCGGCAATGAGATGATTGACAGATTCCATATCCAGCTGACTCTACGAGAAGCGTTTGAGCATATCCCCTTCTTCAAGAAGAACTTAAAAGAAACAACCACTGTCCGAAGAAGGAAGAGGCACAGAGATCAAATCCATATGCTCACTCACAACACTTGCTGCGCCATTCAGAACACATTGCCAGCCAAGCGACCAGACGCAGGAGCTCCCTATGTCAGATGCGAGATTCAGGAGCAACAGTTTGATCGTACTTTATTAGACAGCGGCTCGTCAATTAACCTCCTTCCGGCAGCCTTACTCAAGCAGTTCGAGTTTGGCCCTCTTCTTCGAAGCAGAACCGTCCTTCAGTTTGCTGATAGGTCGATTAAGAGGCCGAAGGGGTTATTGAAAGACGTGGTCGTTACCATTCAGGGCCTGAAATTCCCCGTGGACTTCGTTGTGTTGGACATGGAGATCCCTGAAGCGGTAACTGATGCCCCCATCATTCTCGGACGTCCATTCTTGGCCACAGCCAAGGCGGTGACCGACCATGATAGTGGGAAGGTATGCTTTCGCGTAGAGGGCGAAACCATACAAATAGAGACGATCGAAGAGATCAGAGCCAGAGAAGCAGAATGCTCGGAACAGTCCAGCGAAGCAGAGCAGATGACAGAGGAGGAGCTAGACATCCACCAGGTTTGTGATTTCGAGATGACTGATGATGAATCCAACTGGAAAGATCCTGTAGCACCGACCCTCGCATTGCCTACAGATTCACTGTATCTCAAGCTCATGGCAGTCGAGAGCCGGGAGAGCACATTCCTGGATGAGGATATCTCTGAGGCTGACAGTGTTGTTATGAGTGGTGCTGAAGAATTTCAATCTTGCTCATCTTCTTCTGATCCCTCGGATTCAGACATAGACTGGGACGACTTTGATGATTATTTGCCTTGTCTGATTCCTTCTGAGCCAACAACCATGACAGAGTGCGAGCCAGTGCAGTTTATTGATGATCCATCAGGCCGCCCTTCGTCAGCGATTCATGCAGAGCGAGAGTTCTCCCATGCAGACCTGGTAGCCTTTACACAGTCATATCAGAAGCCAGATCTGCCACCTCCCAGTTGTCCGGAAAGGAAACCTCTGCCGCAGTCAATGAAGTACAGATTCCTTGCTGGAGAGCCAGAAATGCACCCAGTCATTATTTCTGCAGATTTGACTGGAGAACAAGAATCTCGTCTGATGGAGGTTCTTGAAAGAAACCGCAAGGCAATCGGTTGGAGTATAGCTGATCTCCAGGGGCTGAGCCCAAAGCTTTGCTCTCACCACATCTATCTTGAAGATAACGCTAAGCCGTCGCGTGAGTTCCAACGACGGCTGAACCCGAATCTTCGAGACGTAGTCATGAAAGAAATTTCCAAGTGGTGGAGCGCTGATTTTATCTATCCCATCTCCGACTCCAAATGGGTTAGTCCACTCCATGTGGTACCCAAGAAGACGGGTATCACTACAGTTGTCAATGAGTCTGGAGAGGAGATCGCTACCAGAGTACCAACTTCTTGGAGGGTCTGTGTGGACTACAGACGATTGAATGAGGCCACCAAGAAGGATCACTTCCCGCTACCATTTATTGATCAGATTATCGAGCGGTTAGCTGGGAAGAGCCATTACTGTTTCCTCGATGGGTACTCTGGATATAATCAAGTGGCCATTGCGCCCGAAGACCAGGAGAAAACGACATTCACCTGTCCGTTTGGGACCTATGCTTTCAGACGGATGCCCTTTGGTCTATGTAACGCTCCAGCGACATTCCAAAGGTGCATGTTGTCCATCTTCTCGGACATGGTGGGTGACTGTTTAGAGGTCTTCATGGATGACTTCTCGGTCTATGGCGACGGGTTCGACGCTTGTCTTGACTGCCTAGACCGTGTGCTGAAGCGCTGCATAGAGGTCAATCTTGTCTTATCCTGGGAGAAGAGTCATTTCATGATGACTCAAGGGACGGTTCTTGGTCATATCGTCTCCAACAGGGGCATGGAGGTCGATCCGGCTAAGGTGGACATCATCAGAAAACTCAACCCGCCGTCCAATCTGCGTCAGTTACGGTCTTTCCTGGGGCATGTCGGTTTCTACCGACGGTTCATTCAAGACTTCAGTCGAATTGCCCGACCGCTTACTGATCTGCTCACCAAAGACACCGAGTTTATTGTTAATGATAAGTGTCTTGAATCTTTTGAGACTCTCAAAAATATGGTTGTCTCAGCTCCTGTCCTTCAGCCACCCGATTGGTCTCTCCCATTCGAGATCATGACGGATGCTTCAGATTTTGCCGTTGGGGCTGTGCTCGGACAGAGGAGGGATGGATTACCGTTTGCCATTCACTACGCCAGTCGGACTTTGGATGCCGCGCAGCGGAATTACACGGTAACTGAGAAAGAGATGCTGGCCGTAGTCTTCGCTCTTGATAAGTATCGATCATATATTCTTGGATCTAGAGTAACCATTTACACCGATCACACCGCCATCCGGTACTTAATGGCTAAGAAGGATGCCAAAGCACGTTTGACCAGATGGATCCTTCTACTCCAGGAATTTGATATTGAAATTAAGGACAAGCCTGGAGTCAAGAATGTGGTGGCGGATCATCTCTCCAGGTTGGAGAATCTTGAGGAATCTGAGCCCAGCGCACCTATCTCAGAGACATTTCCAGATGAGGCGATCTTAGCTGTCACCTCACTCCCATGGTATGCCGACTTTGTAAACTATCTTGTTGCCAAGACAGTCCCTCAGGGTTGGCCCAGGCAGAAACTTGAGACCTTCCTAGCTAAGGCCAAGTTTTACCATTGGGAGGATCCCGTCCTTTATCATGAAGGAGGGGATAGTATCTGGAGGAGGTGCATTCCTCAAGAAGAGCAGCATAGCGTCCTCACATACTGCCACAAGTTTGAGGCAGGAGGACATCATTCTGGAAAAAGGACAGCACAAAAGGTGCTTCAATCCGGCCTATGGTGGCCTACTCTCTTCAAGGATTCTGATGAGTTCGTGAAGGGATGTACTGACTGTCAGAAAATGGGAACCTGCGGACAGAGAGACATGATGCCCATGCAACCCATTCACTTCTGTGAGGTTTTTGATGCATGGGGGATTGATTTCATGGGACCATTTCCTAAGAGTCAGGGATTCGAGCATATTTTGCTCGCTGTTGATTATGTCAGTCGATGGGTTGAGGCCATCCCCGCCCGAGCCGCAGATGCAAAAACCGTGTGTAAATTCTTGAGGAAAAATATCATTTCACGGTTCGGGGTACCTAGAGTTTTGATTTCTGACGGGGGGTCTCATTTCATCAATGACAAAGTTAGGGCCCTTGCTGACGAGTTCGGTATTGACCATCGGGTTGCCACTCCTTATCACCCTCAGACTAATGGTCTTGCTGAAGTATCGAATAGGGAGATAAAGACTATCTTGCAGAAAGTTGTTCGCCCAGACCGAAAGGATTGGTCACAGCTTTTGGACTCGGTCTTGTGGGCTTATCGGACATCTTTCAAGAATCCATTGGGAACATCTCCCTTTCGTCTCGTCTATGGCAAGCCGTGCCATTTGCCAGTGGAGATAAAGCACAAATCTTTTTGGGCGGTTACTGAGTTGCTTCTAGATCCCGAGAGTATAGGAGACCAGAGAAGAGCAGAATTGGCAGCCCTGGAAGAATTGAGAGACACAGCCTTCTCCAACAGCCTACAGTACAAGGAGAAAGTAAAGACATGGCATGATTCGCATATCAGCCATAAACAGTTTGAGCCAGATCAGAGAGTATGGTTGTTTGATTCCAGGCTGAAATTATTCCCAGGGAAATTACAGAGCAAGTGGAAAGGACCGTATGTGGTCAGGAAGGTACATGACAATGGCAGCATCGACATATCCGAACCGTCATCCTCCTCTACCTTCCGCGTCAATGGTCAACGCTTGAAATTATATCTTGATCATGATCCACCGACCATTGACGTTGCCCCCATTCTTCTGGTATGAGATGTGTCATTTGACTCTCATCATCTACATCTCATACATGGTAATCAAGTCTATCTTCCGCTGTACAGATCCATCTGTTTATATCACTCTAATGTCTGTTGATTTATTTTCTTCTCTTCTTCTTTTCTTCTTTTCCTGTTCTATCCTCTTTATCTATCACAAAGGTGCCGCCCTTGTAGACAGTTTTCCATACTTAGGACGTACTTTGTCCTAAGTATAGGGGGGTTGGCACCCCGAGTTTTTCTATTCTTTTCGATCCTCTCCATTGTCTCCTCTTTTGTCTATACTTAGGGATATCTTACCCTAAGTATAGGGGGAGACAATCTGAGTACGATCTGTGCATTCCCACCCTTGACCCTCCCTACTTTGTGTACAGTCTGCTATACTTAGGATTATTTGATCCTAAGTATAGGGGGGACGGTCAACTTCTCATTCGTTGATTCATTCATTCTTTATTCTTTAAGCTTGTCTATACTTAGTACGAGTTATGTCTTCTCTTTTCTCTCCGATCTATGAGGACATAGCTCAAGCTAAGTATAGGGGGGTCGTATATACTACGTATATACTTTAGCCATAACTCGTACTTTCGTATATTCCTTAATAATATGGCTAAAAATCCTTTAAAAATTCATTAAAAATTCTTAATAAAACGATGTGATTATTCCTCAAATTCTTTCTGTAATTACTGATTAATAAATCAGGTGAAAATGTTTTTTGCAAAATGTTTGAAAAATAGTTTGAAAAGCTTTGTGAACATCTATTGAAAACTATTTTGAAAATATTTTGTTACATGTTTTCAACCTGTGTAAAAAGGTGTGGTTTATGTTCTTTGTGTGAAATAAAATGTTTGAAAAATGATTTGCAAATGGTTTGAAAAATGGTTGCAAAAATATTTGAAAAACCTATATATACTGTTTTGAAAACCGATTGCAAAATGATTTTCAAATGAGTGTACATGTTTGTAAAAATGTTTGTAAAAATTATTTTGGACTATAGTCTTCAAAAATTGTTTGAAAAACCTTGTGTCAAATAAGTTTGAGGAATACGAACATCACACCAAAATCCACTAACTATATATATATATGTATAAAATTGATCACTTACCCTGTAAATTCTTAAAATCCACTTCTTGTATATATAAAGAAGCACTCCCGTGTACATATTTTCACCTATTTTTCAGCCAAAATCTTTTTATTTTCAAAAATCCCCAAAAACATTTGCAAAACTAAAATCCAAAAAAAAACATTTGAAAGATCTTTTTGAAAAATACAAAAAAAAAATTGCATCTGCATGTGCATCATCATCATATTTTCAAAAACCCATAAAAAGTTCAAAATCTTTGAAAATTGCATCACAAAAATATTTTCTGCATAGCATAAGCATTTTTCGGATTGAGTTTGATATTTGAACAAGTCTAAGTAAAATCCGGAGATTGGAGCTTGATTGGACCTTAAAATCTACATAATAACAGGAACTTTATAGGAACTGGGTTTGAGGTACTTCAGGTCTAGTTGACTTAATTCTTTGAGGATCACGAGACTTGGTTCAATGGATTCTTGACTGCCTAAGTAGGATATTTCGGAGCACACGCACGACTCTTGTTGATAATGACCTAACTTGGACACCTGCACCTTTCACATAGCTCTCCACGGATGAGGTGGTGAGGAGGCAGCTTCCTTTAGCTTGGGGTAGCATATGAGGGTAGTACTTCTAGGCGGAACCTCTCTTCTTCTTATAGTGAAGGAAGTGCACCTCAACTTGGTCTAGTGGTGATGAAGTCTAAAGACAGAAGCCGTGGGTTGCAATAAAGCTTCAAAAGAGGGATAGTCCACTGGCTCAAGAGGAAAATTTCTTGTATATATGCTGCACCATGTAGATATGTTGTACAGATGCAATTGAAAAAATAATAATAATAATAATAATGCAAAAAGAACTCCAAAAAAGTGGTGGGTCGGATTGAAAATTTAATAATCCCACCGGAGTATGTATATAGTCCAATAAAGCAAAAGCTTATGGTATCCATGTTACATCTCATGAAGCTTGCAGCGGGAGACTCAGCTACACTGGCTGAGCTTCCAAAAGTCTATACTTCTTCCCCCTCTTCTTGAGCCGGTTGCACTTGAACTTAGAAGGGAATACCCCGCTTCTCGAGGAAAGAGTTGCTAGACCGAGGGATTAGAGTTACCAGGTTGGGGGAGGTTGTTTCTTTGTCACTTCTGAGGTGGGGAGCTACATATCACTTACACTGTACGAGTCAGACTCATAATCGTAAGAGTTTGCGTATGAGTTGAAGTATTTCTGACCTGGCTATTGAGGAGACTTGGACAGAGTTTTGGGATTCTCAAAGACTGTTGGATTTCAAACCTGGTTCTCATCAAACCACAAAGTATAAGGAATACCTCTTGAAGCGTGGTTGTGATCGCGAGATCCCAAAGTAGAGATCCTCCTATCTTAAGTCCGACCCACGGAGAATGCGCTTGCGGGCACGATGATGAGTCGCGTCCTTCCCGCAATCCTTTGACGAAGATCCAAGCGTCGAGGCGTGGAAAAATTTGATCTCCTTCCTAATACACAAAGTGGACGGCCACTTGAATATTAGGGAGACCCCACGAGAATGAGAGAGAGAGAGTAGAGTTCTTCAACTCAAGAATGTTGTAACTTGGAAAGGCTACCCTAGCCCTCCTTTTATACTAGTTTAGGATCCAATGGATCTCAATCCATGGGACACATGGATCCAAGGGCTATGCTTGGTCCATGCTAAATCAATGGCTATGATTGTTGTTGGTTAAAACCAACAACATTAATTTAAATTAAAATATGTTGCAACATTATCAACATAATTTAATTTAACTAATTAAGAGATAATGTGACAACAAAAAAAGGGAGTCAACAAACCACCCTAAATTATAGGGGGTTATTTTGTCTCCTTTTATTTTATCTTATTACTTCTTAATAAATTGCAATAACTATTATTGCAATAATATCCACCAAATTAATTCCAAATTAATTTGTGAATATTTCAATCATGCCATCGAAGATATGCGAATCACATTCACAACCCAAACTAGTTAGTAAATTGCATTTCCAATTAATTAATAAATGTGAATCTAATCCACATTATTAATTAACAAATGCTATTCACATAAATTCTCTCTCTTATATATGTATATTATAAATCATATTTATAATACACATATATCATGGATAGTGTTATCCACATTCTCTTAATCCTTGATAATTAAATCCCATTTAATTATCTTAGACAGTCATTTTCATAATATGAATTATATTCATAT
Source organism: Ottelia alismoides (assembly GCA_037367405.1). Classification (NCBI taxonomy): domain Eukaryota; kingdom Viridiplantae; phylum Streptophyta; class Magnoliopsida; order Alismatales; family Hydrocharitaceae; genus Ottelia; species Ottelia alismoides. Next base: position 667,319 of record JAZKJV010011221.1, read on the forward strand.
TAAGCTTGATAATTAAATCTCATTTAATCATCAAGTCCTTGCTTGGATATTTCATCAAAAGAATTATTCTTGAACCCTTTCATGAATAATGTGCTTTCTCCGCAGATACTTGGAGATAAAGACAGGGCGATTGTATTATTCCACGTATAGTGACTTGGATATTGAGATCTTATCTCAAATCCAGATCTTACGAACCTCCCACAGATGCTTGATTAAATCAAGACCGCAAATCCAATCTTCTCATTGAATCTGAATCTCATTCAGACTAATGTCCAACACTTGGACTAAGATCAGATTGCTTCTCTACTGGAAGGAGTCACTAAAATCCAGACCTGTTTCATCACTCCCTCGGAATGGAAGCGTCATGGATATACAATCGTTTATGATCACATCACCCTTCAGGTATTCCCAATACCTGTACATCCTGCATACTGGAAGACCCATGGTCAACCCGAAGATCAAGATCTATTTTACACTGTCTTCTTCAGGGTTTGATCACCAAGTTTCTCATTTGATCATTGGGATTTGGTATCGATCATATACTTTCCAAAAGCATATATTATACCTAGGTCTTGATCATATACTTTCCAAAAGTATATATCAAACCTACAAATTCAGTCAAGCTTCCAAAGCAAGACGACCGTGCACGGAATTTGATTCTTCCCAATATCTCATGAGTGAGCTCATGTCTTCTGGTTCAGTAATGAACCTGTATGATCCCTTTGAGAGATCGTATTACTCATATGCCCTTATATGCACACCAACGCGCCGGTGTATAGACCTTGGTTAGGTCATCAACCTATTGGTCTGTCAAATGTACATACTCAGACATATAGTAATACATCTGTCTCCGGTCAGAGGATACGTGCCTATGCTGTGACAGCATTGATGAATCCACATTTCATCATCTTTATTCTATCATTTTGGCACCAAAAACCCTAGCAAATGCCTGTAAATAGCCTTAAATCAAGCATCTTAGCATTCATGCATGTGCACTTCAATAGTGTATAAATCACTGTAATTAAGGCCAAAATTATAGAATAAATAAAGAAAAGAAAAAGAATAAAAATATTGTGAATATTTTATGACCTAAAACCCCCGAGACCTAGGCATCTTGATGAATAGGTCGACAAGGAATAAAGTAGGGGGAGATAAGGTCAGAAATACAGTGTGAATACCTATACATTCTATTCATTCTTTATTCATTTTTGGGACCTATTTTTGGTTCCACTTTTTGTACATCAAATGAAGAAACCATGTACATGGTAGTTGTAGATAATTTCATAAAGAAAAAGACAAAATTGATTTCACAGGAAAAGAATGTACAGACAAAAAGATATGGTCTGAATAAGAATCCAAAATCCCAACTTCCCAGACCCGTATCTCACAAACGACAAATCCAAATGCAGTGTACTCACCTTTAATTGTATATAGAATAAAATAATCTATCCAATGGTGGTGGTTTCGCATTTGGCGGAGCTACGGTTTGAAAGTTGAGTTTTGGACCCCTGCTGTATACCTATACTGAATAAAATATTCAATTTATTCTTTATTCATTATTTATTAATTTTCTATATTTTTATAATTTTGTACATATTACTTATAGTATATATGTGCATTAAAATTGAAATAAAATGCAAAGCGAAATAAAAATAAAATACTTGTATATATTCAATACATAGGTGTACCATACATACTTATACCTGTATATAATACAATTGTATTTTATTAAACATACAAAACATCTCAGAAAAATAAAATGAAAATATAAGTATGTATATAAAAGTATGTAATAATTTTACAAAATCATAAATAAAAATAATAAGATTAAAAATACATAAAATAAAATAAAATATCAAAGCACATAGGTATTATACCTATATAGGGTTAAAAAGGTGACTTGTAAAAATATATGTCATAAAAATAAATAAAAATCAGAATAAAATACTACATAAAATTTTGAACATTTTTTATTTTATAACCTTTATTTAATTCGACCATTCACTATTTTTAATTGAATTAACAAACATATTTTCCAGGGTTTTTCCTGGTTGGTCCACGTGGACCAACCAGGTGCAAACCCTAGTTGACCTCGGTCAACTAGGTACCCTACCTCCTGTAGCCTCTGACAGCCCTATCTTTGACCCAACTTCCCCATTTTTTCGAGGAGCGGACTTGCACCATTTCGATTCGATTCCTTCTGCAAAATCCCTCCTCGTTCATCCTTCTTGCCCGCCAATTGATTACATGGGGGTGTGGATCGCTGAATCGCCCCAGAAATCTCGATCTTTGGACCTCTGCCATCGGGGGTCAAACCAAATAAAACCAACCCCCCATTTTCAAATCGATTTCGAGTCCCCTTGGTCCACCCCTCATCGCCTCTCTTGCGCTCCAAGCCTCGCCGGAGGTGACAGCTTCGCCGCGAGCCTCTCAGCCAAGGCGTCCGAGGTCGAGGACGACTCCAGCACCTCCGCCAACCGCCGGCGTCGAGGTAACTTTCTTCCTCTGGCTCCGGCCATCGAGGGCTTCCATCTCGCCATTTCTATATTGCATTAGGTTCCTGTTAGCTTAGGCTTTACAAACACCCAAAAAAATCGAAGATCCATCGCCTAAATCGCCCAATCAGCACCTTGGCCGGAGCGCACCTCCGGCCGTGCATCTCCATTTCGACTCGACCATCCCCAAGGCCATCCGAGGGTCCAGGCAGTTTGCCCTGGACCCCTTGACTTTGTTCGCAGGTCCAAGCCACTTCACGCGCGCCTGGAGGAGAGTTTTGGAGCTCGCCGGAGCAGCAGCAGCCTTCCAGCTCCGCCCGCTGCCCGAGAGCACCACGGGCTTCCCCGTGGATTTTGGACGCCCCCAGGAGATAGAAGACCGTTCCAGGAAGCTCCTGGTCCATTTTGAGGACCTATCGTCACCGGAGGAGGAAGATCGAGGTCGGAGAACCTCGGCTCGCCGGAGTTCTTCCCCGTTCTTGCAACCCTCTTCCCAGCCGTTGGATCGAGGAGGAGTCCCAGATCGCACAGCCTCCGTTGGATCTCCACCAGTCTCCACCGTCCGATCAGCCAAGGAGGATCTAATCAGGGCCGTGCATCGTCGAAGCGTCATCGGCCGTTCTCGTGCTGCCACGTGTATAAGTGGGTCGCTCCCAGCCGCTGGATCGCGCCTCGTCGCCCCACCGTTGGATGCGCGCCACGCGTCTTCATCAGAGCGCCGCGTCGAGGGTATTTTGCATCGACACCCTCGCAACTTTTGTAGTTAATATTTAGTTTTCAAACTTTCGTTTGTAGCGTTAAAGTTTTGTAATATTTGCAAAAAAACCCACCGTACTTTATTTATTCACGTTTAGGTCCCTCGCCACGTCACCTCACGTGACCAGTTCACGTGAGGTGTGGGCATTTTGCAGAGGCACCCTTGGGTTGTTGTGTATTTCGTTTCGGTCCTTGAATTTTCAAAGCACGTGTAATACTTCTGGGTATTTTGCATGTTAACCCCCAGACTTTTGTGAAATTGCACTTCAGTCCCTCCCAGGCGCGTGCTAGTCACGCGCCCTGGTGGGTAATTTGTAGGCGTGCCCTTGCGGTTTTTGTAATTGTCTTTTAGTTCCAAAAATTGATTATAAAGTGTTGATTTTTGTGGAAAATTGCATGTATGTACCTGGATGTTCTAAATATTACACATATGCCCCTGCCAGGCCTGTTTAACATTTGTATGCTTGTTGCATTTATTAAAAATATCATTTCAAGCCCAAAATTTCCACAAAAATAGGACTAAGCTTCTGGATAAGTGTACTTTGACGCCCAAATTTTAGTTTTTGATTTTGTTTTATTTTGATATTTATTAAAAATCAAAAACAACCTTTTTGTGTACTGTCTACTTTAGAAAATACCAAAAAAATAGTAAAACCTCTCCAAAAATTCCAAAAAAAATACCTAGTGTCTATTTTATCCTATTTTAGTGTCAGTCCAAAAACCAACTAAAAATATTAAAAGAAAACCCTAAAAATATAAAAACACTCAAAAACTTCAAAAAAATATAAAAAGTAGTAGAAAAACCCAAAAATTGCAAACTCAGCTTCTGTTTCTTCCTTATTTTGTTACTCTTATTAGAAAAATAGTGTGACATATTTTTGCTACTGGTTGCTATTTCTAACTTGCATTTTTGTCACAGCCAGCCCTTATTTCCACTGTTTGCCTTATTTCAGATTTTATAAATCCCAAAAACACCTAGAAAAATCCCCAAAAATCACAAAAACAGTAAAAAATATTAAAAAGACCAAAAACACTTCATTTCTGGATTTTTGAGTATTTTTGTGCATTTTTATAAATATCTTAGCTTGCCTTGTATTATATCCCCTTGTTTTCCAATATTTGAAAAAGAAAAAAAATATATATATAAAATATAAAATCTAAAAATCAGAAAATCAAAAAGCAAAATACAAAATTAAAAATTAAATAAAAAAAATAAAAAAAATTAAAAATTAAAAACCCACAAACATTGTAGTTGCTTGCTTGCTTAGTGTAGACACTCACACACATTTTAGCATTTTTGCTAAGACTTCACTGTTTGCTCCCTGTGTTCGAACTCTCTGCATACTTGCCCTTTACATCTTTTGTGCAGAGTTAAAAATAAATTTTAACTCACACCTGTTTTTCATTGCTTGATTTGCTTGTGGGTTATTTGTTGATTAAACCGGGATTGTGTAGTGGTTAAGACACCGACTGTTGACTCGCCTTGTGAGTCAATACAACCGCTCTCGATCCCGCGTTTATCAAGCATTCAACATAGGACTTAGGTTATCTCGATCTCGTTAAGTCAACCCATTGACCTGACTAATCTGACACCTCCGAATCTCTATTCCTATGCAGAGGACCTGCATCAAGAGGTCGGTCAGATATCAGCCTATGTGAGAAAGGATTGCCATCTCCTACTCAGGCTGGAGATCACATCTTAACAATCATTTGACGGTGCTTGATGATTCCTCAATCTAACTCTTTAGATATTCATCCAAGCACCAGCCTCTATGATTCAATAATTGAATCAACAGCTGTATGATCATTAAGACAGCCATGGTACATAACCCTAATTGTACAGAGGGACCTATTATGCAAATTATTTATTCTTCATTTCAGATCAGGGAATGATATTTGCAATAACATTTATTGCATAATGGCTCGCCGTGGGCTCACATGTCCAACAATCTCCCACTATCCCAAAGAGCCATTAATGGGCTAATCATTTAAACCTACACTCATGTGACAATCATAGGCTATTTAGAAATAGCTAGGTAAGCTGATCAATCACTCTGTTCCCAAAAGACTATGCCAAGTCCTTTTACGGCACTTGCATATCCCTAGGTAACAGTGCTCGCATCCAATGCGAATGTTGCATCTAATGCAACCAATACTCAATCTAGTCAAAGCAGTTATAGTGTCCTTGACACTATTGCTCAATTACTATTATAACAAGTATTTCCATAATCCTTATCAGAATACCCTTATTCCGAGAGATCACTATCTCTCAAGGTATCCACAGTTAAGACCTTTTAGATCTCTATCTATAAAGTCTTAACTTCTTGAAAATAAGACATAGAGATCACCATCTCTAAAGCCTTGTCATCTTTGAATATATTGTTATTTCTGCAATCAAGTGTTTTATCTCCATAATAGGATTAGTAACAGTTTACTACTCCCACTGCATGGCAGATATCTGGCTTTTATACACATTTAGTATACATTTAGCTTCTCGTAACTGATGCACAGGTGCAAGCAGTTCTAGCATTCACTTCCTCAACTCTTTGAGGTGCTATCCCTTTAGATAGGTCAGTACCAAATCTCAAGGGAAGGAATCCTTTCTTGGAATTTCCAAGAATGGAATATGTCCAAGGTGTACTACAAATGTGACAGTCCCAATACCCTCTTTTCTTTGCTTCTGAACAACTTCAGAACTAAGATCTAAGAGGTATTATTGAGATCATATCTCAAGGTATGGAATAGCCAGTCTATAAAACACTTATTATCATCCTTATATCATTCCAAATGATTAGGATATTATCTACATTTAGCACGATGAACACAATGGCACTCCCACTAAGCTTCACACGGTACATCAAGATTCTATTTGAAATCATAACATTTATAATTTCATCAAATCTCATGTTCCAACTTCAAGAAGCTTATTTGAGTCCACAAATGGATTTCTTTAGCTTTCACACCTTACTTTCCTCAACCATGAAGCCCTGTGGCTACTTCATGTGAATATCCTCAGAGAGGTATTCTTAGAGGAATGCAATCTTGAATTACATCCTGAAGATGCAATAGTCAAGTTGTGTAGCTAAGGTTAGCAATATTCTGATGATTTTAAGAATGGTTACCGAAGATCAAGTCCCATTGCAAGCAATGTCTTCTCTTCCGGTATGTAGCTCATGGCTACAAACCGAGCTTTGAAGGTCTCTACCCTCTCATCAGGTTCCCTTTCTCTTGAAGATCCATTTACACCTTAATGGGTCTAACCCTTATAGGTGGATCCTCGAGGGTCCATATACAACACTTATATATGAAGTCTACTTTAGACTTTATTGCTAATATCCATCATTCCATGTCATGATCCTTAGGAGCTTCATCACATGAAGTCCGATCATTGTCAGACTTGGCTGACACATGGAATACATCCTCAAACTCATTTGAAGAGGTATTAATGTTTCATCTTTAATTGTCCTTTTAGTTTCCGATTTCAGGAGCCTCATTTTCTTCTCAAGATTAAATGAGTTCCTTTACTTTATTTTCATCTTGATTCTCAAGAGTCTCAATCCTCCAAGAATCACATTCTCAGAGATGAGATCTTTTAAGAATCTCAAGGTCATAAAGTAGGTATCCAATACCATACTTTATTTTCCTAATGAAGTAGCACTCTCAAGTGCTAGATTCCAGCTTACATCCATGGAACCTTATTAAGGATATATATTGTAGTCTCTACTACACATATATAACAGGAAACTAAGAGGATAATTATGCTAAAATTCATCATTGATCAAATCATGTCACACATGATCCAATTGTATCTCCCTACAACTCTATTGAGTTCAGGTTTATCAGGATGAGTGAGATAGAAATGATATTCATATCTCCATAAGGTATTCTTTGAATTTTATCTAATAGGTACAAGCTACCTAGGTTAGATCAAATTCATTTCATCTTTCTTCAAACTTTGGTTCTAAACCAAAATTGTGAAATCTTTGAACATTTCAAAGGTTTCTCAGGTGAAGAGAAGAAATCTCATATCATACATAATCATCAATAGATATCACATATCCATAATGTTTACTATGATATAGATGATCTACATACATCAATATGTATGAGATCTTGAATACCTCGACATCTAACACCATTCCCAAAGAAGGGTGTATTAGACATTTTACTTTGAATACAATATTCACAAGTATGTAAGATTTGAAATTTTAGACATTCTAAAGTTTCATATCTTACAAGTCTATTGATCAAATCAACAGACAAATGTCTGATGAACGTGAAATTCGCCTCTTTAATAGGTATAAATTACGCTGTAGCACAGGAGGCGAATTTTGTTCAGCAAAAACCACAGTCTTTGAATGCTGTGGAGTATTTATACTTGGCAAGTGTACCAAGGTCGAACACAGGGGCACAGCTGCCTAATTTTAGCTTTTGAGTTTTGATTCGTGAAGTTCAATGTCAATTAATCTCAATTTCAGGTCCATATGCAATTTATGATGCACGATGATATTTACAAGGCGATGCCATGATGCATGTATTTTTTTAGATATTTTTATGCAAGTTAAAGTGATGCATGGGAAAATAATGCAATAGAATATGCATGATGATTCCAATGCTACAATTATACCCTAAAATACGAGCAACACAATATAGAATGAAGTTAGAGCCATTTTGAACACATCATTAAAAATCGGTCATGAAATCTAGCAAAACAAGTAGATCTAGGTCCCATTTTTGACATAAAAATTCACTTCATTAAAAACATTGTCAAATGAGACAAATAAGCATGCTAGATTGTAGAGGACAAAACAAGGATCAAAACGACACTAAAATCATGCAATTTGGACCTACGATGCTCAAGTTATGCTAAAAACAGTGCAAGGGCATAAATGTAATAAAAATGCAAGAAAAATAAAGGATAAATATTGCATTTAGGTCCCTGGGGGGGCCTAAATGCAAATACCAAAAACCGCCTGGGCCTGTGAGTAATTTGTCCATGCGCGCAGGGGCCTTTTTGCAAATCTTCAAATCTCGGAGGGCCTCTCTGAAATTTACCCAGGCACGCACGTGAGGCACGTGCCTAGGGACCAAAGTGTATATACTTGAAACTTCAGGGTCTTCGCTGCAAATTACCCAGGCCTCACGTGCGGTGCACGTGAGGGCCCAGGCTCGAAAGGCGGCTCGGGAGGCGGCTTGGGCTCGGGGCCACGTGGCGTGGTCTGGAGGTATGGCTCTAGGTCCGGTTGTCCCGAGCCTGCAGGTCTAGAGAGGAGGCTCGGGACACCACGTGTCTTCATCCTGGCCGTCCGATCGAAACGATCGGACGGTAACTGCTTTATCTTCTTCCGCCGTGGACGACCGGAGGAGGCGGGGCTCCGGCGTGTTGGATGGAGCTCCACCGCCCGCCATAGGTTCGCCTGAAGGTTGGTGTAGGTTGCTGAGCTCGCGGCGAAGCCCGTGGGAGCCAGGCGAAGCTCCGTCGACGTTCAGGATGGCGAGGCGGAGGTGCTTGTGACGCGGCGGAGCTGGTGATCGGCGATGAGGCGAGAGCTCCGATCATTGATCTTCGATGCACCTGTAGATGTTAGATAACCGAGGCGTGATATGGGCGGTGTTTGTGAAGTGAGTGGACGGCCGTGGGGGCGTCGAGAGGTGGTGGCCGTAGCCTCTTCTCCGGCGAAGCGGAGGAGAAGGGGTTTGGAGCGGAGGGGGTTCTGGAGAAGAAGAAGGTGGTCGGCGTGAATGGTGGTGGAATGGCGAAGGTGATTGGATGGTCTAACGAAGGTGGAGATGACATGAAATTGCAGGAAAATTCGAAGAAAAGAAGAAGGCAGAGACCTCCTCACCGGAGCGAGGATTGGCGGAGGTGGAGGCCTGGGCTGGGCTTCAATGGAAGCCCGGGTCTTCGCACAACGGGGGCGACCATTCCCCGGTGCTCGGCGGCGCATGATGAAGCGACCGCTACGTGGCGAGAAGCCACGGATCTCACCGGGGCTTCGGCCGTCGACGCCCCCTTGCAAGGGCTCCTCCGCTGTCATCGGAGAGCCAGGGGCTCGGGCCGAAGCTCCCAAATGGTGGATGATGAACTCCGGAGACGGGGGAGGGTTTAAATAGGCGGAGGGGGTTGGATGTTACAGTGGTGGAGGAGCGTTTTGGAGCGAGGTTTTAATGGAGCGGGAGTGATGGCGAGGCGATTTGATGAAGGCGCGAGGATGGCGGAGGTACGGGCTTCAAGGAAGAGGCGTTATGAGAGGGAGAGGTAGTCGGAGATGGCGGCCAAAAAAGGAAGGGGGCGGTGGGCTCGGTTATCGTAACGTCTGGAGAGGGACTCGGTCGGAGGTGGACGATGAACCACGGCCGTTGGATCGTGAGATCCAACGGCTGTGAGTAGAGCGCGGACAGATGGCTGTGATCAGATCCTTAGGATCTGATCGCACGGTTGGCGTTGAGGCGGTGATGAACGGTTCAGATGAGGAGCCGGGTCCATCCAAGGGCAGGGGCGAAGGTGGTGACGTGGAGTATTGGGGAGCGTTGGATGGAGAGATGATCGAATGGCTTAGGATCAGGCGCTAGTGGGCGGTCCTGATCTGATCTAAGATCAGATCGGGCGGCTGAGGAGCGAGGCGGGATGGATGGCTCAGATGCAAGCGGGATTGAGGAGATCCAACGACCGCGGAGGCTGCCGGGTGGCGGAATGAGAAGCGGGCCACGTGGGCGGCCCAGAGGGCGCCACGTGGCCCAATCAGATTAATTCAAAAATAAAAACAAAGGAAAATAGAAAAGAAATAGGTAGAGGCCGAATTTGGAAAAAGTCAAAACATGAAAGTTGCTCGTCTCGACGAGATCTACAACTTTCATGTTGGGCAAAAAGCCAAAAGAGGTCATCTGTACAAAAGCTATTTTTGGGGGCATTTTTAAGGGGATAAAAACACCGGTTTTGTGATTTTGAGTTGTTTTTGTATTTTTTTATCTTTTTAAGGGTCAGTGAAATATGGACAACTTATCTACCTAATTTTTAGGGGTTTTTGAATTATAAAATAATTACAGAAAAATAAGGGCAATTTAATACACCATAATTAAGGGCTAATTATACACAATATAGTACATGATAAAATCAAAGAATTAGAGGTGATTTTTATTGGTTTGTTTAAGCAGGGATTTTAATAAGGACTTTTTAGCATGATGAATACGAGATTCATCATACCCCTATACTTAAACCATGCTCGTCCTCGAGCATCTAAAGAATGAAGGAGTTAGAATAATTCCTGACAGTGCGTGTGACAATTGCAAGGCTTGATCTTTCGAAGACCCTTGACCTAAGTGATCCTAAAATTCTGGGTTTATCCACGCCTTAGTCAGAAGGAATCCAACTTCTCTGATTATCAGACTCTCTTTTTGTACATATAATATAAGGATATGACATTTAGTGTACTGCATTTCATGAGAGCCGAGTCGAAGCATCACCCAAAGTTCCAGTCCCAAAGATTCTCCTCTAGACCTAATCCTCAATACTAGGGAAGAAGTCTACTCTTGCTTCAGTCGACCATCTCTTTAGTTTGTCAGGCTTTAAAATGTAGATGGACGGCCAGATGATGGAGGTACATGGGATTGTGTATATTTTTCTCACCCTCACATTGGAACAAGGGGCCTCTCGAGTGCCTTTTACTCAACACAAATATATTTTATTTTGTTGATCAATGTGTCCGTCAAGAGAATTTGGAGTCGTCTGCACTTGTTTTTCTGGGAATACACCGGGGTGTGTCTTTTCTGAGTATCTAAGATACCTTCGACACCCAGACTTGTATCGCTTACGATGCAGGGCCCTTTTTGTGGTGTCAGCCCGACTCCTTAGTCCTAATTAGCGCTTGGTCCAAGTGGACACTTGAAAATATTTGGGAGCGCTCGCCTTTGGTGGAAGCTCATTTGGAATTTTTGACTTTGGATTTAGAGCTTTTCTTTGACATTTCATTTCTTTTGTTGGCTAGCTCCACTGCTTTTACCAAGAGATTGGCGCACACTGATCAACAAGTTCTTTAAGTTTCATCACATCCTGGCACTTTTAGGTAAATATCAAGAGATAGCATATGAATCTTGTTCACATACTGGCTAGGGTTTTTGCTGACACTCAGGTTTTCTGAAGCCTTCATTAACTTTATCCCATCCTCGAATATCATTAGATCAGATCTAAACTTAAATCCATGGTCCTAGTTCCTCAAGTGATATTTCATCTCAGCTCATCAATCATGCAGTTGTGGAAGTGACTGTGCTGATCATATTTTCTTGAAAATAGAGATTAAGAGTGCAATATAGCACTCAAATCTTTCAAACCAGAGGAGTATGGATATTTAAGTCATGAAAACCCTAATGACTAAGGTATGTTAACTCAGACTCTCTAGATCCCAGAGATCTAGTGTCCTCAAATTCCTCAAGCCTTGCGTGAGTGTGAATGTGTCAGGAAAACACCAACTCCAAGGGTTAGTGAATTTTTGTGTGATTTTTGATTTTTGCAGATTTTTATGGGTTTTATAGTTTTTTTTTTGTCGGAGAGACAATGACTGACCCAGGCTCAAATAAATAAAAGTATCCACTCTCAGCCAGTATGGGTGTAAGTGCGGGTCGAGACCCGTGATCCTTAAGGACGGTGCCATATGCGGTGTCCTTTAAACCACCCACTCTGCTAAGGGAGACCGAGGTTCCCTCACTGAAAATGTTTACTAAGCCTAGTAGTCAAAGCCAAATTCCGAAAAACACTTTTAATTTTTCATTTTTTTTTGAAAAAGGGTTATTTACAAAGATTAATCCCTCAAAATTTTAATTTTTACAGGTTTTTACTCAGTTCACTAGTTTACCAAAACCCAGCCCGAAAATTAAAAAGTTTTAAAAACGCGAGCTAAGGCTAAAGTAATATACAATAATATACGGTATACCCCCCTATACTTAAAATTTGCTATGTCCTCATAGCACAAGTGCCATGAAGCCAAGGCTCGGTTCAAGTACAGGGAGATATAGCGGAACTGAGGAGGAGAGTCCCCCTATACTTAGGCCAAAATTGGCCTAAGTACAAGAAGACGGGACGAGGGAAGGAAGAGCAGGCAGGTCCCCCCTATACTTAGGCTACAAATAGCCTAAGTAAGGTCTGTGTTAGGGGGGGTTATGAAGAATATATATACACACACAGAGAGAGAGAGAGATAGAAATATACAGGGGGTGGGTGGGGTGAGTATGTGCAGTGTAGGTGTGAGTGTGTGTGGGGGGGGGGATTTTTTTTTTTTTTACAAAATGCAATTCTGAAAATAAATATGCAGATGCAAGTTTTTTTTTCTTTTTTTTTTACAACATGTAATGCAAAATTTGACTGATAAAAATCTTAGAAATCTTCAAGGCTTCTTTTGCGGCCTCTTCAGCTGAAGCTCCCGACTTCGCGCCTCCATGACGATCAGGCGTCCCCGATTTTCATGGGCCCTGCCACAAAAGAGAAAAGTTAGAACTCCGAGAAATTAAATCAGCAAAATAATGCAAAGAAATGATGCATGAAATTAGGACCAAGAAATTATTGAATTAATTAAAAAAAATCAAAATTCAAAAATTAAGCAAAGCCGTATCCCCGGCAACGGCGCCATTTGATGAACGTGAAATTCGCCTCTTTAATAGGTATAAATTACGCTGTAGCACAGGAGGCGAATTTTGTTCAGCAAAAACCACAGTCTTTGAATGCTGTGGAGTATTTATACTTGGCAAGTGTACCAAGGTCGAACACAGGGACACAGCTGCCTAATTTTAGCTTTTGAGTTTTGATTCGTGAAGTTCAATGTCAATTAATCTCAATTTCAGGTCCATATGCAATTTATGATGCACGATGATATTTACAAGGCGATGCCATGATGCATGTATTTTTTTAGATATTTTTATGCAAGTTAAAGTGATGCATGGGAAAATAATGCAATAGAATATGCATGATGATTCCAATGCTACAATTATACCCTAAAATACGAGCAACACAATATAGAATGAAGTTAGAGCCATTTTGAACACATCATTAAAAATCGGTCATGAAATCTAGCAAAACAAGTAGATCTAGGTCCCATTTTTGACATAAAAATTCACTTCATTAAAAACATTGTCAAATGAGACAAATAAGCATGCTAGATTGTAGAGGACAAAACAAGGATCAAAACGACACTAAAATCATGCAATTTGGACCTACGATGCTCAAGTTATGCTAAAAACAGTGCAAGGGCATAAATGTAATAAAAATGCAAGAAAAATAAAGGATAAATATTGCATTTAGGTCCCTGGGGGGGCCTAAATGCAAATACCAAAAACCGCCTGGGCCTGTGAGTAATTTGTCCATGCGCGCAGGGGCCTTTTTGCAAATCTTCAAATCTCGGAGGGCCTCTCTGAAATTTACCCAGGCACGCACGTGAGGCACGTGCCTAGGGACCAAAGTGTATATACTTGAAACTTCAGGGTCTTCGCTGCAAATTACCCAGGCCTCACGTGCGGTGCACGTGAGGGCCCAGGCTCGAAAGGCGGCTCGGGAGGCGGCTTGGGCTCGGGGCCACGTGGCGTGGTCTGGAGGTATGGCTCTAGGTCCGGTTGTCCCGAGCCTGCAGGTCTAGAGAGGAGGCTCGGGACACCACGTGTCTTCATCCTGGCCGTCCGATCGAAACGATCGGACGGTAACTGCTTTATCTTCTTCCGCCGTGGACGACCGGAGGAGGCGGGGCTCCGGCGTGTTGGATGGAGCTCCACCGCCCGCCATAGGTTCGCCTGAAGGTTGGTGTAGGTTGCTGAGCTCGCGGCGAAGCCCGTGGGAGCCAGGCGAAGCTCCGTCGACGTTCAGGATGGCGAGGCGGAGGTGCTTGTGACGCGGCGGAGCTGGTGATCGGCGATGAGGCGAGAGCTCCGATCATTGATCTTCGATGCACCTGTAGATGTTAGATAACCGAGGCGTGATATGGGCGGTGTTTGTGAAGTGAGTGGACGGCCGTGGGGGCGTCGAGAGGTGGTGGCCGTAGCCTCTTCTCCGGCGAAGCGGAGGAGAAGGGGTTTGGAGCGGAGGGGGTTCTGGAGAAGAAGAAGGTGGTCGGCGTGAATGGTGGTGGAATGGCGAAGGTGATTGGATGGTCTAACGAAGGTGGAGATGACATGAAATTGCAGGAAAATTCGAAGAAAAGAAGAAGGCAGAGACCTCCTCACCGGAGCGAGGATTGGCGGAGGTGGAGGCCTGGGCTGGGCTTCAATGGAAGCCCGGGTCTTCGCACAACGGGGGCGACCATTCCCCGGTGCTCGGCGGCGCATGATGAAGCGACCGCTACGTGGCGAGAAGCCACGGATCTCACCGGGGCTTCGGCCGTCGACGCCCCCTTGCAAGGGCTCCTCCGCTGTCATCGGAGAGCCAGGGGCTCGGGCCGAAGCTCCCAAATGGTGGATGATGAACTCCGGAGACGGGGGAGGGTTTAAATAGGCGGAGGGGGTTGGATGTTACAGTGGTGGAGGAGCGTTTTGGAGCGAGGTTTTAATGGAGCGGGAGTGATGGCGAGGCGATTTGATGAAGGCGCGAGGATGGCGGAGGTACGGGCTTCAAGGAAGAGGCGTTATGAGAGGGAGAGGTAGTCGGAGATGGCGGCCAAAAAAGGAAGGGGGCGGTGGGCTCGGTTATCGTAACGTCTGGAGAGGGACTCGGTCGGAGGTGGACGATGAACCACGGCCGTTGGATCGTGAGATCCAACGGCTGTGAGTAGAGCGCGGACAGATGGCTGTGATCAGATCCTTAGGATCTGATCGCACGGTTGGCGTTGAGGCGGTGATGAACGGTTCAGATGAGGAGCCGGGTCCATCCAAGGGCAGGGGCGAAGGTGGTGACGTGGAGTATTGGGGAGCGTTGGATGGAGAGATGATCGAATGGCTTAGGATCAGGCGCTAGTGGGCGGTCCTGATCTGATCTAAGATCAGATCGGGCGGCTGAGGAGCGAGGCGGGATGGATGGCTCAGATGCAAGCGGGATTGAGGAGATCCAACGGCCGCGGAGGCTGCCGGGTGGCGGAATGAGAAGCGGGCCACGTGGGCGGCCCAGAGGGCGCCACGTGGCCCAATCAGATTAATTCAAAAATAAAAACAAAGGAAAATAGAAAAGAAATAGGTAGAGGTCGAATTTGGAAAAAGTCAAAACATGAAAGTTGCTCGTCTCGACGAGATCTACAACTTTCATGTTGGGCAAAAAGCCAAAAGAGGTCATCTGTACAAAAGCTATTTTTGGGGGCATTTTTAAGGGGATAAAAACACCGGTTTTGTGGTTTTGAGTTGTTTTTGTATTTTTTTATCTTTTTAAGGGTCAGTGAAATATGGACAACTTATCTACCTAATTTTTAGGGGTTTTTGAATTATAAAATAATTACAGAAAAATAAGGGCAATTTAATACACCATAATTAAGGGCTAATTATACACAATATAGTACATGATAAAATCAAAGAATTAGAGGTGATTTTTATTGGTTTGTTTAAGCAGGGATTTTAATAAGGACTTTTTAGCATGATGAATACGAGATTCATCAATGTCCAAGGCTTGATTCCAGATCATTATCAAATGATCTTCATCCTCCTATTGATCTTATGAGGTTTGTTTTTCAGTGCTAGAAATCTTAATGAACCATTCATTAATTTTCTAATTTTGTGGAGTCCACTAGATGTTAGATTACTATCTGAAATATTCCCATCATAACTCTTTATGATAGTTCTATCTCAGAATTCATGTTTATTTCCAACATTTAGAAACAAACAATGAGGGTATTCTAATATCTAGGTCATAGAGACATTCTCTAAGACTAAGGGCTCTCCCACTGAGAATATGAAGTCCATCTATCCAACAGAGATTGGTGCAACAATTACATCAATATCCATGTAGATGACTACTAAACCTTAAGATCAAATTTCTAATCTTCTAATATATATGCAACCAATTGCAAATGTCATTAGAAGATTGGGATACAATTGTCAGACTTTATCTTATGAAATAATAAAGTCAGAGTCAATGATTATATGTAGATTATTCTGATGCTCTATCTGAGTCCTTCACTAAGGATTTTAGACAGACTTGATAGTCATACTGTCAACACATCAACATATTGCAGTATTGGCATTCATCCAACTCTTTGGATGTCATATGGAAGTCACAGAAGTAGGTCAACTCTTTGACTTTCCTTCTTACTCGGGTCCGACCCATGCTTCCACTGCACTCTCTTAATCTATAAACAACCATTGCTTAAGACTAAGGATCTCTTATGTTAAATTCAAAAGAATTCAATGTAAGAGCATTTCAACATTTATACATGCTTCATTAAATTCATACAATATGAATATCATAAAGCCTCATGAATGACTTGAGTATAGATAGTAGAATGATGACACTCATCATATCTACATTCATCTTAACTCTTGGAGACTTAGGTTCAGGTAGGTATTCAAACATTTTGAATACATCATCTCTTTCGAGCCACCATTCTGCATAATGCAGAGAACCATGTCATTCATGATTAAATGTATAGAGCACATTTGTATGCCAAAATATCTTCTTTTATTTTGTAAGGATTATTTGACAATTACGATCACCATTGACATGTGACTTCTAAAGTACACTCGATGAAAGATCAAGAACATAGAGACATACAAACCCTAAGGTGATGTCTTATTGTCTTAGTTAATTGTCATTCCTCATTATGTTGAGGAAACTTGCACATTGCAACCACATACATTATGTGTTCAATTGCAAGTACAATATCTGGATCAAGAGTCCAATCCAAGATATTTTTACTGGTTATCATTGAGTATAACATTGAGTGGGTTTAATGAAGGATTATCTGAAATAAGAAGTTTGCATAAGAGTATATATATATTATATATACATGTTTTACTTTGATTTAGGAATTTTATATCAAAGTTGTCTTGCCTTGTCAACACTGAAAGTTCATTCCCTTAATTACTTTCAATGTAAGAGATATTCTTACCATTATATCTCTAGCAAGATCTGGGATCTCCTTCCTATCTTCGTTGCATCCCAATAATATGAGAACCTACAACTCGGATAAAAAGAAGCGGGAACACATTCCGCCTTGCAAGTCCAACTTGCATCTCCCAATTCGGTCTTTAACACCCGGGCCCACCACCCCTAAGGCAATGTTGACCCGTCATTAATTGAACCAACCGTCAACAGGCTTAATACTCGCTATACGCAATCCAATATCGCCCCAATAATATGAGGACCCGATATTGGGGTCACTACGTATACGGCCTTACTCTTTCGAGAAGCAAAGAACCCGATCCAATTAAATCATGTACAGGATCTATCACTTCGGACAGGCGTCTCCTATACACAACAACTGGCGATGAAATCCTTTGCCTTGACGGGAGACCATGGATGTCACTTATGTGATCCTCCACCTCATATTCAAATTGTAATTAATTATTGTAAATCATATTCACATAATTAATTCTTCCAAGGGAAATACACATCTATTCATAATAGAGTGTTTATTGGATGTAATTAATTTAATCATATTAAATTAATCATCGATCCAATCATCAATCAACAAACATGTCTTTTACTTGAATAGTAGGTATATACTCAAAGTACGTATTATTCGAATTTTAATAATTAGAAAAATACACATTGTCTGTCTCTGGTATTATACAGTCCCTACCCGCTGTCATGGCCAGTACCGACGAGAGTGGGACGGACCACATACGTTGCAACCCGCTACCCCAATGCTCTCCGACTAGGCACCACATCCGCCTCGGGAAAGGATAATACCAGATAGACCATCATGTACTTTGAGATGTTCATCGGTTTTTCAACCGAAATTATACCATATAATATAAATCAAAACATTTTTGATTATAAGGAGATTTGCTAGACAAATCCCCAATCCTATTCAAGCAAAAGGGTTTTTCATGTAAAAGTTGTCCTACAACAATTGTAGGATAAACTATGGTTTTCATGAATGCAATGTTTGTTGATGAACCAATGATCAAGATCTAATATCTCATCATTGTGGTTTAGGCAAGTGTCATTCAATGAAATAATTATCTCTTTAAATATTTCACAAATATTTATCACTAATTATTCCAGAAAATTAACAATTAATTTTCATCATGATGATTGAATGACATATCACAAGGTTCAAGGTCAAAATTGTTAATTTCCAGCAGTGACCCCCAATCACTAAAATTAACTTATCTTGATCAATTTAAATCCAAAAAATGCAAACTCAGTTTCCAAAGATTGCCTATTTGATTTATTAAAGAACCCAAGTGATAATTCATGCATTTCGAGGCGGATTAAAACCGTAATTATCTCATTAAGCACGTTCAAATCCGCAGTTCCCGCAACAGTGAATATAGTCATATTCAAAAAGCCATATCTTGAGCAAATAAAGTCCAAATTTAGTAAACTCAAGTCCTATGGTTTCCTTGTTTAATGGGGAACAAAATCCAATTAAAAATTTCGTGTTTAAACATTTTAAACAGTACAGAAAAATTCAATTAGACAGAGGTGCGAAAATTGAAATGCAGTAAAAATTTCGCAACCCTTTCAAGAACCAAATCGTCTAAGGTGTATGGATCATATCCAAAACCTTATTCAACCTGGCTCTGATACCACTTGAAGGATATTGAGAATCCTTCAAGCGCATCACGGAAGCGTGTTGATCGCATCGTATGCAATCGGAGCAACTAGTCGCACTAGTCGCTAGATGCAGCGGAAATTAAAAATTTTTTAACTTTAAAGATGAAACCACATGATCATGAGAACACTTCCCGGATCGTTTCATCAAACCACAAAGTATAAGGAATACCTCTTGAAGCGTGGTTGTGATCGCGAGATCCCAAAGTAGAGATCCTCCTATCTTAAGTCCGACCCACGGAGAATGCGCTTGCGGGCACGATGATGAGTCGCGTCCTTCCCGCAATCCTTTGACGAAGATCCAAGCGTCGAGGCGTAGAAAAATTTGATCTCCTTCCTAATACACAAAGTGGACGGCCACTTGAATATTAGGGAGACCCCACGAGAATGAGAGAGAGAGAGAGTAGAGTTCTTCAACTCAAGAATGTTGTAACTTGGAAATGCTACCCTAGCCCTCCTTTTATACTAGTTTAGGATCCAATGGATCTCAATCCATGGGACACATGGATCCAAGGGCTATGCTTGGTCCATGCTAAATCAATGGCTATGATTGTTGTTGGTTAAAACCAACAACATTAATTTAAATTAAAATATGTTGCAACATTATCAACATAATTTAATTTAACTAATTAAGAGATAATGTGACAACAAAAAAAGGGAGTCAACAAACCACCCTAAATTATAGGGGGTTATTTTGTCTCCTTTTATTTTATCTTATTACTTCTTAATAAATTGCAATAACTATTATTGCAATAATATCCACCAAATTAATTCCAAATTAATTTGTGAATATTTCAATCATGCCATCGAAGATATGTGAATCACATTCACAACCCAAACTAGTTAGTAAATTGCATTTCCAATTAATTAATAAATGTGAATCTAATCCACATTATTAATTAACAAATGCTATTCACATAAATTCTCTCTCTTATATATGTATATTATAAATCATATTTATAATACACATATATCATGGATAGTGTTATCCACATTCTCTTAATCCTTGATAATTAAATCCCATTTAATTATCTTAGACAATCATTTTCATAATATGAATTATATTCATATTAAGCTTGATAATTAAATCTCATTTAATCATCAAGTCCTTGCTTGGATATTTCATCAAAAGAATTATTCTTGAACCCTTTCATGAATAATGTGCTTTCTCCGCAGATACTTGGAGATAAGGACAGGGCGATTGTATTATTCCACGTATAGTGACTTGGATATTGAGATCTTATCTCAAATCCAGATCTTACGAACCTCCCACAGATGCTTGATTAAATCAAGACCGCAAATCCAATCTTCTCATTGAATCTGAATCTCATTCAGACTAATGTCCAACACTTGGACTAAGATCAGATTGCTTCTCTACTGGAAGGAGTCACTAAAATCCAGACCTGTTTCATCACTCCCTCGGAATGGAAGCGTCATGGATATACAATCGTTTATGATCACATCACCCTTCAAGTATTCCCAATACCTGTACATCCTGCATACTGGAAGACCCATGGTCAACCCGAAGATCAAGATCTATTTTACACTGTCTTCTTCAGGGTTTGATCACCAAGTTTCTCATTTGATCATTGGGATTTGGTATCGATCATATACTTTCCAAAAGCATATATCATACCTAGGTCTTGATCATATACTTTCCAAAAGTATATATCAAACCTACAAATTCAGTCAAGCTTCCAAAGCAAGACGACCGTGCACGGAATTTGATTCTTCCCAATATCTCATGAGTGAGCTCATGTCTTCCGGTTCAGTAATGAACCTGTATGATCCCTTTGAGAGATCGTATTACTCATATGCCCTTATATGCACACCAACGCGCCGGTGTATAGACCTTGGTTAGGTCATCAACCTATTGGTCTGTCAAATGTACATACTCAGACATATAGTAATACATCTGTCTCCGGTCAGAGGATACGTGCCTATGCTGTGACAGCATTCAACATAGGACTTAGGTTATCTCGATCTCGTTAAGTCAACCCATTGACCTAACTAATCTGACACCTCTGAATCTCTATTCCTATGCAGAGGACCTGCATCAAGAGGTCGGTCAGATATCAGCCTATGTGAGAAAGGATTGCCATCTCCTACTCAGGCTGGAGATCACATCTTAACAATCATTTGACGGTGCTTGATGATTCCTCAATCTAACTCTTTAGATATTCATCCAAGCACCAGCCTCTATGATTCAATAATTGAATCAATAGCTGTATGATCATTAAGACAGCCATGGTACATAACCCTAATTGTACAGAGGGACCTATTATGCAAATTATTTATTCTTCATTTCAGATCAGGGAACGATATTTGCAATAACATTTATTGCATAATGGCTCGCCGTGGGCTCACATGTCCAACACTCTCCACGGATGAGGTGGTGAGGAGGCAGATTCCTTTGGCTTGGGGTAGCATTTGAGGGTAGTACTTCTAGGCAGAACCTCTCTTCTTCTTATAGTGAAGGAAGTGTGTCTCAACTTGGTCTGGTGGTGATGAAGTCTAAAGACAGGAGTTGTGGGTTGCAATAAAGCTTCAAAAGAGGGATAGTCTACTGGCTCAAGAGGAAAAGCTCGTTATGTATATATGCTGCACCATGTAGATATGTTGTACATATGCACATCAAAAAAATGTGCAAAGAAAGAAAAACTCCAAAAAAGTGGCGGGTCTGATTGAAAATAAAATACCCACCGGAGTGTGCATAGTCAAATAAAGCAAAGCTTGTTTTACACATGACCATCTCATGAAGCTTGTAACGGGAGACTCGGCTACACTTGTTGGGCTCCCAAGAATACACGGCTACACTTGTCATGGTCCATTCTCTTCTTTCCCCTCTTCTTGAGCCGGTTGTACTTGAACTTAGAAGGGAATACCCCGCTCCTCGAGGAAAGAGTTGCTAGACTGAGGCATTAAAGTTACCTTGTTGAGGGAGATTGTTTCTTTGTCATTTATGAGGTGGGGAGCTACATATCACTTACACAGTATAAGGAAAGATTCATGGTCATTAGAGTTTGTGTATGTAGACTTGTTCTGATCTGGTTTATTGAGGAGTCTTGACCATAGATTGGTGGAACTTAGAGGCTGTTGAGTTTTAAGCTTAAGTCCAAATAAGGTTCCGACAAATTAATAATCCAAAGGTCTGACTGAGCTCCATATTTCAATTTAATGAAGGAAAGTGTAATAATCAACCTTGATTTCCATTCTTTTTCTTTTTCTTTCTCTTTTTCACTTCTTTTTCAAATAAGTGTTTGCTAAGGGACTAGCAAAAGTAAAGTATAGGGGGGTGATGAATCCTCATTCGTCACTCTTTATTCTTTTATTTTAGCTAAAAATCTTTGCAAAACCCCATTTAGATACTAGTAAAAATAATAAATTATCAAACTGCATGATTTGTGTAAATATCAATATTTATCAGGTTTTTGTGTAAAAATAAAAGAATAAAGAAATAAAGAAAAAGAGGGAAATATTTAGAATAATATTGAGTGACATGAACCCAAGAGAGAGCTCAATATGGGCCTGATCGCTAAATAAAATAAGTAGAGAGATATGGCCATTCATCATTGTGCACATTTCCTTCTTGTTGTATATATTTTATTTTAAAATAAAAATTTACTTCTCATAATTTGTATATATTTCTAAAAATAAAACAAAAACAAGAAAAATAAAACAAAAATAAAAGTAAAATCATTTCTCTCTCCTACCCTTGTACCTACCATGTATATATCAATAAGTCATCTATTTATTTTACCCTTGTAAATAAATAATAATAATAAAATAAAAATTATTTTATATCCCAAATTTTTGTTGTAAATAAATAAAATATAAAATTGGTATAATTGTACAAAAATAAACTAATAAAAATAAAAATATAAAATACATATGTATTTTATACATGTATATATTATTATATTATGTATATACACTAATTTATTTTTCAAAAATAAATAAATAAATATCACTAAAATAATTTTAAAAATATTAAACATTTTTCATGTTGTAAATATTTTGAAATAAAATCATTTGCAATTTTTAATTTAATTTATAAATAATTTCGGAATGTTGAATTCTGATTGGTCAACTCTCCCCCTGGACCACTTTGCACCCGGATCCGCTTGCTGACCCGACTTCACCGATTTTTCACGCCGCGATCCGATCACCATTTTCTCAAACCCCGGGCTCCGATTGTCGGGGGCTGACCCGCGATTCACGCCCGATCTTCTCGTTAGGTATCCGTGCCTCGATCTGCATGCCCGACTCCAATCTTCTCGAACATTCACTCATATAAGACTTGACCTGGAGCCGCCTTTTCCCCTCATCTTTTGCCTTCCCCTCCACTCCGATGACCTCCTCCTCTTCGATTAAGTGACAGCTGACGCGAGAGAGAGTTGCGGCAAGGTTTAGAGCTTTGGAAGCCTCTCATCCAGCGTACACTCCGTCGTGCTCCGCCACGAGGTGAGCTCAGCCTCCGGACACGTCGCCCCATTGAGGCCATACCCCTGGAGGTCCAACACCTCCATCCCAGACGAATGCACTCGACAAGGTAGATTAGATAGCTAGTAGGTAGCTTTAGATTTCGATTTTTAGTTTTAGGTTTACCAAGCTTTCATCGACTACCCACCGCACTCCGTTCATCTATTCACCCTTCCGACCATCCCTTCACCTTCGCCAAACTTATCTCCCCCTTCTTCACCCCTTCAGCCACCCTGGTTCGCCACAGAACAAGGATCTCGACTCTCCTCCGTCGCCGCTCGCCGGAGAGCCACGTTCCGCCCCACACGTTCACCCCCATCGCCCGTTAACGGGTTGAGGCAATTTGCCCTCGACCCAGTAAGCTTCCTGTGCAGGTTTGAAGTCCACGGACTTCATCTGGAGGTCCAAACGTAGAAGAACAGGAGCTCCAGGTCTCCTTCATCGCCGGAGCACTCCACGACCTCCCAGCCTCATTGGAGACCTCCATCAGTTGCGGACGACCATCAGCTACCTTTTCCCTATCATAACAGCACCGGAGGAGCTCTCAAGCGCGCGCAACGGCCAGACGAAGTTTGGCGACGACCAGTTCTTCCAGAGTCCTCCTCCATCGTCCGATCGAGCCTCGTTGCCAGTTCCGATCTCCACCGTCCATCATCCGAGGGGCTCGTAGCCGTCCGATCCATCTGCGGATCAGATCTGAGGTGTTGATCATCGAAGAGGTATTTGCGAACCACAGCCGTCAGATCTTAAGTGGAACGTCTTCAGCTGTTGGATCTTAATAACAAGGGTAAATTTCACTTAGGCCCTTTCCTTTCTAGAATTTTCTTTTCGATCATGTAAATATGTGTCGTAGTTGTTTTTAATTTGGATAAATTGCACTTTGTACCTTAGACTTTTAGTATTTGCATTTTAGTCACTCTGTTTGTGGAGCACGTGCTTCAACACGTGATTTTTCTGGGATAATTGCATGTATGGGATCGGGTTTAATTAATGTTATGGTTTGAACTTTTAGTTTCAATATTTGCATTTATGCCTTTGTGCGTGATGGAATTGAACATGCGTTGAATTTTACGCGAAAATTGCATTGAGCCCCTATCTTTTTAGCGCGTGTTATATTTAAGCCCTTGGAACTTGTTTTCTTTGCATCTAGGTCCCTGTGTGCTGTGCCTCTTTTATTGGATGAATAAAATATAAATCAACTCCAAATCTCTTGAAATTTGGATACGTGGCCTCTGCCACTGTGTAAAAATTTCAGTGATTTTTTGGGATATTTTTGCTTTGATTTTCTATTTTTAAAAATTCAAAAATCCTCATTTTTGCTATTGTTTCAATTTAAAAATCAACTAAAAATATTAAAAACTCTCCAAAAATTCTAAAAAAATTGTGGTGTGTTTGTTTTACTTGTTGCTTCTATCCAAATTTTGTTGTATTTGGACTTATAAAAACCTTAAAAATTGAAAACCCTAAAAACTTTATAAAAATCATTAAAAATTATACAAAATTCAAAAAAATGCAATTTCTTTTCATATAGTTTAGTTTTCACTTGTAGTTCATCATAAAATTATCTCTGGAATTTTATAGGCTATTTATTTATTTTTAAATAGCCTTTAGATTCTGGCTGCACATTGATTTCTAATTTTTGCCTTATTTCATTTTTATAAAATCAATTAAAAATTATAAAAATCTGAGAAAATTACCAAAAAATACTTGAAAATTATAAAACCCAAAAATATTTTTATTGTAATTTTATGATTCTTTTTATGGTGTTAAATAATTAGTTGATTGTGCTCTTTTTGGCTTGTTTTATATTTTCTTCATAATTAAAAATCACAAAAAAATTAAAAACCCATAAAATCCACCAAAAATATTTTATTCTTTTTATTTTGATTTTTGACTGCTTCTTAGGCTTTTTAAGCCAATCCATGCTCCTTGAGTTCGACCCTGGTCACTATACCATATTAAATAAAATAGCGAGACCGCTATTCGACTTTATTTTATTGATTATTTTACTTGATGGTCTTGAGTTTCTTGTTGAGTCCGGCTCGAGAGAGTGAGGTCGCAATGACCCTTGATACCTATCTCCTTTAGTCTCTCGGTTTTTCGGCTCATCAGCAGTCCCATTTTTTTAATTTTTGATATTCAATTATTTTGGATTTTTTCAAATATAACGCCTAACGAGCTTTCTGATTTCCTCTTTGATTAATTTGAGTCGAAAACAGGGGAGGAAGTCGAAAAAGCCAATGCAAGATCAAACACAATGATGCATGCAGGGATAGAAATGCGTACCTTGCTCCATCACTCTACATGCAATATGATCCGTGCATAAATTAAATATAGAATGTAAACTAACTATATGATGCATGAGGAAATCAGCCTTAGACAAGCAACTTCTATTGATCGTGAAGAACAATAGTTAGCATGTCCGGAGTCCGATCTTGGGAGTCACTCGATGCACGCCACAACGGGTCCTTCCAGCGCTGTATGTGATTCATCACGGCACGTGGTCTCAAATTCAATTAAACTAACTTTTTCAATTAATTTAAGTAAGGTCCAATTACAGTCTACAGGAACAGATAATCTATTAAGTGTTGCGCCTTAGCTATTTACGTCACAATCAACAAAAAATCCTACATCTAGGGGCTAAAACCGTGAGAATCAGATAGCAAGTTATGGCGGTGAAATCAAAAACTTGAAAAAACAGCAGTGAGGTCCCCCAAGTGCACCGATACTTGGCGAAACAGACCCCGAATAAAGTTCAAATGCACAAGTCCAAAGTCTTAAATTATTACAACATAAAGAATTGTTCTCTCAAATAAAATGACAGTCTTCTTCCCGTTTCTACTCTTACTCTTGTGTGGGTTCTCCGAAAAGAAATTCCAAGGCATCCTCCAAGTAGTTCCTCGCATAAAAAATCCAAGAGAGAAGGTCAGAAAATAATTATAATATAGAGAGGTAAATATCACAAAATAGAATAATGACTACAAAGTCGTGCTCCCCGGCAACGACGCCATTATGATGAGTCAAAAATCGATGCGGTTTAGATGTAAATAAATACCACGATGTTGTTGTTCTCAATCACTCGAATCGGTCAACGAAAAAAATTTGTTTTTTTAAACCACTTAAGAAAATATAATCAATCAAAGCAAATGTAAGTGGTTTTCGCTATTCTTTTTACCTGGTATAGCGACCAGGGTCGAACACAAGGAGCACGATTCAAAAACTCAGTAGTCAATTTTCGAAAATGATTTTTAGTGGTTTTTGAATTTTTATTTTTTTTAAACAAGCATAAAGGAGCAAAAACACACAACACCACACTCTTTTTGTATTTTCAGATTGGACAAAAATGCTCAGAAAATTATGAAGAAATTATTTTTTTGTTTTATATATTTCAAAATGTTTTTGGTAATTCTTTTAGATTTTTCTAATGTTTTTTGTGATTTTATAAAAATCAAACAATGCAAAACAAGGAAAATACAAATCAAACAAACAAGAGTATTTTACAACTTAAAATTACTTTAAGTGCCCAATACTCCTAGAAATTATTTTTAATATCAAGTACAAATAAATTTCTATAAACAGAGACCAAGATCAGATTTTTTTGGATTTTCTATAATTTTCTAAAACTTTTTACTATTTTTCATTTTTCATACTTTTTTGAAGTTTTATAAAGAGTTAATGCATGAAAATTGGAGAGAAATTAAAATACAACAAAACACACCTATAATATTTTTTGGAATTTTTAAGCTAATTTTCGAATTTTTATGATTTTTCTAATTTTGGGCAAGCAAAAAGACATTGTTTTTGTTTTTTTAATATCAAATGACAACAAAAAGCTATGAAAAATTTATACAATGATAAAACTACAACAGGAGCATGCACAATTTTTTTGAAATTTTTTTGAATAATAAAAATATTTATTTTGATGAAAAATGCATGCAAAATTAAAGGCTGGAGTACAGGGATTGAAATGAAAATGTAGAAAGTTTTGATAGCAAAATTTAACAATGAATGAAAAGAAGGTAGAATATGTAATTTACCCAATATTTTAGTGATCTTCCCTAGGGATCTTCTTGTGAGTCTTTCGTTTCCAAAAGAGGGGGAGTGGGCCGCCGCCACCTATTCTTTCTTCTCACGCGGATAATGAATCCACGATTCATCATCTCAATATCTTGATCTTAGCAAAATCCCTGAGTAAAGTCTCAAATAAATGTACATAAAATCTAAAATTAAAAAAATAACTCTTGTAAATAAAACACACTAATTATTATATATTAGATTGTACAAAATAAATTATCAATAAAAATCGCAAAGTTAAAAAGGAGTTTTTCACCTGTAAATAGCCCAAAACTTCATATATTTTTAATAATTTCATTTCAATTCCTTTTTGGATAATTCTTTTCTAACTTGTTCACAACAATGAATATAAAAATACAAAAATATAAAACAAATTTTAGCTCAAATAAATGCTCCTAGATCCCAAAGAGAAAAAGCAGTAAAGACCAACTTCCAAGCCAAATTCCCGCTCCGTATAAACTCCAAATTCACTAAACTCACTTTTAAAGTTCAAGTTAAAAAATTATCTATCCAACGGTAGTGGCTTCATTAAAATCGGAGCTCATTTGCAAAAGTTAGGTTTTGGGACCTAGATGTACATTGTATATTATGTATATATTCATTCTTTCTTCATTTTTTATTTTATCTTTCTTAATTACTAAAAATACAAAAAAATCATGGTGGTGTTGTATTTTGATTATAGTATTTTATTGTATTTTCTTGTTGTACATAGCTACTATTAAAAAGATAAAAACAATTATAAAAAGAAAAGCAAATAAAAATATGTACATGTTGTATATCTTCTTTTGTAAATTCTCCACTCTTTTTCTTATCTTTATATTTTTATTGTATCTTAGTAGCCTACTTTTATTGCATTCACAATAACTTCCATTTTCCTCCATTAAACTCCAAGTCTTCTTTCAACCTCCCATTCAACTCCACCATTTTTAATAACTCCCATTCTATTCCATATTCTTCCACCAACCTCCCATTCAACTCCACCAATAATAAAACTTCCCATTCAACACCACCATCATTCTAACCTCCCTTTCTCTTCTCTTTATATTCATTTGTGCATCCTCATTTTTCCCCATCCGTCATTCTAATAGAAAAAGGAGAGAGCTTGGAGTGTTTTGTTGGTGACAGCGGCGAGGCATCTTTCTCAAGCGATGACCTCCTTCAGGCGAGATTCGCGAAGCTCCGCTCCACGTCACGAGTTCCCCATTGAGCTCGCGTAGCTTCTCCAATTTTGATTTCTCCAATCGGATCGAAGTGACGACAGGAGTCCAGCGTAACTGCTCTGCCAATCCTGCGAAGATTCAGGTAAATATTCCCTCATTTCTCTTATTATTTTATTTTATCTAATATCGTGTTTCCTTGTTCTTTGGATCACCATCATTATTTTTTATCATCACATCACATCTCCATATCATTTTTTTATTTTCATATCATCACGATCAACCCACCATCATATTTGCATTTGTTCATATTTGTCATTTTGCATTTGTTCATTTTTCTTTGTTTAAACAAAACAAAAAAATTAAAAGCACTTGTTAAATTTGCATTCGTTCATTTTTTGTTTAAACAAAAAAAATTTAAAAATATAAAAAAATATAGTTTGCATAACAACAGTAAAAAAATCAAAAAAAAATAAAAAAAAGTTGCAGGGAAGCCGCTGCCCACGGCCGCCGCCCCCCTGCACCACCATCATCTCCGCCAACACCGCCCAAGCGGCGGCCGTAGCCGCCCCTCCGTCGCGCGGCGCACGCAGCGCCCACACTCCGCGACAGTACACGAGCCGCTGGCGCCCCGTCTTCCACCGCTCAAAGCCGCAGCACCCTCCAACCGCGCCCCTCCGCCAAGCCTTCTCTCCTCCGCCGCCCCACCTTCGCGCATGCCCGCGTGCGGCACCGCCATCCGCGCGGGCCCTCGCATCGCCCCTGCCGTCCTCCTCCTCCAGCTCCGCCCCGCGTTTCCCTCCATTTGGGTTCATCTCCAACGCCCTAACGAAGAAGAAGGTCCGAATTTCTTCATTTTTTATTGTAACAATTGCAACTTTGCCCTATAAGTTTCTGTAATTACAAAAAGGCCCCAATGCATGTTTGCTTATATCTGTTTTAATTCTGTTTTGCAATTAGGATCCTTTGTTCATGTTTTAGTTTGGACTTCAATTGAGCATCGTTTTACTCAATGAAAAATATTTTGATGTTGAGCAACTAGTTCTCTACCACGTGGATATTTAATGATCGTTGCTTCGCCATCTTCGTGCATCACTTCCAATCTTTTCCCCCGCTGCTCCACAACCCCCTCTGCATCAGTTCTTCACCGCCCTTCCAAAGGATGGCAACCTGAAAAGGCTCTACCTTCGCCACCTCTAGCAAGCCTCTGCCTCGTTCTGATTCCGATCCCATATAATCCCCTTTTGCTTTAACTATTGTCTAATTACCGCATATACCCAAAGCCCCTTCGATTGGTCAGAATTTTGCAACCCACTCTAATCTCTGCCTCTACCTTCGATGTAGTTTCATCAATCCTTTGATTTAGCTACTATCGTACCTTCAATGCCTGCAGTTGATTTAGTGTCCATTCTTCAGAAGATCCTCTCTGATTTAGATACACATTTGGATCCATCTCAACATAGAGAGCTTGATGAGGGACACCATTTTGATTTGACAGACCTAGATAGTCCCGTCTTTGAGTCGTGTGTCCTCCTATTTGATGATGTCGATACATTTTTGGAGGACATGATATTTGGCAGTATAGATGATTCCTCTGTCTTCACTAATGATTTTGCATTACTCCCTGAGGGTTATCTGCGGAAGGATGCCATGTACTCTGCGTACGATTTCACTTTCTAGGAGTGTATCCGACCTGTCGGATCACGAGACCGAGTCTTTTGACATTTCTGATCATGAGTCTGAGTCTTTTCACCTCGACGACCCTCATGAGGATGAGTCGATCTTTGAGGTATTTGATGATTTTACTGATTTCTCTACATTATATACACTAGATATCAGCCTTTGTAGTGAGTCTTCTGACATGACTTTCCATACCTTCTTGAGAGGATGATTAACGTGGAGGATTCCCTGGCAGATCCTTCCTTCTCCACGTTCGACTTCTTCGGCTCTATTCATTCACTCCATTCAGACCTTAAGCCGATGATTTATTTTGTGTTACCTAAGCCCGATTTCATATTCCCATATCTTTATCCGCTAGCAGACACCGCCTGATTGTTTACTTGGGTGTCATAGTTTACACTAATGACGTCGTTGTTGTTCTCCCACTGAGACTGCGATGACAATACGGTATTCGCCTCACAGATACCGTCCTGAACCTCAATACATCGTTATCCTAGCCTTTGCGCCCATCTATGAGCATAAACTCTAGTGCTTGTTGAGAGGCACCTCAACATTGTCTTGTACAGACCCATTCTGTTCATATCATAAATTCTTTCTATATAACACCCCATCTCCATCTTGTGATTATGCTATACTTAGGATATACTTTACCCTAAGTATAAGGAGAGTGTCAGATTTTTTATTATTCTTTTGATTCTTTTTACCTCTGTTTTGCTGCCTATACTTAGGGATATTTTACCTTAAGTTTAGGGGAGGTAGACCCTGTACATTCTAACCCTTAGTTTTCCCCTTGCGTACAGTCTTCTATACTTAGGATTACTTGATCCTAAGTATAGGCGGGTCATCGATCTCTATTCATTTTATTCTTTCATTCTCGTGGTGGTATAGTATTCTTTTCACTTCCCAATACTCGGCACGAGTTATATTTTCCTTTGCAGCTCTTTGATCATTATGAGGACATAGTTCAAGCTAATTATAGGAGGTGTCGTATATATTGTACATATACTTTAGCCATAACTCGTACTTTCGTATTTTTAATATGGCAAAAATATTGTATAAATACGTGTAAAATTCAGTAAATCAACTAATAAAAAGATGCATATATTTCCTCAAAATTCTTTTTGTATATACTGATTAATAAGTCAGGTTAAAATATTTTGAAAAATATTTTGAAAGTAGTTTGAAAATCTATTTTAATTTTTTTTTGAAAACTATTTGAAAAATATTTTCAACATTTGTAAAAATATTTTAGCTTGTGAAAATTTTCCTTCTTTGTGTTAAATAAAATTATTTTGTAAAACTATTTGCAAATATTTTGAAAATGGTTGAAAGATTATTTTGAAAAAAATCTATATATACTATTTGAAAAATGTTTGCAAAATGTTTTCATTTGCTTGTAAATGTTTGTAAAATTGTTTGAAAATTTTTTTGGACTATAGTTTTCAAAATTATTTATAAAATGATTTTCAAATAAGTTTGAGGATTATATGCATCACACAAAAAATCTAACTGTATATATATACTTGTATATATTACTAAACTTTTTCGTAAAAAATTCCTAAAAGCTATAAAACCAAAAAGTCTATAAAAATATGCATAATTAAAAAAAACTCTTTTTACATGTGCATCATTTTTCAAAAATCCATAAAAATCAAAATGAGAAAATTATTTCATAAAAATATTTTACTTTCTTTTCTTTGCGTTGAACATATTTCTTACATTTTATTGTGCATTTTTCATGATAGTATTGACATTTAAACTAAGTCTGGAATAAAATTGAAGAATGGAGCTTAGTTGGATCTTAATCCACTTAATTTCAGAGGAACCTTTTAAGAACTGGAGTTAAGACTTTTCATGTCCTAGTGACTTAATTCTTTGAGTCCATAAGACTAAGTTCGCATGTCATCTTGATTAGTCAAAGTAGAATATTTAACAACACATGCATGATTCTTTCGGCCTGTGTCTTATCTTGGACAATCACTCTACACGTAGCTCTTCATGGAGGAGGTAGTGAGGGGACAGAATCTTTTGCCTTGGGGTAGCATACGAGGGTAGTACGTCTAGGAGGAACCTCTCGTCCTCCTCTAGGGAGGGAAGTGCATCTCAACCTGGTCTGGCGATGTTGAGGTCTAAAGACAAGATGCTGTGGGGTTGCAATAATGCTTCAAAAGAGGGATAGTCTACTAGCTCAAGAGGAAAAACTCCTCATGTACATGTTGCACCTTGTATATATTTAAAAAAATGCATAATCTTCAAAGAGTGGATATGCCTGATTAAAAAGTAAAATGCCTACCGGAGTGTATATACAAGTGGAAAAAATAAGAGCTTCAAAGTCATTTTTTTGTAAGCTTGTAGCGGATGACTTGGCTACACTGGTCATGCATCCAAGGATAGGTAGCTACATTGGGTACCGTCCATTCTCTTCTCCACACACTCTTCTTGAGCTGGTTGTACTTGAACGTAGAAGGGAATATCCCTGCTCCTCGAGGAAAGAGTTGCTAGACCGGGGGACTAGAGTTACCTTGTTGAGAGAGGTTGCTTCATTGCTACTTTTGAGATGAGGAGCTATATTTAACTTACACCGTACAAGTAAAGATTCGTAGTTATAAGAATTTGTGTATGTAAACTTGTTCTGACCTAGCCGTTGAAGAGACCTGAATAGGAGTCTTGTGGAACTTAGAGGTTGTTAGATTTTAAATACACTTCCCATTAAGGTTTCACCACACTAATAATCCAAAGGTTCGATAGAGCTCTATACTACATTTTTATGAAGATAAGTTCACAAGTCAACATTGTTCTAATTTATTTCCTTTTTCTTTATTTTTGTTTTCACTTATTTTCCAAATAACTGTTTGCTAATGGACTAGCAAAGGTAAGTATAGGGGAATGATGAATCCACGATTCATCGTCTTTATTCTATTATTTTAGCTTTATTTTTTAATCAAGTACCTATACCTACTAATTTCATGAAATTACCATTTTGCATCCATTTGTTAAATATGCATTTTTAACGCTTTTTATAATTAAATAAAAGAATAAAGAAGAAAAGAAAAAGAAAAGAAAATAAAGGATGTATTTATGAAATAAATGCAGACTGATCCGAATCTGGAGAGAAGGCCAAGACTTGACCTGATCGACTAGGAATAAAGTAGGGGGAGATAGGGTCTTTAATCCAAAAATCAAAAATAATTTGTTAAATTATTCCCTGTATATTTATACAAAACTTATACTATTTTATTTGTATATAAATTGACCTCAAATTAAATAATTTTCTTAACAAAATTTGTAAATAAAAATGTTTGTAAATAATAAAAATAATTACAAAGACAAACGATGGATAGTGTAAAGTATC
This sequence comes from Ottelia alismoides, assembly GCA_037367405.1. Lineage (NCBI taxonomy): Eukaryota > Viridiplantae > Streptophyta > Magnoliopsida > Alismatales > Hydrocharitaceae > Ottelia > Ottelia alismoides. The sequence continues at coordinate 700,991 of JAZKJV010011221.1, forward strand.
CACTCCCCAAAAAAGTCATAAAATAATAATTGAAAGGCCTATTCCGACTCCATACGAACTCAAGTTGAATCAAACCTTACCTCCATTGTACTCTAAATTGAATTATCTTTAAAATGGCTATGGTTTCATAATTTTTGAAGTTACGATTGAAAAGTTGATTTTTCTGGGGTGGTTTTTGCAATTTCACCATTTATTTATTGCATATATTTATTCATATTTATTTTATACATAATGTACATAATTGTAGATATTTTTATTCATAATTAAAAACAAAAATAAAAATAATTTTTTTTTAAAAAATATTATTTAAAAATGATTTCCTTATTTGTATATGTGTATATTGTATTATATGCATATAATACTCGTAAATAACTAATTTTCTTATCTAAAAATCACCAAAAAATTATATCTAACATTAATTAATTAAATATAATTACAAATTTTGGATTTATTAAATTTATTTATTTATTTACTTGATTTGAAAACCTACCATGCATATAAGATTTAATTTTATGTCTTAAATAACCATGATGAATCCACGATTCATCGCCTTTATTCTTTTATTTTAGCTTCATTTCTATAGTCAAACACCTGTACATATCCATTAATTTCATGAAATTACCATTCTGTATGCATTTGTTAATTATGCATTTTTAACACCTTTTCCATTCAAAATAAAAGAATGAAGAAGAGAAGAAAAAGAAAAATGAAGGATGTATTTATGCAATAAATACAGACTGACATGAACCCCGAGAGAGGGTCAAGACTTGACTTGATTGACCAGGAATAAAGTAGGGGGAGATAGGATCCTCTGCCAAAAATCAAAAATGATTTGTAAACATTTTTTCTTGTATATTTGTATAAAACATGTACTATTTTATTTGTACATAATTTGACACTAAATTAATTATTTTTTAAACAAAAGATGTAAATAAAATGTGTTGTAAATAATAAAAATAATTATCAAATATAATAGTGTATATATTACAATTAATCATCCTTAGAAAAAGCTACAATGCGATCATTGAAATACCAATTCCGACTCCTTACGAACTCAAATTGAACCAAACTCACTTCCATTATACTCTAAATTAAATTATCTTTCAAATGATCGTGGTTTCATAATTTTTGGGTTACGGTTAAAAAGTCGATTTTCTGGGATGTTTTGTGCAGTTTCACCATTATTTATTATAAATATTTATTCATATTTATTTCTATACATAATGTATGTAAATATTATTTTTGTTAAAAATAAAAATAAGAAAAAATATAAAAATATAAATAATAAATTTAAAAAGACGTGTTTTAAAAATTATTTCCTTATGTGTATATGTGCATATTGTATTATATGTGTATAATATGTGTCTACAACAAACTTCCTTATATAAAAATCATCAAAAAAAATAAAATATTTCACATTAATTAATTTAATTTAATTATGAAATTCATATTCAATTATTTCTTTTATTGGATTTATTTGATTTTTTTGATTAAATAACATACCATGTATATAAGATTTGATTTATACCTTTAATAGCCACCATTAAGGTGGCTAATTAATTTTTGAAAGTTATTTTATTTATTTATTTTAATTAATTCCGAGATTTATTTTTAATTAATTAATTATTTTAGTTATTTAATTATTTTATTAATTAACAAATAAATACCTTCTTTTGTACATTCCTTCCTTTTTCATTTTTCTTCTCTTTTTAATGGGCTCCTCCTCCTTCTTTAATTCTTTGATCAATCTTCGGTGGAGAGGAGCCCGATCTCTGAGAGCTTTCTTATTGAAGAAGGGTGCCCGGCCTTCGAGCAGTCCGGTGACAGCGTGTCGGCCCTAGTCGAGGCCATCACTACATTTCGAACCCCTATGTGAGATCCAATTTTAATTCTTATCAATTTTCTTAAATAGACCGTAGGTTTAATTTTTGCTTCTATTTTATTGCTCTTTAGATCCAAAAAAATCACAAAAATTTATCACCACACATTTTCTCATCCTAATCGATTTTTGTCATCTCACATCTCGATCCTCGTATTTCACGTCCTATCTCACGCAACCATACACCTCCGACCATGTACGGTGGTCGGAGATTCAGATCTTTCTTTCACATCGCCAAGATCCATCTCCATTCATGCCTCCTAATTTTGTGCATATATATATATTAACATCTATTTTATCATATTAAAAAATAAAAAATTACTTCCATTTTTTTACATCTCCCGCTTCAAAGAAAAATCAACAAAAAAACATTTTTTAACATCTATTCTGTAGAAATAAAAAAACACAAACATATATATATATATATGTATTTATACATACATTTCCTCTTACATTTTCTATAGGAAATAAAAAATAAGAAAAGAGAGCTGCTGCCTCAGCCACGACCCAGCCGTCTTCTCCGCTAGCACCGCGCGGCGCTTCGCGTCTCCGACCTCCTATTCTGACGCCATCCGCCCATCGCGTCAGACTGATCTCCAATAGTCGCAACACGACTCTGCATCGCCGACCAGCGCGAGCCAGCCGCACCCCCGCTCACGGGCGGCGTCCCGCGCTGCACCCCTCAGTTTCAGCCGTGCGGGGAGGTACGCGTCTCCTCCCACCGCGCTCCCCTGCGCGGCAGCACCGCCGTCCTCAGCGCCGCTCGCCGACAATCCCCCTACAAACGCTCCATCATCCATCTGCCGTCCTCTACACGGTGCGGCCGCCTCGCACCCTCCGCGCGACGCCCTTCCAGCCGCGCGACAGCGGTGCACGCCTCTAAACGCCGTCGCCGCAGCCACAGTTCATCCGCGCGAGCCCGCAGCTCCCCGTACGTGGGCCGCTCATCCCCTCCGCTCTTTTACGCGGCCCGCCAACAGCTGCCACCACGCACCCTTTGTCCTGCCCGCTGACGAGTCGCTAAATACAATGATTAATTCGGACATGTAGTACGTGTACTTAGCGGTTCAGTCAGAACCGAGAGAATATCTCCGTGAAGAGTGTCTCGACTTAATTTATATCCCGGGAAAGTCTACGGTCGAACACAGGGAGACAAAGGAACAACTTCGGGGGTAATTTGAAAATTAAGTTTTAGATTTCAAGTGCATTTTTTTTATATATTTTTTAATGCAAAAATAAATGCAAATGCAAATGCGGCTGAATTAATACACTAAGAAAGCATACAACTTAGCCAAATTAATTTGAATAGAAAATAAGTCCAATTTAGCAAAGTTATATTTTTCCTAGAATGCTAATCCAGTGATGAATGCACGACACTTTTTTTGGATTTTTATGCTTTAAGATGCAACAATTAAAATGCACACTTTTTATGGGTTTTTCCACAATTTTTCACACAAACAGTAGGCAAAAATTATGAAAAATTTACTGGAATAAAAACATGATGAAAGGAGACTACAATATTTTTTTGGATTTTTTGACAAAAAATGAATTTTTTATGGGTTTTTAATAAAAACAGAGTGACAGTGAGTAATTAATTCTTAATAAATCCACATTATCAAATTAGCTAGAGAGCAAATTATCTCAAATAGATATTTATACAAACAATCCAGTAGAGTTGAAATTTCGCAAAAAGGATGTACTAGATTTAATTAAAAATCAAATACAAAAATCACTCTATGATTTATTTCAGGTACAAGAAAACTCTACTTTGGATGAAATTTGGACAATATTTCAATCACATATGAAGGCATCATTCCTAAATTTTATGTAATTGTTAGAGCAACCATGTTTGAGATATGAATTTAATAGCACAGAATGGGTAAAACATGCAGAACTTCAGTTAGACCGTTTTAATTAATTACCCAAAGATCATAAAAATCAAAACCAATTTGTAAAACATTTGTGCAAATCATGTCAAATAAATATAAAAGTTTTCCATACATTTTACAAATCATTTTTACAAATACCAATATCCATAGCCCATAGTAATATGTGAAATATGTGAAAGTATGAGCTATGTATAAGGTACATATGCAGCATGTACACACCCTCTATACTTAGCTTGTGTTATGTCCTCACGGCACAAAGTATAATGAAAGACATAGCTCATACTAAGCCTAAAGAAGAGTAAAAAAAACGGACAAAGAAACTGCTATGTATAAGGTATACCCATGATTTGTTCAAATACATAGATTTAGTTTCTTCTCATGCTGTATACCCAAGGGATTTAGGCAGATAAGACAATATGGTAATCAAAACATCTAGCCCTTAGATGGTTCAAAGTATGGGCCCTCCAACCCTTAGATGCTTGATTTTCTTCCCATGGACTTTCGTCAAAGATCATGTCGCCGTTCACCTAGGCGACAGAGGAATGGGGGAGGTGGGTGGGTGCAGAGTATTTCAAGAGGAAGAGGGGGGGGGTCAGGTTGTGGAGGAGATAGATGGGAAATGGTTTTGGAAATACTTTGGATTTTACAGACATTTTCGTCGAAGGACCCCATATATCCTAACATCACATTGACATGTGATCTTCTTCGTTACGATTTAAAGATGGACACTCATTCTGGAATTGGACTTATAGATGAGATCCAAATTATAAATTACCCTAAGGGCCCGTTCGGTAGGAGAATAAGTAGGAATAAGGATGGGGAATAAGAGTCTATTCTCTCTTCGGCTGGAGGATAAGAATAAGGAGAATAAGGTGAAATAAAGGTAGGTAAGGTGGGATAAAGATAGGAATAATAGTGAAATAAGATGAAATAATGGGGAATAGTCGTACCACGGGGAAGCGTATTGAAGGCTTATTCCCCTTATTCCATTCCTCCTTATACCTCAAACGAACAGAGCCTAAGTTGAATAATATCAAGTTTACCTATTATGGATGTAAGAACAATGTTAAAAACATGAAAGAGAAAATAGTATTGAGGTGGATCTCTTTTCTTGGCGGACAACCCAGGTGAGAAGAGGCGAAGCCTGCGCCGCTGCTGGCCGTCTATCGTTTCTCTTCCCCGATTCCTCTTTTTAGGGTTTCGACTTCGAGAAAGAGAAGAGAAGGCATTGATGGATCCCTCGGCCCTCGACTCGCCCGACCTGCAGCGCTTTCTTGAGGTATATATTTTGCTCATCTGCCGCCCGCACGTCTCCCGTTTCTACTCTGTTGTCTGTTCCACTCTCCTCGTGTTTTTTTAAAGAAAAAAGGCTTGCACCGTGTAGGTGTGCTCCACTCTCCTCACGCGTTTCGTATACATTAATCTGCAAATCCTTTCCGATCATGTTTCTCGTGTACCTTGTGGAATCAAACTTCGCTCTTCGTTTCAAAAATCGCATTTTTATTTATCTTTACGAGACATAGTTGCTTTGTTCGGGAAAAGGTAGAAAGGGAATAGCTAGTTCCATGAATGCATCGCATTTACATCACAGTAAACTCTCTACAGGAGAAAAAGTACATTTTTTGTTTGCCACCTCCTGAATACACAACCTGTGCTGGAGATCCCGCAAGAAGAATTTAAGAACCGAGGGGAGAGATCAGGTCTTGGTTTGTTGTGTGCTTTTCTAAGTATCATAGTCTTTTGGATGTTTTAGCCTCGGAGTAACCCATGATATATCTGGATGGATGCAAAGATTCCATATAACTGATCCTAATTAACACCGGGGAAGTCTTGGTTTGGGGTTTGCTTTGATTTGCATTCTTGATTCACATTTCAGATCAATCCTATATCTAAATTGAAGAACTTCCAGCTCTTCGAGTTCCCAATCCAAGTGGGGGAAGAATCTGCAACTTCAGTGTGGTTACCTATAATTAGATTCCTGTGTTATCAGGATAAGACCCATTTATGGTTCTGAAATCTAATTTATGATTATCCCTGAGATGTGCTTGAGTTTCATTCCATAGTAGGAATTGCATCCTCTGATTTTGACAAATGCATAAAAATAAATGTTAACGGTTCCTTGGTAAATCTATTCCACAAGCTGTTGTAGGTTTTACATAGTTACCAACAAAAGCAGTACTTCCTATATAAGACCTACAGGGATTTAATTTATGATTAGCCCTGAGATGTGCTTGAGTTTCATTCTAAGATAGGAATTGCATCCTCTGATTTTGACTAATGCGTAAAAAGAAATGTAAACGGTTCCTTGGTAAATATATTCCACAAGCTGTTGGAGGTTCTACATAGCTACCAATGAAAGCAGTACTTCCTATCTAAAACCTACATGGATTTAATTTAGGAGTTTGAGAAAGAAGAATGTATCAAATACCACTTGTGGTGTATAATTTTTGGATGCTTTCTCTAACCCTAAAAAACTCCCTTGTTTCTGTATCACATGGACTCCTAACATTTGCATGTAAATCATGTTTTGGAAGCACAATCATTAAGGATGCAAACAACTGGACAGATACGGTCCATGAATATAGGTGCTACCTATCCTTATCCCCTGTAAAATATGGATACAGATACGACGGAAATATCTTGCATATATTGACAATCGCAAACCATATCCTTAAATATGGATATGGATATGGGAACATATAATCTTAATTCGAATATGTATATTTTACAAATGGATACATATTATCCTACGGATAATAAAATTTTCTTAAGACTTAAATTCCATGTCAAAGTTACGCAAACTATAAATACAGTAAAATTGAAAAGAAAATGAAGTAATATGTTAAACTAATATTTTATAACAAATAGATAAATGCCATAAGATATATACTTGGGTAAATTACTAAGAAAAGGGTCCTAATTATGCCTCATTTCCCAATTAGAGACCTCATTTTTTAAAGGGATATTTACACCCATAACCCTGAGTAATATGGTAATTACCCCAGAAACCCTCTATAAACACGAATTATCCTCAGGACCCTGAATAACAATTAACTCTTACGCTCGTAACCTTGTGTTATCTTCCATCCATTTTACCGTTAACTATTGACGGTATCCGTTATATATTTTATATTTGTTCCCTTTAAGTTTCTATTATTTACAAAAAAGTTCATTTATCACCTTCCTCCTCCACCTTGTCCTCTTCCTCCTCCAAGTAGCACCCACCTCCTCCTCCTCCAAGCAGCAAGCTCCTCCGACAACCTCCTCCTTCCCTTCGTCCTCCAAGCAGCACCCCACCCCCGCGCGACTCCGCCTGCAACCCCCCTCCCCCGCGCGACTCCGCCTGCAGCCCCCTCCCCCGCGCGCCTCCTCCCCCTGCAGCCCCCTCCCCCGCGCGCCTCCTCCCCCTTGCAGCCCCCTCCCCCGCGGGCCTCCTCTGCCTGCAACCCCCCTCCCCGGCACGCCTCCTCCGCCTGCAGCCCCCTCCCCAGCGCGCCTCCTCCCCCTGCAGCCCCCCTCCCCCGCGCGCCTCCTCCCCCTGCAGGCCCCCTCCCCCGCGCGCCTCCTCCCCCTACAGCCCCCTCCCCCGCGCGCCTCCTCCCCCTGCAGCCCCCTCCCCCGCGCGCCTCCTCCCCCTGCAACCCCCTCCCCCGCGGGCCTCCTCCGCCTGCAGCCCCCCTCCCCCACGCGCCTCCTCCCCCGCGCGCCTCCTCCCCCTGCAGCCCCCTCCCCCGTGCGCCTCCCCCTGCAGCCCCTCTCCCCCGCGCGACTCCGCCTGCAGCCGCCCCTCCCCCGCTGCTCGGTCCCCTCCGTGAAAGTTCCCACCGTACTAGCTTCAGGATGGAACCCACTTCCTCCTTCTTTTCTTTTTTTTTTGATTAACCTCCATCGTAGGATCATGAATTGGGTTAGATTAACTCAACTATCTGGTTGAGTTAACGAACGAAACTAACGGAAGGTTATGGGTGTAAAACGGCATGGTTATTCAGGGTCCTGAGGATAATTCGTGTTTATAGAGGGTTTCTGGGGTAATTACCATATTATTCAGGGTTATGGGTGTAAATATCCCTTTTTTAAATGATATAAATAGGGTAAAAGAAGGATTGCATAAGCTTATGAAAGCTTGCATATAAGATAAAAAAGATCGAACCCCTTGTTGTTACGTTTCTAAAATAAAATCCTACTTGGGGTTCAGGGTGTAGATGTCTTTTTTTGTATTTATTTTTCTTCCCACACTTGAAATGGCTATAAAAGCAATTATATTATGTTTGACCCTATAAAAATATTTAGATAGTTATTTATACATACAATGATAAATGATGCAAACGGCTTTCGGCGTCGACGATGGAGAATAAAATACTTTTGGCGGTGGAATATTGGTGGAGAAAAGGAGGGGTTGAGAAGAAGAAAAACTCGTCGGTAACGAGGGGTTGAAGAAAAAGAATGCGAAGACCGCGGAGGGAGAAGGAAGAGAGAGAGGGATAATGAGATAAAGTGATAAACTCAATTTTAATAATACTTGACTGAATGAAAACAATGGACTACCATCTCTTTATATAGGAGAGATGGGGTTACAAAAATAGTAAACTAATTAAAATTGACAACCGACTTTCGTAAACTGACTCTAACTAATTAATTGACCCAATTTCAAATTAAAATCTACGAAATAAACGTTGAGATCACATGCGATCTCAATTATTTAATTAGTCAATTACGACAACCTAAAAACGTAAATAAAATTGACTACTAATAAATTAAATAAATTTGGCCCTATAATTTGAGATCACGCTGCATCAACTCTCCTCCGCTTTAAAAATACGGCTCCTGACGAATTGCGAGATCTGTAGGCTCGGAGGATGATTTGGCACATTCCGTCGTCTTCTGGAAAAACTGATGTGGAGCGAACGGCGGAATCCATATGCGGGCGAGGATGATGCGGTCGTCGTGGTTGAAGAACATGTGCGGCGCGAATGGCGGCGTCGTCTTGATTATTGTCTCCTTCCCGTGATGTTCAAAAAATTGATGCTGCATGGAGAATATGGTCCTTGGAGAATCCATAATGAAGCAATGGCACAAGGAGAGGAGAAGAGGAGATGTGGCTAAGGAATAAAGCCATGGGTCCTTTTATAAGGGAAGCCCAAGGCCCTAGTCCTATTGGGAAAAGGAGGATCCCCAAATCTCTGATTTCCAGCCTCTTTTTTTAAATATTTTGGCCGCCAGGGGTGTGGGTGCAATTTTCGCACCCCTTCATTCTTCTCTTCTTTCATAATGCTTTGGACCTTTCTGTAAATAGAGAACTTAGCCATTTTGATTTCGCAATTTTTCCAATTATTTTTCCAATCCCTTAATCTCAGGGATTCGGTTCCCTCCCATCCCGATAGGGCTTCTTTTCTTCCCCACGAGAGGCGACGGCACCGAGATTTAAGGGGGCATTGTTGGCGGTGTTCTGCGCGGCTGAAGGGATGGCAACGAAGGCGATTTCGCGGTGCGGATGCGTAGGGGGCCTCCAGGCGGTCTGTGGGTAGGGGCGTGCGGCTCGAAGGCGAGGGCGCCGCTCGCGCGTGGGAGGCGCGAGAGGAGCAAGGCGCGCTAGGGGTGTCGGGGGCGGCTCTGAGGGCGCTGGGGAAACGAGGGAAGATGGGGGAAGGCGGAGGGAGTCCAGGAGGTACGAGAGGAAGAGGAAGGCGGAGAGGGGGATGAGGGAGGTGGCGTGGGAGAGGGAGAAGAGCCAGTAGAAGGTGCAGGAGAAGGCGGCATAGTAGTAGACGGCGTGGGGCATGCCAAAGGCAGAGACCGCGGCCCAGGCAAAGGGGGCGGAAGCTGGGGAGAAATGGTGATGGTGGTGGTGAGGGAGGGCGACACGCGTAAGGAAGGGGGAGTGTTGGCGGCGGTGTGGCGAGGGTTAGAGTCACCGGGGGTTGTGGGAGAGCGTCGCGGGGATGCAGTGAGTGGGAGAGGCAGTGGTCGGGATGTCGGAGGGGCTGTTAGGGTGGGGATGACGGTCGCGAGGGCTGGGGAGGGTAGGGAAGTTACCTGGTGTAGCAGGGGTTGTGTCGGGACGGTCGAAGATACCAACGGAACCGATTTCGGTGGCGCCATCGGTTCTGAAAGGTGCTGGACAGCGAGCGTTTTTTCCTCCACGGGGCAGGTTTCTTCGTCAAAACTTGCGACAACGGGTTCGGTGGTTGGCGGATTTGATTGGACGGCGCATAGGGCCTCGAAGTTGGCCACAAGGGCTCGAAACTCGGAGTGGATTGTGGTTTGCAAGTGATGCAAATCACGTAACATGCGCTCCATCTCCTTGTCGTAGTCGTCGTTGGCTCGTCGTTTTCTGTCGGACGAGCGATGGTCCCTTGATGCATGTCGACGCGAGTATCTGGACGGATCGTCAGATCGTGGGGACGATCTATAAGCCATGCTCTGATACCAATTGATGCAAACGGCTTTCGGCGTCGACGACGGAGAATAAAATACTTTGGCGGTGGAATATTGGTGGAGAAAAGGAGGGGTTGAGAAGAAGAAAAACTCGTCGGTAACGAGGGGTTGAAGAAAAAGAATGCGAAGACCGCGGTGGGAGAAGGAAGAGAGAGAGGGATACTGAGATAAACTCAATTTTAATAATACTTGACTGAATGAAAACAATGGACTACCATCTCTTTATATAGGAGAGATGGGGTTACAAAAATAGTAAACTAATTAAAATTGACAACCGACTTACCTAAACTGACTCTAACTAATTAATTGACCCAATTTCAAATTAAAATCTACGAAATAAACGTTGAGATCACATGCGATCTCAATTATTTAATTAGTCAATTACGACAACCTAAAAACGTAAATAAAATTGACTACTAATAAATTAAATAAATTTGGCCCTATAATTTGATATCACGCTGCATCAATAAATATGTCTATGATACACATCGATTTTTAGTAATACATATGGATGCATGTATTCGTATTCGCCAGAAAAATTTGTAATCGTATTCGTATCTGTATCCTTTTACTTTGATTATGGATGAGTTGACAAGTCACATTCAGGATGAGATACCTTGGTGTATGTTATTTGCTGATGATATTGTGTTAATTGATGAGATTAAAGATGAAGTAAATGAGAAGCTTGAGGTCTGGGGACATGTATTGAAGACTAACGATTTTTATATAAATAGGGCTAAGATTGAATATATGGAGTGCACCTTTAATGGAAGCAATAGTGAAGGAATCATGGTGAAGATTGGTGACGATAACATTCGAAAGAGAGATTCTTTTAGATACATGGGATGTATTTTGTAACATGATAGGAAAATTGATTGAGATGTTACTAATTGAATAAATGCACGCTGGTTAAAGTGGAGAAGAGCTTATGTTGTTCTTTGTGATAAGAAAATTCCTTTAAAAATCAAAGAAAAGTTTTTTAAAGCAGCCGTGAGGCCTGCTATGCTATGTGTATCTGAATGTTGGCCTGCGAACCATAGACATGCATAGAGAATGGCTGTAGCAGGAATGAAAATGCTAAAGTGGATGTGTGGCGCACACACACACACATAAAGATTGGATTCAGAATGATGCAATCAGAAAGAAAGTTGGTGTAGCTCCGATCGAGGATAAGATGTGAGAAAATCGCTTAAGATGGTTTGATCATTTGCAAAGAAGACCAACTGATACACCAGTTAGGAGGTGCGAGTTCTGGGATGTTGAGTCAGCTAAGAAAGAGAGAGGATGGCCCAAGAAGTGTTGGAATGAGACTGTACGAAGGGATCTTAGTTTTTTGGATACAAGTCTGAGATTGATCCAAGATAGATTTGAATGGAGGCAAAAAATCCATATAGCCGACCCTACTTAATTGTGGGAAAAGGCTTTGTTGTTGTATTCGTATCTATATCCTCAAAAAATTGAAAATGGTGTCCGACTCCATATCCGTATCCGCAAAAAACCCATATCCATATCTGTATCCGTATTTGCCAAAATAAAAAAGACATATTCATATCCTCTTTAAAACGGATGCGATGGCGGTCAGATACGGATATATCCGTATCCGGTTGCATCCCTAGCAATCTTGCTATTACAATAGCAAGGGAGGATGGTTTTTCTTCTTTTTATTTTATTGCCAATCTCCTTACTCTAATGGCATATACAATGTCCTGTGGTAATTACCTCAAGAATCTCCTATCTGTAGTTTATTGTGCATCTGTGTTTCCTCTGAGAGCCCAACTCTATTAGTTGTTTACGCACTCAGCTTGATCGTAGAGTTGTTTACGCACTCAGCTTGATCGTAGAGTTATTTTTTATTAGTCTCTTTGCTACTTACTTTCAAGAAATTCAAAAGCAACCTATTATTATTGGAGAGTATGAGAAAGACGGTTTTTACACCTTGGTTGTGTTGTCTACCTTTACTATTCCGGTGCTTCTTCGATCTTAATCAATCCTTTCTATATATTCCTCCCGGTCTCTTGTTTATCTCCGTCGTCTTTTTAATGTTCCCTGAATTGTTTGGGCGCAAGCCATTTTAGTGCGATGCTTGTCAGTCGACAAACATCATTGAGCCTCGTTCTCTCGATGCAAGGAGCCTCGTTGATTATACCTTTTTGATTTAGTGTATTGTGATGTATGGGATCCATCTCATGTATGGATTGTTTAGGTCATCACTTATTAATTTGCTTTGTAAATGATTTTAGTAGAGTTACTTAGGTCTACCTGATAAAGAAATTATTTGAGATCAGATTCGTTGTTTAATCTTTCTTTTGTTAAGTATGGATGTCTTTTAATTCTTGCATAATTTTTTTTATAATAATGCTTTGTAATTTGTTAGAATAATTCGAGCACATTTTTGAATCTTATTTTTTAACTCATAAGCCCGGTCTTATGGGTTCAGCTAACTCTCCATTTCATCTAACTTTGAGAACTTACATCAGGTGCCTTCGAGGGGATTACAAGTAAATCAAAATTTGAAACTTCCAAGTGATAAATATAGTGATCGTATTCCTTCTAAAAATGCAAGAGTGAAACCTTGAAAGTTTCAACTCATCCGTGTGAAGATTTATCAAAGTGCAGACTTTTGTTCTAGATGTGATGGAGCAAGAAGCTTTAAATGATAATTTCTGTTTTGGTACCAGCAGATTGTAACCAAGATTCAAAATCGTAAACCAAGAAGATGATAAAAGTTGTTTGGTTTGTTCACCACTTGCGAAGTCCAAGAAAGACATCCTAAGTGCCTCCCTAACCAAGAATGTCATCATATGTTGGAAATTTGGAATTAACATTATTCAACCCAGTTCAAGCTCTCACAATGATAGATGATCTGTCTCATCTGAGTTCTGCTTCCAAGGTATTAGTCCTTTTTTTGTCAACAATGAAACTATCAAGGAAGATAATTCCATTGCCTCTCAACTCCTACTTGAAGATAGTGTGGATCTTCAAGTAATGATAAAAGTAGTGTGCCTACTTTGCCATGGTGGACCATTTCCTTTGCCTCTAACTCCAACTTTTAAGGACTATAGGAACATTGGTCATATCCATGATGGACTACATCCTTTGCCATCACATTAGTACTTACATCCATGCTTGTGTCAGAAGTGTGTGCCTGTCTCTCTAGGAATAGCTGGACGTAGAAAATGTCCGACTCTAAAACATTCATAGAAAGACTCACATCTGTAGAATGAGAACGGACTGATACTAAAAACTCAAAGGCACATGGGGAGGTAAAATAGTATATGATCAGTCAAAAAGACAGTAGGAATATCATGTAGACACATGGGTTTTAATTATAGAAAAGAAGGGAATAGACTCGAAAAATGTTACGTTCACACTAGGGATTTTTACCCGGCAGATCCTGTAATCTTTCGCAATTACCGCTACGACCTTCGAAACATCCTAATTCCTCCCCCGACCTCGTAAACTTGGTCCGTCTTACCCAACAAACCCTGCCGTCAATTTTAACTATATTCGAGTCAATTACTTGGGTTAGTCTTGAGTTAA